>OZ010714.1:11981220-12657237 GCA_963932345.1 Ophion ventricosus | reverse complement strand
TCGTCACGATTGTATTAAGCCGTATTTGTACAACGACATTGTTTTTAGTTTTTCTCATGGACAAAGCAAATCTTCGATGAGTAAAAATAAAATCACGATTTCTATGTTGGTAACTTATCGGAATAAATGATTTTTCAACGTTACGTCACGTTCCCCTGGTGTTTTTCTCTGCATCATTATAACGGCACGTTGATCGCGGCCTTCATAGATCAAACGGGATGCACGTATATCCCGCATCTGCAAAACAGAGAGAAAGAGAGAGACAGATAAGAAGAAATGACCATTATCCGTCAAGGCTGTCGAAGGCAATCTCCCACGTGTACGGAATAACAATTCGACGAGGGCATATACGGATTGCAACGCAACCTTACCAGTCTGTACATCGAGTATTTGGCATTTGAGCGGGTGTGATCTCCGCGACCACCCCAACGTACTACCCTCCCGACCATGGCGCGATTACATACAACTCTACGAATTAAGTTATAATTCCGAACTGATTCTGATGCTTGCATCGTTCGAATGTAAAGACTTTTTTCATTTCTGCAGATTTGCATATTATGCGAATTGTTTCAACGCGACTTTGGGATCCTTCGATGAAACATTCGGGAACACTTTTGGTGTGACCAAAGCTACAATAAGCAAAGTCTTATAGTTTCCCTGTAATTAAAATAAAAGCGTGAGAGGGGAAAGAGTAGGATAGGGCGGTGGGGAGAGTAGGGGAGCGCGAGAGAGAAGAAAACGAGCAAACGAATTTTATGTTTGATATACGTGTGAGAACAGGTGGAAAAAGAGAGCGGGAGAGAGAAACAGAAAAGAAGAAGAGGAGGGGAGGGGGTCGAGAAAAGTAGAGAGAAGAGCGCGAGCAAACGAATTATACGTTTGATGTATGCGTGTCGTGTGTGCACGGTTATCGTCGTCATATCCTGTTTCGTACTGAACTCGTGAAAATATCAGTCGTGCCTAAGATACGAGGGAGAACCGACCTTCGGTTTGGTTGATTTAGTTATAACACACACACACACACACGTATTAATGTGCGTACGTACATATGTATATATAATCGCGCACGAAGGACGGAGATTCACGTTTGGACTCGGCTCATTCCATCGATAGCGTACTACGAGCACGAAGACGGGGGAGCGTTAGGGGGATTGACGGAAGCACCGTGCGGCAGGGGGGGGAAGGCAGCTCAGCCATTCAGAATTCTCGCTCGTGAGGCAGAGTTGGCCATTGAGAATATACATGGGAATACGATGTTCCGTCGTGCGATGGCGTTGCAGTTGGTGCGTTTGTGACGGCGAGGCAGGCACACGCGCGCGAGCTCGCTATACCGGAGATGCTACAGTATCGTGCAGCGCCACGGCGCGATTGTCTTTTCGCGACACGCTTTACGTGATGACCCGTTTGCTATTTCGTCTGCGCGGAGAATGGAACAACAGTAAGTGGAACGAGACGTGCTGTGATATTTTAGCTTCGAAATAGAAAAATAGTCGGATCGATGGCCTAACGAGGGTCCAGCCTGGTGTTAGGGATATCGACGATCCGATTCGCAGTGCGTATTCCCGCATTTGTTTTTACAATTTTATCAATCGCTGCTTCTGAGCATGATTCATCGGTGTTGGAGACGCATACTCGTGATATATCTCGCCAATGTCGTGTGGTATTGAAATTGTGAAGGGAAGAGACAAAAAAAAACAACGCTCGCCGATGCGAATTAGGAAAGCGAAAAGTGTACGGTGTACTGGCGATTGTTGGTGAAGGATGTTCGTTGGCAGCGCGCGTTTTTTTTTTTTTTTTTTAACGAGACGAGGCGATGGAGTTTAGCGCGTCGATTAGCATGCGCATTTTGTATTGTCGGAATGTGTTGAAAGTAGTCGCGCAAAAAAAAATCGTAAGTATTCAAAGGTGAGTGGTGAGATGTGAAGGTGTTTCGAAAAAGAAAAATTCTAATCGCGGCTTCAAGAAGTTTCCACACCAAAATCGAAATTTATATCGCCGAGAGATCGATTTAGGATGCATTAACTGTCCAAAAATCCGTCGGACACCTTCGGGAAGATGCTTGTGGCACCTCGGTGGCTAGCGACACCCTGGCCTCAGCTGGCAGACCAATGCCGATGGGAAGAGGCTCGTCAATTGGAAGTCTGACCGAGACTTCCAATTGACAAGAAGGTCTGACCAATGATCAAGAATGGTACCGCGGGGGTTGGCTTGGCCACCGGTGCTTCGTTACCGGGACCAACCGTTGAAATTGGATTCGTGGTGGCAGTGGTTATAGCCGTATGCTGATTAAGGGATGATCCCGGCGGGTGAGCTGCGTGTTATCAGCTCGGGCAGCAGCCTGCTTAGCTCCTAGGGCTTTGGAAAGATGCCTGGCTTGATCAGTAGTTGCATTCCAGGCTTCAAATCGTGGGTGTAAACTGAGAGGAAAAGTGTGTGCATCATCTCGCGTTGATCAGGCGTATCCCGATCCTGTACCTAATGGGGGTCGTGGAGTTAAAGGCCCACGGCTAGGTACTGCGCGTTAAAGACCAAAAGAGACATTTACTGTCCAAAAATCAATCGGTTTCACAACATAGTTTCGGAGACTTTTAATTTCCAAGTTGAACCTTTATCCAATTCGTAAGACTCGTGACACCTCGTAAACTCCAGTTATATTGCTGATGGTGTTGAAGTTTGCATCGTTGGAATGCAACGAAAATTCTTTATTTGTTTATTCCTTCATTTTTTTTTACCATCTGAACTTTTTTCCGATCGTGGATCCTTAAAAGAAACGTTCAAAAATGTTTCAGTGATTTTTGTATCCTAGAGGTAGTGTAAAGAGATTGGGTCGCACGAAAAAGAAATATTTGAGTTGCATCCCAACGATGCAAACTTTAATACCATTAGTGCTGTGAAGATACAAATAATATCGAGATTTAGATTCAAAAAACTGCAAACCGTGATTATAGTGTTAGGAATATCGTGTTAAATAATCAAGTGGTTTCTCTACTTCGTTCATTAATAATACACGAAAAAATATGTGAATTTTGAACTCGAACGATTTTTTTTCGGTCATTAAAGAAATTTGTAGGTTAAACATGGCGGCACCGCGTCAACTGGCTCTATCCAGTGAGCCACGGTCAAGTATTAAGGAGGGACGACTACTCCCTCAGGGTCAACAAAGAGACTAAATTTATGTTACGCCACGGGTGTTCTGATTTATGTTAACTTATGTTGAATATTCGTATTGTCGATCCCAAAGTGCCAAATTTGTGGTAAATATTTTATTTATTGTATATTTACTAATAATAACTGAAAAATTAGATCCTCAACGACTCTGGAGTCTTCACGACGAATTCCAAGCAGTAAGCGAGATTATTCATTCATTTTCGTTAGTTTCACGATTCATTATCGTTAGTTAGCGATCGCCAATAAGAGGCTCCCTTCTGATCGTTCATGCGATTGGCTGTCGCTAGCCAGCGACAACGAAAACTGTCGCTACCGAGTGACAGAATTTCGCTACAGAGCTAGATTATGCTCGCCAAACGAATCAGCTGTTACGCCCGATGTTAGCAAGTCTATGGGTACTATTTCGTCATTATGATAATATTCAACCGGAAGTTGAAAACGTTTTATAATGTAGTGCTTGAACTCCACGGTGAAGTTCGAATTTTCGATTTTTTTACAATATCCATTATGTATAATTTATCAAATTTCAGTTTTCCAGTTGGATACGTGAGCAGCAAAACCGTGATCACCGCACTTCCGGTCGACCGTCTCCATAAAACGACGTGCTTCACTAGCTCAAAGTTCTCGACTTTGCAATTTTATTACGAAAAAAACTGAGCGGTCAATATAGCTCAAATTTTTCCAAAGGGTGCATAACGTATTCGTCAATATCATATAAAAATGTCAGGCCCGAAAGTTGGATCCGTCTCCACGATCGTACCTCCTTAAATGGCGGGTATTTCAAAATCTGCGGATATTTAAAAACTACATAGTAGTACAGCATTTAGATTTTGTTATAAAATGTATTTATTCGTCCGCTCGACATTTTCAACGTTTTCTCGACTTTTCCGATTCAAAAACTCTTAATGATACGTACGTTTAACGTTATTTCATCATGTAAATAATCAGGAGCCGACGATGCTTAAGCGATAGTCAGTCGTGCCAGTGGCCGAGAATGCCCCTGTTGCCAATTCTATCGGTTATTTTTCTTTAATGAAATTGCAACATATTTATATTTAATTGCAAAAGTGATATTTCAACAATATTATGAGTTGGAAATTGTCCAATAATAATTTATTTTTACATGAAATTGTATTTGAAAGAAGTTGGCAACATGTCGAAAACTTATTGTATTTTCATCCCCCACTCTTGCAGCTAAAGAAAGGTATCGAAACTCCTTAAAGTATTCCTTTCGCGGAGGACGCATTTTGTGGGCGCATAAGCCAGGGTGAATTATTAGTAGATTACAGTGACGCTTGATCAAAATAACTTACAATCAGTTATTATACCCAACGATGAACTGGAATGAAAAGTTTTGCAAAATTTTTGTAGATTTACACATTTTTACATGTTTTCTGAGAAGTCGCGTTTACGAAAATTCTTCTGTTCGTCACTTTTTTCTACGTTTCATCATTAATATTTTCTTTAAACATTCAATGACCTCCTGTTTGTAATTACGGAATCTTAAGAATTTTCACATACTTAGAGCAGTTTATATCAAACATCTAGAGTTATATAGTATATAAATAATCCGGCAAAATCGTGACCAGCACTCCATCTCCATAAAGTGCTGCATAAATGAGACGATTTTTAAAGTCGTAATTTCTTGTTAAAAGTTCGGCTTTTGCTTGGCTTGGCTTAAAATTTTACCAGTATACTGGGATGTATTTTTACCCAATTGTGGACGAAAATCATTTAATCGTTAAATATTCGAGTTCGTGAAAGGAATACCTCAAAGGTGAAATATGCAGGTGTTTCGAAAGAAAAACCATTCCGATGAAGATTGAAACGTAAAAGAAAAAAGCAGCGAATTGTTTATTACTGTATCGTTATAGGATCAGTTCGATCGAAGCGACGCGAGTGGCAAAGTTTTGGCATTGTTGAATATCACGATATCACGGATGGTTTTTTTTTACCATCGTCACATGGGAGTTTGGACCCCTGTTCCTTAGTCTCCACGATTTTGGCGTACTTTTTAGATCGAATGCAAGATGGCGGACGCCATTGATTCTCAACAATGTTTATTGAGTCTCTTTACGCTTCTTATCAATTAATTGCTAATGAATCTGCCGAGCTATCCGCTCTCGTATCACATCTCTCCCTCTCTTACTCTCTCTCTCTCTGCTTCAACAACTTTATTTTCACGTTATATTTCCCTTGGGATATTCCAGAGTGCTTCGTTCCGTGACAAATGCGATTCCAATATCACTCGAGACTAAGTGCCCAACAATGCAGTTGATTTCTCTATCGAGAGGGTCAGCTAAATCGATGCTACTCTCCGTGGAAATTTGTATTAACAACCGGAAGTTGAATTTGTCGTTACTCAATATTTCCCCGCTTCGCCTGGGCGATTGGATCTTATGGTATTGAAGTTTGCATCGTTCGAGTGCAACTAAAATTAATTCTTTTTAATTGTTTCTAATTTTTTTTTGCCGATTTAGTCCGTGAACGTCCGTGAAAAATGTTTTTACAAATTCTCATTGGAGATTTACGACGTCAGTTTGCAAAAAAAAGGCTTTGGGTAGTGATTAAAGTAATGATAAATGAATTTAAAAAAAAATCGTTGCATTCCAACAATGTAAACTTCAACGTCATTGGATCTTTCCCTTTCGGACGATCCTCGAGACTACGCGACCCAACGTACAAAAGAAAAGGAAGTCCCATCTCGGCGCGTTGAAAAAACAGACGGATCTATTTTGAATATACGAGAATTTCATCAAATGTGTAACTTTACCCCGTCCCCGCTTCCCCACGCTACGGGGAAAAAAGGAAAGCCCTTTTTTTCTGACGCGGCAACGACGAGCGCCGAGGCACCTCATCGCGATATTCTTTTCCAAAGATACAAGTCTTTCGAACGTGCGTGACATTTTTAGATATCTCCGATTGACACATGATCCAAAGGGTTGACACTTCGAATACAGGAGGGGAGATTTCAACATCGTATGGTGCTGCGGACGCTACTCGGTGTTAGGTTACCGCGATAAATGAGCTGAAGTGAAAATATACAGTTTCGTGTGCTCGTATGTGTGTACGTGTGGAAATGATATTTTTACTCCGTCATATCTGTGTAATGTTCAAAGCACCGTTATATAAATATGGCCAAATGTTTTCAACGGTGATTTTACAGACAATTGGGCTTGTCAACACGATGTTGCGTATGGGCACGACACGCTACTAGAAGGACCTATTCTTATGATGCTAAAGCTTGTGTCGTTGGAATGTAACGAAAATTATTATTTTTTTAATTGTTACAATTCTTTTCGGCCGATTCAGCCTGTGTGAATAACTCAGACGTTTTTGCGTATTTTTATTAGAGATTTGCGGCCTTCGTAAAAAAAATGGAATTTGGATGATGATAAAAATAGCGAAATAAAAAATGAACAGAAAAAAACAAACAATGGACACTTTTACGTCATCTATTCTCAACGGAATGCAAGGAAATTATTATTTTTTTCACATTCGGGCTTCAAGAATCACGAATATATTTTTAGAGCTCCTTATTTGGGATTCATAAGCTAAAGCTGCAAAAGAGGAGTTTATATAGTAATAAAAATAATGGAATGAGGAAATAAAGGATTTTCGTTGCGTTACAACGATGCAATCTTGAACAGCTTGGGACTAAAAAAAAGGTCGATTTTCAATATTACTTTCTGATGAGAGTATTGGGATGACGAGGTCGGGATTTTATCCACAATTCATACATAGTTTTGCCAAGAATGAGATTTTTTAATTGAAAAATATGGAAAAACACTGAAGCTTTCGTATATCAAGGTCATCTATGGGGCCGCGAAAGAAATTTTTTTCTCCTGTCACTTTTCGTTGATAAGGCCGGAAACTTTTCAAATGACCCTTCTAAATCTTCATTCGGACGAATGCACGTACAGGGTGAGTTGGATGGTTGAACTCATTTAGATGCCGATTATAAAATTCAATTAAATAAAATTTAAAAAAAGACGGTCACAAACCACGGAAAAAAATGTCACCGAAGGAAACAATAATAAAGGGTATCTCAAAATGACCTGACATTTTAAATTGCGTGGAATTGCCAACTGGCATCAGGAAGTATTGAGGTTTAGCCATGGAGAATTACACGATCGAGCAATGGATAAAAATTGTGAAAATGTAATATGAAACAATACAGTTATTGCAGACGAAGTTTCATGGTCGTGTTATCTCGCGCCGCGGTGATGTGAATTCGCCACCAAGATCGTGCGATTTGACGCCATTGGACATCATTCCTTGAGGTTTCCTAAACGGACAAGTGTATGCCAATGATCCACAGACCATTCCGAAGCTCAAGAAAGCAATTGGGCGCACCATTAATGAAATTAGTCCGCAGTTATGCCAAAATGTTATTGAAAATTTCGTCAAAAGAGTGAACGTTTGCAAACGCGCGGCCATTCAGGGCCGGCCCAACCATAGAGCGAACGGAACAGCAGCTGCAGGCGCCGAATCCCGGGGGACGCCTCGGTGGTAAAGAAATGAAGGGAAACAAAAAAATTCTGAATTTTTTTCTTCGCTTTTCGATATTTTGCTCGTGAGCGTGTGGAGATAAGGTTCCGACGCCCCTCCGATCGAGTTGAAATTTTGTACAGACCTTCCTACTAATATTCTAAGACAAACCCAAAAAAGATTTTTGGCGAAGCGCAATAGTTCTCGAGATATTGAATATCAAAGTTATTTATTTTACCACGCGCTGACTATTAGGAATACTGGTGCGGGCGCGGGGCACCTCAGATATGCGTGGGGAATTGTGGAGTACACAATTTCGTACGATTTAATACAAATTGTACGAAAATTTAATGCAAATAAAAATTGAGCATAAAATAAGCCCGGAGTTTGAAATACGCCGCATAAGGAAAAAGAAGAGCATGTGCTCATATGAAAATAAAGACTACGCGCCAACGGATCCAGAAACGTTATTCAGAATCTATGTTTTCTATTCAATGATAGGCACTGCCATAAACTCAATAGAGACGCGCTTTACACAACTTTTTACAATTAATGAGATCTGGTCATTCCTCTGTGATATGAATGAGACCAATGAAAATTTGAAGGAAGCGTGTCTGAAGTTGGAGAAAAAACTAACACATGATCATATAATTGCGACATTTCGGGATTGGAACTTTCACGAGAAATCATGGGTTTGAAGAAGTTCTTAGATAATGATAAGGGTCGCCCAAAAGCAGTCCTTCAGATCTTAACATTAAATAATTGGCAATATACGTTCCCTAATATTTGGACAGCTCTCAGTATTTTTTTGTAACCATTCCGATTACGGTGGCCAAAGGTGAACGGAGTTTTAGTAAGCTTAAGCTAATTAAAACGTATCTTAGGTCGACTCTAGCAGAAGATAAGCTTTCTGATCTAGCCCTGCTGTCTATTGACAATGTTATAGCTCAGACATTGTTATATAAGGAGATCATAAACAAATTTTCAAATACACAAGTGCAAAAGTGCAACGGCGTTGCATGACCGCGAGCGCGAGAAACGTGGGCGTGCATATTTTTACGGCCTAGACCCTAAGAGACCTACTTTAGGTCGCGTTTACACGCACGAAAAAGCGAGGAAAACATAATGTAGTATATTAAATTGCTGTCAAAAAAATCGCTCGCAAATTCGACCGAAAATTATGAGATCTGGAGATTGAGTGGACGGACCGAAAAGTAAACTAGGCCAAAGGATAGGGAAAAAACACATTACTGTGGTCAAATGTCATCAGATTTTCGATTCGGCGATTCGTTTTTGCGCGTGGCGTCGATTTAAAGTTGAAAAACGACCAATAAAAGGCCAAGTTAGTGTATAAAAAGTACGCGGCGAGTTCGTCTGTAACATCGAAATTTCTTTTTTATTACTTGGCGTCAAGACGCTACCGCGTCTCTTGATACATTAAGGGCAAGCAAGGGGGGGGGGGGCATCATATTTAGATCTCGCTCCATCCTAAAACTAATCTTGGGCCGGCACTGCAGCCATTTATTGAATATTGTCTTCCATACATAACCTCCATGTTTGTATCTTATATTAAAATAAAAATATTCGTACTTTCCAAATAAACAATACGTTTTATTAATAAATTTCAATGTCAGGTCATTTTGAGACACCTTTTATGATGGCAACGTATCAATATTCCGTATCTTCAAAGTCCAGTAGAGACATTGAGGTGTTCCCCATCTCATGATTCATCCTGTATATAATTATGGCGTTGAAATTTGCATAATTGAAATACAACGAAAATGTTCTCTTCATCATTTTTATATCACTCGTTCTCTCACTCTCTCTCTCTCTCTATTTTTATATTCCAATTTTTTTTGCACATTCAACCTGTAGATCTCCAGAGAGGGTCCTAAAAAACCTGACCTTCGTAGCCCCGAAAGAAAGAGAAAAATCGGGGCCATTAAAAGACAATTTATTTCCCTGCATTCCAACTATTCAAACTTCAACACGTTGAATGTCGTTTACGTCCGGGCTACTCGTACATAAGTAGCCGCTAAATCGCTTCCTCAAGTATGCGCGATGTTTTTCTCGCGGCGTTACCGGTTCCCCCGGTTCGAAGCCCCATCTCATTCTCTCTCTCTCTCTCTCGTTCTCGCTCACCATCATCCGCGCACAGATAGTCTCAGACGCACGCACACACCGTACGCACTCCTCCGCTTCGTTCCTTCGCGAGTACGTCAGGGCAATGTCGTAGCCGTACCGACCCCTTCGTGGCCACAACAAAAACAAGCCACGGGGGGGGGGGGGGAGTATGCACGTCGCACGCGTCACTTCGATTGCAGCGAGAATGAGATCGAAAGTACAATAAGTGTGAAAAGTGTGGCAATGGTGACGATTACTTTTGACTAATGTACATCGTTACAGAGAACGGGGTTTTTTTTTTAACTACGCGAAAATGGTATTCTTCATATATAACTTTGGTATACAACGTCAATACGACATGTGTGACCGTAAAAATCTGTTTTCGACATACACGCAAAAACAAAACAACTAAATTACGCATCACGAGATTGAAAACCTATTTCGAGTATCGTAGAGAGCGGTAGCGTGTGCACAACGTGAAGACCATTTTCTTCTTAAATATGTTAAAATGGATGTGGGATCAATAAACCCATACAGTCTGTACATGGATATTGGATCGAGCTGTAAACACATTTTGCACGTTGTACATGCATCATATTTAAGGCAGTAGTCTGCTTTAGGAGCCGAAAAAAAAGCGTTTTTTCAACAATTTTTTTGAAAGGGAAGGAAATGATTGCGGTAAACGAAATTTTGAGACGATAGTATATTATATTCAAGCTTTAAAAAACAATTTTTATTATTACAAATTATTGAAATTTGCCAAAGTTGTAACGATTTTTCTGGGGCGCCTGGAGTGTGCACTCGTAAATCGGTGCCGGTGATGGAGGTCGTGCGATGCATCTGAAACAGTGGAACCAAATGTTTTTTTAGTTTTTATAAGTTCCTTTTCTATATGAACTAAAAAAATACCGAAGAAATGACGAAATTCCAAATTTTTTCGAAGTTTGAAAAAAAAAATTCACTTTTTTGAAAAAAAAAATTCACTTTAAGTTGCAAAACAAGTAATTTAAATAGTACTTTTGTCCAACTTTTTTAGTTCAAATAGAAGATAATTCAATACTGAAGCTAGATCACTTTGGTTTTTTTCGATCGGACATATATTGTTTTTACTATCGCCGGCACCGTTTTCCAAAACTTGTGAAAATGAAAACTCGAGAAAACGGGCTGTAAAGTTCTGCCCGAGCATTCGCACCTGCTCGACGCTCAGCCACTAAAACTGATCTAGCTTCGAAAATATGTCGAATTGGCCTCTAAAATTTTGAACACATATTCTTGGATAGTTTTGGAATAGATTTAAGACAAAAACGAAAAATCGATTTTTTGAAGCCTGTAAAGCAGACTACTGCCTTAAAGTAGTAGTCTCGCCAAGGCGGCATTCAATAGATTTTTTTATTTATTTTGAGGACCCATTCAGAACACTATTATGGGGTTACGTGGGTTTCAAAGCCAAAAAAAAACATGTTTTCTCTATGTAAAAAAAAAATTTGAGCACATAAAAGTGCAACATTTCAACAATATTTTAAAAAATTTTCATCGAAAAATTTGGGAAAGTCAAGCCGGTGGGGCCTGGTTTCCGGAGACACTTAAAAAAAAAGGGTCCTCGTGGTGGTCAGAATAACTCATGATAGCTTTATCTGAAATTAAAAAACCAATTTTTTTCTGTTAGATAAGTATAGCTCGTGATTGAACGAAGGATTTAAAAAAAAATTGAAATTTGAATTTTTGGCAAAGTTGTATGCGGTACGAAAAAAAAACCTTCGATCAATCAGTGTGCAAAACTTCGGTGCATTAGTTTTTGAGAAGTCGTGTCCACCGACTTCAAAAATAGTGTTTTGAGAAAAATGCGTACACCTGCGTCGCTCCCGGCCGGTCTTTCCCAACGGGGGGAATTCTCAAAGGCTCTCTCTCCTAGACTTTTTACGGTTTGAAATTTTTTAACCCAATTCTCACACAATGTAGATAAAATGTCATACTTTAAAATGTATATCATGGTTGTTCAATAAAATTCAGTTTTATACACAAAAAAATTCTTAAACATAACCTAACTTTTAGCCGTCTCAGGTGTAAGCCCTTAACGGTTCGTAACAGTCAATCGACCCCATGCGTAAGCATAGGGCGATCCCCTCGTACCCCGCTCTCCCCCCCCAACGGCTAGACCCCATAACAACCTGAAGGGAGACTAACTACCAGTCTGGAGTTCAGGAAAAAGGGTGAATTTCGACAATTTTTTTATGGATACCTAGTTAATACAATGAAAATTCCGTTCAGTGGCCTTTATTCTACATATCTTCAAGTATCTTCACAAAATGTTCCCCTTGCTTCTGTAACAAAATGGCACCGCTGAAGTTGGATGCAATGAGTCACCTTTGTCCGATGATATCCTGCGGCCGGCAAGAGTTCTTCAATTACGTAGGGAAGTCGAAAAATGTCGAGTCCTTACAAAATAGTGCATGTTGAAAAAAAAATGGTTTTCTTTGAAAGAAAAATCGCAGAAAATAATTATTTTTTGAAGAACTTTTCAACGTATCAAAAATCTCTTGTGTGCTTTGATGCGAAACGTTATAAGGTTCGAAAGAAGTTTCAAGTAAATCGGTCAATAATTAACGATGTAATGTTACCAGCCACAGGACACTATCGGACAAACGTGTGACTACGCGCTTCATCGACTCGTGCTGCCCCGTAGTGGTGTCTCCATCTAATTCGAGTGAAAAACCCGTGGCCAATGCGTGCTGATGAAAGTGGCGCACGAAAATACTTCTTAATTGACATTTTCCACCATCAGTAATCCATCTACCGTACCACTTGCATGCGTATCTATACGTCATTGTACGTGGAATGTCTAGTCTTTCCTTGTGCCAAACAAGGCAAACGAAAAGCACGTTGAATAGCTTGTTTGCGCATGATCGCGATAGGGCCTCGCGTATTATCTCTCTGTCTCTTTCTTTCTCTCTCTCTCTCTCTCTCTGTCTCTTTCTTCCTCTTACAGCGCCAACACCCGCGATGGGCACGACCGGCGCGACACACACTCACGCAACACTGACACACCGCGACGCCACTACTGTGCGCGTGCGTTGTTTACGTTTCGTACGGAGAAAGGTGGGAGCGGCCGTTGAGCCAAGTGAGAGGAGCGAAGAAAAAACAAGAGCTCGCGGAACAGCGAGAAGGTTGGGAGGGGGGGTTTAAAACGAAACGAGAGGAGACATATATGTTGGAGAGTCGAAGAACGATGGATAGAGAAAAACGCATATATCTATATAAACTATATAAAGAGTAAAGGGGGCGTGAGGCATTAGACTTTGAGGACCGTCCTAATCTTAAAATCGACGATGCGTTCGAAAAAATTTAAGGGTCGTTCTTAAGGCCTTAGGCCACGGTCTTCCATACAGGTCTGGAAACTCCAGTGGAAAGGGTAGGTAGCTTATTGAAGAGAGTTGGTAGTTCACTAGTCGCCACTAGGTTCGTTACGATCAGAATACCCGGTGTGGCGCGGCCGGGGGGGTGAGACTAGTCGGCCATGCTTCTATTTCTCTATCTCTGTCCCACCTTCATGTTCGTTACGCGGATATTTATTATGAGTTCCAAACACTTTTCAAACGGCCAGGAAAAGGCATTAGTCCTGACAGTTTCGATTAATACAATAAAAAAAATATGATCCTAATTGTAATCAAATCGTAAACTTTCTAAATCCAAGCGAGCGTAATAAGCATATACATACGATTCTGAAGCTGTCCCATTGCATGTGAGCTTTGACGGAGTGGTTCCGTACTCCCCTCATACTCGCGTTGTAGGTTCAAAGCCACTAGGCTCAATTTTTTTTTCTTCCATCCCTCATTCCCGTATTTTTTTATGCAATTTAATAAAAATACAAATGCAAAAAATTCCCTGATATTTTTTATTTATGTACGTGCATTTTTTTTCATATCGAGGTAAGCAGAATAAATCCTTTCAAACTTTTTTATGTTGCCCCTTCATGTTTTTTTTAAATTATTGCAAGTGTTTCGGTTGTCAACGGTACTGTGTCCAAAACGTAGAAAAAACAACAGTTATCAGCGACTCAGCGACACACGTTTTCAACCGCTCACTCCGTTGCCCGCCGTATTGAGGTTATGTATGTCCGGGTTTCGGAACCGCAGCGACGACTAGTGGCGGCGCTAGGACCGAAATTTGCCACGCTAAACGACGCACCTGATCGCGACTACCAGCATTAGAGTTTCCAGACCTGTATGTAAGACCGTGCCTTAGGCCACTCTAGAGGCCAAAAAAGGGCATATTTTGTGATTTTCCTGCAGCGAAATCATAAAATAAATCGGAATTAAAAAATAGGAGGGTTTTATTATACACGTAATTGACTATACAAAATTATTTTTTCACAGCGATACATGTCAAAATAGCGACTGTGCAGCATTTTTCCGATGATGTCTTTCTTTCTGGAAGGTCAACGGCCGGACCAACAGCTCCTATAATTTTTGAGTTATGATGAGACACTAAAGTTTCTTCGATTATATATAAGAATAGCTATAGAAGTGCGTAGGATTTTTTTGATATATTGTTTTTTGTCGAAATGGCGCATTTCTAAAACAAAAAGTATAAAATGCCGTGAGAAAATCGTCAGAAAATTGTTTATAAAAAAGGAACTATGCAATATAATTTTAAAAAATCCTACGTAGTGACTCAGAAAATGTAATTCTAAATATACAGTTAAGATTTCAAGTCAATCGGTTGAAATTTGTTTGAGTTATGAGTCCGGCCGACTTGAAAAATGTAGTTTTGAGATAAACGCGTTTAAAGTTAGTAGAAAGTCACGACATGAATCAAGAGGGGCTACGCTAGAATTCGAAAATTGAGTACTTAGAGATTTTTCACACCCATAATCTTTTGGAATATAATTTTATAGGTACTAAGGTACATTTTTAACAAAAAAAAACGATTTTTGGAAAATCCTAGAGTGGCCTAAGGCCTTAAGGTATTCCTTACGCGGAGGGCTGTATTTTGTGGGCGCATAAGCCAGGGCACTTTCGAATCATTAGTGGATTAAAGTGGCACTCAATGAAAATAAGTTACAATTAATTATAATACCCAACGATAAACTAGAATGAAAAATTTCGCATGCATTTTGTAGATTTAGACATTTTCATATGTTCTCTGAGAAATCGCAGTTACGAAAATTCTTCTGGTAGTCACATTTTTCTAAGTTTTATCATAAATTTTTTTTTAAACATTCTACGATTCCCTGTTTTTATTAAAGTTACGGAATCTTCAGAATTTTTCCATACTCAGGGCAGTTTATATCAGACATCTAAAGTTATTTAGTACATCAATTATCAGATAGAAATGTGACCAGCATGTCATCTTTATAAAGTGCTGCATAAATCGGACGATTTTTAGAGTAATTTTTAGAGAAAAACGTAAGTTTTTGTTGAAAGTTCGGTAACTTGGTTTGAAATTTCACCAGTAGACTGGGATGTATTTCTACTTAATTATGGACGAAAATCAGTTAAATGTTGAATATTCGGGTTCCTGCACGAAATACCTTACAACAACCGCATTTTGTGATAGCCGACATTACACAGATATGACTGGTTTAATATTATATATATATATATATATATATAAAGTGTACTAAAAAGAAATCCTTTATTTTTGCATGAAATTGAAGGCTTTATTTAGCATAGTTAGAATGATCCGATTTAGGTCTAATATGCACCGTTTTGATTGATAACTTGTTGCCACTTTGAAGGTAATTTCATTATGCCTTTCTCATAGAAACCCTCGTCCCTATTGGCAAAAAACTGGGACAGTCGATTTTCACAAGCTTCTCTTGAGGCGAATTTTTCACCAGCAAAATCATTCGCCGTAGACAGGAACAGGTGGTAATCACTTGGTACCAGATCCGGACTATCAGGTGGATGCATAAGAACCCCCCAACCAAGCTCCCGGAGCTTCTGGCGAGTCACTATCGATGTGTGTGGCCTGGCGTTGTCCTGATGGAACACAATTCCTCTCCTATTGGCCAAAGCTGGCCGCTTCTGGGCGATTACTTCCTTCAGACGGTCCAATTGTTGACAGTACAGGTCCGAATTAAGAGTTTGGCCGTAGGGGAGCAGCTCATAGTAGATGATTCCCTGCCAATCCCACCAAACACACAGCAAAATCTTCCTGACCGTCAATCCCGGCTTGGCCACCGTTTGCGCCGGCTCACCGCGATTCGACCACGACCGTTTTCGCTTGACGTTGTCGTAAGTGACCCACTTTTCATCACCGGTCACCATCCGCTTCAGAATTCGGTCGATTTTGTTGCGATTCAGCAGCGATTCGCAGATAGAAATTCGGTCCATGAGGTTTTTTTGCGTTAACTCGTGTGGCACCCATACATCGAGCTTCTTTTTGTATCCAGCCTTATTCAAGTGGTTCCAATCGGTTTTTTGTGCAATGTTTAGCTCCTGGGTAATCGAAACAGTGCTTATACGACGGTCGGACTCGACGATTTCCATTATTTTATCGACATTTTCGACAATTGGCCTTCCAGAGCGTGGTGCATCTTTGACATCAAAATTACCGGAACGGAATCGACAAAACCAAAATTGCACGTGATTGGCTGTTACAGTATCAGGACCATAACCACTATTCACATTTTCAGCCGCCTGGCTTGCGTTTTCGCCTTTATCGAATAAAAAAACTGTAAAATATGGCGTATTTTCACTTTGCTGGTGGCCATATTTGACGCGCGCTCAAACAATATTGAGTTAAGCAATCACAAAACTGTCTGAGATGTTTATTTTAGTACGAAATCTTATCTTTCTAACGCCATCCAGCGTAATCCGATCGCACTTATACAACGCGAGTTACAGATTACTAAAGCCATCTATTGCAAAAATAATGGATTTCTTTTTACTGCACCTTATATATATATATATATATATATATATATATATATATATATATATATATTACTACACCTTATATATATATATATATATATATACACATACCCATTACCGGCGAAAAGTTTCCGGACAAAAATTCAAAAAAGTTCCGGAACGATTTTTTATGCCATTCCGCCGATAGTTGGCATAAATGAATTTAATAAACGGCATTTCGAAGGGGAGGAATTCACCTTCGTTCCGTTTTTTTACGACGTACACTTTTTCGAAAACGACAATTTTTCGCCTTTTTTTTGTTCCTTTTCTGGTGGACCCTGTTTACAGACAACATTTTTTAAATCCATTTCTTTGACCCGAATCATAAAGAGGGAAGCTCAAGCTTCAATTTTGTTTTTTTTTAAAGCTTCGTACGATTTTTTCTCTGAAGATGTTTTAATTTTTTTTAAAAGGGACAATTTGACAAATAACCTGTAACGCGAAAACGAAAAGGACTCAAGGAATACCTCAAGATAGTAAAAAGTTGTATCGGTTTTCGTTGAGTTCGCGAGAGAGAATTTTTTCAGATTTTTTTTTTCGAAATTTTTTTTTCACCTATTTTCGGTAAAAAAAATCAGATGGCTTAATTACCGTAACTCGAGAACTAAGGGCTTTGTGGTAGAATTTCAAGAGAGGAAAACATTTTATTTTTCTATTTTCAACTCAATAGAATTATTACAGATTTTTTTTCGATATTTTTTTCTCGAGTTATGGTAATTAAATCATGTTTTTTTACCGAAAATAACTTTTTACTATCTTGAGGTTTTCCTTGAATCCTTGTCGTTTTCGCGTTACACGTAATTTTTCAAATTGTCTCTTTTTTTTAAATCAAAATATCTTGAAAAAAAATCGTACGAAGCTTTAAAAAAAAAACAAAATTGCAGCTTGAGCTTCCCCCTTCATGATTCCGGTCAAAGAAATGCATTAAAAAAATGTCTGTAAACGAGGTCCACCAGAAAAGGAACAAAAAAAATGTGAAAAGTGGTCGGTTTCGAAAAAGGGTACTAGTCGTAAAAACAATAGGAAAAAATTTAAAAAAAAACGGTATGAAGGTGAATTCCTTTCAAAATGCCGTTTATTAAATTCATTTATGTCAACTATCGGCGAAATGGCATAAAAAATCGTTGCGGAAGTTTTTTGAATGTTTGTTCGGAAACTTTTCGCCGGTAGTGCTTGTGTATGTGTGTGTGTGTATATATATATATATATGTAATCTCGTAATATGGACGAAGTCAAGTTTCTGCGTCATAGAAATACCACGTGTGCGCGCGCGTCCACCGATAGTTTATAACACACACGCTCTAGCATACGTAACAAAACGAATCTCGTGAGCGCGCGCGTGCGACGACGCATATCGCGACCGTTTCTCGTTCTTTGCATTGTCCCTCCAATTCGCTCGTAAGCTCGCTCACTCATTCTTATACATTTCGTTTGTTTGCTTTTTTTTCTCTCATCATCACTCGTGTTTACGTGTGCAAAAAACGAAAAGGAAGAAGAAGAAGATGAGAAAGAAAAACGTGGCATTGGAGCAGGAAACTGCGGGACCAAGTGGTTTTCCATCAAATTTATGGAAGTTTCTCGGCCTTCCGATGAAATTCTTTTTCGAGGTTAAAACTGCGCGGGCCACGCGCGAAGTGCGTAAAAACCCTCGGTTCGTTCAACCCCCTCCCCTCGGCCCACGTTGCCTCTTCCGTTCTTCCCCCACCATCCGGCCCTACGAGCCCCGACACGTAAAATGCGACGCAGAGCGTGATCCATCTTTTTTTTTTTTCTTTTGCTTCTCTTTCCCTCGTACTCTGTGTGTCGCGCGGCGGGCACACACACGCACACACAACGCAGAGAGACACGCTCGATCGGTCGGATTAGTTTACGTTTTTAGTGTTTTTGCGGCTACGACGAAGATAATTCGGCACTGTCGAGTAGCAATGACGCAAGTGTACTCGTAAGTTTTGTCGCGACAACGAGCCTTATCTGTGTCGACAAAGGGCGTACCGAGGAAGCAGGCGTATTCGATTTAAAAAAAAAAAAAACGTTTTATCGGGATCTCGAGTTTGAGAAAATTGACGTGGCAATTGGAAGAGAGAGACGGAGAGCAAGCTGTTTTGGATTTCATTTTTAATTTGGATACTTCGCCATAACGCGCATTTTTTTTTTCTTCTTTCTCGGCTTATTTTCATTTTTCGTCGTATGCGATGCGCAATTCATGACCGAACAACGTTACAGGCAAACACACGCACACACAGAAAATTGTGCGTTTCAGGTGACGCTTGTTTTCCATCTACCAGGAATTACATTGACTCGCGTTACGGGCGAAACAAAATCGTGCAAATATTGTGCAATCTCGAGCGAGCAGCGAGAGCAGAGAGCTCTCGTCTGAAAAACAATTAATACTTGGCGGGCTCGCGCGTGCGCTCGTGCACGTGTGTTAAGTGCTCGTTTGTGTGTGTGTGTGTGTGTGTGTGTGTGTGTGCTTGTTTGTGATGCACGGTTGGTACGTATCTACTGATCGACGTGACCGGGACTCGGAGGCCTCAATCCAATTCCGTCGAACGCGCGCGGCGTTCCTTCGCGTTTCGCTTTGCCCTCGGCTTCCCGTGGAGACGAAAACAAACGCGAGAGACGGGAAGAGAATGACGAGCTTCGTTAAATGGATTATCGAATACGAGTAAACTTCCACAGACTTTTTCTTCTGTACTTATTTTCTTTTCTTCGTGGGACGTTAAACGCCCGCAAAACTTTTATGACCAAGTTCTCTTTTAGACGAATTGCATTTCGGGAAAAACAAAATTGATAGGCGTTATCGACAATTACCTGCACGATAGTTTTCGAACCTTTTCTCAGGTATTTTTCGTCGAAATGCGACTGCTCGAGTGTCAAAAGGTGTGTTTCTATTGTGGCTAGGTCGAGTATGTCTTCGATTTGCGATTAGCCCGATCGAAAGTTCATTGCCGGAACTTTTGTTAGTGCAGGATCCCTTGGGGAAACTGACCGGGTATTTTTTTTTCTCAAAGAGCTCAATATTCGGATGTTATAGGCCCTTGGGCCATCGATTCGAAGTTAATTGTGAAAATATCGAGACATTCGGTGCAGCCGTTTTGGGGAAAAGTTTCGTAAACTGCATGGATTTCTTTACCGGCGGAGTCGGCGTGTGTCATATCGTCTTTTGACGAGCGGTAAGAGTTCGACCGTCGCGCCATTGCCCTAACTCACTAGAAACATCAATTTGATGTCCGCCTTTGATTCTGTTGAAACTCGTTGGAGCTTTAAAAACTATTAGGTACATTTTTTTTTGCGTAAAAACGGTTTTAAGGGCTGAAACCAGCTCTTAGAAAAAAAAATTCGTGTTGATTTTGCGGTTTCTTCCGGAAGCAGTACGCCGATTTCAGTGAAACGGAAATGATCATTTTTCCGATGCAAAACGATTAGAAATCTACTATAGATACATCGAAAAGAATAATTAAGGGATAAACCACCCCTGTATTTTTCTTTCACCCCCGGCATTTAGAAGGTGTGCATTAAATTGGAATAAACCGGTAATACTTTGAAGTGGGGATGAAATTAAAGTTTACCCTATTTTTGCATTTTTGCCGAATAGCAAACTTAAGAGGGTAAACCACATTCCGTACATCTTCGACGATTTTTTCATGAAAATTGAGGGTTTTGAGGAAAATGAATGGTGAATTCGTATTTAAGAGTAATAATACATCGATATTGGTTTGTAAGAACGTTATTGAAAATCAAATTGTTTTCTTATTTTTGCCGAAAGTTCGGTGGCTTCACTTTATAACCATTCGTTTTTTCTGCCTCGATTTGGAACTTTGCTCTGTGCTCATTCTCTTTGTAATCGTATCATTTTCTAAATGCCGTTTGAATCATCGAGTTCCGATCATTCTCCTATTTTTTACAGCATTTCAAATTTGCATCATCCATTTTCCCGAATTTTCGAACAAACATCTTTTAAATACAGAAAGAAAGAAAAAAAAACAAAGTAGTCGCAAAGAAGAATCCTGAGTATCTGAAGTTGAGATGTCCAGCAGCTTCGAAAAAAAAATTCAAATCGGTTTTGAAACAAAAACGAAAGCAGCGCCGAGTTTACATTCACACGAAGAATCGTTTCCGTGACGATTACTCACACCGAGCGGAATCGTTTGTTACTGTATCGTTAGGATCAGTTCGATCGAAGCGACGCGAGTGACAAAGTTTGGCAACGTTGAATATCCTACGGATGTTTTGTTTTTTTTACCATCTTTGTAATGGACTTGAAGTTTGCATCGTTGGAACGCAACGATTTTTTTTTACTTTCTCATTTTTATTAGTATCGAAAATCGTCTTTTGCCGATTTGTGGTTGTAGATCGCTAAATAAAGAGCCTAAAAAATGATCGCCGCATTTTTATACCTTAAATGTTTCGAAGAAAATTTGGGAAATTTAGTAAAATAAAATATTTCGTTGCGTTCCAACGATGCAAACTTCAACATCGTTCTTTGTATGGGACATCGGAGTCTTGTTTCCTAGTCTTCGCGACTTTGGCATACGTTTTAGATCGAATCTAAGACGGAGCATCCCGTTTATAAGTTTATTCGACAATGTTTATTGAGTCTCTACGTTTCTTGTAAATATATTTTCAATTAATCCGTGAAGATATCCCCCCTATCACATCTCCATTTCTAGCTCTCTCTCTCTTTGCTTCTGCAACTTTAATCTCACGTTACATTTCCCTCAGGACTGTCTACAGTGCTTCGTTCCGTGACAAATTTAATTCCAATATCAGTCCCCATTAAAAGGATAACACATCCGTACATTCATACGTCTATATATATATATATGCATGCGTGTGTGTATTTATGTATGCATATATATAAATATATACTCGTGATGCGTTCACGGGTGACTCGACACATTCCGCGACGTCGCGACGCGAGTCTAATTCTAATCGCTCCGATTCCCATGGCCCCAATGCAATCCGCACGCACTCAGGCATCCGTCTCTTCGTTACTCGCTAGTGGCGTTGTCGGAGCGCCGTACGCCCCCCCCCCCCCCCCCGCCGCCCCACCTTCTACCGCGGCTCGCTCGCCGCGCCGCCAATAAACTCCTGCTCTTCCTCACGCCTTCCATCACTCTTTGTTTATGAAGAACGCTCTTGCTTCCCGGAAAATCCTCGTTTCCGTCTTCGTTACTAAAGGTCGCGCTCCTCTCTCTCTCTCCCTCCCTCTCCCTCTCTTTCCCTCTCTCTCCCTCTCTCCCCGCGCTCTCTTGTTCTCTCTCTTTGACTGCCGCTTTTGTACACCGATGCACACGCTTGCGGTCGTCACTCGATCTCTCACTCCCTCTCATACGTCGGAGCAGCCTGGGTGTAGCGAGTGTTGAGAGAAAATAATGTATGACAATTTTCGTGGCCCCCGGAATGCGCGCACGCGACGCTTTTACACATAAGATACCGCGCGTAAATATGCGTGTATACGGGAGCTCCGAAGACAAAGTTTTAAATTACGATGACGTCGGCCTCGCTCGGTCGGTAACGAAATCTGCCATTAACCATTCTCAAAGGTGATTCACTTTTGGAAAAGAAGATCTATTTTCTAGACCCGTCTTCGATTCTACTGACTCTGAAACTTTTCTTTCGCCCCGGAAAATTCATTCAGTTCGGAAAAATTGTTAGTTTGCAGGAAAATTCGGTAATTTCAGGAATGTTTTAGAAAAATGAATCGTAAAAAATCCAAAGAAATATCGGAAAAGATTTCGAAGAAATAATTTATTGCTAAATATAATACTATTTATTCAGCAATAAATTGTTTATGTACGTTGCTCAAACGCCTGTCCGAAATATATGTCCCGTTTGTCGGATCCGAAAAATAATGTTTTAATTACATTCTGTCAAGCCGATTTTATTAATTTGTGAAAAAAATAAACAAGATAATGTTTGCATAGTTGAAGAGCAACGAAAATTCTTTTTTATTTCTTATACTTTCACTATTATCGAAATTCATATTTTGAAAATTTAGGCTGTAGATCACTAAATGAGTATCCTAGAAACAAGTGATTTGCGTAGGTCAAATCTGTCAAAGGATAATCGGAAAATGAAAAGAATTAATTTTTGGTGTCTTCCAACGATCTAAATTTCAACGTCATGAAACAAGTCATCATGCTGTGAAATAAAAACATTTTTGTCGTGCTATATTTCGCACTTCAAATGTTTATAAAAAAAATGTTCTAAATAAAAAAAAATTGAGTGGCTCGACAGACTTCGGATAATTTATTTCTGAAGATAAAAAAGCCTGCATGAAAATTATAGTTTCGAAAAAAAAAACGCGTTTCAACCAACGGCCGGTCCCTTTGCGCGCGGCCACACACTTATCCCATAACTCCGTCCCTAATTGAGATTTTTTTTTTTTTTTTTTTTTTTTTTTTCAAGTCGCGTAAAAGTGTAGAGAATAATAAACAGTAAATTGTTTTTTTTTCTTCTTAACTGCTGGTTGTACGTAAACCGTTAGGAGCGCTTATTTCCTGACAAATTTCATTTTAAGACTCCAAACAACGATGACGAACGCCCGTTCAATCCTCGTGCCAAACTTGCGTCCCCATAGCATTGTCGGTTTTTCTCGAATTATGAAACTTTCATTTTTAGCACACTCCGATGACACGTGTTACCCACACGCGCATATTACGCAATTATTTTTCCACATTTTTTTTCTTCTTTTTCCCCCAACTGTGTTTTTCCCGATTGTAACATTTGAGCCGTTCCCACCCGCATACGAAAATAGCGATAAGATTTTTCGATTCGCGCGAATGAGCCGTTTCGACTCGCGCGTGATAGCAGCCGCAAAGTTCCCCAGTTGAAATTCTTAAGGGATTGTGAACTATCGTAGCGACACAAATGTTCATACGAAACAGAATAATTACCCAGGTTTTCGCTCACTCTTTTTCCTTAACGATAATTTGATAAGCAACGTTTTTTTCTTCATTCCTTCGTCATTTTTTTTTCAATGTCGTGTCATCGAATATACAAATATAACGCTTTTCCCACGCTCAAGAACTTTCGGATCAACATGCCAAACTGGCCTCCCTGCCTATAATCGAGGCGCTCGTGTCAGAGATGATAACAAAAAAAATACGGTGCGAGAGTCGACCCAACGCTCGTACACGTCATTCTCCACTTGCTATATACACACACACGCATACTTGTTTACCGAGGTTTATCGGCGAGAAATTATGAATGGGCGGTGGGTCTTGAGGCCGTGATAGAGAACTCTTGATGCTCTTGACGGGAAACAGAAATGGTCACTGGCCCTAATACAATGTTAACTTGGCTCAAAAAATAGAAACTTTATCAACTTTTATATTGATATAAGGGTGCGTTAAAAAAAGCTATTTTTTTGTTGTTGTTTACTTTTGATTACAACGGGGCATTGCGTCCGATGCATGGAGAGAATTAAAAAGTAATTTTTGTCGTGAATTTCACGGTAAAAATTACCGTGATATATTTCGATGTGGTGACAAGTGAGAAAAGCATAATAATTCGTATGCGACAAGTTTTTTTTAACTCACGTTACAGAAAATTTCAAATACGTAGCTAAAATTTTACTATACAAGAAGGGCAGCGCGCACGATAATTTTTACCGAGAGCACAATACATTTTCTTATAACACTCATTAAATTTTATAATAAATCTTAAAATAACTGTTATAAAGACGATACTTTTTTATAAATCTTTTTGAAAGGCATAAAATAATAAAATGCACAGTAAAATTTCGCTGATATTATATATTTTTTAAATTTAAGTTTTCCGTATTTTGTTACACATCAAAATTTACTAGAAAATCTGGTAAAATTTTCTATCTGAAGAAGAAATTTTATTTTATTTTCGTGAAAATCTGTGTTTTACTCAGTAATAATAAGCGAAGTTTGTTTGGGTTGTCATCTGGTTACCGTTACTGCACGGTAATTTTTAACATTTAATTCTCTCCGTGTGGGAGAATGGAAAAAAAAATATCGTTTTCTCCTAACTCTGGCTAAAATGTGCTATAATTCTGCCGTCTTTCTCGAAAAAAGGAGAACTCTTACGATCAACTCTGAAGGGTACCTTGGTATTTTTGCCTTTTTGATCACCGTGGCACCCCTTAAGATTTTTTTTGCCTGACCGCTCTTTTTACGAGAAGCAAGGAAAAACTATAGCCACTAAACAATGGAAGATCGAAGAAAATGATTTTTTACACAAGTTTATATCGATATGTGCACGGAGAGAATTAAATGTTAAAAATGACCGTGCAGTAACGGTAACCAGATGACAACCCTGAAACTTCGCTTATTATTACTGAGTAAAACACAGATTTTCACGAAAATAAAATAAAATTTCTTCTTCAGATAGAAAATTTTACCAGATTTTCTAGTAAATTTTGATGTGTAACAAAATACGGAAAAGTTAAATTTAAAAAATATATAATATCAGCGAAATTTTACTGTGCATTTTATTATTTTATGCCTTTCAAAAATGTCTATAAAAAAGTATCGTCTTTATAACAGTTATTTTAAGATTTATTATAAAATTTAATGAGTGTTATAGGAAAATGTATTGTGCTCTCGGTAGAAATTATCGTGCGCGCTACTCTTCTTGTATAGTAAAATTTTAGCCACGCATTTGAAATTTTCTGTAACGTGAGTTAAAAAAAACTTGTCGCATACGAATTATTATGCTTTTCTCACTTGTCACCACATTGAAATATATCACGGTAATTTTTACCGTGAAATTCACGACAAAAATTACTTTTTAATTCTCTCCGTGTGACGTTTTGTTATACGACCCCTATGTTCTCCGTTTACTTGAGTCCTGATACGATGATGCACTCGATCAAATTCCCCTCTTATGATTCAAATACCAAAAAACAAAAAGTAATAAAAAAAAAATTACTTGTTTTCAGGTGGAAAGCGATGACGGAGAAACCGCCAAATCATGAAGGCGAAAAATTTTTTCATATTCAACAAGAAGCTCCTTTAATCGTATCGCAACGCGTCGACCGAGCCGCTCGTGAGGAGGCGAAGTAAGGGAAAAAAAAGAAGAGAGAAAAAATGTGCTAAAGTGAGAACAAAAGTAAATGCCGGAAAATCGAACTGTTGGCGTCGTCGGGGAATGCTTAACGAATGAAAAAAAATCAGAAGCGAGGTGAGAGAATCGGGAAAGGAAGTCGAGGGGAGAAAGAATTATAGCGAAAAAAAAAAGACAACCGTAAACGCCGAAACGAGGAATGGTGAAAAGGGAATAAATAGGCAGAGCGTTCGATCTCTTCGGTGTTCCTCGTGTGTTAACGTTTCGTTCAATTTTTTTGTTTCCTTCGTGAAGTTGATTTCGCGATCGGGACGAGTTCCCTCGATGCGACGTGGCGGGGCAGTAAATTGGTTGCGGGAACCGGAAGTCGTGGTGGACGAGAGGAACGAGGAGGAGGAAGCGGAGAAGGAGAGCGCGAAGAGTAAAAACAACAAGTGGCGCAAGAACATTTTCGCGTGTAGCGCCGCCTGTTTTCCGACCAAGTGTTGGGACTTTGTGGAGGCGAAAACCTGGCGAAGATTATCAACATCATCATTGTCCGGATTATTGTTACGTGTTGAAAAAGCGAATCAACGGACACCTCGCAACAGGCTCGAAATTCTCAAGCGTAGAAGGGAGAAGCCCGGAGAACTGAAGAGGCTCGCGAACATCGAGAAAAGCGGCACGACATCGTGGAAAAATAACGTCGTCGAGAAATCTCGGGAGATTATACATTCGACGAGTCTTCGCGGAGCGGCAGATTCCCTTCACGCCGTCGAGACTTCGAGAAGGAAAATTCGCGACGAAGAAATTGACCGGTGGTCGCTGATACGTGCCGCGTGCTCGTATTATCATCAGGACAAAAAACAGAGAGGCCAGAGACGCAGAAAGAGAAGAGGGAGAGGACGAAGACGTGGTCGAGAGAGAGAGAGAGAGAGAGAAACTGGGTTGGTGGTAGGGACAAAAGTTTCATTACCATCGGCATCATCCCCTCTCCCGGCGGGAGGAAAATATAGCTCGGGTACGCGAGACTGACGAGTACGATAAATCAGTGAAATTCATCGTGTGTTCATGAGTCGAGAAGATGAGGACGCGGAAGTTGCTACTGATATCGCTCGTCGTGTGTTGCCACCTAATCGGCCACTTCGTCGATTCTCAAGATACCGCATTCGGGCGACATCTCGACACCAATAAATACGCCAAATTATTGCCGATCAAACATGCCTTTGACAAAAACGCCAACGGAAAGTACAACGGGGCGAACGCAAATGTCGACGAGAATCATTATACGAAGTCTTTCGCCGATGGGATACGCCAGAACGAAAGATCTCTTGGCTACAAACACAACAGAGCCATTGATGTACCAGGGTAAATCCCTTTTGTTTTATCTTAGATTTTTTTTCATTTATTTTTGATCTTGTACAGCCGCTCATAACGCTTAAAAGGAAATGGAGGGAGGGTCTCGGACACACGCCGAAATAATAAGAGTTCTCAGTGGCTAGTGTTCGTTTTAAATTCTTTTTTTACCTTTTTTACAAAGGTATATAATTAACAAATGGTTAATCTACGAAAGTAAATCGTTGGAAAGAGAATTACAAAGAGCAGGCACAGCACGAAATTGTAAGGGCTCCCATTGGTTATGAAACTGTTTTGACTCTCTTAATATGTTGAAACTTTATTTAATAAAGGTCAAAAAATTTTAAAATGACGAAATTATAAGGCATCTTAGTCTACTAATCGTTTTCATCTCCCTCATTTGAAAGACAATGGTCAAATAGATTGTTAATTTACACAAGTAAATGACGCAAAAGAGGGGAGAGGCGTAAAAAGAAATTATAAGGTATTCCCAGTAGCGTTTGTCTTATTTAATCCTCTTAATTTTTTTTTAACACGACGTTGAAGTTTGCATCGTTGGAGCGTAATGGAAATACATTTTTTTTACTTTCTTTATTCTCATTGTTGTGCAGAATATATTTTTTTTCAGATTTCGAGTTATAGATGTCTAGTAAGGATCCTGGAAAAAATATAAGTGATATTCTAGTTTGAATGTATCGAAAAAAATTGCAAATTGGACAAAAAAGAATTGACTGCATTCTGAGGATGCAAGCTTCGACGTTGTGCATTCTAACAATGTAAAGGCCAACACCACACACGATATTCGCATTTGTCGTACAATTTTTTACATTTTTTTATCTCTGTTTCAGATCCACGGTGGGAAGTCCCGGAAAGAGTGGCAATCAATCGGCGGCCTCGAATCTACCGAAGGAAAATCGCAAACCGAGTGAATCATCGAGGGAAAAAATATCGCGAAAGTACAAAAACATTACGGTAGTGGACGGCATATGTCCGAGTATCGATATACGCAATACCGTAAACAACTTTGCGACTCTCAAGGATTGTCGCGTGATCGAGGGTTTCCTCCAGATCGTGCTCATCGAGAGCAACGTCGAGGCTGATTTTCAGAAACTCTCGTTTCCCTTGTTGCGCGAAGTCACGGGTTACGTGCTTCTCTATCGTGTCAACAACCTCAAGACCCTTGGCGGGATATTCCCGAATCTCGAAGTGATCAGAGGTGACGTGTTGCTCGCCGACTACTCCTTCATGATCTACGAGATGCAAAGTTTGCAGGAAGTGAGCGAACATTTTTTTTCTGATAAACGTCGATAAATTCAAGTTACATAAAAAAAACAAGGATATAGAAGTTCGCATCGTTGGAACGCAACGAAAATTCAGTTCCACGCTTTCATTCTTTCATATATATTTTATGAATTGCTTAGTATATTTTTTCGCAAATTTCAGTTGTAGATTCTTAACAAGGAAGCTAAAAAAAATGTTTGAGCTTTTTTCCCAGTCCGAATCTGGCGAATAAAAAATTTGGACAATTGAAAAACATTAATTTTCATCACTTTACAACGATACAAACTTCGTAATAGAACAAATAGTCATAACGGTACATGATCGGTCCTTACGATCGGAAAAACAAAACCAGCGTTCACGGCGGGCAGTCAATCGCAGAAACAAATGAGCAATTGACGCGTTGGCACTGAGAATAACGCGAGTATACGTTACTGATACTCAATCGATTTTCAACACTCATCACGTCCCGTCAATCGCACGCTGACGCGTATGAAACGTTTCACCGCCCGCGTTCAACTCTCCCACATTATTCATTGTAACGCACGTGTGTATGTATGTACATATATATATGTCTTGCCGGACATTCTCACGCAAAATGAATGCGGTTTCGCGGCGACTAATTGCTCGATCTCGGTCGTTTAAACGATCGGGTCAAGTAACGAAGTCAAGCTGTTTAAACGGATTAAAGAACGAAGGGAGACCGCCCCGAGAAAACTCGGCGCGCGATGCAAAACGTCGCGCAATGACGCGTGTTGTGTCCAATCGTCGAATTAAACGGAGAAAATTGTTTCACAGATTGGCCTGAATAAATTGACGGAGATATCGAGAGGAGGCGTGAGGATCGAGAAAAATCCGTCTCTCTGTTACACCTCGACACTCGACTGGAGCGCTATCGTTACCGCGGGTGAAAATTTCATCAAGGACAACAGCAACGAGGCTTCCTGTCCCGGTACGAATCAGATTCTTCTTCACATTTTGGGATGTCCAAGTTTTGCATCGGTGGAATGCAATGAAAATGAGTTTTTTTTTTTCAATCGCTAGAATGATTTTACTTTCACGAATAGAGTATCGTTTGTGACTGAGGCGATATCGAATGTCATGATAATTGAGAGGTTTGGATTGCGAAAAATGTTCTGTTCCTTTAACGAGTCTCCGTAAGCTTGGGGCCCAAAAAACAGGTCGATTGTCAATATTTTTTTCTGATGAGATCATTGGGAAGACGAGGTCAGGATTTCACAGACAATTAATACATAGTTTTGCCAATTTTGAGTTTTTTTTTTAATTGAAGAATGTTGACAAACAATGAAGTTATTATTATTTAAACAAAGTAGCGCCGATGCTGCAAGGCCAATCAGTGTAATTGATTCCGGTACCTGGGGTAATCTTCTGATATAAAGAATAAAATTTACCTTCAGTACAATAATTGACAGTTAATAGAATGGGAAGAAAATTTGACACGCGAACGTAACCTGCAGGATGTACTTTAATGTAAGAACTTTGTTGCCACGATTTCACAATCGAAAATAGATTTGCAAATTATTCTCGCGTGAATTTCATGGATGTCATTGTGTTTTAGAGCTGTTGTTTTCACATAACGACTTACCATGGCTTATAAATTCACATAACGACTTAGCATGGCCTATAAAAATAACATAATTAGAATGACGTTACACTTTTTGTTTCTATATTCGTCTAATTGCGCAAATCGATAAAAACTGAACAAGAGAACGGTGACGAAGTCACTATGAGAGACCACGTGAAATTTGGTGACTTTGGATTTACTTACTTAGCCCGAATAGCCGGTATGCTTATTTGTGTTTTTAATCGCAATATGCTGCGTGTATTATTATCTGTAGCATATAAAAACGATTCAGCAGGGATTTGATAATGAAGTACATGCTCGTATTATCTCGGGAAATGTAGTGATGACTGTACCCAAATATCGAGATAACGGGTGACTTCATGGGATAATTCAGATGAGAAAAAAAACGCTCAGATTAGAAACTCGCGCATTCATACTTCCTCTTTGTCTTATTTCGCTCGCGAAGATTCCTCCACGTGGAAACCAGCGTTGCAAAAAAAAACGACTCGTACAGAGGATACTTTTCGAGTGGAATAAAATGCTGAGGAAGCAACGTCCAAGTTTTCAACTTGCACGATTTTCATAAGTTCCAACGCGAGAGACTCGTGACTCTCACCGGCCCGACAAGAGCTCGGTTCCTACTTTTTCAACGCTGCAAAAACTAAAAGGCCGCGCTCTAGGTGAGGTCGATTCACTATCCTCATCGTCGCCTCTCACGCTCGGATAATTCATTGATCGCAAAACTTTGCGCAATTAGTACTTCGGTGAACGCGCCGCGATGCCACGTGAAGTACTCATAAAGGGAGGAAACCTGCAGCACGGAGTCGTGCATCATCCTGTCCTGGGCAAGATAAACCCTCGGTTTCCAACTAGATGGTTGGCACACGCGATCACGGCGCGAAGAGAGCATGCTTTACGAGCTTGATCCTTTACCAAAAAAACTTCCCCCCTCTCTGTCTCTCGTTTACTCGCTCAGGAGTACGATCTCGCACGCCTGTAAAAACAACAAGCTACGAGCACGATCTCACGGCAAACCATAGACCGATTAAACTTTGTTGCAGCGATTAAAAAGATTTTTCTTTCTCGATAAGAACTGGCTGTCCGACCGTTTCTCGCGTCTCGAAATGCGGTCAACTTCGTTAAGCTTCGTTGGCATTTACATTACTATATATGTATATGGGAAAAGGTGATTTTGCTGCTATACGACTTCGCAGATCGTCTTTATAATAGCTCGTTGGCCCCATATTCAGCGTTATGTAAACCCAACCTCATATCTACAAAATGAACAATCAGTGTAAAAAATATGAGCTCTACCCTCTAAACAGCCATTCGATCAACTTCATCCGAAAGAGATAAAAATGACGAAAGAAAAGTAAAAAACAAAACGACGATACCGAAAAAAAAATCCTCCAACAATTAGTAATGCAAAGAAACGTCGCAAAATGTTACGTAGACGGCTCGTTGAAGTTTGCATCGTTGGAACGCAACGAAAATTCTTTACATTTTATTTCCCATATTTTTATTATTATAGAAGACTTTTTTTAAATGGATTTATATTGTAGATTGCTAAATAAGTAAATATTCGTATATAATAAATTGAATACTTATTATATTACAATAATTTGTAATATAAGTAAAATATTGAAATAAAGCGAGAGCGATTCTTTTCGGGCCCCAACTCCACGAGCCCGCGAGAACGAATTTACGAGATTCGTATATAGTATCTGATGTAGAAAAATGCCGTCTCAATTTTTGGATGTTTTTTTTCGACAGTTTGTTCGCATTGCCCGGATGGACATTGCTGGAACGCCAGGCACTGTCAGAAGATGAAGAACCCGGCATGCCATCACGAGTGCTTGGGCGAGTGTTCCGGTCCTACCGCGATGAACTGCGAGGTATGCAAGAGGTATCGACACGAGGGCAAATGCATCGATAGTTGTCCGTCTGACTTGTGAGTTTACGAGATTTAATATCATTCTGACGAATTATGTCGAAATCGATTCATTAAAATCCGATTGAAATTCTATTTTTTATTCTCCGAATTTCTAAATTTTTTCGTTTTTGAGAGATTTAAGATTAAGATCTGAATTACAAAGATCCTTATTCCAAGATCTACAAACCGAAATCTGCAAAGGGGATTTCGAGTAATAATAAAAATGAAGAAATAAAGGAATACGAAATCATTTCTGTTGCATTTGAACGATGCAAATTTCGACATAATAGTTTTCTAAAGACGTAAATATAATTTATCGTTAGAGTACCGTTGATAATTTCGTGGTAATAATTTTCATAAATAAAATTTAAATCAAAGAAGAATTCAAGTATCGATAAATCATGTAACACTGAAAACTTGATTAACGGGAATTAAAGCTTGAAAGTCAATCGAAGCAGTAAAATCTTCAGTCAATAAACGGACGGCAGTGGTAGTGACGATCGTGTAAGTTGCTGCGACGGTTTCCCATGTCAAACAGCATTGGCCAGGGCTAATATTTGGATGGGTAGCCGGTTAGCATTCCGCGCCGACGAGTGGTTGTGGATAACCCTCTCTGTGAGTCCGTGAAGAACTCGAGTTAGTGAAGCGACACTATTAGGGTAAAAGTGAAAAGTATTCCTAGGAACATCAATGCAGAGCCGTATTTTTTCTCCTCGATGAAACAGGTACGCGTATCGCTATCGCAGATGCATCACCAAGGAGGAATGTCTGAGAATGAACAAAGCGCGAGTAACACACAAGATCGATAAAGACGAAATATGGCGTACCTTCAATGGTTCGTGTGTGACCCAATGCCCTGATGGTTTCGAGGATGCGATCGAGGCGAATAACGTGAGTACGCGGGGCGCTCGAGTTACGATTTACGCGTTCGTGTCGTCACCAAAGCGGCTTTCTTTCTCATTTTGTCGAAAGCAAAAAAAAACTTTTTCATTAAATGAACGCACTCTGTTTTTGAATTAAATTTCCAGCTAACGACGTGTCGTGTCTGCGCGGGTCGTTGTCAAAAGATTGGCCAAAGCGCGATAATACGTCACATAGCGGACGCCCAGAGTTTTCGGGGCACGACGGTGATCAAGGGTGCCCTGGAGTTTCAGATACGAAACGGCAATCCGAACATAATCAACGAGTTGACCGACGCTTTCGGCTTGGTCGAGGAGATAACGTGGTATCTAAAAGTGACGCATTCCTTTCCGATAACGACGTTGGGTTTTTTCAAGAAATTGCGGGTGATAAAGGGCGAAAAGTTGGACATGAACAACGCGAGTCTCGTCCTACTCGACAATCCGAATCTCTCGAATCTCTTTCCCGAGGATCAACAGATAGAGATACAAAACGGCCGTTTGTTCTTACATTACAATCCAAAATTGTGCCTCTCGAGGATCGTCCGTTTTGGGAAGATGGTCGGTATCACGAATTTCACGGATGTCGAGGTACAGCCCGAGTCAAACGGCGAGAAGGTCGCCTGTGACATCGTCGACATAAATATAAGCGTGGACGCGCTGGGATCAAGCTACGCGAGTCTCGCTTGGGACGTTTACGAGGCAAGCGCGGGGCAACGATTGCTCAGTTACCTGTTGAATTACGTCGAGACCGAAAACGAGAATATAAGCTACGATGGTAATTCGTGCGGACGAAACAACATTACCTGGCAAATAATCGACGTCGGTATACCGCGAAACGACACGAGCGGCGATGCGAAAATGTCCGAAATGCTGCACAATTTGAAGCCCTACACGAAATACGGGGTTTACGTTAAGACACTCTTGGCACGAAACAAAAATTACTTCAGCGGTCCGACAGGACTATCGAAGATAATTTTTTTTCGCACGAGAAGCGACGTCCCCTCAACGACTACCGACGTAAGCTCGTTCCCTGTGAGCGACACGGAGATCGTGGTCAAGTGGGGACCACCGGAGCACCCGAACGGTCCCATTTATTATTACATTATATCGGGCTACGTGAGACCCGAAAACGAGAATCTATTGGAAAGCCGGGACTATTGCAAATACGGCCTTGTCCCGGAAGTTGAGCCTGTAACCGAGGTGACAGTTAAGCCGAACGTTAACGACGCTAAATCCTGTTGCCGCAAAGACGAAGCGAGAAAATCAACGAGCTCGAAGAAATTCGAGATCTTTTGTCACGAAAACATAACGATAAGTTATCTGCCCTCGGGCCGTAAGGATTCCTGCTATTCGCATCGTTACAACGTGGACGCGACGCATTTTTACGACCTAGCGGATAATCTCCCGTCGTCCCGTGCCTCGACCAAAGATTTCGATTGGAGGAACACCCGTAACGAGATAATCGACGACACGAGGACGCGAATGTGGAACGGTATTTATTACTCGTTCGTGCACAACGTCAGTATGAACGTTAGCTCGTATCTGTTGAAGAAACTTCGTCATTTTTCCCTGTACACGATATCGGTAGCGGCATGCGGACAGAAACTCGAGAACGGCACGCAAATGTGTTCGTCGTTACAGTACACAAACACGCGAACGAAGAAACGTCCGAGCGCGGACGACGTAAGCAAGGTTAGCGTAAACGTAATGAACGACACGATAGTGACGATAAGCTGGGATTCGCCCAAAGATCCGAACGGTATCACGGTCGCTCACACGATCGAGTACACCAATACGATTGTCAAGGACGCTAAGAAGAGTACCGATTGTATAACGCAACGCAAGCATCGTGAAAAACGCAGCAAACACTTTCTTCGTAACTTGAGTCCTGGCAAGTACAGCGTGAGAGTGCGCTCGGTGTCGTTGGCCGGTGACGGACAATTTTCCGAGCTCATCAATTTCAGCGTAGGCCTCAAAGAGGACAACACCTTGATACTCGTTGTTTTTTTGACCCTCGGCTTTCTCTTTACAATATTCATCTTTGCCTATCTCGTGAATCGCACTCATCAACGCAAGCGGCAACAGCAAAGGCTTATAGCAAGTGTTAATCCTGATTACATCGAGTCCAAATACGTCAAGGATAGCTGGGAAGTACTGCGCGACAATATCGAGATTCTCGATGAACTCGGTCTTGGCAATTTCGGGATGGTTTATCGCGGTATACTGAACGGCACAACGCACGTTGCGGTGAAAACGATACCCGAGTCTTCCGCGGACACAGACAAAAATGAATTTCTCAACGAGGCCTCGGTAATGAAGAACTTCTCCACATTTCACATCATCAAGCTGCTTGGCGTAGTGTCCGACGGTTCGCCACCTTACGTCGTGATGGAGCTCATGGAAAACGGCGACCTCAAGACCTATTTACGCCGAATACGCGATACCCACCTCGTGCCCGATGTTTCGCGGATCATCCGTATGGCAGGTGAGATAGCCGACGGCATGTCCTATCTCGAGTCCAAAAAATTTGTTCATCGCGATTTGGCCGCTCGCAATTGTATGGTCTCGCGTGATCTCGTCTGTAAGATTGGCGATTTCGGAATGGCGCGCGACATCTACGCCACAGATTATTATAAAATTGGCAAGAAGGGCCTCTTACCGATACGCTGGATGGCACCTGAGAATCTCTCGGACGGTGTATTCACGTCGGACTCGGACGTTTGGTCATTCGGTGTCGTTCTCTACGAGATTCTCACACTCGCCGAGATTCCCTACCAGGGCTTGTCCAACGAGCAAGTTTTGAATTACGTGTTGAGACACGGAACCGTTAACGTACCGCGCAACAGTCCCGAGATCATTGTCAACATGATGGGAAAGTGTTTCAAGTGGCGACCTAACGATCGTCCGACCTTCATGGAAATCGTTGCCGAGCTCGAGCCTTTCCTCAGTCAGGACTTTTGCGAAAAGTCCTTCTATCACTCGGAAAACGGTGTCGAGATACGAAATCTCGGATTGAAGAAGGTCTGCCATCATGCCGCGCCTATACGCTTTCACTGGGGCAACGAGACCGCCCGTTGGGTCAAGGAATTCGAGGAAAACGTTACCCTCCTTGATCAGACGAAAGCGGGAACGAGCCGAGGCAGAATATTCAAAAATGGTTTCCAACATTTTGGAAATTTGACGATCGTCGATGACGCGCCTCTCGAACGTTGACCGCCTCCAATTCTCGCGAGCTTCCTGTGAATTTTCGACGAAAACTCACTGCGACACGAAAAATTCGGCATCACAGAAAGAAGATTATAATTGAAGGAATGGAAAAACAAAACATAATCGCAAGATTTCCGACACCGATACGAATGTACAAATAATTCTCAGGGCAATCGCACACGACTGAAGATTACGAGAGGACTCGTTCTCTCGAAAAAAAACAAAGAAAAAAAAACGAAACGATTATTTGTCAAAAGGAAGAAAATCCAACTGCAATTGAAAAAAAATCATCGTTTCGCGACGTTTCGAAAGTCTCTCCCGTACGCACGGAGAAAGAATGAGGATGATGAAAAAATAATTGCATTTGCTGAATCACTTGAGCCAGAAAAATAACGGGGGAAGCCGTGCGACAAAGACTGTCGCGAATAAGAAGAAAATCTGGTCCCAAGTAAGCACGGTTATTTCAATATTTTACTACTACGTGTACAGTGTTCAAGTATAAAGAGTACGCTGCTACCATGTGGAAGTCTCGCTAGGAACAGACAAAAAGAAAAAAAAAAGTTCACGTAGGATTGATCGTCTAGATTTTTAAGCGGCTTGTTCAGACACATATGTATATATATAAAATACGGTAGCCTCATTTTTATTCTTCACCTCTCGCACGTAGAAATCGAATTCACGAATAATGGGGAATAATTGCGCGCGCGCGGTCGTTCGAGCTCTCGTCAGCGTCTATTTCTCTTTAAGGTTATTTGTTGTAAAATAATACAGTAACGCCCACACATCGAGCACGGCTGAGAACGGGTCCTGTCGTTGATACGCGATTTTGTATCGAAACTGTTTTTTTTCCATTCCTTCGCAAAAGGCCGAATTTGTCGACCTACTCTCCTCGAGCATAACCAGGGTAATTTGTTTCGTTTTTTTTTTTCGTTTCTAGCCTTTTTCTATTCCTATGGCGAGGACAAATGTTCTGAATCAAGGAGCAAATTGCTTGATCGAGTATTGAACTCATTCGCTTCTTCGTTCCAACTCTTTCTTTTTATTCATTGCACCAAAGTTCCTTCATACATATACATACGTGCGTTTACTGCACTCGTCGCGAGTTTTTCGTATTTGCCACACACGTTAGCCTTAAATGAAGAGAAAAAGGGAAATTATTTATGTATATATGTCTGTATGTAGAGTGTGCTAGGGAAAAAACATGTTTTCATTTTGGAAAAAAAATTGATCTTTCAACTGAGTGAAAAATTCGTCAAATGGGCGCATAGTTGCTAAATTATTGTCTCGACTTTTTTCTACTTTCATTATCAAGCATCGAGACGAACATTGACGACGGTAAATCGAGACGAACGTTGCGACGGTAAATTCTTCGAATTCACACACGGGAAATTCTGCACTCACGGGCACTTTAATTTTTGAAAAAAGAATACGTTTTCTAAACGATACAACGTTTTATTTCTTGGTCATTTCGCGTATTTCTAGGAACTCTGATATGCATGGATAAAAGGAGATAATAAAAAACTTTCCGCCTCGCAATTTGGCAAACAAGTAGATTCAACAATGCAATACATAGGTTTACGGATATAGAGTCACTGACGTTTCGTAGTACGAAATAATGAAAAGAAATATTCAAGAAACCGAAAAGACATCAAGTTTAAAAAAATACGCAAACACAAAGGGAACGAATTGAGTAATATTACGTCTATTTTTCACGTTAGATTGCCACGGCTTACGTAACGCCCGTCGCACCGATATTATTACACATATAGACTAGAACACCCGTGGCCTATATTCACGTTGCACGAATTGCTTGTCGGCGATACGGGAAAAACACGAATTTTCGTGATAGAAAAGCAATGGAAAAAAAAACCCCCTCGAATGATGCAAAAGTTTCGCAATTTCTCACGAAACGAAGAAAAAAAAAGTGTCTTGAAACGTTTGATCGTGCGTATTTCTGTACAATCCGCGATATTCTAGACTGGCCGCTCGAAAAGTCTTGTCTCGGCAAAATTCCCGTCTCGAAATTCTCGACAACAAAAAAAACCCTCAGAAAAATTCGACGATTCAGCAGTGTTCCACAATTTTGTTTCGTTCTCGAGCCATATCGCGGTGTCCGATAACTCAACTGCGCTTGAAAAAGAAAACCACACGCGGCCTCGATGATTCGCGAAATGTCTTCGCCCGATTCGCGTGAACAAGCTCTGTTTTTTTGTCCTCCCTAACTTTTTCATTCGAACACAACGAACTAATTTTATTCTCCACAAGGGTTTAGTTTCAATATGTTATAAAACAAAAAACGGAAAATATCAACGTGTAATTCCGACCAAAGTAATAATTGTTATAACGGGGGGATAAAAAGAAATGATTTATCGTAACTGTATACGGTCGCTTTCAAATTTCACCGTAGTGAGCTCATTCGTTCAGCAATGCGTCCATTGGTGTGTATGTGTGTGTGTGTGTGTGTGTGTGTATGGATGTATGCTTATATGTATTTATAACGCTTACTAAGCGTGTAGTCATTTCTCATTGAAAGACGAACGTTCACAGTCGAGTGCGACTGCACGAATCACTATATGAAAACAGTAAAAAAGGAAAAGAAAAAATAATACGAGATAAAAACGCGAGAGGGAATAAATTAGTGGATCGCAATTGGTATCGAAGTAATAATAATCAAATAACACATGTGAAAAAGATTTTTTTAAATGCAACTATATATATAGATATATACATATATTACATTGGGTAAGATTAATAATATATTGTAGTAATAATTCAGGTTAGAAACTAAAATCGAATGTTCGTATTGTATAACTGTAAACGCGGCCGCTTAGTGCCTTAAGGCAGGAAGTCGAGCTAATTTGATTATCTTCGTTTTCTTGTTTTTATTAAATGTCCCTTTTTTTTGGGTACATATATTTGCCAAAATTCGCAGCTATCGTCTCATTGTGAATTTGGCTGAGACAGGGAGATATATTTATGGTCGTGTAATTCGCAAGGAGAATGAAACGTGGTGCGTATGCGGGTGTTGTGTGCGTGCGTGCGTGAATCTCGTTTATTGTATTTCCTTGATGGTGTAATTATTATTGCGATCATCATGTTCGACTATCGGAATGGTTGAATTATTGGTTAAGCGTCGAAGTTATATTAACGTAAGTTCCGTTACGTCGTTTCGTATTTCGTAATAATCCAAGAAAATATTCCCACGAGATACTTGCACCCTCGTATTCGTTGTATTATTCATTTTGCTTAAAGATAAAAAGAGGGGACGGCGAGAAAAGAATATTTTATTATAGGGTGAGATAAATACAAGATTTTGAATTTGTAAAGAAAAAAAATAGGAGCTCTTATTAGCGAGCCTGAAAAGTTACAGGTACTTTCCCAAATATGAGGGTCAATAATTCGAAGAAAGAAGAAATCGATCGAATCGTTTGTATATTTTCTCTCACGAGGATATCGAACTTATTGGTTTACAATCCTCGATCGGAAAAAGGAAAGAAAAGAAATTATTTTAGTACAATTGTTCGTAAAAATTTTGAATTCTTTTTTTCTCGTGTTTTCATTTGTGTTTTTTTTTCGTACAACTTTTTCTCCGGGTCAACTCGACGACCTGCCATAACATATCACTGACTGATTATATTCGCGCGCATATGCTACGAGCAAAAGCGAATCCGAGAATTCGTTTAATCGATAGACGACAATCGTCATAATTATTGTATCGAAAAAATCGAAAAGTAAGGATTACCGTATAAAAGGAAAAAAAAAACTTTCGATTCAGCGTACACGGAACGCTTGTACATATACGTATATACACACTGGGGTGGTTCCTTTTTTAGTTCTTTTTTTTACCCGACGTATCACTGAACACACAGGAGAATAATGTTACGAATAACGACATTCTTTCTGCCTAGAAATTTGTATGAATTCAGTGCATCGCAAAAACGTATTAATTTTTTTTTTAGATTTTACCCTGTACAGATCAAGTTTCAACTAAGACTATTTGGAATGGCCGGAATTGCATTTTTTTTATACATATATAATATTAATGCCGCATCATGTTTCCGGTTGAATTCCTTGGGAATCATTTTCAAAAAATTGCTTCGTTGGTCGCTCCGAATTCAATTTTCTTCATACGGATTATCCGACGGCATTTTTTTCGACAATCGCGCCAAATTAGAAAAAAAATAAAAGAAAGCGAAAAAACTTCAGAAAGAACGATCCTCAGAGAGTAAAACACCTAGACACATTATGGAAATGAAATAGTTGCACATTAATCTGATCGTTCTCTCATGCAAATACGCACTTGGTATCCTCTCGAACAAATAGATCGTTAAGCACTTTATGTTAGCCTACGATTAAAGGAAACAAAACAGCAACAAAAAACAAATACTCGAATTGAAAAAAAAAAATAATCACGCACGAAAATTGAAGTGTGCTATCACTGGGCTGGTCCGATAAAACAGTGTTGAAGTTTGCGTCGGTGGTGTTCAATGAAAACTCTTACGTTCTTTGTTGTTCCTTTTTTTTATTATTAGAGTCGGAAAACTTTTTTCGCGAGTTTGTAAATCTCTGATCCCAAAAAAATGTGCGTGTCGTTTGCGCAGCTTAAATCTAAGAAATTTTGACAATTCTAAAAAAAAATAATGTTTACTTTATCAACGATTCAAATTTCAATATCTCCCTGGATAAGGAGTTAGTCCAGAAAAACAATAGCAATCGAGCGACAAGTCAAATTGTTAACTCCGAAATCCTTCATACTTTGATGATTTATAGGGAAAGGGAAAACCGACTTTCTCTTCGAACCGAACTCGTACATTTCTAATGATTGTATCGAACGTTTTTCTTCTTTTTCCGTCTGTGTAAAAATTCACGATAATTATCTCGGCAGCAATACGATCCTGTTAATTCGCCGCACTCGCGCTTGATTCAAGATAAAATTAGTGCTTAAACTCTCTTATGAACTGGCGTTTCAGACCTTCGCTAGAGAATGATAGAACAAAAGAAAATGAAACATTATTCCTAATCAAAAATCCTGCCATACCGTGTCTTCCAAGACAGAGACTATGAAAGATTAATTGTAAAGTAGTGTAATATTTATGTACCTTTAATCCGTAAGTTAAATTATTACATACCTTGTGTGGGTTTGGAAAAGTGTGTGCGGGAGAACGCAAGAGAGAGAGAGAGAGAGAAAGAGTGAGTGAGTGAATGAATGAATGAATGAGTGAGAGAAAAAGTAAGGTGAGCGAGAAAAGAATTGTAATTCTTTGAAAGGTTGGATTTATAGTTTTTTTTTTTACTAGAAAAAATTGTAAATCACTTTCTCACGAAATTGTTGTGTCTATATCGATTAATTCGCGAATTTGAACGAACGAAAGTTTATAACGATGTTTCTTCTTTTCGTTTGTACGCAGAAAAAAGACTTGTATATAGTATTTTGTCACGAAATGTTTGTATATACATCTGTTGAGTCTCGAATTTTTATCACGTCGTGTCCGACCAGTCACTGTACCGCGAGAAAATATTTACAATTCTCGCTATTTTGTCGTCTCTCTTTTACTCAATTGAAACGAATTTATGGAATAATTATGGACAAAAAACAAATTGTTCCACCTGAATAAATTTACATTCATTTTGCTTTAAAAAGTGGTATATTCATAGTCATCATGAAAAAAAGAGACGGATAGAAATTTAACAAATGAATATCTTGCGCCGTCATTTTTTCAACTTTCGTTCGCGAAAATTCTCCCGACTCTCTGTCATATTTTTTCATACCTGCGCACATCGTATACATTACACTAATTTAGTATTGCCGCTGAGTATTACAACTAGTCACATAAGCCAAAAGTTTGTTACTCTCACAAAAGTTTTTTTTTGTTTTTTTTTTTTCAGTTTTGTAATAAAGGAAAATATTAAAGCCCCAAAAAAAAATTGTGTCACAATCAATTTTTCCTATCCATTGTTCTTGTTTCAGAATTAAATGAGAATACTTGCAAGATTTTTTTTTTGCAAATGGTTTGTAGATCGCCTGTAATTAGCGCAAGTATTTGTCGGATGCTTAAAAAATATCAGTGCGAGATAAATCTTGAAACGCGTTAGTCGGGAAATAACAAACTTTCAAATGGAACGTACACACTAAGGTTATTTGTCAACGCAAGGTGATCATACGCAAAACTTACCTCAAGGCTTCAAAAAGCTTTTTTTATTCCACTCGGCACGATAATGGACGTTTCACGCCGCGTACAATAAAATTTCGTATAGTACTCGACGGAAAAACTTTTTCTAATCTCGTGTGATTGCGAACTCACTCGTTAGAAAAAGTTTTTTCGTCCTCGGGTCATAATATACTATTTTTCTTCAAATCACGATATGATTTGAAGCTGTTTTAAAAATTCGCTTTCCATTTTCGCCCGGAATACATGCGTTTTCAAATACCTGTAATTTGTGTAAAAATAATATCGATATTTTATTTATAGAACCTTTGAAAGCTCTTAAGGTCATTTCTAGGAATCTACAACCGGATTTAACGAATATCAATTAGGTGTTGAATTATTTAAGTTTTAACCTAGAGCTTAAGTTTTCGATGCAAATAAAATGGGAGAAAAAAAAATAATGCCCCCCCCCCCCTATTTTTACGTATAAAAAAATTATTATACTCAATACTACATTTCAAAGAAACAAGAGTCGAACTTAGTGTATCGACCTGCTCTAGTACCCACGCGTACGAAAATATAAATTATTTTTTATTTTCTCTGAGAATCAATTTTTCAACTTTCAAGATCGTCTTAAATGTCGTGCTATTGGTACGTTGGCCCTAATTGAGGTTGAGTGACCGTAATAAAGTGCCCATTGTAGGCACTGCGAGCTGTCATGCGAGAATGTCACCGCACATAGTGTACAGCTTCATGACTTCCAGATTAAATTACTATAGGTGTTCATTGCAGCTGATCATCCTACAATAGAATACCAAATGTTCCACGTCGCGTGTACACCAATTCAGGTTTTATCGTATGATGCTGCTGACCTTGAATATTCATTTTTTTTTTATCGCTACAAACGGAAGTATATCGATGGGTACTGTCGGAGCGCACACGAATCTCTTACATCGTATCGTTAATCAACAACGACTCGTCGTAAAATACAAGTTCGAATTACTAAGATACCCCGGGACAGAGGATCCTTTTTTTCTAACCGACAGTTTTTCGATAACGAATCATTTATTATCAATTAATTTCACATTTTTCTCTACTTGTTTCCGCTTGAAAAAATATACATATCTGTGAGGTTTCCGAACGGCAGCGATTCCACGTAAGAGCAATGTTATTTTTCTTATCATAGTCACTATAGAGTTTGACAGTTTTATTGTTTTCAAATGCACGTGTGTACAGATTGTCGAACATTAATATGAGTATCGCCTCATACCTGTGCTGGCAGAAAATCGCGAGGCCACTCGTGTATGGATCAGCTATACATAGAGTGTTCCATTTACATCGAACCAGTGGAACTTCTTCGAAACTATCGTTGATACATGAATATGTTTCAGATAAAAGTCAAATCATTTCAGAGGTCCATTATCTCATAACATTTTTTTTTCTATATGAACGCGTTCAAGGCATAGGGTAAACCGACCAGCGAAATGAAAATATCAAAACGAACTTTTTAATTTCTATAGCGAAAAAAATATATTCTGATAGTAGAAAAAAAAACATTAAAAGTAATTTTGACAAATAATATTGGAGGTATTGATAAATAAGTAGCGAAATGACTAAATCGCCAGTGAATGAACGAAACCAGTAAATGAACACTCGACCACCAGTAAATGGACGTCTAGTCTAGATGAATGCTGTAAAGGATAACGATTTATTATTTATTTTTATTAATTGCTATATTTGGAGATCATCGTGTTGCAGAAAAATCATAATACTCTTATACATATGAGTGTTAATATTTGGTACTACGATTTCGTAAAAAAATACACCAAGCTTTTTTGCATCTTTACGTCACATTCTCAAAAAACTACCAAAGCTTGTTTCGACAGGGAAATAGAAAATTAAATTTTGTCGAAATAAAAGAACAAACACATTAAGGCCTTATATACGCGAAAAATTTCAAAATTGTTCATTTTTTTATTTATTTTTGATTCCATTAGCCTGAACGGTTAGGGATATTTTAAGCTTTACAGAATTGAAAAATTCCAGGATGCTATTAAATAAGGTAAGATTGCATTTATAATAGATGCCGCGCGGCGCGCCCGACCGCCAACTTCAAAGCCGTTTTTCCACGATTTACTTTTTTCAACCTTGTGAAATTTCTAACTCTTGAACGAAGGTTCAGATCGCTTTGAAATGTTTACAACATATTCTTAGTATCATCACCTATCGTGTGAACCACAGAAACAAACATTTCAATGACACAAAAAAATATAAAAAATAAAATACCGACAGAAAATTGAGTAAAAAAAATTTGAAGTTTCGAATTTTTATTATAATAATTTTAAAAAAAATAATATTGTTGGTTCACACTGAAGATACATTCATTATGCAATTATAAATATGTTCATTTTTTTTTCAGACACCCACATCGATACCGAGAACTTTCACCATCAACGCGCGCGCAAAAAAAATACATTGCTTTATTATGTTATATCTCCGCCATTTGTTAATTTTTCTGATTTTTTTTTACATATACTTAACCATGTGCATAAATGATCTCTAAAAAAATGTTGTCAATATATGCGTCATTTTTTTTTAACCGCGTCTAGAAAAGTACCTTCGAAAATCGGCGAAATCGCATATATAAGGCCTTAAATGATTATATGACAACATTTGATGAAATGTACATTGTCAATTCTTAACAGGAAGTAATTTTGCGATTTTCAGCAGATGAACTAAATTTTTCCCTCTGCTTTAAGAATTATCAGAGCAGAGTCATCGAATAACCATGTCAAATACAGACCTATTATTACGAATGTATTAAATATTTATGCAAAAAAATCAAACATTGATTCTATCTTAAATAATAAAAGTAATAATTAGCCTCAAAACTCATAGAAAAGTTTTTTTGCGCCTTTAAAACACATACAGCGCGCAACTGTATCGTAACTAAGTTGCACATGTGCAAGTACCACAAACTAAAAAAAAATCCGTGTGGCGTAAAAATTCAATCTTAAACTAAGAAATTCCTTTTAATGTGATTTTTTTCGCTAAATTATAGTGGTTCGAGTTTTTATCAACAATTCATATTCTTTACTCATTTCAAATATAAATCAGCTTTCGTCCATTCATTGGTCGGTGTACCCTATGAGGATAAACTCCTGTTTTTTTTACAATTAGAGTCATTGATGCGCTTCGTCGTTCCCTATGCAAAAGTACTGCATCGATTAGTCAAAAAATATATGATTTCATTTAAAAAGAAAGAAAATCTGAGCCACGTGTCTTGTGCGCGTCCGTACAGAAAAAAAAAACTTGTACCGGATAACGTGCCTACCGGAAGCATTTGTCTCTCATCTGAAACGTATTTAAAAATAATCAACAGTTTTGAAGATTTACGAGTGCGTCGATTTTGATGGAACACCCTGTATATTCGCCACTGTGTACATTTGCTTCGTATATAGTTACGCAATTACGAATCGCAGTGAATGTATGTTTGAAATCTACGTCACGAATAATTAACCGACTGTGTAGTAGCGTGACCAGAGTGTTATGGTCCTCTCGGCAGTCCTCGAGTTCCGCGTCGCGTTTCATATCCGGTGTACACTTTCAAACAACGTTTCACCTCGTCTTTACGCCGCCGAAAATTCAATACCACTTATTTTTTTTGCGATTATTTCAATTCGAAAAAAAAAAACAAAAAAGAAATGTTTTCCAAACTCGCAAGTGCAACGATTCTGGTCGCGTTACTTGCTCTCTGTCGAGGATGTCCCCTGCCCGAGGAAGGCCACAAAGCCGACAATGGTTCGTGACACGCGAGCGTGGAAATAAATAAGAATTGCCATTTAGTAAGCGCGGTGATGCTTGTAGCTGAATTGAAAGAAAAAAAAGTTTATATATTCGTGCAGCAGGGAGTTCGGAATTTCGTCTGGGAATCGTCGTGTCGCCTTTGATGAGTCACAAAGTGATCCGAGAGATCGGAATTCATTGGAAGATCTTGAATTTGCACGAGGGTGACCGATTTGTGCTTTACGATGGCGAGCCGGAAGTCAATGGTACCGAGGCCATTTACAGTTTCGAGCCGAAGACCCTTCAGGGCTTTCACAAGACTGGGATATCCGGTGAATTCGTAGCAACTTCGGCACTGACGTTTCGCGATCGTTGCCTCAGTGAGTGTGGCCGATGATTTGTGAAGAAAATTAAAGAACAGCTGATCGTACAATTGTAAGTGGAACCGCGGCGCGTTTGTTTAGAGTATCACGTTGCCTGGATCGGAAATGGGACGGTGCGCAGAACGAGATGTCTGGCGACCCATCCGAACTGGATGAGCGAGAAAAAATCGATTCTCGGATCGAAAAAATTAAGCGAAATCTTTATTCCCGGTACACACGACTCGGGAGCTTATTACAAAAACGATCAAGCGAAATTGGAAACACTAGTCGACAAATACGTCATCACGCAAGTAAAAATTTCGTTTAATTATAATGAGTATAGCAGTAAATAAATTTGGGGCAACTGAGCCTATAAAAAAAAAGAAACGTACACAAATTTGAAGCTGATTCACGGATGGAGAAATGCAAGTTCGTGAATGCCAATGAAAAACGTTCGCGTGAAGTGGTCGAATTCGAAAAATAGCTGGAAAAATTGGCAATTGCAAACAAATAACCGGAGCTATTTATTTTATTGTAATTAAAGTAATAGTGTACAAATTTGCAAAGATGTCCGTATAATTTAAAGAAAAACTAGAAATAATCGGAACCATTTAGCATCACTCGAAAGGCGTGGTTGGTGCACCTAATTTTGGCCACCTCTCGTTGGTCTGAAACGAACAAAAAACGAAAGTCATTCGTGAATTATGTCGTATCAGCCGTCGTCTGCGGAACCATCGTTTACTAACATTATTTTTTAAAGAAATATGGAAAAAAACGTTAATATTGGATAAATAATAATAATAATAATAATCTTTCAAAAATCGTGAAAAAATCAAGAATACTGTTTTCGTCGTTCAGCCAAAGTTTAAAAAATAGCACCGACGGACGACAACCATTACGGCGTAAAGCATGAATAAATTGTGTTTTTTTTTTCTTCGCATCAAGCGGATGTGAATTAGATGGACCTTCCAAACGCTCGAAGACAAGGGCCTTTCCTCCATGCTGAATAAACTTCCTAATTACTTATATTTTTTCTCAAATTTTTACAGATATTTTTTTTTTTTGACACGTATACTAATGACATATTAAAAAATAAAGGTGCCCGCTCAACCAGCTTTGTCACATTTAATTGCCAAATATTTCCATCTCCTTTTGAGACGTCACAGTATACCATCCGCTTAATTGAACGAATTATACCGTTAAATCAGTCGAGTGGACAAATTGAACGTTTGTAGTTTTGTTCGCAGAATATCGTGAAAAATAAAGCAACACAGAGCAGCGAAGGTCGATAACGACACAATTTTTAATTGCTATATAATTCACTCAAGCTTTGGAATCAACGTCACACAGATCGGTCGTAGCGAGATCAAGGACGCACGCGGTTTATCGCTCACGAGTGTAAGAAATTTCGATGTCGCGTTGCAATTGATTGTTAATCGTGATTGATGCGCAGGACGAGGACGTACTTAGCCAATTGATTTACGGGGTACGATACTTGGACATAAGGGTCGGTCGATATCCGGGAACCGAAGATCTCTGGTGGGTCAATCACGGATATTTCAGCATTCATCCCTTGATACTTGTCATAAACGATGTCAAAACGTTCCTCAATAATACTCAGGAAATCGTCATATTTGACGTTCAAGAATTTCCGGTCGGTGAGTCGTTTCAGAATTGCAAATGATTTTGAAATTTCTTCGATGCGACGAATGTGTTCGTAAAAAAAAAACTATCGCCCGGATTGTTTAATCGTTGAATTGTAACAGGATTTGCTGGAAATGCAAGTAAAATGCACAACGATCTAGTCACTTATCTCGAGGAGAAATTTGCTGGTTATTACTTGCCGAAAAACAATACGAAAGGTTGGGCAACGAGCCTCGAGGAGATATGGGCAACGGGGAAAAGATTGATAATAGGATACGACAACGCGGAAGTGTGGCCCTCCCACGACAGCACATGGTCACCCGTGTCTCACCGCTGGCCAAATGTAAAAACGCTGGACGACCTGTACAACAAAATTGATCGTTATGAAAATAGAAATCAATTGAACGAGTAAGTAATTCTCAATTTTACCGGTGACAAATGATTTTATTTTTATTCGGAGACTTTTAACGATTTTTTTGTTGTTGTGATTTCGGTACACGTGGCATCTCATTTCCCATCATTGAAGAAGAACTGCGACTCTTTATTTATTCCAATCGTTCTACGGTTTGGATTATTCAAATATTCGCGTTGTATTATTTGTTTTTAAATTTTTCGTTGCATACCTCTGCAAGCTGCAGAGGCAGCTCGCAACTTGTCACTTTACGATTTACAATTCCTCATAGACTTAACATACTCAGAGTGATGCCCACAACCACTCGTTTCCTATCATATTTGAACGTGGGCACAAGGAAACTGTAAAAAAAACTGTCTCTCGTTCGATGATTTCCTCGACTACGCGGTCACCCATCCAAGTACTGGCTCAGGCCAATGCTGTTCAACATGGGAGATCATCGCAGTCGCACATCGAACATGCGTTCAATAGCCTCGGCGTGTTTATATCCTTTTATGATAAATAAATATCGATTCGCTTGAGCGCAGCCCATATTGCTCTAATAAATAATAAAATTGAACAGAGCTGACGATCGACCACCGAACTCCGTAATGGCCCAACTGACACCAGACGTGATGGACGCGCTTTTGGATTCCCTTGGTGGACTGAGACAAATGGCTGAGCTGGTCAACATGAACGTGACCGATTGTTACCACGACCTGTGGCGATGCAACGCCAACATCGTGTCAATGGATTACATCAAATCTTCCGGTATAATCGAAGCAGCTCTGGAAATAAACGACAAAAAATTGTCCATTTGCTAGTGTCAGTTACGAATCCGGCGTGCATTTACGGAAAAACGCTTCCGTTAGAAAATTTAATGCATTGACATATCGAGAACTCTATTTTTATTTATTTGCCGAGATTTCGCCGCTCAGGATTATTATTTTTTCAACGCGGCCCACATCGTTTTTTATATAAATTTTGGACTCACGGTGTGCTTAAACTTCTGGACTGCAGACATTTTTTATGTTATGAAAAATGAAAAATGTCTCATCAACGCTTTGAGATCTTTGTTTTTTTATTTGTATTTTCCACTGCATTTTTTTCCGATGGCTTTGAAATTAGGATGTATGGAAGTTCCACGGAAAAGGTATGGCAATGAAAATTGGATTCAGTGTTTCTTCGTTTGTTCTACTGTATGATAAACTTGCGATCGATTGATTAATATGTTGAAGAACTGCAACGATTCTAGCTCGTATTATTGGCATTATCTTTGCGTGCATTCCCGTAGGATGTTGCTTTATTCTTATTATTGATAAATATATTATTTAGATATAATGAGGAGAAGCACGAAGAAAAAATATTTTGAAATGTTAAAAAAAATTATTTGCGTAATTTACACACGAAAGAAACTTTTCGAAAAAAATCGCTATCGTTACATAATTGTGGTTTGATTGATCGTAACATGCCGAAATTCTCCTCATTTTCTCATTTGGCTCTCCCATACATCTGTTACGTCCCGGAGGGAGATTTAGAATGGACTCGCGAAGTTGCCGAGTTAGAGCGCGAAATTTGAATTAAGATTCGCGCAGTGAGTCTTTGATTGGCTTCCACGTGAGTTCCGAACACAATTTAATAACAATTTTGATTTAGAGGATTTTTAGGTAGGTGCTTCTGGATTGAGAGATGGATTCGCCCGAAGGATAGATCGTTGATTGAATAAAAGGTTTAATTCAGATTATTAAGTTTATTAACCTCTTATTCTTACAAACTTATAACTCGGTACAAAAAGATACGCGTATAATTGTTCGACGAAAACGGAGGGCAAAAGGGTTTAATTTTGTAAGTCGACTATTCGATTCGGAAATCAAGAACAGAGTGCGTGCTCCTTCGTGAAAGGAAAAATTAGGAAGGTTTAATTTTTGGGGGAATATAGTTTTGTTGTACGTAGCTTAGGAATTGGATAATGAGTAATATGAAATTAGGTCGACTTCGGTGATAGGTTGGCATGACGTGGGAGAGATTTTTATTCATTTATTAATTAGAGCGCTGCTGTGATTGGTGCAGTCGTTCTGTATCTATCGTATAGATTTGGGATATACAGGTTTCTCTATAGGAGCGGATGACGTGATTTGACTCGCACGAGTTTTCTTTGTCGGATGGATTTAGGTCGTAGGACAAAGAGGGCTCGTGGCGGAGCTTGATGTCTGGGTTCTTGTTTAGGCTGTCGCGAGAGTATGGTTTTTCTTTTGAAGTGCGAGTGTATTGCGTTTGTAATCGACTGTGTTTATGAGGGAGAGACGATGGCGACGCTCTTTGCGTTTGGTCGTCTGAAAATGTTGGATAACGCTTGCTAAGGATTGATAATTTATAGTGCGTTGATCGATAAATGAAGATGCTGTTTTGTGCGCATATAGGTTGAGCGTTGTGAGAAGAACGGGAAAATAAGTGAGGCTGGGACGTAACACATCCTTACCAAACTGTATAGCAACAGTGCATACATTTGCGCTGCGCAAAAATTTCGGTATTCTCAAGAGTTTTGCCCTAATGAAACAGAAATATTAACCAATGGGGTAAAACAATCGTATTTAAAAAAAACAATCGTTTTAACTGGAAATTCAATGCTTAGTCTATATGCCACTGATGATTGCTTTTATACTTTACATCCAGGAAACATACTTGAGACTTTCAAATGTCCTGAAAATATGAACTCACGAAGCTGCGTTTGCGAAGCATCCAACACGAGGCAGCGCGAGTGTCTGATTCGTATTGTACGATTCGTATTTAGTGGTGTACGTACAGAATTTTATTTTTATCCGCAAAATTACGCGTATTCAATGACGAGAGTGTGATTTTCTATCAAACTCCCCTTCCAATAATAGCGAACAATAACAGATATATATATTTATCCTACGGATAATCGCGTCGACACTGCATTGTCTTCCGGCGGAAGTGCACATATAACTCGAATGGCCAAGGTAAACGCGATCACGACAGGGATAACTATCGTATACAATATCGCGAACGAATTCACACACCAATATATCTATAATATATGAAAAAATAAAATGACAATTTTACGTGCTTCAGTTTGTCACGAATCTCGCACGGCGACACTACACACACGCAATAAACGAAAATGAAGACGACGTGTCCTATGGTTTTTTGGTTTCTCGTCGAGTTCGTTATTTCCCATCTCGCCGAGGGTTACAACGACGACAATGTGTCCGAGAACGAATTGGCGTGTCCTTACGGCAGAGTCTGCGTTCCCATCAATTATTGTCCTGGCGTTGAGACCTTGATGATTCAAAAAGCACTTCCGGCGCAAAGGTGAAGACGATCGAGCTAAAAGGAATTAAACGATCAGAAAAGAGAATTTTTCATAGTCGGGAGGTGAAGTATCATGGATAAACCTTTAGATTTCGACTCGCCGTTTGTGGGTACGAAGCAACGAGGCCGAAAGTTTGCTGCAGCCCATCCCAAGACGCGAATCCACCGGATACGAGATTGAGCAAGATTTACGAACACTCAGAAATGAGGTCGGAGTGCGGCAGATCCTTCGTACCCATTAACTCGGATTTGGTTACTCTGGGATCGTTTCCCTTTCTCGCGAGGATCGGATTTGTCAGTGAGTTCGAACGGTTGAAAAAAATTAACTCGAGAGATAATACGAGACACATTTTTTAAAAAATACTCCAAAAATATGCTCCAAACTTTAAAAGATTGAAAACTGTTGTCTTCTGCTTTGAAAAGGAAATATCTGAATTGGTGTACGATTTTTCGCTTTCAGGCTTGATAACAGGGGAAACAAAGTATCCTTGCGTGGGAACGATTATTAACGCGAGGACTGTTCTCACTACGGCAACGTGCGCTCTAGCCCAATCGGACAAATATAAATTGTAAGTATCAATTAATTTTCATCGATTTCATTTTAACGAGGTGTTTTATTTAGGCAAAACGTACTCGTGGGTGAGTACGATACCTCGAAGAATCCGGACTGCAATGATTTGTTTTGTGGGCACAAGCCAGCCTGCCACAAAATTTCTTACGTTGTTAAACATCCAGGATTCGATAGCGAGCGTTTCGCTAATAACATCGCACTCGTTCGGCTTCAAGAACCCATGAATTTTACCGGTACACTGCGATATGCTGCATATCTTGAGAACTTTGTCAAGTTAAAAAGAAATCTTTTAAAGATCTTTTAACATAAAACACTGTGTCGATAAATTGTATTTTGTATTATTATAAAAAGATGACAAATATGTCGTGTGATTTTCACACACTTAGATCTGTGATCTAGCAATCGTATATTTCGATCTGTTAAAAAATATTTCTACCTACGAAGTATATGAATTTCATGAAGAACATTCAGACTTGTAAAAAACAAACCTACATAAATATTAAGAGGTCTACACAACCGATTGATAAGCCAGTAATCCAAAACTATGAAAATATAGGTGAAAAATATCCATTGTATGGGAATTAGTCCATTTTTTACTACACTATATATATTTAGAACTCTAAACATTTCTTTTTTTGTCATTTGAAAAGATTCTTCAAAAGGTTTCTACTTAGGCATTATGATTTATCATTAGATTTATCAATAAAGATTGAAAATTAGGCGTGGTGGAGACTTCTAAAAACTTTGTGCCTTGACGTTTGTTCGTGCAGTCACGACTCAACCGGCGTGCGTCTACACGGGTCGCGAATTTAACTTGATAGAAATGGACCAAGTTCGATTGTTCGGTTGGGGAAAATTATCGAGTGAGATAAGTAAATACAACAGATGTGTACGAGCAAAAAAAAAAGATCATCAATCAAGCATCCATCGATCTCAAGAAATCAGGCGCGTCATTGCGTTTCGTATTTTTGGGTCAGCCTTTTGTTTGTTTTTTTTCTTCTTTTTTCCTATCGCAGATGCATCCAGCGAGCTTCGAGCGTTGAACATGCGTTTGCTCTCTCGACAAGAATGCGCTAACTTTGTCGACCAAGGATTATGCGTGGAACTCTGTGCGATCGGTGAACAGGAGCCGTGCACAGGCTTCAGTGGGAGCCCTATTATACGGCTCGATGGAAATAGATACACAGTGGTGAGTGATCGAACAATGTTATTGGAATTTTTCAGAAAAACAGAATAATCGTTACAATTTAACATCTACGATATTTGAGAATTTCGAATTTTGGCTCCCGTCCTGAAATTTTATCTCCCACACATCTTTAATCCGCACAAACGAAAACTCTGCATTCTTGTAGGTGGGAGTATTGTCGTACGGTTCGCGCTGCGAGGATCATCGCAACTCGCCAGTAGTATTTGTCGATGTTCAAAGATACGCCGATTGGATTGGAAACAATTAGGCTGCTTGTTTTCATATTTACAAAAATATTTACTATGATTCTTAAAGATAAATCTTTTAACATGAATGTACGAAGTCCTATATATACAAGTTTCACTTGTGCTTAAATATATTCAAGTATTTCCCTCGCGTCATTTCTTTAGCCTCCTCCAAACCAACCTGGTAGGCCACATCGTGGAGTTTTTTCACTTCCGCTATCAGTCCCGTCATTGTCAAATTTCCCAGTTCTGCAATGAGAAAGTAAAAATTTAGACAGTCCAACACACTTTCTTATGAAGAAATGCGAGGTGAGCTTGAATTTTATTACAGAGTGACTTAAATGTTGGCCAGTGATATTAAGGCCAAGTGTCACACTGACCGAGCGGCCATGAGTGCGAGAGAGATAGCTGATTTGCAGATTCCCAATGATTTCTGAAACGGTTCATTTTTGGGAAAAAAGAAAAGAAACACGTTCCGCTCTGTTGAACGACGAACAACCGCTTTCTCTTCTTTTGCCCGAAATATGATCCGTCTAGGAGAAAACTTGGCAGTAGGATTTTTACCGACTGGACGTGTGACACATGGCCTTAATTGCGGGTAAATTCACGAATTTGCATGAGAAACTGTACTATGCTGCCTACATTTTAATATTTTATTTTCTCAAGAACAGTTTAGCGAAACTTCCAAGTTGAACTTTAATCGGAAGTATCCGAGTCTAAAAAAATTAGCATCTTTCAACATTGATAATTAAAAAGCTTAACAAGTCACAAATGTGTGCCCCAGAAATGAAAAAAAAAACATGTATGTCGTTTTTGGTTGTAGGCAGGAATATTATGCAGATAATATAAAACATATTGCTCGGTGATCGCAGATTGTTACAGGGTTTGGCATGAACCATTAAAATTTGGTAGCGAAAAATATTATGTAGAAGTTTTTCGCCTATTTAGGATACAAATATCACTCAAACTTTTTTTTTACCTCATAAGCGATACACAATCTGAGGCTATAAAAAAATTATAGATCAAATAGAAATGAAGAAAAAAACAAAATTTGAAAAGAATTTTCATCGAATTTCAAACTTGCAACATAGAAAAATGCCATACATCTGCTTGGTGCAAAACCAAACGCCAAATCCGTTTCCCTTTTTGAACTTGTACGATGAATAAATAATAAATTTTTCCATTTATTTTACAATTATTGACTAAAATCTTATTGTTAATATCTTGTTGATAAATATTGGCAGTAGAAATTTGTCCGATCGATGTCCGAATGTTTTTTATTTCTGGTCGACCCGGTGAGTAGAATTAGGTGGACCATCCGACCGCTTACTTCTTGTATGATGCTAAACAACTTTTCTATTTATGATTTTTCTTAAGATCTTACACTTCTCTTTCTCGATACGTATGCCAATAATAAACTGTAAAATGAAACGTATTGCATAAACACGTTTTTGTTTACAAGAAATGCTCGAATTGTGAATAATTGTTGACACGTCATTGCAGCGTCTTGTTTTAAAGTGATTCATGGAGAAACCTTAAAAGATATGAAATTGAAAAGTAATAATTACGATGTAACTGGTTGATGTCGTCTGGCGTGAGAGCTGCTGACCATGACGCAGCTTCGCTCTGCAGTGAATTTTGGGCTACAAACTCATTGACACCTGGAACTTCATCATTCGCTAATATAAAGTATCCTTTTTTTGTAACCAGTGTTTTTTAAAACGGCTTTGTATGAAATGCGTTTGAAACAAGCTCACTTTGTTCGGGCCACAAATCGGGCGAAGCACGATCCAATTTTTCCAGGCTCATCAAACTTTCCGCGACGCAACTCAGATCTTGAAGAAAAAGAAAAAAAAACACCGTTTAGACACAAGTGGTAGACACAACATGCGTAACCTCAACAAAAAAACGTATTCTCTATTTAATTGCCGAAACAACATTGAACATGCGACGGGTATGAAAATTCGAAACCAATCGTGCGCATCGTGGCGCAATCGTGTTGTGAAGGGACGAAACGACGTGTCTATTGAATAATTATTTCTTTTAGAAATTATTCTCTCACCGCGCTGTTCGTTGTCGTTGTCGGGTTTGTCAGTCGCCATTTTGATGCTTGCGGCGCCGCGTTCTGCGCATCGTGGCGCCCTCCGTCAAAAACACCCTACTCTCTGGAATTCCATGCACGTGTGTTATTTACCTTTTAAAATAAAAGAAAAAGAGAGTAGCTGAGTAATACAAAAGAATGTAATAACAGCTACACGTTATTATCAATAGTATCGGTGGAACGTCGCTTTATTGTCTTTACTTGTTCGTAAACGAGGCAAAGAGTACAGGGTACAGTTCTCTCTGGGCAAATTATCACACGGGTAAGTTTTTCCTCCGCATTTTCTTTTATCTTTTGTCAAGATCGTTCGGATTATTTCGCCGATAATGCTCCGTAATTTCTATTTGTTCTTGTAGACGAAATATATTTTCCGCTTTGCGCCGTTGTTGCCTCTCGATATCTCGTATAACTCCCATATGCAGTTGTTCTCTGAAAAGACAAAGAAAAAAAAAACAATTACGCGATCGGCCTAAGAAACTAACCTTTCGTTACTCGCGCACACCTTTGTTCGCGCGTATACGTTTACCTATCGTAATTTTGTTTGTAATGCACGTATCCGATAATGCTGAATGAAACAAGACAACTAGTCCCTAGAAAAGCGATCGAGGACCAAGACATTCTAATTTATGTCGCAGCCGTATTTTTGCGCAGCAACTCACGAAATTTTTCCTCCTCGCTTGTACATATATGTGTACACGCAACACGCATGCACACGCAACGCACACAACACACAGTTGTCGAAACTCCGCGCTCGACGTGTATCGACCACCGAAACCTTAGAGTTTCGACGATATCGAAGTACGCAATCGATATTTCGCGCGAGTATTGTTTTTTTTTTTTTTTTTTTTTTTTTCGTGTTCCCGGATTCCGAATATGCTAAAGGTTGCATGAAGCCACAGTTGAATAGTTACACACTGTACCATATTATTTGGCTCGCGTATTTCTATTTTCGCGAAGTGGAACAAACAATAACATTGCAGAAAAATGCTGCGCATAGCCACGGGAATTTAAATGATTTGACCACTCGATTAAACTTCTAGCTTCAGACCTGTCTTACTCGTAATTCCTTTTTGCGTCTAATAATAGTGCTGAGAGAAACGATTTCGTATATCAATTCGAAATAAATCGAATTTCGCGTGGCCTCCAGTGGTAATCGACTTTTTATGAATTCTAAGGTTTGACAACAAAGATGCTATTATTGTATTCATTACATGATTGTTTTTTTTTTGTTCTCATTGGAAACGTAAACATTATTATATCTGTTCTTTCAGGCAGCTGTTGCAAAAGATGTGAGGCTTAGTAAAAAATTATCGTATCTCCTGCGTCATGGCGCTCCGAGAGAAAATATTGAAATAAAACCGGACGGTTTTACAAACGTTGAAAACCTTTTGAGAATTCAATTGATCGGCTATACTTTGGACGATATCAAGAGAGTAGTAGCCAATGACGACAAGAAAAGGTTCGCGTTGAAAGACGTCGGTGGTAGATTGGAGATAAGAGCAAATCAAGGACACTCCATAAAGGAAATCAATCGATTGGCCCTAGAGCCCATCGAAAATCCAGATTTTGACATAATACACGGAACTTATCTGGAGCATTGGCCGAAGATCAAGAGCCAAGGATTGTCCCGAATGAACAGAAATCACATACACTTTGCAAAAGGATTGAACTTTCGCTGCGGCCTGAGAACTAGAGCCACCTTGTATATTTACGTCAACTTCGAGAGAGCCAAAGAGGCTAATTTGAAATTTTTTCAATCCGCGAACGGCGTGATACTCTGCACTGGCGACGAGCGTGGAATCTTGGCAGTCGAATACTTCTCGAAAGTTGTCACCCGAAGGGGCGAAATTCTATACTCTGAATCGTGAAACTCGGGCGGATAGCAAAGTTTTTTGTTCTCTTTGTTTGCAACAATAGCCGAGGATTGCACGGTTCTTGGTGTCGACAACGAAAATGAAGAAACTGTGCGAAGTGTGTAACATTGAGCTGGATGAAAATGATTTTCCAATTCACGTGCAAGGAAAGAGGCATCTCAAGAACGCCGAGGCGGAAAATTACAGAAAGGCATTTGTGGAAAAATCCGTTTACGTTTCTCGCATACCACCCGGTCTGACGATGGACAACATAAATAACTTCTTTCAGGAATTTGGAATTATCGAGAGATGCAAACTCGAACAACACTTCGCGATAATACAATTTAAAACAAAGTATATAAATCGTACCGGTTGCATGGATTTACTTTACAGCATGATTTTCAGTAACTTTGCCTATTGGGATTTATATTTTCCTTTCTGCCGTATAACTACAATCCTAATAATGAAATTAAAGAACAAGACTAATGGAAGGTACTTAAATAGTTGAATTTCTGTTTGTTCAGGGAGCCAGTAAATCTCCTACTGAGCAAGCCTATTTTCATGGGAAGACACAAACTTGATATAAAGAGGCGAATTTGGTACAACCCAGGTGAGCAAAGCACTTCATTCGTTTAGTAGAAATACCATTATGGTGATAAAAATTGGACGCGTTATCACTTTGGTTGTTTCAAGTCTGTTTGCAAAGTTTGGAATGGATTTACTAACCTATTGAAAAATTAATAACGCTTCCCGTATTGCAGTAGTCTTGCACGCGTTATTATGCGACCTTACTTTGCTCCGAGATATGATGAGAAATGCATAATGCAAAAAAAAAAACTGGTGTGCTGGTCTAGTGATTAGCGTGATTGCCTCTAAGCCAGAATATCGGGAGGTCGCGAGTTCGATTTCCAGTCTCGTAGTCTCGAAGAAAAATAAATACGTGCCGTGATGTAACTCCACTTGTACACGGATGTCACACGCACGGATCGGTACGCGTGTAGGCCGTACCTGCAGTACCTGTAGTCCGTGATTTATTTCTCGACGAAACGCGACTTGCTCCGAAACTGAGATTTTTGTCCTAATAAAGTGAAATATCGACAAATTGAACAATAATTAAAATGAAACATTTTAACTGGCAATGTGAGGCTTGCTTACACAACGACGCGACCGATTCTACTAACATGTAGGATTTATTATCGAGAGTTCAAAAACTCCGCTACTTTTTTTTGGTATTGTATCTCCCATAAATCCTTAATGTCGGGTAACATTCGTTAAACGATTTACTCTTGGTAATTTTAGGTCCAACGAGGGCAAAGCCGGTGCAAGATAATCCGGAAAAAGTCGCGAGCGACATAGTTTTCGCAGATCTGAAGACAAAATTGCAGGCCGAAAATACGTTGGAAGGCGAAATATCGACATTTTTGCAAACGGGACAATTGAACGAGGAAGAAGTCAATAAGAATTGGCAAGCCATTCATTCGAGTCTGCTCGAGGCACTAAAGCCTGTATTTCCAAATTGCGAGATACTGCGTTTCGGCTCGTCGATAACCGGACTGTGCTTCAAGGGAAGCGACATTGACGTTTATCTTGACATCGGTGAGCAGATCCACGAGGACAACGAGAAAAAAAATGGTTGGACACCGCGAACGATATTCAGGGAGGTCAAGTTTTCCATGTACAAGAGGAAAACTATTTTCGAGAGAATAGTACCGATACCAAAGGCGAAAACGCCTATAATCAAATTTTGTCACGCTCCTACAGCCACGAACTGTGACATATCGTTTAAGAACGGTTTAGGCGTGATAAACAGTCAAATGATAAAGCAACTGTTGTCACTCGATGTACGATTCAAGCCGTTAATGATAATCATTAAATTTTGGGCTAAAACATACGAGCTATCGGGTTGCGGTAAATTCACGAATTACGCGATAGTGATGCTGATTATATTTTATCTGCAACAGCCAGAAATGAATATGTTACCGAAAATCATGGATTTGCAGAAGGGATGCGAACCCGTGTACCATTGGAACTGGCAAGTGAACTTTGACCGCGAAGCCAAATTTCCCGCATCCAACAACGAGTCTAGCATTACCGAATTGTTAGCTGGGTTCTTTAAGTTTTACGTGAAATTTCCCTTCGACAAGAAGATGATAAGTCCTTTGGACGGTTGTGCGCATTCGCGTGCGGATTTTGCGAAAGTATGCACCGAGAAAGGTGGTGACGTTAATTATTTGGGGCTCGATCGTCCGATCTGCCTTCAAGATCCGATCGAGCTCGACAATAACATAACGTCCGGTGTTACGGCCAAAGCTCTCGAGACTTTTCAGAACTTTTGCGCGGTTGGCATTGACGTGTGCGACGCCGCTTTGGTGCAAAAAGACCAACCCTTTTTATTGAACTTGTTCACGACCCTACCCGCGCCTCTGGAGAATCAAGCCTTTCAACAAATTACGATATACGCTCGTACGACGATGTGCGCCGGATTGTCCAACGATTACGCTACCAGGGACGATATCAAGGACAAAAAAGCCTTCGCCAAGAATCATTGGTACGCACTGACGCAGGATCTCGTCGAGGACGCTCTCAGGAGGGTCTTCAAAATGGAGGTACAAAAGTTGAAACACGATCGCGAAGCGAAGCAACAAAAGGTCGCCGAAACCTCGGACGTACACACCAAGGACAATGAGAACATTGTCCTCGAGTGTAGCGCTAATTATAGCGTTATGTCCGGACGCAAAGCCAAAAGTTTTTGCATCGATCCCACCCTCAGCCGTATCGACAAAGAGGCTATGATTTCCGACGAATTGTTGAAAAAACAGAAGGACGACGGCGTAAAACCGACCAAATTTGACTTCACGTGTACCATCAGCAGGGAACAGAACCCATTGCGTTTGATCCTCAAATTGAGAGATCGTAACAGCGCGAACAAACGTTTTCGACCGTTAGCCACTTACCTCAGCACCAAGTTGCCAAGTATTATCGAGAAAGAATTGATACATATTATACAGTACAAGGAACATCCGAGTTTGTAAGTCTGCGCTTAACGAAAGAGAAAACAATGACGTTATATACTATATCCGATTTTTTGTCGTCTCGTTTCATTTTTTCAATGTACCTCTCGCCAATCGCCCCGGTCAAGTGTGACAATGAAAATGTCGCACTTGTTCATTTTTTTTACCTGGTCTACGTTCATTTTTTCGTCGCTAAGTGAGCTGCTAAATCTATATCTTTGATGGTGGTCTTCGCATTATGTGATTGCATTACGAGTGTACGAAATATCGTTGTGCTACAAGGGTGGTTCGATAAGCAACTTGGTTCGATATGAAAGACAATCTGGATTTTGTATCTTATTTTATTTTTCGACATAGTCCACTCGAACTACAGCACGCTTAACCCAATATTTTTCCAGGTTCCCGATTCTTTCCCTGAAGTGGTATTTTTTTTCAATGATTTTTTTCAAGGCTCTCGAAATAGTTGTTGATGGCCTGGATAACTTCTTCATTGCACAAAAAAATTTGTCCAGTCAGGAAAGTTTTGAGTTTTGGGAACAGATGGAAGTCCGAAGGAGGCAAATCGGGTGAATAGGGTAGATGCGGAATCAGCTCAAAGCGAATATCGGGCAATTTTTGAAGAGCGGCACGGCTTGAATGGACTTGCGCGTTCTTGTGGAGGAACCAGTGTTGCCAGATAGTCGATATGTCCCATACCTAGATAAATTTCGTATCTCCGTAAAAAAAAACCCTAAACAGCGGTGCAAATATATATATATATATATATATACTATGACAATGCCATCTAGCGGTAAGCAAATGCATTGTCGGTCATGTAGTCAAGAACCGACAGGGAGCAAAACAGCGAGCACAGTTTTGCATATTCGCTGCACACTTGACGCCGAGTGTTGCAAGTTTGAACCGACGGCGTCAATGTTCAAACGCGTCAACTCGGAAACGGTGTACAGCACGGTGGCGGATGACAATGTCATGGTGGTGGACAACTTATGTCCGGATGAATCCGAATAATCACCGAACTAAGAAAGAGGCCAGAGAGAGAGAGAGAGAGAACAACACAAATATTCTAAAGCACTTTCCTAGTCTCCTACATTATAAAACATATATGATAGTTTATATGTAAAAAAAATCATAAATGTTTTAGTATATGGAATTATTAAATAAAATATCGACGTGCAGTGTACAACAGTTGCAATCAGTGCAATGTATAATTGTGGCAGCGTCGTGGAGTTCGTTTTTTGCCCTTCAATTGGTTGATTGTGCTATTTAAAACCGACAAAGGTTAACATTTTTTAATCATGAAAAAACCCTAAAAAAATCCCTAACAAAATGTTCTCCCTGTTTCTACCCTATACTAGTTGAAAACACGCTAAATCTAGGGAGAAAATCCCTAACCTGGCAACACTGGGAGGAACAGCACCACTTTTGGTCATTCCAGGACATTTCTCTGAGATGGATGCCTTTATCCAAAAGGGATGCGTAGTATACGTCAGTAATGGTGTTTCCCTTCTCGAGGGATCTCCAAGGACATGGCTCACACGTCCGGTCGGTAAAAATTCTACGGCCACGTTTTCTCCTAGACGAATCACATGTCGGGCAAACTAAGAGAGAGACAAATTGTTCGTTGTGCACTAGAGCGGAAGGTGTTTTTTTTCGAAATAGCCGTCTCGGAGAACACCGGGAATCTGCAAACCAGCTGTCTCTCTCGGACTCGTGGCCGCTCGATCTGTGTGTCACATGGCCTTAAGATCAGGAGAAAACTTGGTCGTAGGATTTTTACCGACCGGACGTTTGATCCATTTCCTTACGTCAAAGAGCTCTCGACAGGATTGGCAACCTTGGCAGATCAAATTATCATAGCAGGGCCGTAAAATTATAATGCACTCAAAAAAATGATAATATTTCTCATTTTGGAGTTAAAACTTTTTTTAAAAGAATCATTCACAAGATCCACGGTCATTATTTTGAGATGAAATAATTATTTTATTTCACAAATTTATTATAACAAAAAAAATAACGTCATTTCAATATTCACACTTTGTGTGATAAGTTTTTCATAATCGTGGTCTTCAGTCTTTTTTAACAACATACATTTTCAGAAATTAAGGGGTTACGTGGGTTTGAGAATTTAAAAAATTCCATTTTTATTTTATTATCTAATAGTACAATATGTCTAGAATATTCTCCCAAAGTTTTAAGTCAATCAGAGTAAAGGTCTAGGAGAGAGAGCCTTTGAGAATTCCCCCCGTTGGGAAAGACCGACCGGGAGCGACGCAGGTTACGCATTTTTTCGCAAAACGCTATTTTTGAGGTCGGTCGACACGATTTCTTAAAAATCATGAAATAAGCTACACTTATCTACTAACAGAAAAAATTTGGTCTTTTAATTTCAGATAAAGCTATCATGCGTTATCCTGACCACTACAGGGACACTTTTTTTTGAGGGGTCTCCGGAAACCAGGTCCCACCGGCTGAATTTCCCAAACTTTTGGATGAAATTTTTTTAAAATATTGTTGAAATATTGCTCTTTTATGTGCTTAACATTTTGAATAAAATAATTTATATTTTATATTTAAAAAAATAGAGAAAATATGCTTTTTTGTTTGGAAACCCACGTAACCCCTTAAAATAAAAAAAACGTGAAATAAACAAAATTTTAAGTACAGGGTGGGGATTATTTTCTCTTATTACGAATATAAAAAAGACCCATTGGGCCACCAGCTACCACATTCGTGTATCAACGCGTCGGTACTGTGGTGAACGTAGAGTGGGAGTAGCACGCGATGATTTGCAGTAGGAGTGTGGGAGTAAGGTGTCTCGCTATCGTTTCGTCGAGTGTCAACTGCCAAGACAGTTGCTAGTTACTAATGTCGCTACAGTCGCAAGCATACGAATTGCGCGCGCTTTTTCTCTAAGAGGTAAAACAGAACACACTTCCATCGTGCCACGGCGGTTGTCATTTTTTTTTCCATGTCATGTCATTTTTCTTCCAAATAGCAGCTCCTTACAAAATTATCGTAGATTTTCATTGCATACTGCAAGCGTTATGTTACATAGTACGCATGGCCAAATTATGTGATATCTACAATAATTATGTTACGGTTGCCGACCCTGGCTCTCAAGAAAGGGATAATGCTCGAATGTTTTCCGCGGCGATAGATGTGAAAACGCCACACCGGAAGTACCGGTAACTCCCTCTTTCGGGGCCGGTTGTCCTATTATCGTCGGCAAGAGAGAGCCCGCCCCGTTCCTCGGAACTGATGCGAATGAAACATTTATTACCAACGTTTCGTCGGACCTGTACTGGCACTGGTGGCACCACCACGCCGAATCGCACTCGCATATCCGCGCGGATAGCTGTGTATGCCTATGTACATGATGGAAAAAGTGACATGGCGGCTATGATGCGAGAGTATGTAATTAACGAAAATTGTACATTTTTACGAAGTGAACAATTCCCGAACAACCGCGAGGCAAAACCTCAAAGTATTTTCCTAACGGTCTTTCTCGAAATTCGTCCCGATTCGTAAATCAGAATTGCACATGTACCCGATAGAAGAGTAAGAATAAGATAAAAGGGACCAACGATAAACACGATCGGGATGGTATGAACGTGCGTCTGGACAATCCGTAGGTCACTCAATATTATCCACACTCTCTCCCTCTCTTTTAATATTTCCGTTCTTTGTTTATCCTCGATATCGGCGTAATATTTCGCGCTACTTTATTACCGTCGAGGTGATTCGGAATTCTTCGCCAGTGTGACGAGTTTTTTACCCTGCGAATTGCGAGTAATAAACGAAGATGAGCGAGGTAAGCGAAAGTACGGAAACTCCGAAAGAAACGAGTGACGAGATCACCGCAGCCGACGCAAGAGCATCTTGCGAGAGAATGGAAACGACGACAACAACATCAACCACCGGTGAGAATACGGAAGGCGAGAATAAGTTGGCCAACGACGATGTTCAACGAGCAATCGAGGGGCTCGCCGAAATACCGGACGATCAGCTCCAAGAATTCTTCAACGACAAAGACTTCATGGAGGGATTGAACGTCGTGGATGCTTGGGAAGGAGAAACGCAGAGCAAGCCTCCGACGAGCAGCTCGCGCAACAGAGATCAAGATCGAGCCAAATCGCCGAGGTAGTCAGAAGACCAGAGCACCCTCTATGACAGCTTCGATCTCTAAATTTTATAATGCTCTCATACGACGTTTTGTGACACTTAAGAATTTTTTGACTGACATTGTCAGGACACAGGGAAAGAAGGGGGTAGGGATAAAAAAATTTGATAATATAGATTCGCCGAGAAGGTGCCATTTTCAGGATAAGTACGATCGATACGCAGCTAAAAAATAAAATATTTTTATAAGTGAACAAAAATGTAATTTATAACGGTTGTATAGGCAGCAAAATATTAACGATTTGTATACTCTTCAAAGAAGTTTGAAAATCTTTTGTTTTTTTGTTTGTCCGATTTATCTCGTTAATATTATACGCTAGGCGGATGGTGTTCTCCAAAGAGAGTAATTGCCATAAATTTTGCAAGGTGCTGTAACAGGTGATAGCTAAAGACCGATTGTAGGGAGCGTACGAGGAGAGATCGCAGAAGCCCGTACAATCGAGATCGGCCGAGGAGAGACGAGAAGAAACGCGATGACCTGCGACGGGATCCTTCCAAAAGCTCCAAGGACATAGAGCGTGACAAAATGAGGGCCAAGACGGACACAGCCAGGAAGATACTAGCGGAGAAGGAGAAGGCCATTAAGAATCTACTGGACTCGGACAACGTGGTGCCGCCGGGTACGGAGGTCGAAGCCATACAGGACATCACAGACAAGCAGCAGAACAGCGAGCGAGGTCACCAGAAGGGCAGTAGAAGAAGTCGGGAACGCCGCAGAAGCCAGGATCGCCGGCCGCCGCTCAGTCCTTCGAGAAGAAGGAGCAACGATAGAATTAGATTAAGTCCAAATCGACGTATCAGTGATGAGAGACGACAGACAAGAGCGACACCTGAAAGACGAAGAAGTTGGGAGAGACGCGCCAGCAGAGATAGAAGCCTCGAGCGACACAGAAGACGGGAGGAACGGTAAGGAAATATTTCACTTTTTTCGTCGTAAATTGTTGTTGTTAAAAAAAAAGGTGCTTTCGTTCATCAACTTAAGAAACGAAAATTGATTAACCCCGTGTCGTAGCAAAATATGCATAAGCGCCCGAATAATTTCGCAGCGAATTGAGACTCGCTGCACGAAGAAGCAGATCACGCGATCGTCAGAGAAGCCGTAGCGTCGATCGTTACAGAAAGCGCTGGAGTCGTTCGCCGAACGGAAGGCGCTCGAGCCCCCGTCGACATAGCCGCAGTAGATCGCCGGAACGACGGGCGCGCAAGCGTTCACCCTTTATAAACGAGATCACCCGGCAATTCGGCAAAGACGGACTCATACCGGGAGGACAAACGTCTAGTTTTTTGCCTGGTATACCACCGTTGGTGAGCGCTGGCTTCGCGCAGGATCAAGTTACACCGGTGCCACCACCACCGCCGCCTTTACAACAATTCATGCACCATCCTGGACAACCTGGACCGGGAATGCACATGCAAACGGTCGGTGGACAGTCCTTCGCGAACTTTGATCTTGGGCCACCGATGAATTTCGAGCCGGGCCGAGGACCGCTGCTTCATCCATCCCAACCCAACTACTCCGCCGCACCGATGATGTACAATCAAGGAAATCCACCGAGGCCGATGCAACAAGCGTCCATAATCGGACCGCCGATGCTCACGATGCCCGTAAACTCGCCGCAACCGGTACCCGCTCCCAGTACCAGTGAATCCAACTTGGCCATGAGCTTCAATCAGAATCGATGCTCTTCGAACATTCCATCGGAAGCGTCGATGCAAACGCAACATCATCGCTTGGACTCGACCGGTCGCCGTGCCAAATCGCCAAAATCATCGATCCTCTCATACAACGATTTAGGCCTAAGTTCCGCGTCTTACAAAGACGCGGAAACTAATCGGCTGAATCGCTTGAAAACTCCTGAGCCACCGGTCATCTCAGCTTCAAAAGTAATAATAGTGTTTTGAAAACTCGCTTCGTGATCAATATTTAAGAAAAAAAGGTGAATATACGAGATCACCTCACTGAAACAATTCGAATACGTTGCAGCCCTTCGAAAAGACGAGTTTGTCCAGCCTTTTGGAAGCATCGGTGTCTGCTAAAGGTGCGCAGCACATGTTTCTTTTTCGTCTTTTTTCACTTATCGAATGCCCAATAACTCCCGTAGGATTTGTCTCTAACCAAAGACGAGGCTACCACCCGAATTAATAAGTCGATGTGTTTTTTTTTCTTTCGCGTTTTTTAGATTCGTACACTCTTCCGGTCTTGTATCCAGGTGAGATTTTTTACTTTTCGTTTAATCATCAACGATTTTCCGTTTCTTTTTGTTTCTCAATCGCTTGGTCAACGTGGTGATGGAATCATCGATGAATTCGCAAACGCGAGCAATTGCTCTGAAACGTGATTTTGTTTGTTTCGTTATAGTGCTCCGAGAAAAGTTTCATTCGTGCATGATAAATGAGCGGAAAGCGAGAAAACAAAAAAAGTGGGCAGCTATTATAAGAGTGCGACAGGCGTCGAGGGCGAAACGTGCATTTAAAATACATTATTACCTTTGTTCTCTGTCACGTACGTTCAGGATTCAAGCCGGAAATACTGCGACAGTGCGAGCTAGCTTTGCGCGATCTGCCACCTGAAGATCTGCGTCTCAAGGTCAAGGGACGTTTCTTCTTCGATCCGAGGAAGGATGATAACCAACGGGAGCTGGAGGATTGCGGTTCGAATTCGATATTGCTGCGCTCAGGACAGCGGCGTTTGCTCTGGGAGGAGACCGAGATAAAGTCCCAATGCACGACGGAATCATCGAAGCAATCGGTGGAGATGCGTCAGAAAATTTGCCAAACCGACGAACCCGAGAGATATTGCAAGGCAGTGCAGGCCTCGATAATGCCGAAAACAGCCGAATTTTGCCAACAAGTTTATCCGAACGATCTGCAACACGTGGCCAAAGAGGAGAAACGTCCGATAATGGATCGTTTGGATTGGGACGTGCGAGAAACTTACGACTACGCGCCGAAAATACGTGAAGCCGACGATCTCCGCTGGAGCCTCAGCAACTCTTCACAGAAGCAACGACCCGCTTGGAACCGCGGATTATCACCGGCCAACGTGATAGAGGACGAACGGCGCCTCAGCTCGTCACCCGTGGTCCAATTGGATCACGGCACGTCGCGCGGCATAAACGTCGGCACGACCGCTCGCACGACACGCGACAGTTATTCGTACGATCGTAATCGAAGCTCGTCGCGCGAGCATTATTCCCGTGAACGCTTCAGTCCGAGCTATCGAAGGTCATCGATCGAGCGCCAAGAGGATTTTCACGATGCACGAAGCAATCACAGCCGAGGCGAGAGCCCCATGGCCCTCGAGGAATCACCGGACGAGATTGAGGTACTCGATGACGAACATTTCTCCAGGAGCTCGTCCGACTGGAGACCCTCGCGCGGTAGCACAAGCTTTGCGCCCACTAGCGCTCTACAGAAACTTCGCAATCTCAGGGGAAAAATTTCCAGCAGACCGTATCGCGGGAGAGGTGGATTTCGTGGCAAATTTTGAATACTCCGAGTCCCGCTAAACAAGAGAGGAAGAGAGAGAGAGAGAGAGAGAGAGAGAGAGAGATAGCGACAGCGAGAAAGAGACAGGAAGTAAAAAGTTGTTCGAGAAATTGAGGTACTTTTTTACAAACGGATATAAATGCGTTCCTCTATCGTCTGGGAACGCATTAAGAAAATAAATGATGATCGCTCGTTTTCGAATTATTCGTAATGATTCAACGAACGTATCAGCGATTTATAATTAATTTTGTACAACGCGTATCGCTCTCGGTAATCGATTGTATCGATTATCTTCCCTTCGACACCGTTGCTTGACGCGCGATGCAACGTTCCGCCCCAACTGCTGTTGCTGCCGAAGGGACGCGATTTCGTTTCGAGGAATCGCGTTGGAAGAACTTTCGAAAAGACGGGAAGCTAGGAAGTGCACACGAAACGGAATCTTCGCGCGCGCGCAAAAACTTTTCCTAGCGTTTTCGCATTATTCCAGAGTGTGTGACCTCGTGAGCCTATTTAAGCAAACCGTACGTGTACATAATATACTGTGGTGAAAAATGATTAAAAAAAAGAAGGATCGCATTGATGATTGTAGGCACATATAAATCTACAAAAATACAGAAAAGTTGTTTCGTCTTTTTTTCCTTTCCTAGCAAGTGCCTAACCATTGTCACCTCTAGTGTTTTTTTTTTATTGTTCTCAATAAAGCGCATCTTGACCCGCGCGGCCAAAAGCTTTTCGAATTCAGATGGAAAAATGAATGAAATATATTTCTTCGTTTTTGTTTTCAACTACATGAGATATGTAATTTTGATATTTGTAAGTTACACATTAGATGATTAGCTTAGCCGTTCCGACGAGACTTTATCTCCGAAACGTCGCTGGACAATCGCCAGAAAAAAATGTGTGTCGAAGGAGTCAACGAATCGAGGGAGATTTGACGAGTTCGAAAAAAAATCCATAAACGTACACACACACACACATCATTAAGATAAAAGCCTGTACAGAGAAAAATTGCTTAATAAAGAATATCGATGCCATCTTATCCAACCGTACAAAGTCGTTTATATCCGAACGACCCTATATCCTACGCGCGGCATATCTTCCGGCAACGAGCGTGCACGCGAGAACATTTGAATTTGGCGCCATGCGCGACGGTGGCGCCGCCAACACGTCGAGTGCAACACTGAAACGCAGTTGGTTATGCTGCTCGGTCGTGAAAAAAAAATTCAAATATCGTACGAGATAACGCGTTTGCTCTCTGTGCGTCGAATCAATCGTAAAACTCTTGAAAAAAAGTCGTCGTTCGGCTGAACGAGAATTCTACAAGGCAAGTGTGAATGAAAAATAGCAAGAATTATAAAAGATCAGTAGTGAAGAAGGTCGCGCCGGGATCGCGTTCGTTGGATTTTCTTGTCGTCAAGCGAGCAGCCACACAGTTGGCAGTATTGTTGGGGAATCGGGCCGCGCGAGGGTCGGCGGGGCCGGGAGGGAGGGCATCGGGCACAGCGCCAATACAATCGTAGCGGGCGTCTCGTGAAACAGGCGGGGCATGGGACGTGAGGCTCCATGTTCGCCCGTGAAAGCGATGCGGTGTGCCCGCGGTTAGGGCGTGCAGTTCTCGTGTTCCTCGTGTAGCATCGCGGCATTTTTTTTTAATGAAACAAACACACACGAAATAAAGCCTCGAAAAAAAAAAACGTACGGTGTATCGCGTCGCTCGCTATCTCGGGATCTTTAATCGCGATTAACAACCGGGCGAAAATATCGTGTATTCGCGAGTGTTATACGTTCAACGGTGCAAAGACGCTGGGCGTCGTGGGTTGACGATAAATACAAGTGCGCGCTTCACCGTGTGTGTGTGTGTGTGTGTGTTGTGTGCGCGCGTGTATGTGTGTGTCTGCGTGTTAACGAGAGAGAGAGAGAGAGAGAGAGAGAGACAGAAGACTCTCGACGACGACGTCGACGAGGAGGACGAGGACGTCGAGTGTTAGTGCGTCGGTGGATATTTGTCGAAGCGTGTCGTCTTCCCCTTCGCTCCCCTGGTGCGATTTTAAATCAACAACGGCCAACGTGAATGCACCAATTGCGCGAAGAAAGAGTTAAATATAATAAAAAAATTTAAAAAAACGAGGAGTAAGAAGAGCGGACGAGGAAAAAAAAAACATATTTGTAATAATAATAAAGACGTGAGGACGGAAACCCGCCAAACACGTCGTGCCGCGATTCCGCGCGCCCAAGAACGAGAGAGATAGAGAAAAAATATAAGAAATAAAAGTGCGCGTCCGGGGCGGGGGAGGGGGTGAAAAGATCTGAGCCTTATCGTCGTCTGCCGGCGCGCCTCCCAGCGGACGATCTACCTACACGTAGAGATCGTTTCCAAGTGCGCGAGAAGTGAGAGGAGAAAAAAAAAAACACGAGGATAGATCGCGCTCCGGATAAAATTGACGAGGACGAAAAAAAAAAAAAAAAACAAGAAACTGAAGCGCGGAACGTTGGTGACAACGAGGTTTGTGCTGTACTTCATATTACTTCGTAAAATTATTTCTTAAGAATATCATCCCTCACTGTGTCTCTTCCGTAGCGTCGAGCTGAGCAGTGCTGCTCGCGCGAGACACTTGGCAAACCGAGAACGAAAGAGAGATAGGGAGGGAGAAGAAACCGAGATAGAAAGAGAAGCGGAGAAACTGACGATAGCCCTAGTGGGGGTTTTGTTATTATTTTGCCGTGGTGCTTTTGACCCTTTGCGCGGGCGAGTTCACTGTGCATCGAGGAAGCGGGGGTGTTGGGTTTCGCGCGTGTGTAGCTCCGTCTGTCTGTCCTGCATAACGCGGGGAGCGCGCGTGTCGATTCTCTTTCTCTCCTTAACCCCCGCTCCCCCCCCCCCCCCATATGTATCTACATATATACGTGTACAACGTCGGTATTCTGCGTCAAGAAGCGCTAGACGCGCCAAACATTTATCTTCAGAACGTTTTTCTCGAAACAATATTTTCATTATGAACTAAATTTTCGATAATCGTGCCTGGATTTTTCTGCTCGCAATTTTTTTTTTCGTGCTGCACGCGCGCTTATTGTGCTCTATATAGCGATGAATTCTAACGCGCGCACACCGGTGTGGCTTGCAGTCGTCGTCCGCGTTTCGGCGAGCCGACGTCACGAGCAGGAGGGGCGGGGGGGGGGGACGTTTTCCTCTCGCTCGTCCCACGTCTTTTGGGAAATTCTCGCAGGCGCCTTTTTCACGTCCAGTGGCGAAGAACGAGAGGGGGGATGATAAGAGAAGAATTCGGGTAAAACATCGAGCTTTTTTTTTGTTGGAAGAGAGAGAGAGAGAGAGAGAGAGAGAGAGAGAGAGAATGGTTGATTGGCTCGGTGTTTGAACGCCAATTTCACACTGATTCGTCCTCCTGGGCCGCGCACGCGAGTCTCGGCGACGAGGAAAGAGAACACGACGAGAGTGTTGTTTGCCTCTGTTCTCTTTGGCCACGTCCGTTACGCAGCAAATCGGTGGTGCGCTTTCGTGTGCCTCTCGTCGTGCGCGCGTGCAAGAAAGATGGAAAATTGAGCCGTCGCGTATATACCACGTGATCAAACGTTGTCAGGCTCCCGCAGCAATAACGCGGGACTATCTCCGTCTCTTTTTTTCCCTCCGGTGTATACCGGTAGCAATAATTCGATTTGAAGACAGCCGGAGCTTCCTTCCGTGACCACTTGACGACAAATCTCTGATGTTCGAAGAAAGAAAGAAAAACGAGCAAGTGGAGAAAATAAGATGGACGAAACGGAATAAAGGATCGATTCTCTCCATCTCTCTCTCTCTCTCTCTCTCTCTCTCTCTCTCTCTCTCTCTCTCTCTCTCTCTCTCTTCATCCCCACTCTCGTGTTTCTTTTTCGTCACGACGCGTGTTCCGACTGCACATTGTTGTCAAGTGCGTCGTGCACGGCGGATAATAATGACGCGTAGAAAGCGTTTTTTTATCGGTCGAACAGTGACAAAGAAAGGGCGGAGGGGGGAGGGGGGGGGGGGGTGTGTGCCATAAATATGTCGCGAAGTTTCGTTGACGCGTGGCAGTTTATGAATTTTCATCGGGCATGTGTCTTTTAGTTCTCTCGCGAAGAGTCAGCCGAATAAAGAGAGGAAAAAAAAAAGAAATGAAAGCGCGTGGCGCTGTCACAACACCCCGCCTCCCCACTCCCTCTCGTCCTTCTCTTTCCTTTCGCGAAATGATGGTCGGACATTTTGAAAGTTCGCGTTGACGATGAACGGTTAATGCGGACCTGCTGTTAGCTGCGCTCACGTGCGCGAGATTCGCAATAAAAAGTTTTGCACGATTCTCGCGCGTACTTTTACGTACGTAGGGTCGCTACGGAGGACGGATAGACGAAGAAGAAATAAGAGTGGAGGAATACGAGGAAAAAAAAAAAAAACGTGTCTTCGCGTTTGCGTGTATATTCTTGGGGACGACCATTGCGCTCGAGTCGTCTCTTCGGTGTCGGAACGCGGAAACGCTACGACGCAGCGCCCCTCCCCCTCCACCGCCCCTCATTTCCCCGTCGCTCTCTCTCTCTCTCGCTGCCGCTCTGCTCCCCTCCCTTCACGCCGCCTCACACGCTGACGAAGCCGCGTCGTGGCGGGAATTTGAAAATGATACGCGAGGGAACAATAAAAAACAACGCGATACCGGACAAGCACGAGAAAAACTTTTAATTTAGGAATGGCGCGTGGCTTTTTCGTAATTTGTCTTCGTTTATGAATTTGACCTTCACCAATCGCTTCTTACATTTTTTCCTTTGCACCCGAGTCGCATAATATACGAAGATTTTTTTGTTCGCCGCGTTTTTTAGGCGTACAATGTAATTTGAATTTTTTTTCTGTCGCCAAATTGCAAAGAACGAACAAACCCAAAGAAACTTCTTTTTTTTTTATAAACTATATACATGAAAAAAATTAGCTGACGCGAAAAACGAAGAACAATGAAAATGGTGAAATATTTGAAGACGCGCGTGGCAAAAATTCCACGAGGGGAATTAAAAACGAGGAGGAAGTGAATCACGTTCTTTTTTCCGAGAGTGAGTCTAGACTCTCGTGGTGGTGGTGGTGGTGGTCGAATTTACGTGTCTATATATAGATTACGTATACACTCGAGGTTGGTTTGGAACGACGGCACTGATTTTGTACTCTACTGTGCTTCGATGGGTACATACGAGCACACCGTGAATTTGCGATATTTACAGCCGAAGATACAGCGAGTTTTGGAAGTTTATCGACGTGGGTTCTTCCCACTCGGCGAAAGAACCGAGAAGGGAATTGAGGAAGAAAAAAAAAACGATGTGGCAATTTCTTAGGATAGTTGCCTTGTATTGCGTCACCGGTGGAAATTATTCACGGGGCATTCGATCACACATTGACGCCGAGTATTCTTATGGCGTTGAAATTTGCATCGTTGGAATGCAACGATTTTTTTTTTCCTTTATCATTATTAAAGACCTTTTCTTTCCAAATTGTGATCGTAAATCTTTAATGAGAATATGTGAAACTATTTCATTGCTGTTACTATTTCCATAGCCTGAATCGGCCAAAGAGAAATTTTATCAATGGAACAGAATTGATTTTTGTTCCGTTCCAACGATGCAAACTTCACGTCCATGTATTTTTCCCCGAGCTAATTTCTGTCGGAAGTCCATTCAAAATCGATACGTTACTTTGTAAGCTGATGGAACACGATTCACACTGTTTTAACGCTCGAATTTCAATTTAAAGATACGTCAAGGTACGGTTTTGCAGCTTGTTAGGGACGCAATATCGAATAAAAACGTTCATGGTACTTTTATGAAATAATTTATTCGTAAATATTGTATTTTAAGATAACAGATGAAAATATGCTAAGTTATATAATAATTTTCATTGTAAATACTATAATATTAAATGTAAATAGTGAACAAATAAAAATAATATATTTACTATTATAATGAATACAAAGAATTTTTTGACTATAGTCATGCAAAATCATAGTGCAGTAATTGAAAGGATATTTTAATAAAGATATTCTTGAAGGTATTACTCGATGGATATTAAAAAATCGCCAAAATTCTTTAAAATTTGAGGCATGATAGTTCTAGATAGAATAATAAAACATAAATTATTTTAGAATGTTTAAGTAAATAATTTAGTAGTTATAAACATATGAATTTAACACGATCGCTTATGGAAAAACAGCTTCTGTAGACGTTAATGGTTGCAAAACGAATGGAACTAAATCGCCGTAAATTCTAAAAATATTATATTATCAAGATTTGGGATCAAGCGATTGATTATGCTAAGTTTCAAATAAATCGACTGAGTAATTATCGAGAAATTAATTCAAGTAATGAGAAGTATTGCCTTTTTTAACGATAAATTAATAGCAATCATTGGAAAACTTAATGTATTAGATGAAGTAAAAAGTTCGGAGCGTTTTTTCGCTTTATTTCAACGATGAAATTAACAAAGTTAGGATGATCCGAGTTAGATCAAATATGCGCCGTTTTGTTCGATAACTTTTGTCCATTTTGAAGGCAATTTCATAATTCCGCGATTGAAGAAGTCCTCGTCCCTATTGGTAAAAAACTTGACCAGCTCATTTTCACAAGGCTCTCTTGAGGCTAGTTTTGTACCATCTAGAAAATTTTGCAGATGCTTGAAAAGGTGATAATCGCTTGGTGCCAGGTCTGGACTATACGGCGGGTGCGATAGAACCTCCCATCCAAGCTCTCGGAGCTTTTGGCGCGTCGCTAAAGATGTGTGCGCCCTGGCGTTGTCTTGATGGAACACAACACCCTTCCTTTTGGCCAATTCTGGCCGCTTCTGGTCGATCGCCTGCTTCAATCTGGTCAGTTGTTGACAGTAGAGGTCCGAATTGAGTGTTTGGCCCGATGGGAGCAGCTCATAGTGGATGATTCCCTTCCAATCCCACCAAACACACAGCAAAACCTTCTTGGCCGTTAATCCGGGCTTGGCGATCGTTTGGGCCGGCTCACCGCATTTGGACCACGATCTTTTTCGGCTGTTCTCGTGTGTGACCCATTTTTCATCGCCAGTCACCATCCGCTTCAAAAATGGGTCGATTTCGTTACGTTTCAGCAAACAATCGCAGGCATCAATTCGGTCCAAAAAGTTCTTTTGCGTCAATTTGTGTGGCACCCGTACATCGAGCTTCTTCTTGAGACCAGCCTTATGCAAATGGTTCCAAACGGTTTTCTGGCTAATCTTCAGTTCCTGGGAATGGAATAAGTGCTCACATGCCGGTCCGATTTGACGATTTCCATGATTTTATCGACATTTTCGACGATTGGCCGACCAGAGCGTGCCTCATCTTCGACGTTCATATTACCAAAACGGAATCGTTGGAACCACCGCTTTGCTGTTGCATTCGATACTGTATTGGGTCCATGAACAGCACAATTTTTGTTTGCCACCTGCTCCGCCTTTTCACCTTGTTCGTAGTGATACTGAAGAATGTATCGAATTTTCTCTTTTTTTTACCTCCATTTTGGAACGCTGTAACACACAACTGGCTTCACCAAACACAAAACTGTCAAAAAACTTTTTTTGAAGCGTAATGCTACCTTTAAATCGCCGTATAGTATGACCCGATGCGATGTATACATCGTGAGATATGGCTCACTAAAGACATCTAGCGGAAAACGCTCAGAACTTTTTACTTCACCCAATATTATAAGAATTCGTCGAAAACGAAAAATCGATTTTTTCAAAAATTCCAACTAGATGTAAGCCCTTAATTAGATTTAAAAATTGAGAAATGTTTTTTTGTTGGACAGTTGAAACAGATGTACAGTCACTGACAAAACACCTCAGTCAAGCATACGCAAATATCGTCGAATTTGACTTCAATTATTATTAAAAGTGGAAAATTAACATTTCTGAGTGTTAATTTATTATTAAATTAGGTCTTTGTAAGGCTAAACATGTACGACATGATCTAGACTTGTAAATCCATGATTTGCCCATTTTGGACGAACTTTTTGCACGATGATCCATCCAAGTAATACCTTAACGCAGTATTGTTGTCTAGAAATTAAAAATAAATTGTTTTTTTAGTTTTATTTTATTATTCTTCAGACTCTTCAGATTCTTCTATAGAAATTGTTAAGGAGTACGCTCGGGGAGCGCGGTCGACACGCAGCAAACTGCAAAACCCTTTTTTTTTTTTTTTCGAAACTACGTTTTTCAAATCAGCAACCACGATATCTCGATAAACAATTGGCCGATGGAGCTCAGATTTGGCTTGCACCTTTAGTATACTGTTTTTTCAACGTTGATAGTAGAATTGAGTCGAAATATTTAATTTATTTATATATAACTCGTAGAATGGTCAGAAAAATCGGAAAAATTAATAATCAAAGTTTAGCATGCCGCGATTTTGTAATTTTTTGTTGGTGGATCTGGTAGCAAACATCACAACACTCATACAGAAGAAGAATATGTTTGGTTCTTTTCTTTGGTTTATCCAACGTACAAAAATACACAATAATAATTTTTGTTTAAAGTTGTATATATTCTTGAAGGATCAATAAACACGTGTGAAAAATTTCAGAAAGAAAACGGGAACATTTTAACAGTTATTCCATCCTAAAAATCACCTCCAAAACAGTGCTCTGGACAACGAAATAGTATAGCCTTAAATAGTAGTTTATATATACGAGTACATACGCAAGCACATATTGGTCAACACGGAAATGACACGTTTCCTCATGACCGAAATCTACTTGCCTCAATGACCCCGCGATACGCGAACCCGACTCTTCTCATCTTCGAATGGATGAACGAAAGAAGAAAAAAAAAACAAAAATAAAATGACGCCGAGGCGAATTAAGCTGGCGATTTAGTTTTTCGTCGTATCCGCGTCGTCTCAATTGGGGTCAAAGATCAAATGCGGCGTATTGAGGATGCTCAATTTATCGAAACGTCCGCGTGCCTTCCTGCCTGTTGGTAGCCCGTACCGGAAGTCATGCCCATTGTCCGTAGTCAGGCATACCGGAAGGACACTGACGACCACTGACGCTCTTGCGAAAGAGAGCGTGAGAGATAGAGAGAGCGAGAGAGAGAGAGAGAGAGAGAGAGAGAGAGAGAGAGAGAAAGAGAGCGAGAGAGATGAAGAGAGCGAGAGAGATGGAAAAAGAGGTATTATACGATCGATAAAAGTTTCACGTGATATATTAACAATTCCTCGCATCGATAACGAATCTTTTTTCCCATGATTTTTCGTTTTCTTTTTCGCCTCCGTGCACACACAAACACCATTTCGCTTTCGTTTGCTTCCCCGATAATAAACTGCGTCTGCATTTACCCGGGTAGAAGTGTGCGTCACGAAATTCTCGGTAAGAGATTCATAACGTGCCAGGCGCTTCGTCCGATCATCGGAAAATTCATATCTCGATATCCGATATATATATATATATATATGTGTGTGTGTGTACACGCCTACGTAACGAGCACGGCTACGGGGTATTCCACGCTCAATTAACAATATCGTCACATTGCTGGTCGTATGTGATATACATTTTTTCGATCTGAAGATACGTGGGTTTCGAAGCCAAAAAAAAAGCATATTTTCTCTATTTTTTAAAAATGTGATATATAAATTATTTTCTCCAAAACGTTAAGCACATACAAGAGCAACATTTCAACAATATTAAAAAAAAATTCATCCAAAAATTTGGGAAATTCAGCCGGTGGGACCTGGTTTCCGGAGACCCCTAAAAAAAAAAGTGTCCTCGTGGTGGTCAGGATAACTCATGATCGCTTTATCTGAAATTAAAAAACCAAATTTTTTCTGTTAGTAGATAAGTATAGCTCGTGATTGAACGAAGGATTTTTAAAAACATTGAAATTTGAATTTTTGGCAGAATTGTATGCAAAATAGTTCAATTTTTGGTACAATTTACACTACGTATAGCCTTGTAAAATTAGTTGTAATCGGAAAAAAAAACCTTCGTTCAATCACTGGTCAATGCTATTTTGAAGAAATGTGCAAAATTTCAATAAGATCGGTGCATTAGTTTTTGAGAAATCGTGTCCACCGACTTCAAAAATAGTGTTTTGAGAAAAATGCGTATACCTGCGTCGCTCCCGGCCGGTCTTTTCCAACGGGAAAAATTCCCAAAGGCTCTCTCTCTCCTAGACTTTTACTCCGATTGACTTAAAACTTTGGGAGAATATTCTAGACATATTGTACTATTAGATAATAAAATAAAAAAAAAATGGATTTTTTGACATTTTCAAAAATGGTGTTGAAACGTGCATCGTTGCAATGCAACGATTTTCTTTGTAATTTTTTTTCCTTTATTTTTTATCATGAAAAAACTTTTTTTTGTGAATTGTCGTAAATTTCTGATGAGAAAAAATAAAAGTATTCCAGTGCTTTTTATAATCTAAATCCGCCACAAAGAAATGTTGTCAATTGAAAAGAATTAATTTTCGTTGCGTTCCAACGATGCAAGCTTCAATATCATTGCAATCAATGTACACGACATTTTTTTGACATCAATTTTGTGATTTATAATTCATAACAATATTATTCCAGAAGAAAATTCCGTGAAAATTGAAATACTACAGAACGAGATTTTTTTCCATAATAATTTGTATAAAAGTATAAAATGATTTATTTCGGTTTCAATGTGTAACTATAGCCGGTATATAATGCCGATAATAATCATATTCCGAAAAAATCCGTTCTCCGCCCGAGAAAGTGAGGGTCTCGGAAGGATTGGCTCAGTTCAAAAAAAAATTGCCCGGAAATATTAAAATAATTTTTCATTCCCTTACGACCACGATGTTCTTTTTTTTTTTCTTATCGACTCCCTTGACTCTGTCGCCAAAAAAACATTTGTTTGTCGTAACAAAGTAGACACGATATTTCGAACGAGATATAAACAAAAATATAATTGCTCGATTTTTTGGGGCTAATAAAAAGCTTAATTGTCGCGAACGAGAGTGGCCTCGATAACGTCACCTCGATACGAAATGTGGATATACGCGTTTACTTTAGTCGTGGGCGTTCTCGAGTGACGCACCGAACCAAAAAAAAACTTGGGCTCTGCATGGCACAATGTGCATATGCCAGTATTAGGGTGTCTAGTACGCGATACGAGAGTGAGGACGATCGATCAACCTGGTTTTCCGACAGACCAGCGAAAAGTGAAATACGAAAAGCGTCGAATGTCTTTCTCTTTCTTTCTCTCTCTCGCTCGATCTCTCTCTCTCTCTCTCTCTCGCTCTCGCTCGCTTGCTCTCTTTCTCGCGTGTGCGCGCCGTGACAGAACCTTGAGCTTCCGGTCAAGGTACGGTCAGTTCTCAATGACGATACGAGGCTGGGCGTTCATCAGAAAAAAAAACTTCATATCAGGGAAGTGAAAGAAATATTCACGAATCCTTGGAAATCTTTGAAAAATAAATGGCTCGGAATAAAAAAAAACAAACTGAGTAAACATGCGCAATGTTTTGTCTACATAAACAAATTTGTGATTTCCATGAAAGGATATTTTTTAATTGCATTATAAACGAGCGATGAAGTAAAAAAAAGGGGCCTTGAGAGAAGGGGAGGATGAGACATCGGGATCTACGACCGGTTCACAATTTTGAAGTTCATATTGTTGGAACGCAACCAAAATGAATCTTGTCGAATGGCTCGACATTTTTTTTTTCATTCCCCGCTAGAGATCTGAACGTAAAACAGCGAAAGAAAAAAAAAAGACATTCGCGAAATCGAACACGAATTCATCGATAGGAAAAATGAATTAATGAATAAAAGCAAAATGCTCGTGATATTATTCGAATTTGTTTAATCTGGTTTGAAATTTATTGCGAATAAATTTGAACGCTCGATAAAATGTGTACGATATCTTGGGGTTTACATCGTGCGAAGCCAATGGAAATGATTTTTTTTTTTTCATTTCTTAAATGCTTTCGACAAATTTAGACGGCGAAAGTCATCCAAACGTTTTTTTTTTAGGATTGACTAAAGAGATCCACAACCTGAAAATGCAAAAAGAGATTTTTTTTAAGAGTGAAGAAACAATTGAAAAAAATCCTTGCGTTTCAACGATGCAATCGTTAAGATGCCCAAAAACGCAGATTTGTGGCTAAAATAGTTGCGAAAGCGTTTTACAAATTGAAGACTGTCGCGAAGCTATTTCTCCTTCGGAGGTAGCAAAAAAATTTCAGTGTTTCGTCCGCCTCTGTTTTTCCTTTATCTTCGGCTAAGTCCTCGAGAAAAGTGTAGCTTCAAAGACGAATAACCGTGGCCGATGTAGCGGCAGGGCGAGGGGGTAGGGTGTCAACGCGAAGAGGGTACGAAAAAATGTGGTCGCGAGTCCCGAATATAAAGAGTGAATACAAGAGTTGAAGAAGAGAGGAGCTAGGAAGGGCGCAGCCACCTGCTGCAACATCGTGGATGCGGAGAATTATGTTGGCTCGCTTCCTTCGATCCAAGGGCTCCGAGCGTCATAGCGCGAGGGAGGGAGAGTGGAGAAGGACGAGGAGGGATACGAAGTTTAGAAGGGACAAAGAAAAAGGGTTCCCTGTCAGACAAGAATCGAGAAGGATGGTTCGAGAATCGCGGACGAAGAAATATAACAAAGTATTGTCTTTGAGGTTAAAACAATATGTTGAAAGAAAAATCCGCAAGATTTTCGAGAAAACGAGTGTAGTCAAAAGAACGTGCTTACTATTCTTGTTTTTGTTATATATATATATATATATATAATGTTGATAACTTTTATTCTTCTAGAATACAGGTTTAAGGCCTTAGGCTACTCTAGGATTTTCCAAAAATCGATTTATTTTTATTAAAAATGTACCTTAGTACCTATAAAATGATATTCCAAAAGATTATGGGTGTGAAAAATCTCTAAGTACTCGATGTTTGAATTCTAACGCAACCCCTCTTGATTCACGCCGTGACTTTCTACTAACTTTAAACGCGTTTATCTCAAAGTACATTTTTCAAGTCGGTTGGACTCATAACTCAAACAAATTTCAACCGATTCACTTGAAATTTTAACTGTACATTTTTCCTGAGGCACTACGTAGGATTTTTTAAAATTATATTGCATAGTTCCTTTTTTATAAACAATTTTCTGACGATTTTCTCATAGAATTTTATACTTTTTGTTTTAGAAATGCGCCATTTTGACAAAAACCAATATATAAGAAAAAATCCTACGTACTTCTATAGATATTCTTATTAGGTGTATGATTTAATTTTTACAGATTTTTCAGCAAATTTATTTAATATAAAAAAATAGAGAACAAAGATCTTAATATTGGAAATATTGTCCATCGTTTTCTATGACCTTGCGCCATCTCTCAGGTAACATACGAATGCCGTAGCGAAAGAAACTTGCAGGCTTCGAGGCGATAAAGTCATCGACGAATTTACGCACATCGTCCAGCGTTTTGAACTGTTTATCCACTAAGGCGTGCTGCATTGACTGGAACAAATGGTAGTCGGATGGGGGCCAAGTCTGGTGAATATGCCGCGTGCGGGAGAACTTCCCATCCCAAGTTCAAGAGGGTCTTCTGAGACGCGCGAGCAACGTGAGGTCGAGCGTTGTCATGCGGCAGTGTGACTTGCCTTCTTCCTTGCCCAGTAAATAGCCTTTTCTGGTCAAGTTCTTCGCTCAGTTTGTTCAATTGTCGGTTGTAGCGTTCCGCAGTCACCGTCTGACCAGTTTCCAGGAGTTCGTAATAAAGCACACCCTTCATATCCTGTCCATGGCGCGGCTGGTCACTAAGATCGAAATCACCACTTCTAAAACGTTTGTACAAATAATTACACGTTTCATAAGACACAACGTCGGCACCAAGAACACTACAAATTGATTCCCATGCTTTAGAAGCATTTTTTCCTTGTTGGAATTCGTATAAGATGCAGTGCCGAATGTGCTGTTTATCAGTTGCCATTGTAAATTCTGCTATTCTGAGCGGTTATGTAACTCACGTAGACTTGGCGTTCGGTGTTCTAAAACCTTGCGTCCGTCCAAAACCACAAAAGACCGCGAAAATATTTCTATTTTAAATATAATTTTAAGCTCGAAGAAAAAATCTGTAAAAATTAAGTCATACACATAATATATATAATCGAAAAAAATTTAGTATCTCATCACAACTCAAAAATTATAGGAGCTGTTGGTCCGGCCGTTGACCTTCCAGAAATAAAGGCGTCATCGAAAAAATGCTGCACAGTCGCCATTTTGACATGTATCGTTGTGAAAAAATAATTTTGTATAGTCAATTACGTGTATAATAAGATCCCTATTTTGTAATTCCGATTTATTTTATGGTTTCGCTGAAAAAAAATCACAAAATATGCCCTTTTTTTGGCCTCTGGAGTGGCCTAAGGCCTTAACAATTTTTTTTAACTCGACGGGTCTGTATAAGCTTCGGGCTCAACATTTTTTTTTCTAATGAGAGTATTGGGATGACAAGGGACGACAAGATTTTACACACAATTAATATACAGCCTTGCCAAACTTAAGTTTTGTTAAATTGAGAAATATTGATAAAAAATAAAGTTATTATTTTTAAAAAAGTGCCGCCGTTGGTGCATGGCCAATCGGCTTAGGTGGTTCTGGGCACTAAGCAGATTTGAAAAATGAAAAAATATACTTTTAGTGTAATAATAAAACTTTCGTAAAATCGGATACTTTTTTGAAACTTTGCACATTACGAAATTGGCAAGTTATAGAAAAAACACTTCGATTTTCGACAAAAAAAAACAACTTTCATCATTTGCTATGAACAAATGGACGAAGATGTCACAAAATCATCCTGTCATACGATAGAAAATGTCATAAATAGATTTTGAGATACGACTAACACCGTTTCGTGAAACATGGTATCGAGAAAAAAACGCAAAAGTATAAAGGATAAATCGCAGCGGGGGCGGCTTCGCCGTAGCGCAGTGGGCCACCTGACCCATTCGCAAAAATCCTCATAATTTAGTCAATTTTCTGAATTTTCAGAAAATCTTTGTTGCACATCGAAGTTGAGGCCCTAAGCTATAAAACATCGTATTTTTAAGATTTAAAGCTTATGCAGACGCCTCATTTTCGAATGCCTTTGAAGTTTGCACCGTTGGAGTGCAACGCAAGTTCTTCTTGAATGTCTTTATTTCTTTATTTTTATGACAAGCTATGATTTTTTTTAATAGACTGAGACCGTGAACCGCTTACGAGGATAAGACAAAACCGGTTGAGTGATTTTTGTACTCCAAATAGGCGAAAAAAACGTGAGCAATATGTGAAAAATTAACTGTAGTTGCACTCCAACGATGCAAATTTCAAAATAATTTCGGCAGATAAAAAACATCTTACCCCTTCTCTCTCTCTCTCTCTCTCTCTCTCTCTCTCTCTCTCTCTCTCTCTCGCTCTCTCGCTCTCGCTCTCGCTCTCTCGCTCTCGCTCTCGCTCTCGCTCTCTCTCTCTCGCTCTCGCTCTCTCTCTCTCTCTCGCTCGCTCTCTCCCCCCCCCCTCCCGCTCTTTCTCTCTCTCTTTCCTTCTTTCGTTACTTTCACATTGTACTGACGTTCCCAACGTTGGAATGCAACGAAATAATTTTTTTTTTCGCACATTTAGGCTTCAAGAATCACGAAAATATCTTTAGAGATCCTCATTAGGGATCCATAAACTAAAATTGCAAAAGAGGAGTTTAGATAGTAATAAAAGTAAACGTATTAATGAAAACAAAGAAGGATATTCGTTGCCTTCCAGCGATGCAAACTTCAATACAATACTTTTTCGATCTTGGGTCCCCCGAAAACATCCAAATAATAATTCACTACGAAATTTTTTCACACAAACTATTCAGTGATTTAGATATTCTATATAAATTATTACAGAAAAATGTAATAACAGAAATTTTGAATAATAATTTGTATAAAAAAAACTATTCGTGACAATATCAATATGTAAATATAGCCGGTGTAGAATATTAATAATAACCAAAATTCAAAAAACCGCCCGGAAATACTAAAATAATTTTTCTTTCCGTTACTACAAAAATATTTTTTGTTCTCTCAGTCATTCCCTCGCTCGTTTTTGTTCCGCACATATCTCACGTCTATCGACCTCATCTGTTTCGCATCACCTTGAGGCTCAAAAAAATCAAGCCACGGAATTGACATTGATCACAACAGCGATCGACTCTGTCGTTAGGGTTGCTCGCATGACGTACAATCTCGACCGCTAATCTAGTGATTCTCAAATCAGCACGAAGGATCTGTTTGCAATCGCGAATCTAAATATCCGAGAGACGCGTGATTGCACCTGCCTTCATAAAGCCATCCGAGATCGCCGTGATGTACATCCTCGCGCGATCGCGCGGTAATCCAAAACTTTGGACAACCTCACGCAATCGCGATAAGCAATAACAAGAAGGCGACCCGGCGCGTAGCCCTCTTGCGCAACTTCAAAACTAAAGTGGAGCCGAAAACAGCTGTCCCCCGAACAATGCGCCGTGGGGTTTTCTTTCTCTCGCGTACGCATACCCACGTACGAGATCATAATGACAACAGAAACGCGACGAGAACACAGCCCTAAAAATGCATACGCAGATGTAAAATAAAAATGCATACGAAATGTAGACGCGAATATTGTGGAACAAAATGAGATTAGGAAATTGAGAGCGAAGATGCCCTTTAGGCAGCTGAAAATAAGCGAATTTTCGAGATTTTTTTGTGTCTAAACTATTTATTCTACATAATTAAAATTTTATGTACATATTAATACATCTTTTAATTTTCTAAGAATTTTTTTTAACAATTAAAAATGAGCTGTTCCACGGCGTACGACCTCGCGATTGATGCATTGTTCTGAACCATCAGAGCCAAGAAGTTTTAGATTTCTGAGACTCATACGCTCTATGTGAACCTAGAAAATCCAAAGGAATATGAAAATTCGATAAATGGTACGTGTTTGAACAAATGGTCTGTTTTTAATGAATTTTTTACTGTAGTATTTGTTAATGAAAACGTAGTTTTGAATACTTTTCAAATTATTCAAAACTTTTGATTCGAACCTTTTGGTTCGAACAAAAACTTGACCAGCTCATTTTCACAAGCCTCTCTTGAGGCCAGTTTTGTACCATCTAGAAAATTTTGCAAATGCTTGAAAAAGTGACAATCGCTTGGTGCCAGGTCTGGAACTATACGGCGGGTGCGATAGAACCTCCCATCCAAGCTCTCGGAGCTTCTGGCGCGTCGTTAAAGATGTGTGCGGCCTGGCGTTGTCTTGATGGAACACAACACACTACCTATGGGCCAATTCTGGCCGCTTCTGGTCGATCGCCTGCTTCAATCTGGTCATTTGTTGACAGTAGAGGTCCGAATTGAGTGTTTGGCCCGATGGAAGCAGCTCATAGTGGATGATTCCCTTCCAATCCCACCAAACACACAGCAAAACCTTCTTGACCGTTAATCCGGGCTTGGCGATCGTTTGGGCCGGCTCACCGCGATTGGACCACGATCTTTTTCGGCTGTTGTTCTCGTATGTGACCCATTTTTCATCGCCAGTCACCATCCGCTTCAAAAATGGGTCGATTTCGTTACGTTTCAGCAAAGAATCGCAGGCATCAATTCGGTCCAAAAGGTTATTTTGCGTCAATTCGTGTGGCACCCATACATCGAGCTTCTCCTTGAGACCAGCCTTATGCAAATGGTTCCAAACGGTTTTCTGGCTAATCTTCAGTTCCTGGGCAATGGAATAAGTGCTCACATGCCGATCCGACTCGACGATTTCCACGATTTTATCGATATTTTCGACGATTTGCCTACCAGAGCGTGCCTCATCTTCGACGTCCATATTACCAGAACGGAATCGTTGGAACCACCGCTTTGCTGTTGCATTCGATACTGTATTGGGTCCATGAACAGCACAAATTTTTTTGGCCGCCTGCTCCGCCTTTTCACCTTGGTCGTAGTGGTACTGGAGAATGTATCGAATTTTCTCTTTTTTTACCTCCATTTTGGAACGCTGTAACACACAACTGGCTTCACCAAACACAAAACTGTCAAAGAACTTTTTTTGAAGCGTAATCTCACCTTTAAATCGCCGTATAGTATGACCCGATGCGATGTATACATCGTGAGATATGGCTCCCTAAAGACATCTAGCGGAAAACGCTCAGAACTGTTTACTTCACCCAATATATTAATGCCATATATGTGCACGTGTCAATACACACACGCACGTGCGCGCGCATACACACACATCGACGTCAAGGCCCTGCTGTCATACATTTAGTGGAACGTTCGTTTATACATACGATTGGGCGGCGGGGGGGATACGAGATGGGCGCAAGAGCAAAAAACACAGCTGGCGCACGGCAGAGTTCGTGTCGGTCTTAACCCTTGCCCGGATTCACGTTTTTAGCTAGCAATCTCTTTCTCTGCCGCCGAGCCCCCGCCCCCGCTTCTCTCTTCTTCTCTTCTTCTCTTCGTGTCTGCCTTCGTTAATACGAAGTTCACAGCCTTTCTGCATCGTTTTTGATCGCGGACGAATACCCGCAGCTGGATACGCACACTTTAATCCTCGCTCCCTTTGTGCGCTCTCTCGATCCGCACGTGCGTTTCGAGACATCTTTAAAGACGACCTGGCACACGATTCCGCTGGAAAAGAAATCCATGAAAGATTTTCCATAAGATTTATCCAAACAAAAAACAGCCGGTCCGAAATGCGATTAGCCGTTGTAGTAATTTGATTTTTTACGTTATTGTCGCAAGAATTCATTGGTTTTTCATTCGCGTACGCATAATTGGGGCGAACGACTACGAGAAAATGCGGGCTCTTCGATAGGACGAAGCGATAGAAAATTGGGCCGGCAAAAAAATCCATAAAAAGTATTCGAAACTTTTCTGGAAAAAAAAAACAGCTGATCCGAATCGATCGAAATTTGTACAATCGACTTCGAGTCACTGGAGGAAGGGCTGGATATTCGTGTTTTTGGAAAAAAAATCCACGGGTCAAGTTACCACGGAATACTTTGAGGGGTTACGTGGGTTTCGAAGCAGAAAAAAAGCATATTTTCTCAATTTTTTAAAATATAATATATAAATTATTTTATTCAAAATGTTAAGCACATAAAAGAGCAACATTTCAACAATATTAAAAAAAAATTTCATCCAAAAATTTGGGAAATTCAGCCGGTGGGACCTGGTTTCCGGAGACCCCTAAAAAAAGTGTCCTCGTTGGGGTCAGGATAACTCATGATAGCTTTATCTGAAATTAAAAAACCAATTTTTTTTCTGTTAGCAGATAAGTATAGCTTGTGATTGAACGAAGGATTTAAAAAAAACTTGAAATTTGAATTTTTGGCAGAGTTGTATGCAAAAAAGTTCAATTTTTGGTACAATTTACACTACGTATAGCCTTGTAGAATTAGTTGTAATCGAAAAAAAAAACCTTCGTTCAATCACTAGTCAATGCTATTTGGAAGAAGTGTGCAAAATTTCAATAAGATCGGTGCATTAGTTTTTGAGAAATCGTGTCCATCGACTTCAAACATAGTGTTTTGAGAAAAATGCGTATACCTGCGTCGCTCCCGGTCGGTCTTTCCCAACGGGGGGAATCCCCAAAGGCTCTCTCTCTCCTAGACTTTTACTCCAATCGTCTTAAAACTTCGGGAGAATATTCTAGACATATCGAACTATTAGATAATAAAATTTAAAAAAATGGATTTTTTTACATTTTTAAACCCACGTAACCCCTTAACAAAAAAAAGTTTGGGAAATGAACTTTGGATCTGACTAATTGCAAACCGAAGAGAAACTTAACCAAGCCACCATAGAAACACGCGTCTTGATCTCTCGGATCGTTACATTCTGCGAAAAAATGCACGGAGAGAATTAAAAAGTAATTTTTGTCGTGAATTTCACGGTAAAAATTACCGTGATATATTTCAATGTGGTGACAAGTGAGAAAAGCGTAATAATTCATATGCGACAAGTTTTTTTTAAACTCACGTTACAGAAAATTTCAAATACGTAGCTAAAATTTTACTATACAAGAAGGGTAGCGCGCACGATAATTTTTACCGAGAGCACAATACATTTTCCTATAACACTCATTAAATTTTATAATAAATCTTAAAATAACTGTCATAAAGACGATACTTTTTTATAGACATTTTTGAAAGGTATAAAATAATAAAATGCACAGTAAAATTTCGCTGATATTATATATTTTTTAAATTTAAGTTTTGCGTATTTTTTTACACATCAAAATTGACTAGAAAATCTGGTAAAATGTTCTATCTGAAGAAGAAATTTTATTTTATTTTCGTGAAAATCTGTGTTTTACTCAGTAATAATAAGCGAAGTTTCAGGGTTGTCATCTGGTTACCGTTACTGCACGGTAATTTTTAACATTTAATTCTCTCCGTGTACTGATAAAAATTCCGAAAATTATCGTTTCCGTAGTTGTCGATAACGGCGACATAATGCGTGTATGCCAACTCGCACGGGGCATGTACCCGTGTATGCCGCAGGGGTGGCAACTACCGGTAGTCAGCGTCTTTACGCCAGTAAAAACGGACGGAGCACACGAGCAAGAAAATTACAGCGTCGAAATTTTTCAGCGTGTGTCATCTCGTCTTAAACGATCGTTCATCTCGCTTGTGCACGTTTTTGCCGAGAGCAAAGATCGCTGGAAATATACCATGTCTACGCTTCGTCGTTCGATACTCGCTGCATCGGCATGAAAGTCTCGAAGTCAGTATCGTTGGAGAGCAATTTGTTTTTTTTTTTTTTTATTAAAAAAGAAAAATCATTCTCCTCTCATCATTATTCAAATGTTTTGCTTGTGTAGATTGTAAATTTCCAATGAGAATTTGGCCGAACACAAAAAAGTTGGACAATCGCACGAAAAATTCACTTTCCTCGCATTCAAACGACGCAAACTTCGTCGTACGTGGCCCTCTGTACGAAGCAAATCACACTATTAACATATACCTTATACGTAATTCTCTTTGATATAATTTCAAAATCGCTCACGGCAGCACACGATACGAATTCGACATGTCAAACCGTCGTCCTCGTCGTCCTTCCTCATGACCGGAAGTCGACGAGCGTAGAAATTACGAAATTGTAGAAACCTTCCTCTCGCATACCCATCCTCCTCAACCGTCCAACTCTCCGCAACGTTTCCGGAGAGCAACTCCACGAGATCATCGTGCACGTGCCCACGTTGCCCGGGGCTTTTCTCTGTGCTTGCGGGGACTGGGTGGTGAAGGGGGGGGGGGGGGGGGGGGGTGGAGGCAGCAGGAAAACCAGGAGAAAACGTTCACGTGAAGAGACTCGGCCCGTTCCTCTCTGCCACTGCGCTGCTTACTCCGCGAAATTCTCTTTCGGTTCCGTACGAGAGCGAGAATACCGACCACCTCCGGCTACGTTATTTCGTCCGATATATATATATACAATCATACATGTATGTATAGTTCATGCACAAAGATCGAGTGTGTATGTACATAGGACATCGACGATTCCAGTCCAAATCGACAGGGCAGTATTCATCTTCCCGATATACAGGATGGTCCAATAACTATTAGCACCTTGGATAGCTTCGAAACTATAAGGCTCACAGAAATATTTGCTGAAATGAAATTGCACAGTACGAAAGGGGCCATCCGATAGCGATAATAGTTTTTTTTTGCAGGTGGAGGTACTTCGGACATTTGAAGGTCAACTCAATTTTTTTCAATGGATCGGTATGTTTTTTTTTCTGTATCATGAAACGAGGAGCTTAAAACGAGTTCAACGATGTACAACATAAGGTCATTGAAGGTCATAGAAAGTACAGAAAGGCGATAATACTTACAGTTTCGGTAGTAAATAAAATTACTACGTTTATAGTAAGATAAACGCCTTTCTGTACTTTCTATGACCTTCAATGACCTTATGTTATAGGTCGTTGAACTCGTTTTAAGCTCCTCTTTCATGATACAGAAAAAAAAACATACCGATCCATTTAAAAAAATGGAGTTGACCTTCAAATGTCCGAAGTACCTCCACCTGCAAAAAAACTATTATCGCTATCGGATGGCCCCTTTCGTACTGTGCAATTTCATTTCAGCAAATATTTCTGTGAACCTTACAGTTTCGAAGATATCCAAGGTGCTAATAGTTATTGGACCACCCTGTATATATGTACTATATGTATACACTCACACAGACCCAAGGTGTCCCATTCAATCGATCCGCTCGAATATCTTCAAAACTGTTGATGATACAAAAATATATTCCCGACGAAAGTTCAATACTTTTGGGCTTTCAAAAGTACTTTCTCCTTTTATCACGTTGTAAGGGGGTACGATCATGGGGTCGAATCTAACTTTCGGGCCTGAAATTTTTATATGATATTGACGAATACGTTATGCACCTTTTGGAAAAATTTGAGCGATATTGACCGTTCAGTGTTCTTCGTAATAAAATTGCAAAGTCGAGCACTTTGAGCTAGTGAAGCACGTCGTCTTATGGAGACGGTCAACCGGAAGTGCGGTGAACACGGTTTTGCTGCTCACGTATCCAACTAAGGTCGTTGGAAAACTGAAATTTGATAAATTAGACATAATAGATATTGTAAAAAATCGAAAATTCGAGATTCACCGTGTAGTTAAAGCACTACATTATAAAACGCTTTCAACTTCCGATTGTATATTATCATAATGACGAAATAGTACCCATAGACTTGTCAACGTTGGGCGCAACAGCTGATTCGTTTGTCGAGCATAACCTAGCTCTGTAGCGAGATGCTGCAACTCGGCAGCGACAGTCCACGCCGTCGCCGGCCAGCGACATCCAATCGCATGCACTATCAGAAGAAAGGGAGCCTCTTATTGGCTGTCGCTAGACAACGACAACGAAAACAGTTGCCACCGAGTTACAGAATCTCGCTACTTCTTGGGAATCGTCGTGAAGACTCCAGAGTCGTTGAGGATCCATTTTTTTCAGTTTTTATTAGTAAATATGCAATAAATAAAAGATTTATCACAAATTTGGCACTTTGGGATCGACAATACGAATATTCAACATAAGTTAACATAAATTAGAACACTCGTGGGGTAACATAAATTTAGTCTCTTTGTTGACCCTGAGGGAGTAGTCGTACCACCTTAAGGATACAAATTGATGACAATTTTCATACTCTTCCGCAGAAAAAATATTTCGCCATCGTCAATACCATGATATTGATGTTTGCATCGTTGGAACGCAAAGGAAATGAATTCTGTTCAAATGATAACAGTTCTTTTTGGTAGATTTAGGCTACGAACATCGCTGGAATACTTTTACGTATTCTCATTAGAGATTTATAACCACAATATGCAACAAAAAAAAAGGATTTTTGTAATATCTGTCGAGCTGTCGTAAACTTTTTTCCATGCGAATTCACAGGGGGAAAAGTACGCGTTTTTTTTCTTTTTTTTCGTTAAGAAACAAAGCGAGAAATCGACCGTTTAAAATCATACACATCTTCTCCATTTTTCGCCTGTTTTTGTACAACGTTGTCTCGAAATCAGATTATATATTTTTTTTTCTTCAATTCGTCAGATTTCGATTTACCAGACGATTCGTGAGTGCACTGAGAAAAATGATGGTCGTTCCGAAATAAGAAATAATAACAAAATGATGCGGTCGATGAACGCAAATACATCTGTCACATTTGATAAAATGAGGAATACGAGAGTCGACAGGTAATCGGTTATTGGCAGGCTACCGCGCACGGAGTATACGCGAACCGTAACGGAGTGTGTGACGAGTCGCGCCAATCGTTGCTTTACTTTTTTGCGCGTCTTCTCACGCGCGACCCAATCATTGCGGTGGATTTACAGGCATTTGCGTATGCGGCATATGCGCGTATATAGCAAAAGCATAACGAGAGAATGCAAGCGGAGACGAGAAAAAGAGACCGATGCGTATAGAGACTCGAAAGGCTTTCCCATCTCTTTTGAGAGAAGGAGGGGTAGAGAGAGGGACGGAGAGAGAGAGAGAGAGAGAGAGAGAGAGAGAGAGAGAGAGAGAGCCACAACATCGATCTACTAAACGACCTGACTCTATTTAAAGCGTCGCATCCCAGATTTTACTATGTTTCCAATTTTATTTCTGTTCTTGCTATATCCTTTTGTTATATATATACACCAACGTGTTCCACTTCGTATAGTCGATGTTTCGAGTATCCCCAGGATCTGTTCTCCATTAATATTTCATTCGATCGTTCCGTACCTCCAGATGCATTTTCATCGAATGCTTTTTCACTCGCTTTAAAGGATTCGTAATTTCATTGAGTGTTGATTCTTCAGCTCGCTTCGAATGCAGCACGTTTCTGGAGAAAAAAAAACCGTAAAAAGTGCGGTCAAGTGCGTGTCGAAAGACAACGCGTTAAAGTGAAAATTCGTGGCTCGTTAGTTACGCGCACAATTACAATAATTGATCGAAATTTCATTACTGTTCCGACGTGCAAAACTTCGCAAATTGTCGAATATAGAGTGGTGCAGGGGATGAGAGACACGACACCAAAAAGTAGCCGCAATTTGAAATTCTTAAATATGTGTAAATTTTTTGAAGGGTTAATCACCGTAGCGCATTGCACGACCTGACCCTTCACAAAGAACGTCACAACTCGGTCAATTTTTGGAATTTTCACATAATCTCCAATGCCAATTAAAGTTAAGGCCTTAGGTCACTCTAGAGGCCAAAAAAAGGGCATATTTTGTGATTTTTTTTTCAGCGATACCATAAAATAAATAGGAATTACAAAATAGGGGTTTTATTATACACGTAATTGACTGTACAAAAGTATTTTTTTCACAGCGATAAATGTCAAAATTGCGACTGTGCAGTATTTTTCCGATAACGTCTTTATTTCTGGATGGTCAACGGCCGGACCAACAGCTCCTATAATTTTTGAGTTATGATGAGACACTAAAGTTTATCCGATTATATATACGAATAGCTATAGAAGTACGTAGGAATTTTTTGATATATTGTTTTTTTGTCAAAATGGCGCATTTCTAAAACAAAAAGTATAAAATGCCATGAGAAAATCGTCAGAAAATTGTTTATAAAAAAGGAACTATGCAATATAATTTAAAAAATCCTATGTGGTGCCTCAGAAAATGTAATTCTAAATATACCGTTAAAATTTTAAGTGAATCGGTTGAAATTTGTTTGAGTTACGGGTCCGGCCGACTTGCAAAATGTAGTTTTGAGATAAACGCGTTTAAAGTTAGTAGAAAATCGCGACATGAATGAAGAGGGGTTGCGCTAGAATTCGAAAATCGAGTACTTAGAGATTTTTCACACCCATAATCTTTTAGAATATAATTTTATAGGTACTAAGGTACATTTTTAACGAAAAAAATCGATTTTTGCAAAATCCTAGAGTGACCTAAGGCCTTAAGGCCCTAGGCTATAAGACTGTACAATATTAAAAACAAAACCGTTTTTTCTTAACTCATACTTATGCAGAGCCATCAAAATAATGGTATCGAAGTTTGCGCCGTTGGAATGCAACAACAATATTTGATTTTGTATATAATCCTTTATTCGCACATTTAGGGTAAAAAAATCGCTGTAATATTATTGAAGATGTTTATGAGGGTTCCGTGACCAAAACCTGCAAAATAAGAGTTTACATAGAAATCAAAATGAATGAATGAAATAATAAAGACGAATTTTCGTTGCATTCAAACGATGCGAACTTCAACACCATTAAAAATAACCGAATATTCCATTTTTATCCACAATTAATTCGTTGGCATTCCCCAATAACGAATTCAAGTCAGCCCAAGTCACTTCTTTTCAGTATCGAGTGTGAACCTGTAGCGCTACACGACTGGCGCAAATTTTGCACCGCTCGACGGTTGCTCGAGCGTTGCCGGACAATTTGGCAATGCATACGAGGGCCGACTGAGAAAATTGACATAATTTTAGTACCTCGCAATTAAGGTTTTCCTTCCACGAACCCGAATATTTACCAATTAACTGATTTTCGTCTACATTGAGTCAAAAGACATCCCATTATACTGGTAAAATTTCAAGCCAAGTTACCAAACTATCAACAAAAACTTGAGACTTCAACCCTCGATGGTCATCCGCGGTCAAAATGATCGCAAGCGCAACTTTAAGCCAAAATTACTATAAGTTTAGGTGGCCACATTTTATTGTAAATCACTCATTTTTTATTATTATCGTTCTTTATTTCACTCCGAAATTGCTCTTCAGATATAAGAATAAATACTTCTTTTGAAACGCCCACTATGCAGCTGTTTTTATTTTTTTCATTGAAATTATTATATTTTAAGAGTATCAGTCTAACATTTTATGAAAATTAAATTGAAAATTCCAAGAGTTACGATTTTTTAAAAGGAAAAACGGGCTTTTTTATAATATCGAAAATATCACATTCTAGAATGTTCAAACTAATATCCTGAATTTTTATGAGTCATTCAGAACGATCAACGCGGCAATCGTTTAATTATGGCTGGGGTCATTGCGACCCCCCCCCCCCCCCCCCCCCCCCCATCAACGCCGGCGACATACTTTTTATTTTCATGCCTTTACACGATTATCAATTCTTAAATAAATATACATTTACATGCAACAGAAAAAAATTGTTTTCTATTCTGTAAGAGTGTACCTTTCAGCGAACAAAAAGTTTGTACCGATGCATGCAACAGTTTTCGAAAAAAAATGATTGAAAAAAATGATTTCGAAAAAAAATGAAAAAAATAGCTTATTTTTTTACCCATCACAGTAGAATAGGCTCGTAAGCGCCACTGTGAATCTACTAATGATTTGAAAGGGCCCTGGCTTATGCACCCACGAAATACCCTCCGCGAAAGGAAAACCTTAAGGCGGGCACCATTTTAGGAGACCTAAAATTAGATGATTTTTTGGATTTTTTCTTTATTGTGAAAAAAAAAACGGAAATTTCCGCAACTCTGACAATAATTTATTAATATTTTCATACATGTCGGGTAATTTTTTCAAGTTATTTCATGCATTAATTAAGGTGTAATCCGATGTGTCCCTTGGCGTGTCCTCATCGTCATTGTCGATTTGCGGGAATCGTGCAGCTCGCAATTCGCATCTGAAATAGTCCAACAAGTTTTTATACATTCTAGTGATGTCTTTCAAGAACATGAATCTAAATTATGAAAAAAAATCGAGAATTGAATGTTGGAACGTTTTTGAAAAAAAAGATCGATTTTTAGCATTTTTTTTTCCCGGCATTTTGCAATAAATATGTTTTAAGCAATCTAATCTTTCCAACTTTAGTTCATGTTTTAATAAATTATATTATGTAAACGTGTTCCAAATTTGAAGATGATCCATCAATTAGTTTTTGAGTTATGATTCCCGCAAATTGAAAAAATTTCGTTTCGAGAAAAACACGTTTAAAGTTTCACAAACGAAAAACTCAAAGCCAAATGTGTTTAATCAAATGATAAAGTGTCTTGCCGATTAATCAGCGATTCCAGCACCATACAGCAGTCCTTCCTCTTCCTCATGCAACTCATTTGAAGCTTGCATTTCCTCTTTACAAGATTTTCGAGTGAATTCTACAGGGAGAGAATTAAAAAGTAATTTTTGTCGTCAATTTCACGGTAAAAATTACCGTGATATATTTCAATGTGGTGACAAGTGAGAAAAGCATAATAATCCGTATGCGACAAGTTTTTTTAACTCACGTTACAGAAAATTTCAAATACGTAGCTAACATTTTACTATACAAGAAGGGTAGCGCGCACGATAATTTTTACCGAGAGCACAATACATTTTCCTATAACAGTCATTAAATTTTATAATAAATCTTAAAATAACTGTTATAAAGACGATACTTTTTTATAGACATTTTTGAAAGGCATGAAATAATAAAATGCACAGTAAAATTTCGCTGATATTATATATTTTTTAAATTTAAGTTTTGCGTATTTTGTTACGCATCAAAATTTACTAGAAAATCTGGCAAAATTTTCTATCTGAAGAAGAAATTTTATTTTATTTTCGTGAAAATCTGTGTTTTACTCAGTAATAATAAGCGAATTTTCAGGGTTGTCATCTGGTTACCGTTACTGCACGGTAATTTTTAACATTTAATTCTCTCCGTGTACATAGCCTTATACTCTGTTTTTTCCTAAAAAAAAAAAAAACCCTCATCCATGGACGAGAGAACTCAGTTCGAAAGTTTGTGAGGTTATGTTGACTGTTTACATGTCTTTAATCGACACGATATTATCGATCTTATGTTTCAGATAGAAATTCGACGCCTGAAATACGAAGCCTTGGATCGAACGGCAAAAAATATTAGGAGACGAAGAGAGAAAAGGAGGTTTCTACTACCCTCCTCTCTCCGTCTCTTTACCCTTCTCTCTCTCTGTCTCTCTCTCTCTCTCGCTCTCCTTCGCTGCAGTGCTTTGGGGGGACTCGAGTCAAGGATTACGAGAGAGCCAGCTGAAGTGACGAGCAAACGAGATAAGACGACGACGTTGGATAGTCCGAGGCGCGCGGGTGGGGAGGGTGCGGAAAGGTTCGAAGCGTGCAAATAAACGGACAATTTTTTGTCTCTTCTTCTCGGCTCTATCGCATCCTCCTCTCGTATGCAAGCTAAAATTGGCGAAGGAAACGTCCCGGGCGTTGTACAGAAACGCCGTGGCGGCGAAGGCTGGGCAGGAGGAGCAGAGAGGAGCGGAAGCGAAACGCGAAACAAACAACGGGTGTAAGACCCAAGAAGAAAAAAGAGAGGGAGGGTATACAACGGCTGGTCGACGAGGTGAGCCTCGTCCGCCCAAACAACAACAACAACAACAACAATAATGACAAAGCACACGTGAATGATCCGAATGATTCTTCATCTCGTGGCAAATCGAACGAGTATTCGACGCGAATCGAAAGGAATAAACTCGTCCGCTTAATAAATATCGCGAGTGCCGCTAGATTGTTTTATTTTTCATTTTTTCTTTTTTTTTTTCGGTTCAATTTGAACTCTAAACGGCTTCGAAGGGAGCATCGCGTTCGCCGAATGGTGCAGTGTGGCTAAATTGTACGAGGAGTGGAAAAATATCGAAGGGGAGGAGAAAAAATAAAAAGGTAGTCCCGGGGTGTGATCGCCGGTTGTGGGGGTGGTCGACGAGAGGATTATACGAGGTGGGCAAGTCCGGTGTCCCATGTTGTGAGCCTTCGAGAACTGCCGAAGGCAGAAAAAAAGTGGGTACGCGGGCATGGAGTATGGCGGTGGTGGCGGTGGCGGCCGAGGTGGCGTACAGCCACCGTCGAGCGGCGGTGCTCGGGGACCGATCGCTGGTACCGACACAACCGACGCCGCCTGGCACAAACACGAACAAATGATCCTCATGGAGTCCAGGCACAAGCAACAATGTAAGTTCTATGTTCTTTTTCTCATTTATTTTTTGTTTCCATTTTTTTTTTTTCGTTTTTTTTATCTTCGTTGAATTCGTTGATTCTCACGTACGATTGACTTGATTAAATTTAATTATCTCTCGATAACGAGGTTGAAGTTTGCAACGATTTCTGTTTTTTTTTTTTTTTTTTTTTTTTCATTCATCATTTCTCTATTTTTCTCATTATCCAAAGTCTCTTTTTGCAAATTAAAGTCGTAAATCCCTAAAAAGAAGACGTAAAAACGTTCGAGTGATTTTCATAGTTTAAAACGGCCGAAAAACATTTGTGCTTTTAAGAAGAATTAATTTCCCTTGCGTTCCAACGATGCAAACTTTAATCTCGTCCCGCGAAGGAAACAAACAAAGAATCAATTTTACATCGAATCAAACGATCAATTCTCACATTTCTTTCAATTTTTACATAATTTTGATATTTTTAGTGAAATGCAATTCAAATTCTTATTTGTTTTTACGCTCGATTTTTGTAGATTTAAGTCCCGAAATTCACCCGAACGATTTTTTTTTTGTGCTCGTTGGAGCACACCTCAGAATTTGCAAAGAGGATAATGCGTTTTGCCGAATTCGTTACATTCCACGTACGATTATTAACATGATCAAGTTGAATTGTTTATTTCTCAAATCAAAATAAACCATGAATTGAGCTCAAATGAAATTAAACAATTAAACTACTGTGGACTTATATTAATTTTTACATAATCTTGACGTTCGCATCGTTGGAATGTTATTCAAATTCATTTTTTCTTCTACCACCCGTTTTTTTAATTCTTGGATTAAGCTAACCTTCAAAAGCTAAGGCTAAGCCACGAAAATCACTCGAACGTGTTTTTAGGACCCCCACTGTAGATTTATAACTGAGAATTTGCGGAAAAAGGATAATAATGTTGGAATGCTTCTTTGATATGCCCTTGCGGACTTTAAGGAGGGTGCTCAGGGGATCTTTGCGGGGCAGGCTGTAACAGGGGAACGCGTATGCTTGAACACGGGTACCTGTAATGGCTGCCAACCCTGAATGATCAAATTTTCGGTTACGTAAAATAAACAAATTTCAGCTAATATGTGGAATGCATATAATTGACTGTTTAGAAATGTTATTAATCGTTATTCGTTTGTTGACATCGCGAATACGTTATTAACCAAGTTGAAATGCGGCAAAAGCGTAATTTAGTTCTCAGTAACTGGTAACACTGAGCTCAGACACGAACGCCACATAGGGAGCGCTCATCTGTCAAACTTCCTTCGCGAATGTAGCTTCTGTGTTCGACGAATATGAATAGATGAAAAGGAAAAATCCGAAGTGAAAAACAGTATAAGTTACGGTTGAAGCAAGTACGAAATGGAAAACAGCGAAAAAAAAGTAGTATTTGAGCCGGAAAACGAATTCCCAGTCGAGGTACGACGCATAATTGATTTGAAGGTTATGTCAGAACAAATGCATTGCAGCTTCTGACAGGACGAGTTATGGATAAAGAATATCAAACATGAAGAAATACATGAAAAATAACTTTGTTGTTATCATAAGGAACAGAAATAACAATAGTGATAAAAAAAATATTTAAATAGTATTTATGAAACCGTGGTAAGAAATTGATGACGAGGAAGCAATACTTTGTGCGTTTCAAATTGTGGCGCTCATTCAAGATGGCCGATTTGACAGCAACGCTGCCATGTGTCGTAGCGCGCTTTATCGTTTAACGCAAGTCATCTACAATTTTTTGTTTTGTTTCGAAAATATCTCGATAACGAGGCAGACAAAACTCTTCGTTGAAATCATTCATAAATCTGCCAAGATTTGTTTCCGCCTATTTGTATTCAATTTTCATCATTTTTATTATGTTTCAAGAGTCGTATCAGAATGATCGTATAGCTTTTGCTATGTCGCCCGTGTATAAGAGCCTAACTTCAATAATTAATTGCTCAACAATCATGCAGACAAATGACTTGAAATTTTGCACGGAGTCTTAACACCTCTTCGCAAATATCCTCAATAAATTTCAGCAAAGTCTCATTATTACGCGATAGCTGAGCAACCTCCTTAACGACTCGCCCCTTCCACTTTTACTCTACACTTGTCACTTCGCGATTTCCATTGCACTCTCCCAACGTTTCCAAAAAACGCAATTTCTATTGGGTTCTGTCATATGAGCGAAGCCTAAAAATACATGGCGGCAATAAGAGGACCGTGAAACGTAAACAGTCATGTAGTTTAGTGCGAATTTCTGTAATATTATAAGTATTGGTGCAATTTGTTATTGAGCTGGTACTAATCCTAATCAACGCAATTTTGTGGAAGGCGAAGTTGTAAAGTTCTTGCTCGAACTCCTCACTCCTTGCTCGAAGTCCTTCGGCAATCTTTCACGGCACATTTAATGTTCTTGCGATTGTTGTTTTTACGCGGGCAAAACTTCGCGAATTCCCTTTTCACCGATTACGTTTGTTTACAAAAATTAAATACTTTCATCGTACGGCTACACGTATAATTTCTATCAAAGGCTTTGCCCTAAGTATAGTTTGATTTTCCGCCACCAGATGTCATATCGCCATTTGACAGATCCCAATACTTTCTTCCACGATTTATTCATCAATCATTTCTCACATACGATCATCAAATGCATTGTTATTATTGCAGTGCACTCTGCCACCGTTTCGAAAAACGCAATTTCTTTATTTTCGTCGTCGATTTATTTTTTGCAACCGATTGTTTCTCACTTACGACCCCAAACGGAGAGGAGAGGTCAGTGTACTTTGCATCGATGTACTTGCAGAGATTGCCATCGTAGAAATTCATCTCTTCCAAATGTGGAAAAGCCATCAGAATGGCGGAGAAAGAGCAAAAGAGATAAAGAGAGAGAGAGAGAGAGAGAGAGGGGGGAGGGGAAGACAGAGAGAACGATACAAGTGAAACGGGCGAATGATCGAGTAGTCAAGGAAAATAATATATGCAACAAATAAAAGAGAGACGCTGTATTCGCGGTCTGATGCCTCGGGAAATCGTTAATTATCCTGATAATGAGACCAGCGGTTCCAAGCGTGCCTCCTTGCAACCCCCCTTTCTCGCTTCCCTCCTTCTTTATTTTCCCTGTGCGCGAGCTGTCAACCTTCGCCACACAAAAGGCCGTAACGCACACAGGTTCCAGTGCGCAACGATCGTGGGGTCCCTTTGTTTGCAAGCGCACTCGATACAAATACGTTTATGGATTTTCACTGATGCAGCGAATTGTAGCGACCAACTGTCAGAATTGTCTTTCGGCGGCTTCGTCTCGATTTTCAGAAGCGACTCTTTAATTTTTTCATTTTCTCAAAAGAAAATATATATGTGGAAAGCTCGGAATGAAAATTCCGAGCTTTCCACATATAAATATAAAATATAAATAGCCAACTCTCCCGACAACAATGGCATTCACAATGATGTTTTTAGAATTCGATACCAGTATGCCGGAAGAAAATTCTTGACGTGTACATTATTGGACAAAATAAAGTAGGCAAAGAACGGTGCACTATAAATAGCACGGTGAGTACAGTAGAATCCCGATTATCCGAACTCCCATCCGAACCCTCCGTTATCCAAACGTTCCATTATCCGAATCATTGCACGAAATTTTGTACATTTCTATCGACTTGAGCTACGTTGTTGCAAACAACACGCGCGCTTGTGCTTATACGCTCTCGTAGGCGTCAGACGAGCGTCAGTTTGCACGTCCGTGCACGAAAATTTCGCATGCCCAAGCATTTTCGGCCTTCGAGATTGGTCTCTAGTGGTAAGAAAGACAAGAAGAGTGCTGCTTCATTTACTTGAGCACCTGCGTGATTTTGCCGCTTAAGAACATGTAGCATCCATATGGCAACCAAAGATTAAGGTAGTAGTCTCGCTAAAGCGTTTTTTCTATAGATATTTTTTATTTATTTTGCGGGCCCATTCAGGATACTATTAAATGATTATCTGCAACATTTAAAAAGGATTCAACGTTCCGTTTCCGAGATATTGGCAATCAAAAATTTCACGCTTTCACACGTGTTCTTACGGGGAGCAGTGACAAATTTCACATTTCACGCAATAACTTCGAAACTTTTCTACAGATTTTTTTTTTATTCTCAATTACAGAGGAACATATGACGAAGTGGGTAAAAAAAAATAATGAATATTGACCGTCTGGTTTCAGAGATATAGCGATTTTAATTGAGCAATGTCTAGCGACGCTAACGCCACGAGGCGACTGGAGCAGACTGGAACTAGATTACCGTAGTGTGTGCATATCCGTACACGCAGAGTATCTACGTATTAGTAGCCGGAATGGATAGTCTGATACAAAAGTGAGGGTTAGGTAAACATTATATTGGGTGAAGTAAAAAGTTCTGAGCGTTTTCCGCTAGATGTCTTAAGTGAGCAATATCTCATGATGTATACATCGCAACGGGTCATACTACACGGCGATTTAAAGGTGACATTACACTTCACAAAAAGTTCTTGGACGGTTTCGTATTTGGTGAAGCCAGTTGTGTGTTACAGCGTTCCAAAATGGAAGTGAAAAAGAGAAAATTCGATATATTCTTCAGTACCACTACGATCAGGGTGAAAAGGCGGAGCAGGCGGCCAAAAAAATGCGTGCTGTTTATGGAGCCAATACAGTATCGAGTGCAACAGCAAAGCGGTGGTTCCAACGATTTCGTTCTGGTAATATGGACGTGGAAGATGAGGCACGCTCTGGTAGGCCAATCGTCGAAAATGTCGATAAAATCATGGAAATCGTCAAATCGGACCGGCATGTGAGCACTTATTCCATTGCCCAGGAACTGAAGATTAGCCAGAAAACCGTTTGGAACCATTTGCATAAGGCTGGTTTCAAGAAGGAGCTCGATGTATGGGTGCCACACGAATTGACGCAAAAGAACCTTTTGGACCGAATTGATGCCTGCGATTCTTTGCTGAAACGTAACGAAATCGACCCATTTTTTAAGCGGATGGTGACTGGCGACGAAAAATGGGTCACATACGAGAACAACAGCCGAAAAAGATCGTGGTCCAATCGCGGTGAGCCGGCCCAAACGATCGCCAAGCCCGGATTAACGGCCAAGAAGGTTTTGCTGTGTGTTTGGTGGGATTGGAAGGGAATCATCCACTATGAGCTGCTCCCATCGGGACAAACACTCAATTCGGACCTCTACTATCAACAACTGACCAGATTGAAGCAAGCGATCGACCAGAAGCGGCCAGAATTGGCCAATCGGAAGGGTGTTGTGTTCCATCAAGACAACGCCAGGCCGCACACAACTTTAACGACGCGCTAGAAGCTGCGAGAGCTTGGATAGGACGTTCTATCGCACCCGCCGTATAGTTCAGACCCGGCACCAAGCGATTATCACCTTTTCAAGCATTTGCAAAATTTTCTTGATGGTACAAAACTGGCCCCAAGAGAGGCTTGTCAAAATGAGCTGGTCAAGTTTTTTTTACCAATAGGGACGAGGACTTCTTCAATCGCGGAATTATGAAATTGCCTTCAAAATGGACAAACGTTATCGAACAAAACAGCGCATATTTGATCTAAATCGGATAATCCTAACTATGTTAATTTGATCGTCGAAATAAAGCGAAAAAACGCTCAGAACTTTTCACTTCATCCATTATTTCCGATTCGAACGTGGTGAGAATTCTCAAACGGCGTTCATCGGAGAACAGTGCAAAATCCAATTGGATCAAACCTGTATGAAGATGTGGATGCATCTTAGGACTTCCCAAGATGCATCCACTTTTATCGCTTACGCTTTTTTTTTGGGCGATTTAGGGTAAGAAATTTACTCAAACAGTTTTTCTTGCCCTTATCAGAGATCCACGACTTTAATCTATAAGAAAAAAAAAAAGGAAATCATAGTAAAAGTGAAGAAGGAATAATAAAGAACTTTCGTTGCATTCCAACGGTGCAAACTTCAATGCCGTAGATATTCACAAAACCCTCTGCGAGATTCTGATATTCGTACAGAGCGGGTAGAAGAAGTCAGTTAGTTCGTGTAACGGTGTTGTATTCTTGGTGCTCGGGGCTCTAGTGAAATGAAGCTAAGTCGTCCGGTGAGGTGATGGCCGAAAGAGATTGATTTGCTCTCGTCGGTCGAGAATATCCCACGTGTTGGCCGGGTACTATGACGATGAGTAATTATGAGGATCTCCAAGAGATGGAAATCTTGATTGAGGGATTCCTTGTGAGAAATTTAATGTTTATCGCTCGCGACTCCAGATCTTGATGGGGTCGAAGTTCGCATCGTTGGGATTTTAACGAAAATTATTTTCAATTCCTCATTATTATTAACCAAAATCATACTTTGCAGACTCAGGTTGTAGGTTGCTAAATAAGGATACTAAAAAATATTTACGTGATTTTCGTAGCTTTAATCTGCTAAAGGAAATTTGGGAAAAGCGAAAAAGAAAAAAAATCGTTGCCTTCCAACGAGGCAAATTCCAGCATAACAGCTCTTGGATGATGACCGGCAAAGTGTTTCCTATACCTCATATTTTCGATTTCGATTCTGCTCATTACTCCCTCCTCTCGTACACGTGAACGATTCGTAGATCTTCGACGATCTTGAATTTTGCATCGTTCGAACGCAAGGAAAATTCATTCCATTCAACTGATAAAACATATTTTAGTCAATTCAGGCTATGAACATCACTGGGATACTTTTACATATTCTCATTAGAGATTTACGACCACAATTTGCAAAAAAAAAGCTACTGATAATAATAAACACGAAGAAATAAAAAATGAAGAAAAAACAATCGTTGCTTTCCAACGATGCAAATTTCAATGTCATGATCTTCGTGGGTGGTCGGATTTTCCTTCTATAAATATATATATATATATCCCTCCGACACCCCCCCCCCCCCCCCATATCATATCACGCATATACACACGCGTATATCGAATCCTTACAGTATGTATGTACATTCTATGTGTATACATATCCGCCGAGAATCTTCTTCCGGCCTACAGTGGTATACGAAGCGTTATATACTTATATACACCCACACCCCCACGTGCAATACACCCGCATGAGTTTCTTTCTAAGCTTGGCGGTGATTGAATCAATTGCTCATCGTCACTAAAGTAAAATCAAATAAAACGACCAGTTACTTGGTGATTTTTTTAAATGAAAATTAGGCGTTTCTTTTTTATTCTTAAGAAACTGGTAGTACAGAGCCTTAGGCTTGGATCGTACCTACTGATGATAGATACAATGTATAAGGACCGTATCTCCCCAAATACAACATTTGAAGTTAATCTGTTCGGTGGTTTTTCGCGATAAGCTATCTTACAAACATAGACCACTTCCGATTTATGTTTGTGTTTGTGTGTGTATGTGTGTGTAGTACAGTTAAAACCCGTTTTCCGTTTAAACCCGTTTTCCCTAGTAAGAACTAGTTATTACTGAACGCTTTTTTTGCGACTAGTTTTTCCTAGTAAATCTAGAAGTTACCGATAAATACATACGAATGTTAATTAAAACTCGTCTTTTAGCTAAAAATGTTGAAAATTCACGGAACTATGATTTTTTTTTTAGCAAAAAAGTGTCTTTTTTGCGTTTTCACTTCTTTCTAATTTTTTAAAATCATATCACCATTTTATTTCTTATAAATAATTTTTTCGTACATCATCTAGAATGTTTAAAGCATGTTTCGTAATTTTTTGAACCACTTCGGATGGATAGTTTGGTCCCAATACTTTTTTGAAAACTGACTTGGTAGAATCGACCCAAGTGTGACCACGAAGGTTTAACTGTGACGTTGAAGTTTGCATCGTTGGAATGAAAAGAAATTTTTTTTTTCTCATTCCCATTTTGCACATTTGAGCTGCAAAAATTATACAAACATTGTTTGAATTCTTGTTCAGTGTTCTCTTAATGAAATCTGTACAATATCATTTTGGATAACAATGAAAATAAAAATATTAAAAAGAACTTTCGTTCATTCCGACGATGCAAAGTTCAACCCTATTTTTAACTGTAACGTATATATCTATATATATATGAGAGAGACAAGTTAATTTGAAAGACATTCGGCAGCGAATGTCAATGGGCTTCCTCGCGATAGGGCAATTGTCCCCATACTCAACATTATGTAAACTCATAATGCCTTCAAAATCACTTTTCCGCTTATATATATGTGGGCGTGTGTTTGTGTGTATGTATACGAAGCCGATAGAAATAGTTGCGGTTTGGCGTGCGCGTTATTTTTAAACTGCGAGGCAAGGACCCGACTTCCTATACTTAGTTTCAGTATGGAGAGTATATATCTTCGACGTGAGAATGAAATACACGAGCGCTTTCACACTTGCATGATCTCGATGCGGCAAGCCATCACCAGCTCAGCTCCTCGTTACTTCCGTTCTACACACGAGTCCCACAACGAACAGTCATAAAGTTTCGACGTCATTGTCGTTTCGAAACTTTTGTATCATTGTAAACTTTATTTTGCGGATAAAGTATAGTAGAGCGTCGATTGTCCGAATCAATTGGGACCGGGCGCCTTTCGGATAATCAAAAATTCGGATAACCGAACAGCAATATTCCTCGGGCGAAAAAAAACGTTGATTCTTTCAATACGATAAAATCGAAGTCGAAGGACTACCCGACTAGAAATTTTCATAGGGACAACCCTATACGGCATAAGGACCTGTTCACAGGTGAACCCTAAATAGGGAATGCCTCTCAAGGTCCTGATAAAGATAGAATTGGGACAACCCTGCGATGGGAAGTACCGATAACGTCCTTATAACGTTTTAACAGGGTTATCCCATCTGGGGTTTGGATAAGGTAATTATGTAAGGTCCCAACAATGTTTATTTAGGGGTAACCACATGAGTCATAGGTGAACATATAAACCTTATACTTCGGAATAATAAATAGATATACAAATACATTTTTGATAGATACTGCAATAATAAGTGGATCTTATGAGATTTTTTTTTTCATTGTAGAACTTTTCTTATTTTTTTATTCGGAATTTTTTTCATTTTCATTCAGAACTTAATTTTTCATTTTATTTTGTTGTGCGGTATTTTGTTTTAAAAGTAAACAATACCTTAAAATTTTATCTTACTTATCTGTGGATTGGAAGAGGTGGGGATGAAAACTTGAAACGGCATATATATAGAGGAAGAGAGAGAATCGGTGTACGCATAAAATGTTGAGAGCCAGGCAAAGCAAAGAATTAACTCGATTACGAGTAAGAAAACATCGTGCCCTTCGCGGTTTATCAGCAAAAAACAATCGCTTATCAATTGAAACGTCTAATTGGGAGACTGAAGAACAGTCGAATGATGAAAGACCGGAAGATTTTGGGGCTAGGCACAGTGACAATGATTTTGAGGTTAGGCACAGTGATAGTGATTTTGAGGTTAGGCAGAGTGACAATGAACAAACCGAAGAACAGCTAAGAGAGGAATTTAATCGTGTAGTAGTGGAAAACAGTGATGAAGATAACTTTTTCGACGATGATAATGTTGGGCATCATGAAGATGATAACGATGAAGAAGCAGCGAGTGAAAATGGAGAATTCGACACACTCGAAAATATAAAAAAAATGGGCTCTGCGAACCCCAGCAATCCCCGACTCGCGTTTACAACTGTTGCTCAATATTTTAAGAAAACAGGGCTATCCGAATTTACCGAAGAGTGTAAAAACATTCCTAGGTACGAATAAAACGAACCGCGTCATGGAACAACTAGGCGTCGACGGAAGGGGTGAATTTGTATATTTTGGCATCAGAGAAAATCTTATAAAGTGCGTGAACACGACTTTACATGCAACAAATTTGTATAACGGTCTAAAAAATTCCCAACCCAAATCCATGCAACGCTACTGATTTCAGTGTGTTAATGGTAGGACCGGTTAGGGTAGCCCGATAAGAACCTAATAAAAAATTGGGCTTACCCGAGGCAAAACCTGACAGAACCCAAAGAAAACCCTAGAAGATCGTTACACACCATATAAGAACCTGATAGGGAAGCCCGATAATGACCCAACAAGGAATTAGGTTGACCCAGCAATGAACTGTACAAAAACCCAACGTCAATTTCTAGTCGGGTAGATGTTAAACTCATTGAGGAGCAATGAAAATACACATGCATACGTAAAACAATGTTACGTTTGTTTGCGCGGCTCTGCGGACGAGTAGGGACAAGTGCGGAATATGTGGACACATTCCAGAATTTGGAATAAAACATTTTTTATATCTAAATAGGCAAAGTTTTTTTTTTTTCATTTTTAACATATCACATGTTTTAAGGGATAATCAACCTTTCTTAAACAAAAAGTCTAGTCTCGATATCACTTAGATTTACGAAGATAATTAACTTTTATTTTTTTAAACACCAGTTTTCTCTATAGGTTCAACAGTCAATTGTACCTATTGGACAGACAAAATGTACCTACGGAAGGTGTTGTACCTAGGGACGGTTCACATTAATTAGACAATACGAAAGTGAAAAACAAAAATAGACCTCCAAAATCAACTTCAAACAATCATAAACATACTTTATTATATTTATTTGTGTACATTACGACACTCTTCATACACATTTTGAGTAGATTCATCGCTATACCTATCTTTTCCTAATATGAAGCATGCAACGCAAACGAAAGATTCATTCCCCTCATTAGACTCAAAGTTTTCTCTGTGTGACTTCCGAATACACCAAATATGATAGCTATGATAACAAAAACTACAATTGAGCATTTTGTTTCTGTCTTTGTAATAAGTTTTGCACTTAAAACATCTTATAAAGAACAATTTCTCGTGTTGAATTGTTTTAATCATTTTTTCGCTAGTCAAATACCTTCCTCACATCGTTTCTCAATAGCTGAATGCTTTCATTCTTCAAATCTTTGTTTAAATGATACTATTCAGCAACTTTTCTTATCGCATTGTCACTTTTGGCTTTTTTTTACGTCTGCTGTGAGGGTATCAGGACATTTTCCCTTTATATTTTTATACCAATTTTACTGCGAGACACTGAAAAAGATAAAACAATAGAATTGATTAGAGCAAAGCCAACATTTTGTACCAGTGGACAGTCCACAGGTACACTCATGTTTTTGAGCACGGGTACAAATTCAGACAAAAAATAAAACTGAATTGACTTTGAGGTGAAAATCGACTTAGAGCCCGCGTAAAAGCACTAACTAAGCAATAAACAACACAGATTATACTGCAAAACACGATCGAAACCGATATCGTAAGTATTTTCACGGCAAAACTCTTCAAAATCAAGCGTAAATATTTACTTTTTGGGGCAAAAAACTTGCACAACCGGCTCAACGACAACCGCACAGAAAACAACGACGGCGACACGTCAAATGTATCAACCATAGACAAAGTTTCACGATCGCGTTGAAATAAAAATTTTAGAGTTGCTAGATTTGTCGGAGTCGATGGTGTCCACAGGTGCAAACGTCCATAGGTACAGCACTTGCCTCTACTACTGCTAGCGGAAAGCAAACTGCGCGTGAGCGCAGACCGAGAAAGTGGTGGGGACGTACAACAATGTATACATCGTGCAACAATATATAGGGCGTAATCGTTCGTATAATTGAGCATTCGGATAAACATAATTATTGTTTAGATAATTGATATTTTGGATAAACCAAATCGCCATTCGGATAATTGACGTTTCGATAATCGACGCTCTACTGTATATCGTTCTTACCTTTTGGAATGCAATGGGAACTAATTTTTCCATTCGAAACGCCTCATTTTCTTTGGTCAAATTTAGAACGTAAAACAATCAGCCAAACTCTTTTCCAGCATGCTAGTTGGATTACTCAAACCTAAAAGGGTAAAAAAAAATGTTGCATAACGATGAGGAATAAAGGAAGAAAAATAATTATTGTTGCTATCGTAGAGATGCAAACTCCAACGCGTTGACGATGATGCTCGCGAGATAATAGCGCGGGGTATAGTGAAGAACTTTTGGACGATTGCCTGGCCAGTGACTCTCGGACAATTCGAAAACTTTTTTGCCTTCGCCCCCCCCCCCCCCCCCCACCCGTCTCTCTCCCCAAACCCAACGTTACCTCTCGATGCGAAGCACAGGCGTATATTTTCGACTTGGCATCCCCTGCTCTCTTCTCTCGCTCTCTATGACACTCTCCCGCGACACTACGTGGACCGATATCGTCGATAGACCATTGACCCCTTCGGATCGATGACCAGCACAGGAAAAAAAGAGAATACAAAAAAAAAAATAGTCGGACGCAAAAGCATCGGGACGAGAATCGAATCGATCTTAACCGAAGCTACCCTTCTTCGGGAGCTCTTCATAATGGACCCTCAAGACGAAATCACACACACGCTGAGAAATTTCGACACCGTGCGTCTTTTGCCGCATTACTTCGTCCGGTTTACCGACGTAACGGCCTGCACACCGTCCTATGTCACCCCTGCGACGTATACGTGCACAATATATTCGCTTCGTGTGAGTGGGCACACGCGTTTTGTCGCAGTTATCGACAGCAACCTACACGATAGTTTTTCGCAACATTTCTCAGTTCTTTTTTCCACAGAATCTCGTGCAGAAATTTCTTAGGGATACCTACGTTCCGATCAGATCACGACCGGGATATGATAGGGATTCCATAGAAGGGGTATCCTCATCGAAATCCAGATGGCGTCCACTACGTAGCACAAGGCGGAGAAGTGGTGGCAAGAATTTGAAATTCGTATTAAGGGTTTACGTGGGTTTCGAAGCCAAAAAAAAAGCATATTTTCTCTATTTATTAAAAAAATATAATCAAATTATTTAATTAAAAATTTTAAACACATAAAAGAGCAACATTTCAACAATATTTTAGAAAAATTTCATACAAAAATTTGGGAAATTCAGCCGGTGGGACTTGGTTTCCGGAGACCCTTAAAAAAAAAGTCTCCTCGTGGTGGTCAGAATAACTCATGATAGTTTTATCTGAAATTAAAAACAAATTTTTTTCTGTTAGTAGATATGTATAGCTCGTGATTGAACGAAGGATTTAAAAAAAAAGTTGAAATTTTTTGGTACAATTTACACTACGTATATAGTCAATGCTATTTTGACGAAGTATGCAAAATTTCAATAAGTTCGGTGCATCAGTTTTTGAGAAATCGTGTCCACCGACTTCGAAAATAGTGTTTTGAGAAAAATGCGTAAACCCGCGTCGCTCCCGGCCGGTCTTTCCCAACGGGGGAAATTCCCAAAGGCTCTCTCTCCTAGACGTTTACTGCGGTTGACTTAAAACTTTGGGAGAATATTCTAGACATATTGTACTATTAGATAATAAAATTTAAAAAATATGGATTTTTTGAAATTTTCAAACTCACGTAACCTCTTAAATATAATTACTTAGAATGAATAACCTATACCACTTTTCTCCAGGAAATATAAGTCTCAAGATCTATATATTGTTTATTCGATTTTTTAAAACTAAATGTAAAGAATTTTGTTCGAAGTTTTGTTATTAAAGTATATAAGTTTTGACAGTTATACTGTAGCACCAATTTTAACCTAATCGTTTTACAGATCCTTGAATAATTGATTTCAGAAAACGTCCAGCGTCTCCAGTTGATACGGATCGGTATCTCCTGGTAATTTTTACATTCATCCCTAGGATCCGATTAGATATCGAAGTAGATCCCTTTCTAGAAGTTCGGGATTCTAGCCTGGATCCTATGCAAAGTTTCTGTTTGGATTATAACTAGAGTCCTTAATGGTTCCGGATTAGGATCATGGCTGGAAGCCGATTTGCGAGCGTTACATTTCACTTCCGGATCCGATCCGATGTCCGACTGGATCCGGATTGAGAAACCAGAATTCTAGTCCGAATCGGACTGTATCCATGACAATATTTTTGAACTGGATGCAACGATTCGGGTGTCAAAACATGTGTTTCTATCGTTGCTAGGTCGAGCTTCTCTTCGATTTGCGATTAGCCCGATCGAAAGTTCATTTTGAGCCGTTATTTTTCTTTTTTTTTCTTCAAAGACACGAACATCCGGCATTTCCAGGCCCTTCCTCCAGTGACTCGAAGTCCATTGTGAAAATTTCGATCGATGCGGATCAGCCGATTTCGTCTTATCAAAGGTTTCCGCATTTTCTCGTAACCGTCCTCACCAATATTGCGCACGCGAACGAATAAGCCAATGAATTTTTGCGGCAATAACGTAGAAAAGGAAATAATTATTACGGCTAAACGCATGAAGGATGAGAACTAAGCTGCACGGCAAATAAACTATTCACGAATCTATACTACCGTGTATGAAGGTTTCGATTTTAGTTGTCATTTTTTCCCCGCTAATGGCCTCCTATATTACGATTAACGCGCGAGTAGCCCATTAGTATCAAGTACTTCGGGTTGGTACGTGTGTACGTCGAAGAGCCACTTCTCTCTCGCTCGTTGGCGTTCAGTTTTTTTTTTAACTTATTTCTAGTCACTCTACCCTAAGTTGAATTTTTTAAATTCAAATTCACCGATATCGCATCCCTTCGGTTTTCCATCCCTCATCCCTCGCTTCCTTGCCTTCTTCTCTGGCGCTTCTGTGCTTTGCTCCGGTTAACTGCATGGAGATTCTCCGTGCAATCCACATTCCCCACTCCTACCCCTCTTACCCCTGACACACACACGCACTCTCTCTCTCTCTCTCTCTCTCTCTCTCTCTCTCTCTCTCTCTCTCTCTCTCTCTCTCTCTCTCTCTCTCTCTCTCTCTACCACCACGCTGCCTTTGCTAATGGATTCAGCCGAGGGATCGCTAAATTTTACGAGAATAATTTGCGCTTTATTAATAATGAACCGGTACTATTTCTCGCCCGCTCACCTCCCGTCCTTCTCCTCCTTCGCCTCCATTGGATTAGTACTCAATTTACCCCCCTGTGGAAAATACATCGCGTACGATTTCGCGCGAAGATCATAGCCCTCTCGATATACCAAGCTCGGAGAAGCATTAGTTGAAAGAATAGTTGCTGAAAATTCTGCTCGAAAATCTGCTCCTCGAGCTCGATAAAAATCTCAACAAGCAGAAAACAGATTTACTGCAAAGATATGTCTTTCGCGTTCCCGATACGGATCAATCTTTATGGAAAATGAAGAAGAGAAAGCATGTCTGAGAAATCATCGTTATTATTTTTACAATTATTGTTTGAATGATAATTATTATTATTGGAAATCACGAATAATAATATAATGATAATTATTATTATCATCATTGCTGTAATCATTTTTTGAAAAATCATTACTTTTGCCGAAAATCATAAGTAATTATAATGGCCACTGTTGTTTTTGTCGTCATTTAGTATTGTTGTTTTGACTATTGTCATCTTCATTAATATTATAATTATTATTATGACAAGTATAATTTTCAAAGACATTAGCATTATCAGAAATCACGTATAATAATAATAATTGCTACTGTTATTGTAACTATTATGAATATTTAGTAATGTTGTTTTTACTATTACTATCTTTATTATCATTGTTACAACGATTAATTGAAAAATCATTATTGATATAAAAAAATCACGAATAGTAATAATTGCCACTGTTATCCTTGTTATTGCCGTTCTTTAATGTTGTTGTTATTATTACTTGTTTACTTGTTGCTACTACCGTAAACCGGGGTAATTTTGGGACACTTTTTCAGATTTTTGACGACTCCTGCCAATATATATTAAGCTAGGTATCTAAGACTACGGTGTTATGTGAAGTTAACCTTCTTTAAAAAAAATGGGCATGACATCCTCATAGAAATCCTTCATCTTTGTCCCAATCTTACCCCGTGAATTGGGGTAACTTTGGGACAGTACTGTTTTTGCTTAGAAACACTAGGGAAAAATCAATCTGTCCGAATGTTACATGGAAGTATTTTAATCGAGACTTAAAACACAGTTTTTAAAACATTTACAAAAGGTTTTATTTCAAATTTGTATTAAAATTTTACAAATTACAACAATAGTTATAAAATATTAGGATTTAAAATCACATAATTGGTTTGGAATGATAGACAAATTTTTATAGGAAGGTAAGAAACTTTTTAACATAAATTAATTACTCGAGTGAATTTAAAACGTGTTCGTAAACAGTATTAATTCTTGAACTTTGAAAATTTCCCATCGGCCAATTCGAGTAGGCTGGTTGATTTTCTGAACGATTTCATCCTTCGAATACAAAATTTTGTCAGGCTTAGCTGGCCATTTCCAGTTTAGGGTAGACTTATTCATCGCATAGATAAGTACTTCTTCGTCATTTTTTATCTCAATGATCCGTCCCGGGTAAAGCTTACTTTCGGGTCTCACCAGAACATAGTTGCCCACCATAAAGTTCTGGTAGAAACTTGAAGATTATGAGGGTGGCGTTCATGGAGTAAGCTGTTCTTCCAAATCACTTTGGGACTGTCCCAATGTTACGCCACTGAATGCTGAAAATGTACAAATTTCAAGTTATAAGATTAAATAACAAAATTAAAAGTATAAATAACACTTCAGATAGATGGCAAATAATGTACTTCTAAATACACATACCTGCTGGTAGTGAAATTTTTCCAGTTTTTCGAAGGCGAATGAAAGTTTTAACATGAATTAAAAACGCTACAACGAACGGTGAAAAACAAGATGGACTGCCGTCGGACGTCAGTACAACTACAGTTTCAAATATTTGCCGCGAGGTAGTTGCATTACCAGCGTATGCAGTATAGCGGTGATTGCGCTTCAATTCATAAGGCATGGTGTTGGTGGAAAATTCAAAAGTCGATTATTACGCGATGTCCCAAAGTTGTATCCCCAGTCCCAAAGTTACCCCGGTTAACGGTATTTAATTTTCATTAATATTATTATTTTTATCATTATAATTGTTGTTCTTTTTATTGTTATCATTCGCTTTTTTTTTCGTATTTTTGAATATTTTTTCGCATGTCTTCGTATGACTTAACTTTTACCCCACACTTGTCATTTCCCTACATCCGGTCGCTCGGAGACCCCAGAGTGTTGCCCACAGCTGCTCTCCTCCTGATGCCACTACCGTATCAAATCCGCACGAGGGCACAGGGAAACTGAAAAACTTGTGCCGGTACAGGCAATTTTATTGAATTTCAGTTGCATTATCATCGGAAATTCGGTAAAACCGCCACAAATTAGTCGTCGGTTAAACGGTCACCCATCAAAGTATCGTTCAACGTTGATACGGGAGAATACCAGAACCTCGCCCGTAGTTTGCTCGCTTTTCGATCTTATAATTATTCGAATAATTTATAGTATGAATTCCGATGGAGAGAATTACACTTGCGTAAAAAAACTCCCCACCATTCGTACACGCGCGAGTCTCAAAGTTCCTCATTTACTATACCCCGTTATAAATACCGTCGGCAAATTATTATTCAATGTTATTCCCGTCATAAAGCTCGACACCTGTTATTCCTACGTCTTCACGTACATGCATTATTTATTCGAGATCCAATATCTCAGAGATTATCGACTTCGGCATTTTAAGAGAGCGAAAGAGAAGAGAGAGAGGGGAGAGAGAGAGAGAGAGAGAGAGAGAGAGAGAGAGAGAGAGAGAGAGAGAGAGAGAGGTCTCAACGGGGGGCGAGAGGGCAGATTAATAAGTATGGGGCGTTCCAGTCGAATCGGCGCACCACGTGAATCGTTCCACTGCTCTTCGTTTTCTCATCAGGAATCTTATTATTTTTTATGAGTGGCCATAATAGCCATATGCTCATAGAGGAGTATGGGGGGGGGGGGGAGAATTTCTGTCTAGAAATTCACACTTTATACAGAACAAAAATTTCCCACATTTCGTATCCATCATGTTGAAGAATGCATCGTTCGAATGCAACGATTCTTTCATAATTTTCTTTTTAATTATAAGTAGCTGTATTTTACTCGAATTCGCTGAAAACGAAAGATTTTCAGCAATAAAAAAAACCAAAGAAAACAATGAGAAGGATTTTTCCCTGCATTCCATGACGATTGCAACCTTTAGCACAAATTGATACAAATATCCATGAAAGTGGTAAGGAATTAAGTGAACGCGGCGTGATTTTGCATAAGGCTGAAGTTTGCATCGTTAGAATGCAACGATATTTATGTTCATTTTTTATTTGTTTTTTTAATTAATTTATTTTTCTTGTATCCAAAGTCTTTATTTGACACATAAAGGTTGTAAATTTACAGAGGCTAGGTTGGCAAAAAAAGAAATGTTTATTTTTTTAAATTTTATTCTTTATTCTTATTTATTATTTTATTTATTACTTATTTTATTCTTCATTTTTCGCATTATTCACAGGCTTTTTTTTGGCAAATTGAAGTCGTAACTCTCTAATAAAAATAGAAAAAAAAAACGTTTGAGCGATCTGCACAGGCTAGGTCATGCAAAAAAAAATTGAACAATTAAAAACAATACATTTTCGTTGCATTACAACAATGCAAACCCGTGCGGAAATTGAGTTCGGGCTTTGATCGGGCCCATCTTAATTTTCCCTAACTTTATTAAGGGCTTAGTCTGGAAGCCTCACATGGGCCATCACCGGCCGGTCACACTTCACCACCGGGGGCCATTGAAGGCAAAATGACCAGGGCCTTTAAGGCCTTAGGCTACTCTAGGATTTTCCAAACATCGATATTTTTTGTTAAAAATGTACCTTAGTACCTATAAAATTATATTTCAAAAGATTATGGGTGTGAAAAATCTCTAAGTACTCGATTTTCGAATTTTAGCGCAACCCCTCTTGATTCATGTCGTGACTTTCTACTAACTTTAAACGCGTTTATCTCAAAACTACATTTTTCAAGTCGGCCGGACTCATAACTCAAACAAATTTCAACCGATTCACATGAAATTTCAACTGTAAATTCAGAATTACATTTTCTGAGGCACTACGTAGGATTTTTTAAATAATATTGCATAGTTCCGTTTTTGTAAACAATTTTCTAACGATTTCCTCATGGCATTTTATGCATTTTGTTTTAGAAATGCGCCATTTTGACAAAAAACAATATATCAAAAAAATCCTACGTACTTCTATAGCTATTCTTATATATAATCGAAAAAACTTTAGTGTCTCATCATAACTCAAAAAATAATAGCAGCTGTTGGTCCGGCCGTTGACCTTCCAGAAATAAAGGCGTCATCGGAAAAATGCTGTACAGTCGCCATTTTTATATATATTGTTGTGAAAAAATAATTTTGTATAATCAATTACGTGCATAATAAAACCCCTATTTTGTAATTCCGATTTATTTTATGGTTTCGCTGAAGAAAAAAAATCACAAAATATGCCCTTTTTTAAAACTAAACGCATAGTTTAATTATTATATCTAATCGATCGCGATAATTATTATGCCACAAATTCTTTAGTCGAGCAATTTTTATGTGTTTGTCCCTATAATAGCAAAGTTCAGTAGTATTGGGGAAATCGCTACTAGGGGAATCTACAACTACACCCCTTGAAGGCCCTTACTTAGTCTCCGTGCTTAGACCATAGTTTTAGTCAACCTACACGGAGAGAATTAAAAAGTAATTTTTGTCGTGAATTTCACGGTAAAAATTACCGTGATATATTTCAATGTGGTGACAAGTGAGAAAAGCATAATAATTCGTATGCGACAAGTTTTTTTTAACTCACGTTACAGAAAATTTCAAATACGTAGCTAAAATTTTACTATACAAGAAGGGTAGCGCGCACGATAATTTTTACCGAGAGCACAATACATTTTCCTATAACACTCATTAAATTTTATAATAAATCTTAAAATAACTGTTATAAAGAAGATACTTTTTTATAGACATTTTTGAAAGGCATAAAATAATAAAATGCACAGTAAAATTTCGCTGATATTATATATTTTTTAAATTTAAGTTTTCCGTATTTTGTTACACATCAAAATTTACTAGAAAATCTGGTAAAATTTTCTATCTGAAGAAGAAATTTTATTTTATTTTCGTGAAAATCTGTGTTTTACTCAGTAATAATAAGCGAAGTTTCAGGGTTGTCATCTGGTTACCGTTACTGCACGGTAATTTTTAACATTTAATTCTCTCCGTGTACCTACCCTACCATTCCCTAATAGGGGCCTGGTCCGGCTCTTTTACGGAAAACCCTATTATGGAATCCAAAAACTGTCCCTTGACCCCGTATTGTATTAGGGATGCTCTGTCAATTTTCCGCACGGGTAACTTCAACATCATGATTCTAGACCGTATTTATTATATTCAATTAAATCGTACTCTTCGGATCCCACGCACGTACATGCATTTTGCGTTTAAGTTTACATAATGGTGAGCGTTTGGGCCGCAAAGCGAATTCACTCATCGAGCGGATTTACGTTTCAATCCCGAGGATCTGGAACGTCACACTTCGCTCGTACGCACACGGATATGGATATACGCGTCATACCGGTGAGAGTTGATCCCGTATGGCGGGAACTGCGGAACTGCTTGTGCGACACTGCGCGCTGGTAGATCTCTTGATCCCTAACATCCCCCCACCTCCCTCTCCCATATATATATATAATCAATCGTTCTCAAAATCGCCAGATGTGTTAATTACTACATTCCATAGATAAAACGGGTTTAAAATGACCTTCCTATAAATATATATACATACTGCACGCCGTACATTGCTGGTGACTCTCCTCTCGCTTCCCGACACTGACCTCGCCAATTTTCGAATCACCCGGCCCTCGCAGCCTCCAAGGGGTGACTTTCGTAACGGCATCCACGGTTTCCTCTTATCGCTTTACGAGCCTCGCGTCGATTCGACTGAATCCTTATTATACGAGCGCCTTATAATACACCAACGGACGCACAAACTTTGGACGATCGTTATAATTGTTTTCTCAGTTTGTTTGTTTTTCCTTATTCCTCATTTTTTTTCAGCAAGGGTGTGTCACGAACGAGCCGTTCAATGAAAACCAGTATATCCCTGTATCGAATGATTTTTGGGGCATTCGACATGATTAAGGTACTGCCATTCAAAAGTAATTAGACAAAATTCCAACTATCGCGTTTCAGTCCAAACGGATGTTTGGTGCAATTTAACATACGTTTCGTGTAATTGCAAGTTATGGGGCAAGTTATTAATATCTTGATGGTCATTGTTTTCGTTATTATTGTTTTTTTTCTTCATAATAATGAGGATAATGATAACAACAACAATAATTTTTATAATAGGGATCATAATAATTAATATAATAATAATTTTTCCCGCTCACCCTCTGGCTTGAGAGAGCGGCTATCGCAGAGCGATTTTTAAGATATTTTTTTTCGCGTTTTTTAGAATAGTATCGAGTGTCGCCCAGCATTTAAACATTAATATAAATAATAATAATAATTAATATTATTGTTATAGTTGTCGCAGTCATTGCGGTATGGTATCATTTTAATTGTCACTATAATTATTATTATTTGACACACATAACGCAGGAGTCGTAATAAGAATTGAACGATATTTAGCGTAATTAAATTCCAATTTCGAGCACATACGATTTTGCATATGGGCCAAAACAAACGCAAATAAAACAAACCAAAACCCAAACAAACTCGGATACGTTGAATGGTGGGGTGGGCGCAGAGCACCTCGGATGGGTGCGTGGAATCGTGGGGTACGTGGGACACTGGGGTGGGCGGAGGGCACCTCGGATAGGTGCGTGGAATCGTGGGGTGCGTGGGACACTGGGGTGGGCGGAGGGCACCTCGGATGGGTGCGTGGAATCGTGAGGTGCGTAGAACACTGCAGTGTTCTACGCACAAAGTCACATAAGTTTTTCGTTTTTTTATTGCTTAACCTTCAATATTTTCCTATATAATAGTAAAATCACAAAAAATAACAGAAAACAACAGAAAATACAAAAAAGACCAAAATAAAAAATACAAAAAAAGCAAAAAGCAGAATAAAATACAAAAAAAAACAAAAAATAGACTAAAATACAAATAAAGCAAACAAGAACAAAATACAAAAAGTGCAAAAAAAAAACATGCACATTATAAAGACTAAACTCTAACCTCCCCGTGGTAAAGTGCGTAAGTAGATAATATCGAAACTAATAGAGTTTAGCAAAATATACTTATTGGAGCATTGTCCCATTTTTCTCGAAAAATAATGGTTTCAGACAAAACCTGTATAGAACATAAAATATCAGTCTATTCATAAGCTACAGCTCTTGTAGGAAACATTTTTCTCTAAGATCAATATTTATTAAAATAAAATAGAAAAACTAAAACTTTTTTTTTTTAGTTTTAACCTTGAAAACCAAATTTGCGGGTATTTTCACTATCATATTCGTGATCAGCGAGTCAAAATACATAAGTACACGAAGTTTAAAATTAATCGGAGGTGTGGGCTTTTCGGAAGTACACCCCGCCTATGGCTGCAATAATTGGTTATGAGGTACCGTTGAGGAAATTTCAAAGGCCCTGGTTATTTTGCCGTCAGTAGCCCTCGGTAGCAAAGTGTGACCGGCCACTGATGGTCCATGTGAAGCTTCCAGACAAGGGCCTTAATAAAGTTAGGGAAAATTGCGATGGGCCCGATCAAAACCCGAACTTAATTTCCGCACGGGTATCCTTATAGGGATGCGGTAGGATCTGAAGACTACCCAACAAATTTCTTCACGGGCGCATTCTACTTTGTTTTTGTTGTTATTATTATTAATACTAATAATATAACTATCATTACAGTTATTAGTGTTGTAGTTACGATTATTGTTGTTGCCATCGCGCTCATTATCATCTGAGGAAAATGTTCCAGCGAGACGGAACACAATTTACCATTGATCGAAATCGATTGAATTTTGTCCGACGATTTCATCAACGTTACAAATTATTGTTACAACTTATTCGATTAAAATAGTGCTCGCGACAGTTATACATCGGTCATCAAAGCGTAATCTCTACGTACCCCCCCCCCCCCCCCCCCCCCCACAGTAGGGCGGCCGTCCATTTACTTCATGAAGTGTCACAGGCGTACGTGTATTTACGTTCGCGGTATGCGACGTATGTACGCGTATGCGAATTCACGTTTGCATCTTGACAGAATCACAGCGTAGGAAAAAAAGAGAGAAAGGAAGGGAGAGAGGGAGAGAGAGAGAGAGAGAGAGAGAGAGAGAGAGAGAGGGGAGGGAGAACCGCCGTAAGTCGAGTAGTCGGAGTCGCGGCACAACCCCTTGCGCGCCCTTGCGCCAGACATCAGCTGAGTGGATCGCTACTTCTCTACGCGGCTCCGTTTCCCCTTCGCACCGACTCTCCTTTCACCGGTGCGGGTCTGCTCGCCACGGCGTACGCACATTCGCGACCGAATGCAGGCACGCCACATACAAACACCCACATACACACACACACACACACACACACACATGCATGTAAACATGAGGGGCAAATCAGGTTTATTTTGTGAGGCGTAAAATTTTTTTTTCGATTACACGCATATGCAATAAAAGTGCATACGTATGTGTGTGCGTGTGTATGCACACGTACGAAAGGACGAGGGAGGGCGGAAAGGATAAAGGGCATGCGCCCCCGTGTATTTAATTCCGAGTCCGTATCTATATATTAAGGGTGGCCTGGAATGTGACGTCCAAAAGGTAAATTTAAATTCCGCGTATCAATACCTAACCGAATCAGCACGACGTCTGTTCTACGATCTTTTTCAATTTTCGAGAATAAAGCAGTTAAATTTTTTTTTATTCCTTGCTTTCCTGTAGCGTAGGTAGGGTAAACCGACCAGTGAATCGACGAATAACGACAATATAGGATCCAGATTGTTTATAAAATGAAATTTTTTTTATTGCTATAGCTAACAAAGGACATTATTTTGATAGAAAAAAAATATTCGAAGAGACAATAATATTGGAGGTATTGATAAATAAGTAGCGAAATAACTAAATCGCTCGTGAATGGAAGAAATTAATGACTTTAAAGTTTGCATCGTTGGAACGGAACGATTTTTTTTGCTTCTTCTTCATTTTTATTATTCGTAAAATTTTTTTTTGCAATTTGAGGTCGTTAATTTATTATAAAAATACGTAAAAACGTTCGAATGAATTTTGTAGCCTAAATCCGCAAAAAAGTAATTTCATCAATGAAAAAAGAATGAATTTTCGTTGCGTTTCAACGATGCAAACTTCAGGACCGTCGAAATTACCAGTGATTGATTGATTGATTGATTGAAGATTTATTTATGCCTTGGTGTAACCTTTGGGCAATAGTGTACATATGGAGAAACGTTAAGTCTACAGAAAAAAGAATTGTATGAGCTTAAATGTGATAATATAAACAATAATAAAAAATAAAAATAATAGTACGTATAATGTATATAATCAAGGATAATAGTATAAAAAATAAAAATGTTAATATGAAAGTTAAAAATCAAAAATAAAAAAATAAATATAAAGATCGCAAGTAATCAACATCTAAAGCGAAGCACATAATGCATAACATAATCAAAATAATAAAACTCAGCATGCGTAGCGGAGTGTAATTATGTATATATAAAATGGATAGAATGACGTCGTAGCGTATGAGATAGATAAGAGCATAATATAGAATAAACGCATAAAGAGTGCGGAGTGCCTAGTAACCAAAAACTAAGTGTATCTTGTTCGAAGAGATGCGCAAAAAGTCTAGACTTAAAAATCTGTAGGTTAGGTGATGATCGGATTGCAAGTGGAATGGAGTGCCAAAAATACATCGATGAAAGCAGAAAATAGTTTCTTAACGTCGAAGTACGATATTGCCGAATAAGGAAAGTAATTATGGCAATACGTCGCGCTGAATAAAGCGACGGTTTCGATAAGCTAAAAATTTCGACCAAATACCGTGGAGCAATTGTTGCTTCTAATATTGAAAGTCATGATACCCATAAAATAGAGTCTGCGCGCTCTGTCAGCCAGCCTAGTTGTCTACGATACGGAGTGATGTGGTCGTCTTTGTGCAGGTCGAAAATGTATCTAATGGTGGAATTAATCAGCTTTTGTGATTTGTGGTTGAGCTCGGCAGATAGATCATTATATACTAACGAACAGTAATCCAGAATGGGAAATATGAGAGAAGTAATGAGAGTAATCCTAAGTTCACGGGACAAAGCATTTTTGTGATATGGTAATTTGTGTAGCGAATAATTTATTTCATGTGGTATTAAAGTTATGCGTTTTTTCCAAGAAAGATCTGAAGACAAGATAACTATCAGATTTCGTGTTGACATACGCTCTGCTTTCCAGTATTAGCACAAGTGATTTTTGTAAATTCAACGGAAGTCCATGTGATTTTGCATATGCAACCATCTTGTAGACGTCGCTAGAGATTCGGTTTAGCACCAAGCAAATATCAGCAGGTGGACAACCGAGATATATTTGGGTATCATCGGCAAAGACCATGTTACCAGAGTTAGCGAGCTCAGATCCAATGTCGTTTATAAAAAGCGAAAAAAAAAGCAACGGTCCCAAAACCGACCAAGAGCCTGAATGAGCGTGTAGTGCAGATAAACGCTGTAAAGGATAACAATTTATCCTTTTATCCATTTATTTATTTTCATTAAATACTAGATTTGGAAATCACTGTTGCACAAGCATCGTAATATTCTTATGCATATAAGTAACATAATGTATCATTATATTCTTTCATTACCATTTTCTTTTTGTACATATTTTTTTCCTGTGTTCCAACGTATATTCTTGCGGGTTTTTACGTATTATCCTTCCCAACTGAGCCCTTCCCTATCACTCCCTATCTGCACTTCGCTAATCTAGCCTAACTTCCGTTGCGTTCACAGACGTCTTAAGCTACACTATAACGCATTTTCCGAGGGTGCGGAGAAAATTGTGGAAAACCCGTATCGGTATAGACGGCCCCAAATTCATTTGTTTTTCTGGTGCACATACTTTTACTCAAGTATCTACACCAATCTATCAGAAGTATCTGCCTTCCGCCCACTGGTTGATGCGCCAGTTGGTGCACGGCTAAGCGATCACCGCTCCGAGTACTGGCCATGCGCAATGCTCCTTTATATAAAGTACCGCCCAAGCCAAACCCCGACCGCACATCTACCAGTATCGGTATTCAAATGAGTATTATATTTTTTATTGCGATTTCGTATAAAATACACAAAGTTTTATTGCATCTTAACGGAACATTCTAAAAAAAAAACTATACCCAAGTTTCGCGAAAATAAAATAAAAACGAATAAAATTTTATGACATTTGATGAAATGTGAAAAATTAGCAGTAATTAATTTGGAAATTTTCAGTAGATGAGCTAAATTTCTTCACTCTCTGCTTTGAGAATTATCAGAACAGAGGCCATATGTCGATTGACTGGAAAGAGGTTAGAATACAGCATCAGTAAATAAATATGTCTAATTCTGACCTAGTATCACGAATTTCATAAAAAAATTGGCAAAAAAATCAAAGTTTGATTCGATCTTAAATCATAAAAATAATACTTACCCTCAAAACTCATAAAAATGTTTATTTTCGCCATTAAAACACTGTGAACAACCGTATCGTAACTAAGTTGAGCGGTGTGCAAGTGCCACAAACTAGAAAAATTCTGCGCGGCGTCAAAATTCGATATTGAACAAAAAAATTGGTTTCAACGACACCTGTGATTTTTTTTTGCTAAATTATAGGGTTTCGCGTTTTTATAGACAATTCATATTCTTTATTCATTTTAATTGAAAATCAGATTTCGTCCATTCACTGGTCAGTGTACTCCATTAATTTTGTTCTCTTATGTGTATGTACTTTTCTCTTCGAAGTTTTCCCAACCAATTGACAGTCATTCAGACTAGCACAAGTATTTTTCTTTTTTATCATCTGAACTTTAGTGACTGATCCTCGCAAAACTATTTTTTAAACTTTTTATCAAAATCTAAGGCATTTGGGTTATTGTTCAGTTGGCCATTTATTCATTGATTAACAGTGCACTTTATAAAGATAACACAAATAAAAAAAATTGCGAGCACAGTACATACACGAGAGAGAAATAAAAAATCCTTTTTTTCCTCGAAAAGTAAAAAAAATCGTAGAAACATAGATGTGGATGATTCGGATAGGTACGAGGCATCTAGATTTTTCTCTTAGACGTCACTTTTCGTATCACCCTGTATATAAGTAAATGTGTGCGTGTGCCTACGGATGCGTTTCTATAACGTCGCCCATCACTCACTCACGTATTTGCTCATTTATTTATTCATTTATCGCTTTCTTTCGTGCCGAGCAACAGTTCCTTTCGATTGATCGATTTTAATGCACGGCAAGGGAAAACCACGCGTCGGAGCCGCAGTCATACCGCGCAAGGGGCGACGACGACGACGACGACGGGTCATTGACTTTTCTGGACCAGTGTTACAGACGATAGGTAGGCGCTATTTAACGTACCGCGCTCTAACAGTGCCAACTTTATCAACCGATATTGTTGAAATCTAGGTATGGGAAAAGAATAAAAAATCCTCGCTGTCCGTAGCTTCACGGCACAGGGTGTCCCGCTTTCAAGCGCACAAATAATACCAAGCGCCGTGAATTTATACGATTGTGTAGAAGAATTCCTATTGAAGATTTACGATCTCGGATGGGTGAAGGGACGAGGGCATTCGATAGAGTTTTTTGGAAAAAAAGTGAAAATTTTTCATTCTTTGACCAAGTTACTGTTTTTTAGTTTTTCCAAGTCTACATGGTTTCATCTAGAACAACGAATCAAGCTCCATATTCGAAGGCAAATTATGCGTTTTATTTAAAAATTATTGACACGGATGTACGGGCAGTTAAGGTCCGGCTTCGGTGGCTACTTCGAATTGAGGCAGTAGTTTCGCCAAAGAGTTTTTCTATAGATTTTTTATTTTTTTATTTTCAGGATTCATGTAGGACACATTCAAATGATTAGCTGCAAAATTTCAAAAGGATTCACCGTTCCGTTTTCGAGATATTGGCGAGATATTAAAAAAAAAATTGTCTGTAAACGGAGTCCATCAGAAAAGGAACAACAAAAAAAAGGCGAAAAATGGTCGTTTTCGAAAAAGGGTACTAGTCGTAAAAAAAAAGTAAAAATTTTTCAAGAAAAACGGAATGAAGGTGAATTCCTCCCCTTCAAAATGTCGTTTATTAAATTCATTTATGTCAACTATCGGCGAAATGGCATAAAAAATCGTTCCGGAAGTTTTTTGAATCTTTATCCGGCAACTTTTCCCTGGTAGTGTATATATATATATATATATAAATACAGGGTGTCACAAAAGTAACGGGACGGCTGAATATTTCCGCAGGTAAGATAATTTCCCAAAATGTTAAGGTCGTTCTTGAAGTAACTTTTCCCAAGGAATTCAATAGTGACCTTCATTTTGACCTTGGCGATGTCCTTCAAGGTTATTTCAAGGTCAACTTTTGTTTTTCAAATGGGAACCCCCTTTTCTGACATCGGCAATCGATAGAGCGGGAAATTTTACGTACAGATATATACTTAAGTCACCGGTCCCCTTTGACCTTGAAGGTCACTGCAGGGTTAATTAAACTTAAACACAGTATGGATACCTCGGACAAGAATTGAAGCTTCTTAAATTCTATCGTTAAGACCAAAGTTATCAATTTTAACAAGGCGCATCTAGTGGTGACCTCGATCGTGACCTTGACCATGACCTTCAAGGTGATTTCAAGGTCAACTTTTTTTTTTTTAATGAAGACTCCCTTTTTGACATCCGCAATCGATAGAACGAGAAATTCGACGTACAGATATGTACTCAAGTCATCGGTCGAATTTGACCTTGAAGGTCACTGTAGGGTTAATTAAAAAGCTTCTATTCATGTCCGAGATATCCATACTGTGTTTAAGTTTAATTAACCATGCAGTGACCTTCAAGGTCAAAGGGGACCGGTGACTTAAGTACATATCTGTACGTAAAATTTCCCGCTCTATCGATTGCCGATGTCAAAAAAAGGGGGTTCCCATTTGAAAAACAAAAGTTGACCATAAAATAACCTTGAAGGACATCGCCAAGGTCAAAATGAAGGTCACCATTGAATTCCTTGGGAAAAGTTACTTCAAGAACGACCTTAACATTTTGGAAAATTGTCTTACCTGCGGAAATATTCAGCCGTCCCGTTACTTTTGTGACACCCTGTATATATATATATGTATGCATTTATATATATTCACGTGTGTATGTGTATCGTGCCCTAACTGAAAGCATGAAAAAACTTAGTGAACGTTGTTAAGCATAACGATATAAGTACGGTATATCCACAGTCGAAAATTCGGGGCATTTGGCTACTCAAACAAGAGGGTTACTGCACCTTCGTACGTTTGATTTCCCAAACAATAAAGTTGTAACGAACTCTTTTGTCCCGAAGAGGAGAAGAAAAAGAAGAGAAGAACGATAAGAAGAGGAAACGGCGGGGAAGGAGAAAAAAAAAAACTTGTTGGAACGTCCCGATAGCATTGAGAAGAGAAAAAAGGGGGCGCGAGCCCCTCGCACATATACATCTATGTATACATCGAGAAATATAGACGGTAGGGAGTTCTCTCTTGGCGCGCGCAAAAAAAAAAAAAAAAAAAAAGAAAACGAAGAAAGAGGAAGGAAAAAGAAACGAGAAGGCTTGTAAAAATCGATGCACGCGCCGGTCGTCGTCCTCGTCTCTTCCTTGGGATCTTCTCTCCTCTTGCTTGAAGATATACCAGGTGGTGAGAGATTCGAGAGAGCACACACACACATACGATCAGGACTTTCTTCTACTTTTCTCTCTCTCTCTCTCTCTGTCTTTACTCCTGCGTCTCTTTCTTATCCATCAGGAGCGACCTCTCCTTTACACTTATACCTCTGGCTCACTTCTTCTCTCTCTCTCTCTCTCTCTCTCTCTCTCTCTCTCTCTCTCTCTCTCTCTCTCTCTCTCTCTCTCTCCTTCTTTATATCACTCTCTCAGCGTTTTCGAATTCATCTTCGTTGCACTATCGCATATCGTTTCTGGTCGTAGTCCTCGTCGTCGGTCCTCTCGTGCTTTTTCTCCCTCTACTGCCCCTCCCCCCCCCCCCGCCCTCCGCGCCCTTTCCTTCGCCTTGCCAGTCCTCTTTCGGGGTTTTGTGCTCTCGCCGTTTGGGTTTCCCGTCTCGCTCGACGCGCGGAGAGCAATGCCGGGACGGAGGCGGTGTGGCGAAGGGAGGTAGACGCGGGCATAGAGAAGAGGCGCGCAGAGACCTGCAGCAGAGCGGCTACAGCAGCAGCAGAACCAGAGCTAGTCGGTCGGCGGCGGTGGTTGCTCCACCCCCGTAGCGCGACACGATCAATACGCGATTCTCTCTCTTTCCCTCATCCGTTCCTCTTCTCTCGCTCTCTCTCTCTTTCTCTCTCTGGTACCGCTCCCTTTCCCCTCCCTCTTGCATTCTCGTCCTCTCGCGCTTCTCCTCATTTTCGCCTCGTACCTCGTCCTTCCATTCCTGTCGCTCGTGCAACACGACGTGCAATTCTCTCTCTCTCTCTCTCTCTCTCTCTCTCTCTCTCTCGTCCGCCCCCTCCCCCTCCTCTCTTTGCATCCCTCCATCCACATTTGCATCCCTCGGCCCCGTATCCCTTTCTCAAGATATCATCAAAAGCCAGCTCAAAAGTCATCCCCGCAACCAACCACACATACACCTTTGGACTGGTGGCGCAAGGGGGTGAAAATTTTTGGAGTGCTCATCGCGCATCCACGTATGCGACAGCCGGGACAAAGAGACGAAACGCATTCACCTCGTGTGTGCGCATGTGGCGAATTTGCGGGAATCATTATACCTCGAAAAATAAACTGAGGCGAGGGAGAATCGTTGCCCGAACTATGGTCTCTGGCAGCCTGGCAGGCGGAAGAAGCGGTATCCCATTCCTCCAATGATACACGGAGAGAAGAAAAAAGAAGAGAAAAAAAAAATACCCGTTGACGTAGACAAGTAAAGAAATTCACCCTGAAAGTGTCCCAATGTGAATCGTCCCCCGCAAACGAAGGGAAAGAAGGGGCGAGAGCTGCGCTCTCTCCGAAGGATATCTCTTCCTTCCTAAGAGAAGCGGGGAACAATGCCTCCAAGGACATTGACCCTTCGAGGGCGCCGCTCCTCCTTAACAAAGCTCAAAGTGCACGCGGGGCCAATTCGACCTCGAGCAATTTTAACCCTCGAATATCTCCAAATCTAGATTTGGGATATCGAACTAATATCTTTTGGAACTAACATTTTGATACGTTTCTCGTAACAAATTTATTCAATTTTAAGGCTGCGCAGTTGGATTAGGAAATAAAAGATAAAAACATATGAATAAACAATTTATTTGTCAATAGACCCCAACATTTTTCCTTGCGCTCTTTTCAAAGGGATACGGAGAGAGCGAGAGAGACAGAGAGAGAGAGAGCGAGCGAATGCAACGAAAATCATCTTACTTTTCAACTCCTCCATTCAAATCAACATCCAAAATCTATTTCCGCAAAATCACATTGTAGATCTTTCCCAAGCAAAAAGAAATCCAGCGATTTAGGTAGTCCTCACCCGCCAAAACAAAAAAAAATCCACTAGTTCTTTGAAAAAAAATTAAAGTTCATTGCATTCCAACGATGCTCGCATCGACATTGCGTTCTACGCGGCGCTCTCCGCCCGCGTCTTCCCATGGAATTTGATCGCGAGAAAATGAGAACAGGACCCCGGGGCGCTTTTCACCCGCTACATGTGTCCCTGCGATATCGGTCAACGGCGTTACGATTAACAAAAAAACAAGAATGCGTTTATTCGAGCCCCCTCCCCCCCCCCCCCCCCCCATAGGTGACTGTTTTTTGCTCATGCGAGAGCAAGGACGTAGACAAACAGAGAGAACGGGAGAGAGAGAGAGCGAGAGCGGGGGGGGGGGATTAAGTAGCAGCAACAGCGGAAGCGTCGACAACCAGCATCCCCCGACAGCAACGGTATAAAAGCAAAGCGGGCGAAGCCTTCGCGCCGAGAGTATATCGCGAGAGGAAAAAAAAGAGAAAGATTTAGACAGAAAGAGAGCGGGAGAGAGTGCACGAGAGAACGTTTCGCTACGAGCGCTCCTCTCTCTCTTTCTCTCTCTCTCTCTCTCTCTCTCTCTCTCTCTCTCTCTCTCTCTCTCTCTCTCTCTCTCTCTCTCTCTCTCTCTCTCTTCCTGCGAAGAGTCGTTTTCCTCGCTCACGCGCGCTCTCTCTCGGTTGTTCGTTCCGAAGCGGCCTTCCTGTTGCTATGCCGGCGCCCCCTCTCTCGTTCTCTCTCTTTCGTCTCGCTCGGCGTCCTTCTCCTCCGCCTCTTTCTCCTTCCTCTTTTGGTCTCCGCCATCAGCGCCGCGTCGCTCGCTACCCCTTCCCGACCCATCCCTCACGTCTCCTCTCTCTCTCTCTCTCTCTCTCTCTCTCTCTCTCTCTCTCTCTCTCTCTCGCTCTCCTGCTCTCCCGCCTGCCCTTCTTCCCGTCTCCCGTCGTCTCGTTGCGCCGGAACTCCTCCGCGTGCCGTCGGCCGTTGTCCTGCAGGATAGCGCGCGCCGCGTTATTGCTACGCGTCTCTCTTCCTCTTGCTCTTTAACGACTGTCTTTCTCTTTCTCACTACTGTCAAACTGGAATTCTTTCCATATCTTTCTCTTTCTTTCTCCCCCCCCCCCTTTCTCTCTCTCTCTCTCTCTCTCTCTCTCTCTCTCTCTCTCTCTCTCTCCCATACACGCTCTCTGGGGCGGCGGCTGCTGCTCCCGATTCTTTTTCTCACCGCAGAGAGAGAGAGAGAGAGAGAGAGAGCGAGCGAGTGAGAGAGACTCAGACGCGGCCTTCCTTTCACCCTTCGTTTCCTTCCTCCCTTTCTTTCATTCTCTTCTCCCTTTAGATTCTCTCATTCGGGCCTCGCGCCGCGCTAGACTCTCGGCAGTCTTTGGTCCCGATTCTTTGATCCACCCCTAGCCTTGTTTACCGTCGTTTCTCTACCTGACGTGCGATTGGCTTTGTATGGTTTTCGGTCGTGTCTTCGTCTTTCGCTTTCTTCGTTTTTTTGTCCCTTTCCTACTGCCCTTAAGGTGGGAGGGGGGGGGGGGGGGGGGGGGGGTTGGACTGGGGGGCTGCTTTGCTACTGCTTCCCTTCCTTCGTGGCCTCGTCGTCGTTCGTTCTCCACGCTGTACAGGAAACCACGTGTGTGTGTGTGTGTGTGTGTGTGTGTGTGTACACGCGATCTCGCCACGGTCTCTCGCGTGTCCCATCGATTTACGCGGATCGCAGCAGTGATTTTCGGGGATCAGGACTTTGCGCCACGTGGGTGGATATGTGCGGCTGGCTTTCTCGAATCCAACTATTGGAATATTATTCCTCGATGATGTTGACGCGGTGATCGATCGTCGTATTTGTTGCTTCGACTTAACGAGCTATTTATAATCGTGCCGAGTACGCGCGGTCTTGAACTTTCGACTACTGTTGATAGTTCTTTTTGTTTTCTTTATCTTTGTTGTTCGAAATGAATTTTTTTTCGCAGATCTAGCTAGGAAATCTCTACCAGAGATTGCGAAGACAAAAAAAAAAACGTTCGAGTGATATTTCTCAATTAAATGCCCAATATTGTTGAAATTTGCATCTCAAAATGATTTTTTTTTGTATTGCCAAACGTCTATTAGCAGATTTCAGCTACGAAAATCACGCAAACATTTTTTAGGATTCTTGTTTAACGATTGACAATGTAAATCTGCATTATTTTGTATAATAATGAAAATAAGAAATGAAAAAGAATTTTCGATGTATTTCAACGATGCACGCTTCAATTCCGTCAATATTGGGCAATTGGAGAACGATTAATTTTTGTCTGCGTAACGACGATGCAAATGTCAATATCGTGGATCGTTAATGGCGCTGAAGAGACTTTTCTCTTGAGTCGCATTTTTAGCTCTTATACCGAATTGTTCAATTTTTGTTCCCCTCGTAATCCTGTGACGAGTGTCTATAACTTTGAATTTTACTAAATTGACGATATACCAACAGGTCGACATTTCAATACGCGTATTGCGTATATATTGCGGTAATACCCGAAATACCAAGAACCATTGTTTTTTTTATCTACAAGAAGCTTGCGTGAGCTTCGTACCTCAAATCTGCCAAAGGAAATGTGAAAGATAAAAAAAAAATCATTTGCATTGCATTCCAACGGTGCAAACATAAACGTCGGACTTTGCGTAAAGATTCTTGTTTCCAGGAACATCAAACTTTTCGACCATACTAATAACATTTCGTTCGTTCAAATGTCATTATGTAACGTTGAAAAATAATGTTGACGGCAGTTATAATTTCCATTTATATGTCAATACTATGATCAAAGTATGATTTTTCCTATGAAAAAAAAAATCGTTACATTCCAACGATGCAAAGTTCGAGCCCATTGTTTCTTTGCTCTTTTTAATTTTCGTAAGCATCGCCGATTGAGCGTCCGGTAAATGTCGAAATTTTTTTTCTCTTTTAATCTCAGGCTACAAGGAGTACCGGGCTAATCGAATGATTTCCTCGTTTTTCTCGACCACGAGGCCTTCCTTGAATCTTGCGGATTATCCTACATATGTGCCAATGCATTTTTTTTTGGCGAAAGTTGTTGCATTTTTGTCACAGAATCCCCATCGATTCGAGAGCTGTCGACGCATATGAAAATGCACGTGCAATTTATAGATATATATATAAATACAAATATACACCCACACCCACACACACAGAAATTTTCCGGCGTATATAGCTAGCATAGCAACAACCGTTGTCCGCTTTGGTCCCCATCGACTCCCTCAGCCCTCTCGCACGGAGGAAGCCACCGTCGAGGGGGAGGGGAAACTCGGGCGCCCGCGCGAGCCGCCGCCGAAGAGGACGCGGAGGAAGCGCAAGAAGAAGAAGAAGAAGAAGAAGAAGGGTGGTGGTTGAACGAGAAGAAAGGAAGACGATGTGGAGCACGGGAAACAGAGAGCGTCACGGAGAGTGAGAGACAGAATAAGATTGCGGGGGTGGATAGGACGATCGCGCGAAGCAAACTTTGTCAATGTGCCCGAGACGACTTAAAAAGACGAGAAAAAGACAAAATCGAGAAAGACAATAGGGAAGGGGGAAAGAGAGAAAGAGAAATTGGGGTTTTTCACCTTTCCCTACCTCAAATGGAAAATGAACATTTTGTCTCGCGAAACGTAATCACGTCGAGAGATCATTTATTCGGCATAAGACACGTCTTCGATTGTTTTTTTTTTCTTTTTCTTAATCCTTCGAGGTATGTCTGGTACGCTTCGTTTGGGTTGAATGAAAAATATTATGTTTATTATGAATTATTATTAACTATTATGACTATCATTAATTATTACTATGACTATGATTTTTCTTAATTATGTAATAATCATTAAATATTATTATTATCGTAATTATTGTTTCGTCTACGTTGAAAAAAGAAGAAAAAAGGATACGACGTTACGAGAGTCCTCGAAGGATGAGTCTGGTGACATATGCTCACATCGCGTCATCCAGAGCTCTCCTATCGATTAATCGCTATTTCTTTGCAATCAAGTAAAATTAGACATTTGATGAAAATATTATTCGCGAGCAAGATTTTTTATTTTTTTTATTTTCTCAATCCTTCGAGGTATTGAACATTTCTGGTACGCTTCGTTGGATTGAATAAAAAAGATTACTGTTATTATTCATTATAATTAATTCATAATAATAAGAATAATTAATAATTAATAAATAATATAATTCATTATTAATAAATAATAAGAATAATAATTATTTATTAACAATAATAATTATGATTATTAATATTTTAATTATTACATCGATTATTATTTCGTCTATGTTAAAAGAAAGAAAAAAAAGCATACGAAGTTACGAGAGTCCTCGAAGGACGAGTCTGGTGACATACGCTCACATCGCGTCATCCAGAGCTCTCCTATCGATTGCTATTTCTTTGCAATCAAATAAAATTAGACGTTCGATAAGGATACTATAGTCGCGAGCGAGAAAGAGAGAGGCTCTCCTACTACCCGTTGAAACGTACTGTTATACACTCTGAGCACGTTCAAAGGTAAAGGAGCGCGCAACGATCTCTCATTATTCCTCTGTTTTTTCTATCTTTTTTTTTCTCTTTTTTTCAAAATCTTCTCGTTGCTTTTCGTTATACCACGATTGGGTGAAAGATCCTTTCGGCATATTTCTGCATAGTCATTTCGGGCGCGTCTTAATCGCCATTTGCACAAATCGATCAACGACCAACTCGACCCGATTAGGCCAATGTCGTTTGTGGCCTGGTAAATAGCTGTGCTTTTTTTTCGTTTTTCTTACAATCGTTTCTTCCAGGACGCATCGGTCGTTACGAGAAAAAAAAAGAACAAAACATACGAGTCAATTGTATCGGGAAATCGTCGTAGTTCGTCTCGTGAAAATTCGTTGTTTTCTTTTTTGTTCTTCCGCCCAAGAATGGACCCCTTGAGATCGTTGGTGGAAAATTGTCGATGGCGAATTGCGTCAAATTGCACAATGATCGATAGAGCGAGACTTCGATGCACGTAAATGTGCTCGCAGCGTGTGGCCGAACGAATGATTGGGGAGGGAATAGCTGTAGTTTTTTGGATATATATATATATTTTTTTTTCATGCGCTTTCAATTCATTACAATGTATGGCGGTAGACGAGGGATATAAATGCGCAGTGAATGGCAAAGGAGTGATTCAATTTCAGCAAACTCGAACGAGATTTTCGCTGCGACAGTGTACGATGAAACAACATTCGCTTTGCGTATTAATGTGTGTGTTTTATATTTATATTTATTCATGTATGTATACGTGTGTACACACCCACTTCACGATTATTATATTTATGCAAGTCGTGAGTGGAGTGATGTGAACTTGTGGACGGCGAGGCGGGAAACAGAGGGGGCCCGAGAAGGGGGGCAGGGGGGGGTATACACATCGCGATCGTTTTCCTGCCGCGTCGGCATTGCAATCATTCACTTACCCGTGAAACTTACACATGCGCTCTCACCGGGAAACATTCATCCACGCACGCGCTCGAAAATTGTTCTCTCTTTTGCTTGCTCTTTATCTCTGCTCTTTTTCTTATTGTGTCCGTCTCTTTCTTTCTCTCTCTCTCTCTCTCTCTCTCTCTCTCTCTCTCTCTCTCTCTCTCTCTCTCTCTCTCTCTCTCTCTCTCTCTCTCTCTCTCTCTCCCCTCGCTCCTTCTTAGTCTCTCAGTCTTCCTCTTCCGGTTCCCGAGGACTTTTCCCATGTACGAGTTTCTTCTCTTCCGCCTTTTCCTCCCATGCATAGCCGCCACCCTCGTGTGGACGTACCTTCACACACAGACACACTTGTACATGTATTCATACGTACCGTTAGAGACGCAGAAAAAAAAACGGCGCGATGTCCAAACGTCGAGGCAGCCGTCTCAGATACACCACTTCCGGTTTCAGCTTTATCGGACATTTGGCTCGTTCGAACAAACAGTTTTTTTTTTCTTCTTTCCTTCTTCGTCCTCTTTTCCTTCTATTATCAATGATACGACGCTCTTGAGGAAATTTAAATTGTTTGTACACCGTGCGATAGCGTCACAATTTGTTGTGTGTTTATTCGAAAAAATATGTATTTGGTTTTTCAACATTTGTATGAAAAAAAAAACAAAGAGAATTTGTGGATATTCGCGCGCCGAGTTTAACTTGTAAACTTTTGGTCTATCTCACGGCAATGTTTCGAGATCAAAATTAGCAAAAAAAAACTACGCAATATGTAATCATTATTAATCGTAATGATAATAATTATGATCATAATAATCATAATAATAATTATTATTGCAATTGAAGTAACATTGATAATAATTTTACCGGTTTAAAAAAATAATAATAAAAGCAACACAATCATAATAACAACATTGGTAATGTTATTATTATTATTATTTTTTTTTTTTTTTTAAATAAAAAATTTCTTCCTGGTCAGGACGGGGGAAACCTCCACATTATTATTACTGTTGTTTAATATTATAGATATTATATTTTATATGAATTATATTTCATTGCTCCGGGTAAACATCCGGAGCGATAAAATCGGATAATCCTTTTTTAATAATAATAATAATAATAATAATAATAATAATAGTCACAATAGGTCTAACAACAATAATAGTCTCTTATCGAAGCTGCTCTATTATCATAACCACACTAGCAAAAATAATGAAAATAAAATAAAACTTCGTAACCAATTATATAACGGCTCATGTAGATCAGAAAAAATCTTGGTTTTTTTTTCGTTTCAATTGGTGCTGCCTGTTATCTTAGTATCTGTATTCAATGCACGGAAATTCGTGCCCGATATGAACGAAAAAAGAATACACTTTAAATCACCGCAGACGATAAAAAGTTTCAGCGATGTTTCGGAATAAAATGTTATTCGTGTTGAGAGGGGATTATGTATCCGCGTGACACAAAACGGATCGTTTTTTTTTCCCCACCTATTTCCTTCCCTCTATTATATCCTGGCAAAATTCTCCGGTACATGCGCGCAACGTCGGGCTCGTGGCTCGATGCGAGTGCCTCGTGGCCTCACATTTTTGTAGGTATAAAAAATTGAAAAAAAAAAAAAACAATCAAGTGATTTGCCATCGGCTGTTTTAGGCTTCGTAAGAACTTCGGGAATTATCGAAAAATAATTGATCAGCTAGGAAAGTACAGGCAAAAACAGAGATAAAAAAATGAACAGACGCTTCGGCGCGTTAAAATTTTTTTTTTTTGTTTTCACTTCGACGGATCCAAGCTCTTTTGTGACTTTTTTCACGTCAATACCGTATAAAAAGGCTAAAGAAAATCATCGAAAGTGTGAAACTTTGTAATTCAATTTAAAAAAAAAATTGTTTTTTTTCCACTCCAGAAACCCATGGCTCTGTTTTCTTTTTTCAAATCGCCCACACGATTTTTCCTGGTGTTTTATCGTGTACAAACAAACAAAAAAAGTGCTCGTAATTAAATTCCCTCCTTCCCCTTCTGCCTCAAGCGCACGTGTACACCGCGTAACTGTTTTTTTTTTGTTGTTCTTCTCTTCCTCCATTCAACCCTCTGTCCCGGTGCTCCACGTTGCATCGCGACCCCCAACGCAAAGCGTGTGTGAAATGAAAAAAAAAAAAAAAAAAAACTATAAATTTAAAAAAAGAAAAAAAATCGCACAGAAACGAGAAGTAGTCACAAACGATCGTGACGTCGCGATAATATGCCTCGCAAATCGTGGGCGACAGTCGAGACCGCGATCCCCTGATCCCGACAAGGGGGTGCACACTGTAACGTTACGTATATATACCTGTACACAGTCCCGTGGCTTCCAACCGCAGCGGAGAGCCCCGAGTCTCGACGTGCGCGCAACCCCTCAAACCTACTCGCTACTTGAGCCCATCTGCGTCGCAACGCCCACACAATAAACATGGAAAGACGATGCGTGTTTCGAATAAAAAAAAAAGGAAGATAAAAAAAAAGGCAGAAATCTGCATCGTCGTTCTATGCGTTCTCGAGTACCATGACGACGTATATATATATATATATACATATATGTGTGTGTGTGTGTGTGTGTGTATATGGTCGTGCCGGACACGCTCAAGGGGTTGATTCCGGAAGGGCTCCGTGGCGAGGCGACATCGCGCGTGGTTCGAAACGACTTGTGGAACCCGACCCCCTTAACCCTTCTCTACCGTTGTATACACTCATATATATATATATGATTTTGGAAATATTCAACTTCGACGATAGTCCTCAAAACAGCCGGATGTGCTGATCACATAGATATAACGGATTCAAAATATCCGCTCACCGCATACATATATATATATATGTATACGTTTATGTGTGTGGGTAGAGCGAGGGGGGAGGGGCGTAGACCAAGAAACATGAATGAAGCGGAATGCGTGCTGGCTATCGCGAAACACGGGCCGCCGTGTCAGAGAACCGGGAGCTTTCGTGACCTCACGCCGAGGGTGCTCAACCCCTCTTGTCATTTTATCACCGCGCCATCGTGAAATTTCGAAATTTAATGAGGCTTGACAGTCGCTTCGACTGGTGTTGAGAATAGTAATGTTTTTTTTTTTTTTTTTTTTTTTTTTAATTGATAGTTACGTCGAATGAAATTTAAGGAGGTTGAATTGTTAGCAGAAAAGTGATCCAGACCTCTTTGAATTCGATTGTACCCCGTAAATTACAATGTAAAAAAAAAGATTGGTACAATTTTCGTGCGGTTTAAAAAATTGGTTATTGATAAAAATGTATAATAATGCAAGACTAAATTACATGTAAGTTTATGGCAATCGAGAGGCGTATCGTGATATCTCGGTATAAGAAGTGATGCTAAAAATATGAAATTTTCTACAGATTTTTTCGGAGATTCATTTTAACTAGACTTATTAATTATTCTGGCGAGTACCTCAGTAAGCGAAAATCTGGCAACGTCACATAAAAAGCGTACCCAAGTCCGTGAGCTGCGGTGGGAATTTGAAAAATGCATTATACCCAATTCATGACGCGCACGATTTAAGTACATGTATGCGATGGGAGAAATGAATTAAGTTTACATCGCTCGGAAAAAACATCAACAACAATTTATTAATTACATGTATAAAAACATACATATCTTTGATATTCTTATATCTAATAATATAATATAATTAAATATCTAAAAGACGTTTGCTTTGCACGATTGTGAGGTTAATTTTCAGTTCACCTTCATCAGCATCAGTGTTACTTTCAACAAACTTGCGTCTTTTTTTTCCCGAGTTAACTTGACTGGTTCTTTCATTGTATACTGCTTCAGTCACCCATTTCCTTCTGCACGTAAATATTTTACTTCAATTTTTGCTGATTGTAATTTTGCCGTGTCACGAATCAGCCATAGTTGGGACAACTGACGGTACACACACACACACACATTTTAAAAATGTATGCGACGTTGCCAGATTGAGATGTGGCTTAACTTTTGAAACGTACGGTCTCAATTTTTTGGGGAAGAAAAAGTACTGTAAAATCGTAAGTTCCTCAAGGCCTTAGACCACTCTAGAGGCCAAAAAAAAGGGCATATTTTGTGATTTTTTTTTCAGCGAAACCTTAAAATAAATCGGGATTACAAAATAGGGGTTTTATTATACGCGTAATTGACTATACAAAATTATTTTTTCACAGCGATACATGTCAAAATGGCGACTGTGCAGCATTTTTCCGATGACGCCTTTGTTTCTGGAAGGCCAACGGCCGGACCGACAGCTCCCATCATTTTTGAGTTATGATGAGACACTAAAGTTTTTTCGATTATATATAAGAATAGCTTTAGAAGTACGTAGGATTTTTTTTATGTATTGCTTTTGGTCGAAATGGCGCATTTCTAAAACAAAAAGTATCAAATACCAGGAGAAAATCGTCAGAAAATTGTTTATAAAAAAGGAACTATGCAATATAATTTAAAAAAAATCCTACGCAGTGCCTCAGAAAATGTAATTCTAAATATACAGTTAAAATTTAAAGTGAATCGGCTAAATTTGTTTGAGTTATGAGTCCGGCCGACTTGAAAAATGTAGTTTCGAGATGAACGCGTTTAAAGTTAGTAGAAAGTCACGACATGAATCAAGAGGGGTTGCCCTCGAATTCGAAAATCGAGTACTTAGAGATTTTTCACACCCATAATCTTTTGGAATATAATTTTATAGGTAGTAAAGTACATTTGTAACAAACAAAAAAATCAATTTTTGGAAAATCCTAGAGTGGCCTAAGGCCTTAAACGCGCGCGCCTATACTGTTGTCCATTGTAATGAAAAGTGGAAAAACCTGTACATAAATTGTCGTAGGGATCCAATTGGACTCCCACACTTGTTCCTACTTCCTGACAGGGCATTGGATCCCTATACTAAAGCCTCACGCTTGCACATTGGATTCTAATCGGGATTCCCCATTGGAATCCAATATGCGGATTCGATTCGAATCCTAAAGGATTGCCACATTATCGAACAGAATCCGACACGATTCTTGACGGATCCCATCGTATTCTGTACGTTGAATTTTCTGAACAAAATATATAGATATACAAAATAAGTGGATTTCAAAAAATTATAAATCTTATTGTAAACAAAGTACAAATCGCTTAAAAAAATATATCTTAAAGATCTACTTGAATAACATCACTGAAAATTCACTTTAATTATTGTTTGTTATTTTTTCTTTCCCTGAGTTCCAACGTATAGTCTTGCGGGCTTTTACGTATTGCCCAGCCCAATTGAACCGTTTCCTTTCATGGTGTTGAAATTTGCATCGTTGGGATGCAACGAAATATTTTTTTTGTCTGATTTTTCCAAATTTTCTGTGACAGATTTAAGCCACAGGTATTCGACGATCACATTTTTTAGGCTTCTTATTTAACGACGGTCACATTTTTAGGCTTCTTATTTAACGATTTACAATCCAAGTCTACAAAATATAATTTTCGATACTGATAAAAGTAAGGAACAAAAAAAATCGTTGCATTCCAACGATGCAGACTTCAAGCCCATTTCCTTTCCCTCTCTATCCCCACTTCGTTAGTCTAACCTAACTTCCGTTGCGTCCACAGCCGTCTTAAGCTACACTATACCGCATTTGCCGAGGGTGTACGGGGAAACTGTGGAAAACCCCTACCGGTATAGACGGCCCTATATTCTTCTGATTCTCTGGCACACAGACTTTTATTCAAGTATCTACACCAAGTTATCTGAAGTATTGGCCTTCCGCTCATTGATTGATGCACTAATCGGTACGCGGCTAGGCGATCACCGCTCCGACAATTTTCCATGAGTAACGCTGCTTAACACGAAGTACCGTCCAACCCGAGCAGAAATTTGTTCAGGGTGAAATCCGGACCGGATCAGGCTGCCACAATAGCAAATCCGGGCCGGATCAGGCAAATTTAGTCCGGCCCTGATCAGGGATGTAACGCTTTTGCAAATTCAGGTCCGGATCAGGCACCTTATCAGGCTCTGATCAGGCGCTTTATCAGGCCCGGATCAGGCACCTTACCAGGCTCGGATTAGGCACTATATCTGGCTCGGATCAAGCAACTTATCTGGTCCGGATCAGGTGCCTTATCCTGCCTGAGACATGCGTGTCATCTGGCTCAATCATTTGATTAATTCTTTGTTTAAAAATAGATCAACATTTATTAAATTATTATCGCAGTTACACCTTATCAAGTTTACTAACGTTATTAAAAATATGAAACATATGAAAACATTTTTTTTAAGTTTAAGTTTTTATTTTACTTGACTTGATCGTTGAGATTTTGTTCCGGTTTTGGCGATGACCGTCCCAATCTTTCCGGCCCAATCTGTCCGGCGCAAATCATGCGTGCCTGATCAGGGCGCCTTATTGATACCTGATAAGGCTTTTATCCGGCGCAAATCAGGCGTGCCTGATCAGGGCGCCTTATTGATCCCTGTTCAGGCCCCTGTCTGGCGCAAATCAGGCGTGCCTGATCAGGGCGCCTTATTGATCCCTGCTCAGGTCCCTGTCCGGCGCAAGTCATGCGTGCCTAATCAGGGCGCCTTATTGATACCTGATAAGGCTTCTATCCGGCGCAAATCAGGCGTGCCTGATCAGGGCGCCTTATTGATCCCTGCTCAGGCCCCTGTCTGGCGCAAATCAGGCGTGCCTGATCAGGGCGCCTTATTGATCCCTGCTCAGGCCCCTGCCTGGCTCAAATGAGGCGTACCTGATCGGGGCGCCTTATTGATCCCTGATCCGGCCCTGATGGATCCTCAGGCAGCCTGATTAGATTTCTGCTCGGGAAGCTAAACCCCGATCGGACATCTACCAGTTTCGGTAGTTCAATTATATTAATATAATATAATTATTCAATATAATATTAATTTAGTTCTTTTGCCAATCGTAATTTTTAGTAATAAAACAGAACTTCGGAGCTTCCGCATTTTTGTTACTACCGGAAAAGAATGCTGTTTGCTGTAAAAATGCCATTTCCCGTCATAAAAAAATTCCTCATTCCCAATTTGTTCCTGGTTCGAGTTTTATACTAGTGTCTTGCCACTTCCGCTCGGCTCTCTCTTTCTCTTTTACACTCTGGCTGTCTCCCCCCCCCCCCCTCTGTCTCTCTGCCTTCATTACTCGTCTACTCATCTCGTCAATCGATTCAGTCTTCTCGCATCCATACCTCGTCACGAACAGCGGCATAAGAACCCGCGAACGAACGACGAGTCCGTACAGAGAGCGTACGAGGAACTTGCTAGACAGTGGCCTCTCTATATATGCACTCACGTACCACAATGTATCTCGCCTATTATTGTACGTGTATCAGATACGTTATGACGCGTAGACGGGAAATTCACCGTCGCAATATCAACCTGCCGCTTTTGCGGATCATCAAAATCGAGGGAAATAAAGAGCTGGAGAGGACAATAATATTGTACAAAACACTTGAAATATCATCGATTACTTTTATTGTAAAGGCTGTTTTTTTTCTCGCTTCACCATAGTTTGTCAGCCGCAATTGATGCTGTGGGAGTTTCTATGAAGCGTGTCTTGAATTAAAAGCAATAGTGTGTTTCCGTTCAGCTGGGAAACAAATATTCCGCGATGTTGGATTTAAAAGTGGAAGGAAATAAACGTTTAACCTCGGTTCGCTCAGAGTTTCGGTTGAAAATCGATGTATGCAAGTGTGTTTATATTAAAGGTCATTCCTAGAAACGTATGGAAATCGACAATTCGTTTCAAGGGCCTGCGTAAGCTTGGGCCCCAAACGGCAGGTCGGTTTTCATTATTTTTTTTTCTGATGAGAGTATTGGCATGATGAGGTCGGGTTTTTACACATAATTAATACATAGCCAGGCCAAGTTTGAGTTTTTTTTACATTGAAAAATATTGATAAACAATGTAGTTATTATTATGTAAACGAAGTATCATCGTTGCTGCATTGCCAATCCGTGGAGGTGGTTCTGGCAAATAGGATCATTTAAAATGGAAAATAAGAAAAGTACATTTCGCATAATAATAAAACTTTTTAGTATAACATTAAACGATTTTGAGATAGAGCTTACACCGGTTCATAAAACATAATTCGAAAAAAAAAAACTCTAAAGAAAAAGGAGTAAATCACAGTAGGCCAGTTCTCCACAAAAATCTGCATAACTCAATCGATTTCTGCAATTTTCACAAAATCTTCATCGCAAATTCATCTTAAGATCCTAGGCTATAAAATTATGCAGTAAAAAATCGCATTTTTGCAATTTCAAGCTTATGCAGGCCTCTTAAAAAAATATTGTCACGCGTTGAAATTACGTAATTAATATAACAGGGTCTACGTGCCAGGTGTTGCCTGCGTACTCGCGGTGGCTTTACTCGCGTGTATGCTGGATGTTTGGTTCGTGTGTATGTCTAGAATGGAGTTTAGGATCATACCAAGGGTAATTATAAATATATAATGAGGTTATTATGAAAAGCACGTTTTTTTTTACATAGTTTAATGCATACACATAATTACATCACCAGAAAAAAATTGGGTCAGATAATGATTGAAACCAATGAAACGATCATGTATTTAGTATTTACTGGAGAGCTTGTGAATGCTGAAGGGTATCGTGCGCCCCTGTTCATGTAAAAGAAAAACCGCATTTTCTCGGATTCTACTGGACTGATCCGGATTAAGCCAAGTGCACGGAAATTCCGGAAGCGTTTATTTTCACATATCTTTAGGGGAACGAAATTTAAGGCCTTAGGCCACTCTAGAGGCCAAAAAAGGGCATATTTTGTGATTTTTTTCAGCGAAACCATAAAATAAATCGAAATTACAAAATAGGGGTTTTATTATACATGTAATTGACTATACAAAATTATTTTTTCACAGCGATACATGTCAAAATAGCGGCTGTGCAGCATTTTTCCGATGACGCCTTTATTTCTGGAAGGTCAACGGCCGGACCAACAGCTCCTATAATTTTTGAGTTATGATGAGACACTAAAGTTTTCTTCGATTATATGTAAGAATAGCTATAGAAGTACGTAGAATTTTTTTGATATATTGTTTTTTATTAAAATGGCGCATTTCTAAAACAAAAAGTATAAAATGCCATGAGAAAATCGTCAGAAAATTGTTTATAAAAAAAGGAACTATGCAATATATTTAAAAAATCCTACATAGTGCCTTAGAAAATGTAATTCTAAATATACAGTTAAAATTTCAAGTGAATCGGTTGAATTTTGTTTGAGTTATGAGTCCGGCCGACTTGAAAAATATAGTTTTGAGATAAACGCGTTTAAAATTAGTAGAAAGTCACGACATGAATCAAGAGTAGTCGCGCTAGAATTCGAAAATCGAGTACTCAGAGATTTTTCACAGCCATGATCTTTTGGAATATAATTTTATAGGTACTAAGGTACATTTTTAACAAAAAAAAATCGATTTTTGGAAAATCCTAGAGTGGCCTAAGGCCTTAAGCCGTGTAGGGAAAAATTAGGGAAAGAAATTTAAGCCTTTTTAACGCCACCTTAGCCCGAACAGACAACATTTTGAAAAATCATAGATATCGTTTCAGCATCGTATTCCAACTCTACCAGCTCAATGTCACCCTAAAAAAAAACGAAAGTACAGACATTACATTTTCATAATATCTGTAATATAAATATTATTTGTATCATTTCCTGAGTTCCAATGTACACTAGTGGAATTGATTCTGGACACTAATTTGTTTTTTTTTTATTTCTACTTTGTCATTTTATTTATAAAAAAATTTAAACATTTATAAAATTAATCATGTGTTATTATCAAGTAGAAATACTATAGATTAAAATAAAGCCATTACAGTATCATTTCGGCGTAGCAGAATATACATTTTCTGCGTAAATATTTTAACAAAGCTAATTTCTATTAAAAATGTCCACAATTAATACCCTTGTGGGTTTTTACGTATTACTTTTCCCAATTGGACCTTTTCCTAGCACTCCCTACCCGCACTTCGTTGATCTAGGGTAAGGTGGTATAGGAGTACGCACCTAAGCTTCAAAGCGGTGAAAAAAACAGATACATTTTACGAATCAGTTTTTTTTTTTTATTCAAAGAATATTTAGTATTGAAATTCAATTATGAGCGACAATTAGGAATCTTAATTTTTTTTAAATAACCAACTAACAACTACAAAAAGGGATTTGCGCGAACTCTTAGAAATACAAACGTTTAAGAGTACGCATGAGGGTCGATAAGAGTACGCAAACCTCAATTGAGACATAAAGTATCTACACCTCAGAAGTATTGGCCTTCCGCCGTCTGGTTAATGCGCCAGCCGGTGCACGGCTAAACGGTCACCTCTCCGAGTATCGGCGATGCACAACGCTGCTCGACGTGAAGTCCCGCCGGAGCCGAATCCGGACCGCTCATCCACCAGTGTGTCGGTTGATATTTGTAATATATGAATAAAGGTATATGTATGCGTATATATGCGTACTCACTATGATGTATAGAGTCCGAGTCGTGCAGTCAAGACAACATGGAAATGAGGCAGATATAGGGAGGCTCAGTTATCAGGCTGTAGCCGAGGGGTGTTGAAGTAGTGTGGCAGAGCGTCGAGGTCGACGCCACGGTAAAACCCTCTTCTACCTTGTGTGCTCACTCTGTGCACTCTCATTCCCCCCCCCCCCTCCTTTCCATCACTTACTCAAGCTTTGTCTATCTATTTCTCTTTCCCTCTCTCTCTCTTTCACTCTCTCTCTCTTTCACACTCTCTCTCTCTCTCTCTCTCTCTCTCTCTCTCTCTCTCTCTCTCTCTCTCTCTCTCTCTCTCTCTCTCTCTCTCTCTCTCCCTCTCCCCCTCTCTCTCCCCCTCTCTCTCCCGCTCTCTCTCTCTCTCCCCCTCTCCCTCCCTCTCTCTCTCCTTCTTAGGTGTCTGAGAGCCCCTGGACTCCGCAAGCGTGTTAATGAATGATATTTTTTTTCATTCAACCGCGCCCTGACCCACATTTCTCTACCGGGAGACTATCTTGCTCTCTCGGTCTCTTTGCACCGCCCACTCCCACTGTCCCTCTCTCTCTCTCTCTCTCTCTCTCTCTCTCTCTCTCTCTCATTTAGTCGTGAAGAGAGTACCCACTACTGTATACACATCTCCTTCTCATTCCCTCTCCCATCTCGCTGGCATACTTTTTCCGATATACGCGCCCCGGATCGTAAAGCAAATGAGAGGGATGAAGAGTGAGATAGATAGATAGATAGATAGAGAGAGAAGAGAGAGAGAGAGAGAGAGAGAGAGAGAGAGAGAGAGAGAGAGAGAGAGAGACCCGACTAGAAATTTTGATCCGGCAGCCAGAAGACTGATCAGGCCGCTATCAAGCTGCGGCCCGGAATACCGTAGTGAGGCACGCCTGATCTGTGCCGGGTGGCGACCGGATCAGTGGCACCGTAGTACGGGGATAAGAAGGCTACTTTACTTCAGCCTGATCAGGGTACCTTCTTACTCCCGTACGACGGATCCGATCCGTTTCTGATAGCTGAACTGATCAGCTGACCGCAGCCTGATAGCTGCCTGCGCCGTGTTGAGGCGGCCGACAGCGAAGGAATAGGTTGACGACAAGAGTGATACTATTTAATAAAGTATAATTAAAATTATTATTAATCGAAGAACCAAAAATCGACCAAAGATGTGATGACTGTAATATCTAAATGATGTAAAAATACAAATACGTTACAAGTGTATTTATTATTGTTATTGATATTATTATGGGTTATAATATTATAAGTCTAGATTCCCCTTTTTTAAGTTCATTTCAAGAAGTTTTATTTAAGTTTTGAGGAAAGAAATTATAAAAAAAAAAAAAAAATGAATGACATTCTTTAGAAGAATAAAAATAAGCAAAGAAAAAAAGCAGGTTTACACAAGTGTTAAGATAGCTAAATAGATGACTCAGCTTTAGAATTAGAAGGCGTAGGTTCAAATCCCACGGTTAGACAAAAACTTTAACCAGGCAGGACACGATTAATCTAATTCTCGTGTATGCAAACACTAAAATAAAGCATATGAAAACTAAAAATACTAAGATAATTTTTTATTCATAATTCGTTGATTATTTAAGATTCCATTCCAGGCATAGATATGGCAACCGAATCAGGGCCTGAAAGCGTAGAATGATTAGGTCCGGTAGCGGCATCTGCTTCAAGGCCGGATGCCAAAAAAGCGTTTCACGCCCAGTAAAGCCCTGACCCGGCAACCTCTCCGGTGCCGTAGTACGGGATACGGCATGCCGAATCCGGCCCTAGTCTAACCCGTAGCTAAATTTCTAGTCGGGGAGAGAGAGAGAGAGAGAGAGAGAGAGAGAGAGAGAGAGAGAGAGAGAGAGAGAGAGAGAGAGAGAGAGAGAGATAGCGGAGACACAGAGAACAAAAAACGACAGTGCGTTAATAGTCAAATAGCAAATATTAAGAACAAAAAAAAAAGAATCAAACTCTACTCACAGACGCAAATAAAAATGAAGAACAACAGCGAATATCAACTATTGTCTTCTGCAATTTTTTTTTTTATCACAGACCTTCGCCATCAGCGGACAATTTTAACCACGCGTTCATTTTCAATCGAATTTCACTCGATCCGCCACATCTTGGACTTTCTTTCTGCCTCCTTGTCTCACCCTCTACCCCTTGGCGTTTTTTTAACCTTCCTGTGAAAGTCTCGTTTCGCCTCGTCGAGAAACTATACATCGCCAGATCATTAGCATAATTCTACCATTTAAAACGAAATAAGGGTTGCTTCCGTGGATGGGCGAGCGCCTGGGGCCGAGGCTCGTGGATACGAAAAATGAAGCGGAAGAAGGTCATAGCTCTTGTTCATATGCGTGTATGTATGTGGGTGGGGACGGGGGGGGGGGGGGGGGTACATTCGGCAACGACGTTATACTTTTCGTTGCCCCGGACAAGCCAAGAGCAACCTTCCCACCCTCTGGCAGAGTACGAGCTCGCGAAGAGGGTTCCTCGTTCCGGTATACGCGCGCCAGTTTCGCGGAGGGCAATATACGGACAGTTGCATGAGAGAACGAGAGAGAGGAAGAGAGGGGGAGAGTGAGAGAGAGTGAGAGAGAGAGAGGGCAAGGGACTAGACGTAAGAAGGGAGGTGAAGAGAGAAAAACGGAGAGAGACAACTCGTTCGGGCTACCAAACAAGGTCGTTAAAATAACGATAATGCGTTAGCGAGTGCCAAGCCCGCTCGACGACAACGCATACGTCAAATTAACGACTGCGTGTGTTGGACCAACTCTCTGTCTCTCTCTTTCTCTCTCTCTCTCTCTCTCTCTCTCTCTCTCTCTCTCTCTCTCTCTTCTCTGGGCTTCCCCATAGTCTCCTGGCCCTTGTCTCGGCTCCCGGTCTCGTTAAGTGTAACAACATTAGAGAGGGAGAGAGAGAGAAGGAAAAAAAGAAAAAAGGAAAGGAGACAGAACGTCTATCTCACCTCTCGACGGTTCCATTGGATATCACCACGCATTCGGGAAAATTGTTCATATACATTTTTACGTTTTTGTGTATGTGTGTGGATACAGGGTGGTCCAAAAGGAAAATCTAGATGCCTCGTATCAATACCTATCTGAATCACCCCCATCTATGTTCTAAAATATTTTTTTAGTTTTCGAGAAAAAAAAGCATTTTTCAAGCCACACGGAGAGAATTAAAAAGTAATTTTTGTCGTGAATTTCACGGCAAAAATTACCGTGATATATTTCAATGTGGTGACAAGTGAGAAAAGCATAATAATTCATATGCGACAAGTTTTTTTTAACTCGCGTTACAGAAAATTTCAAATACGTAGCTAAAATTTTACTATGCAAGAAGGGTAGCGCGCACGATAATTTTCACCGAGAGCACAGTACATTTTCCTATAACACTCATTAAATTTTATAATAAATCTTAAAAAAACTGTTATAAAGACGATACTTTTTTATAGACATTTTTGAAAGGCATAAAATAATAAAATGCACAGTAAAATTTCGCTGATATTATATATTTTTTAAATTTAAGTTTTGCGTATTTTGTTACACATCAATATTTACTAGAAAAGCTGGTAAAATTTTCCATCTGAAGAAGAAATTTTATTTTATTTTCGTGAAAATCTGTGTTTTACTCAGTAATAATAAGCGAAGTTTCAGGGTTGTCATTTGGTTACCGTTACTGCACGGTAATTTTTAACATTTAATTCTCTCCGTGCACTTGCACCTGAGTAGATGGACGATATTGAAGTTTGCATAATTGGATGCCAAAGAAATTCTTTTTCTTGCGTATTGCAATTTTTTTTTTTGCAATTTTGTGATAATTTTTTTTTAAAGATCCTCACGAGAGACCTACAACCTAATTGTATCGAAAAATATTTTAGATACCAATAAAAATGAAGAAAAAGAAAAAAAAGAGTTTCCGTTGCATTCCAACGATGCAAACTTCAACAACATGTATTATAAATGGACAAAGGAGAGACCATCTTTTGAGATTTTTTTCCCGGGGAAATAATTGCTTTATTTGAAAACTTTTTTTCTGTTGCAACCAGCCTGTATTCTTGTATTTGTGTGATTTTTTAAATAAAAATGTATCAACAATAAATATTGTTAAACGCGTTTTTCTAAAAGCAGAGTTTTCAAAAGCGGTGTTCACGATATCTCGAGAACTGATCGATAGATCTTCAAATTTGGATACAATATTCTTAGATGCTTCGTTTCGTTATCTATGAACGGACTATTCGGAAAAAAAATTGTTAACTTCAAAAACTATTTGTAAGAGTTAATGTTCAGTTTTGTAATGCCTTACAATTTGTTCAGAACAAATTGTAAGGCATAATTGTAAGAGTTAATGTTCAGTTGGTTGTTCATTTGTTACTTAACAGTGCACCTCATAACGTTGACACGAGTTAAAAAAAATCGCGAGGAAAGTACCTATGCAAAAGAGAAAAAATATAAAATTATTTTTTCTCGAAAACTAAAAAAAGATCGTAGAACATATATCGGGGTGGGTCGGAAAGGTATACGAGGCTATATTTTCTTCTCAGATGTCACTCTTCGGTCGACCCTGTATACGAATATGAAGGAAATATATTTCGAATCCATTGCGTCCCTGCAATGTTGGCCAACAGGACAGACCTGCAAATTTATGGTATTGAAGTTTGCATCGTTGGAATGCAACGAAAACTCTTTTTTGTATTTTTATTACTTAACAGCATTTTTTTCGCGGATAAAAATTCTAGATATCTGAATAAGCGACTTATAAAATGAATGAGGGATTTTAGTAACGAAGATTTGCCAAAAAAAATTCAAGCAATAATAAAATAATCATTTTTATTGCACTCCAGTGAGGCATACTTCAATCTCATACAAATTTTTGGTTAAAACGAATAGTCCATCGCGCCCAGGACGTCATTGAAATGACTGCCATATGAATATGCCCAATATTACATAATGTTGTGCATGAAGAGAATCGGCTGCCATGAGGATGGTTTGCTAAGTTGAATGTCTCCAGAATTACATATCCCTATGTATATATATATCTGTACACGGGAACGAAAATACGTTGCCAAAGTACTACGAGCCGGCGACAGGAGGGTCGCTACCCCTAGCCGAGTTTTTCTCTCGAGTTGAGAGGATCTTGGAGCCTGGACATTCACAGCGACAGAAAAGAGAGCGAAGAAAGAGAGCCACAAAGAGCGACAGCGCGGGAGGGGGCGGGGTGGTGGTGGTTAAAAAGAGTCAAAACTCCGCGGATTCAACGCCCTCTAAGTTGCCACGGAAAACTACTTTGAACAATGGATTCCCGCGGTTTAACGTACCGAAAGTCAATACCCTCCGATTTCTTCCTATCTCTGATGGTCCCCGGTTCTTCGTATGGTTTTTTAAATTTGTTATACATCTTACATATCTCTTAAGGTCGCAGAGAATGTTGGAAAAGAATTGAGGAATTTTTTCTAGGGGAGGAAGAAAAATTCGTTTTCACGATGCCTTGCTCTTTACAACCGAAAAATACGCTTGTTGATGTACGTCTAAGAATGTAGATTTAAGCCTTTGGCCATGAATTGGGTTTATGTCGTATTTTTTCTGATGGGAGTATTTAAATTACGACGTCGGGATGTTAAACACAATTAATATATAGTCTTGCCGTGAATTCGTTGTTTTTTTTTATTGAAAAATATTGATCAACAATGAAGTTATTATTTAAATGAAGTGCCGTCGTTGGTGCATAGCCAATCGGTCTAGGTGGTTCTGACAACCAGAATGAACTGAAATAAAATAATAAAACTTTCGTGCGATCGGATACTCATTTGAAATTTTGCGAATTACGAGAATGGTGTGCTGTAGAAAAAAAAAGTTCGCTCTTCGGCAAAAAAAAAGCAACTTCAATCATTCGTTATTAAAAAATGGATAAAAATATATGGAAAAAAATCATGCGGCCATACGACAGAAAATGTTTTAAATTATGCTCCGTCCGCATTTGGACCGAATCGGATGAATGATTCTTGAGATATGATTTACACCGTTTCGCAAAACATAGTTTCGAGAAAAACTCCAAAGAAAGGGATCAAATCGCAATGGGGCGGTTCACCGTAGTGAACGATCCGCCTCTTAACAATAATCCTCATAACTCGGTCATGTTCCGGTATAGTTTCAAAATCATCATTATAAATTAGAGTTAAGACCCATAGGCTGTAATACTATGCAATAAAGAATCGTTTTTTTGAAATTTCAAGCTTATGCAGACCCTTTAAAAAAAAATGTAATAACGCGTTAAAATTACGTAATTGATATAACGGGGTATAAGTACCAGGTGTTGCCCGCGGCTTTGCTCGCGTGTATGCTGGATGTTTGGTTCGTGTGTATGTCGAAAATGGGTTTAAGGATCCTACCATGGGTTATTATGAATATATACCGAGGTTATTATGAAAAGCACGTTTTTAGCCAGAAACGTCAAAAATTGTAATAAAAAATTTAGCTAGATAATGATTGAAGCCAATGAAACTGCCTACCGACTTGCATTCACAGGTTGTCTATCGACCTGACAAGTCATGAAAAGTCTCAATTGTCATGAAGTTACACTCGACTCTGAAAAAGTCATGAAATGTTATAAAAAATTACCGGTCTACCTGAATTTTTTTTAAAGATCTCTGCAGCGCTCATTATCATGGACAATTTTTGTATTAATTTATCCAAAATAATTGCAAATTTTCGCGGGTTTGCGACAATCTACGGTATTAGAAAAAAAAATGATATCTCAATATGTTGAAATCTCAACATATTATTTTTTTTTGTTATTCGTGTAAAGCGACTAGATGATATTAGACTAGATGATAAGTTCCTAAATGTATGTAATATTTTTCCAGATGTTCCCAAAATATATATTTCTTTGGAGCAAACTTAAAATGATGCTTGTCTCACATTTTCTACTACACACGGAATTGTACAGTTTGGTGACTTTTCGTTTATTCGTATACTTTTTATTGGCATACAATATACATCTGTTTCAACGAGCAGAGTATAAATATAAAAGTTTAGAAAATTAGTTGCACTTAAGAAGTATAAAGTATACTTTTATACCAGAAAGTCATACTAAAAGTCATAAAGAAAATCTCTATTCCTTGTTTTAAAAATCCTTAAATGTCATGAAATTTCAGTTCTGATAACACTTAGATACCCTGATTCAGTATTTACGCGAGAGATTATGATTGCTGAAGGGTACCGTGCGCCCCTATCCTCTGTAAACGTAAAACTGCATTTTCTGAGGTTCTACTTGACGGATCCGGATAAAGACAAGTGCAAGGAAATTTTGAAAGCGTTTATTTTTACATAGCAAAGATTAAGGAGGGTGCTCAGGATCTTTGCGGGGCAGGCGGCAAGAGGGGAACGTCTATGCTTAAACAGGGGTATCTGTAACGGCTGCCAACCCCGAATGATCAAATTTTCGTTTACGTAAAATAAGCAAATTTCAGCTAATAAATATGTGGAATGCATATTTAGAAATGTTTTGAAATGTTTAGACTCTTTAGAAATGTTATTAATCGTTTTTTGTTTGTTGACATCGCGAATACGTTATTAATTAAGTTGAAATGCGGCAAACGCGTAATTTAATTCTCAGTAACTGGTAGCACTGAGCTCAGATACGAACGCCACATAGTGAGCCCTCATCTGTCAAATTTCCTACGCGAATGTAGCTTTTGTGTTCGACGAAAATGAATAGATGGAAAGGAAAAATCCGAAGTGAAGAACAGTATAATCTACGGTTGAAGCAAGTACAAAATGGGAAACAGCGAAAAAAAAGTAGTAGTTGAGCCGGAAAACGAACTCGCAGTCGAGGGACGACGCATAATTGATTTGAAGGTTATGTCAGAACACATGCGTTGCAGCTTTCTGTCACTAGGAGTTATGGATGAAGAATATCGAACATGAAGAAAGACATGAAAAATAACTTTGTTGTTATCGTAAGGAACAAAAATAACAATAGTGATGAAAAATATTTAAATATACTCTTTATGAATAATAATACTCTTTATGAAACTGTGGTAAGAAATTTATAACGAAGAAGCAATACTTTGTGCGTTTCAAATTGTGGCGCCTATTCAAGTTGGCCGATTTGATAGCAACGTTGCCACGTGTCGTAGCGCGCTTTATCGTTTTACGCAAATCAGCTACAATTTTCTGTTTTTTTTTTTCGAAAATATCTCGATAACGAGGCAGACAAAACGCTTCGCTCTTCGTTGAAATCATTCATAAATATGTCAAGTATTTTTTCCGCCTATTTGCATTCAATTTTCATCATTTTTATTATGTTGCAAGAGCCGTATCGGAATGATCGTATAGTTTTTGCTATGTCGCCCGTGCACGGAGAGAATTAAATGTTAAAAATTACCGTGCAGTAACGGTAACCAGATGACAACCCTGAAACTTCGCTTATTATTACTGAGTAAAACACAGATTTTCACGAAAATAAAATAAAATTTCTTCTTCAGATAGAAAATTTTACCAGATTTTCTAGTAAATTTTCATGTGTAACAAAATAGGCAAAACGTCAATTTAAAAAATATATAATATCAGCGAAATTTTACTGTGCATTTTATTATTTTATGCCTTTCAAAAATGTCTATTAAAAAGTATCTTCTTTATAACAGTTATTTTAAGATTTATTATAAAATTTAATGAGTGTTATAGGAAAATGTATTGTGCTCTCGGTAAAAATTATCGTGCGCGCTACCCTTCTTGTATAGTTAAATTTTAGCTACGTATTTGAAATTTTCTGTAACGTGAGTTAAAAAAAACTTGTCGCATACGAATTATTATGCTTTTCTCACTTGTCACCACATTGAAATATATCACGGTAATTTTTACCGCGAAATTCACGACAAAAATTACTTTTTAATTCTCTCCGTGTGTATAAGAGTATAACTTCAATAATTAATTGCTCAACAATCATGCAGACGAATTACTTGAAATATTGCACGGAGTCGTAATGGCTATTCGAAAATATCATCAATAAATTTCAGCAAAGACTCATTATTACGCGATAGGTGAGCAACCTCCTTTAGGAAAGAAGCTTAAGCCGTTTTCACGCCACCTTCACCCGAACGGACAACAATCATCGAATTCGCTTGTCGCGTGGATGCTCGCGCGGCCGCGTCATTTGAATGCCACGTGTGACGTTTGTTTTTCTTGTTTGACGGTGTTGCAGTGAGCGGGAGAACGGGAACCGGCGGTGCACCGCTCTACGGACGTCTTGTTGCCGAGGAGCCTCTGCCGCCCTCGGTATGCGGTGCCGGTGGAGCCGGGGGTGGCGGCGTCGGTGGTGTGAGCGTCGGCACCGGTGGGGTCAGCCAAGAGACACCGGGCGATGTTCACGCCATGCAAGCCAGGATACCCCATAGGTTTCGGGATCCTGCGACGGCACCCTTGAGAAAGCTCAGCGTTGATCTCATTAAGACGTACAAGCACATCAACGAGGTTTGTCTTCAAGTTCATGTTTCTTTTTCATTTTTTTTTTACATCAACCTTCTAGGCTATGTTTCTTGGATATACACAGTAGAGCGTCGATTATCCGAAACGTCAATTATCCGAATTGCGATTTGGGCTATCCCAAAATATCAATTATCTAAAGAATAATTTTGTTCATCCGAATGCTCAGTTATTCGAACGATTAGGCCCTATATGTTACGGCAATGGAGTGGTACGAAATGCAGCAGGAATGTTGTTCAATGCAACTTCTTCTTCTAAAACGGTTGCGAGATTTGACAGCAAAGAAACGAGCTTCTGTTGTGAAGCAGAAGAAAATCGTCGGCTTTTTCAAAAATAAATCGATAAGAACTCAAAGATGTACGAATGTTGATTATTTTTAAATACATATTTAACTTCGTTCTATATCATTAAATGATACAATGGTTATTTGCAATTCACCGAAAATGTACTTGTATTATTAACATATCAATGTTCATTGTATTTTTAAATATATATGTTTTATCATATTGAAAAAATCAAGGTTTTTTTCGCCCACGGAATATTGCCGTTCGGTTATCCGAATTTTCGATTATCCGAAAGGCGTCGAGTCCCAATTGTTTTGGATGATCGACGCTCTACTGTATCGTATTTGAACGGAATATGATTTCAACTATCGAAAAATGGCGAACTTCCGGAATATTCCAGTCGATTATACGCGTGTTTAGAACATCCAAAAATAATAATTAATCTTGTGGAGGATAAGAACGTTGAAAAGCAATGAAAATGCATTTTATTTTAATCGCCCAATTTTTTTGCACTTCTTGGCTACCAAAATCCGTTTTTCACGATCCTCATTTCACGATCTACAATTTAAAGGTGCAAAAAAAATGTTTGTATAATAATATAAAAATAGAAAGGGCAAGGGATACCGAAATAATAGACACAGAACTTTCGTTGTATGCCAACAGTGTAAATTCCAACGTCATAATTAATATAAACGGGGTGAACCCGAAAAAGACGTCCAAGAGGAAAATCTGTGTGTCTAGATACCTATGCGAATCACTCCTATGTATGGTTTACGGTCTTTCTTAGTTTTCGAGAAAAAAAAAAGCATTTTTCTACATTTTTCCTGTTCGTTTTTGTACTTTCCTCGCGATTTTTTTTACTTGTGTTATCGTTATGAAGCGCACTGTTAAGCAATAAATAAACGACCAACTCCGCACTAAAGTAAAAGCCTTAGATTCGGATCAAGAGTAAAAAAAAATAGGTTTGCGAGCATCAGTCACTAAAGTTCAGATCATAAAAAAAATACCCTAATCCAAATGATTCCTAATTGTCTTCAAAAACTTTTAAGAAGAACGTACATACACAAAGGAGAAAACAAATCTACGCTACAGGGAAACTAAAAAAAAAAGAAAAATGTTAAAATGCTTTTTTCTCGAAAATTAAAAAAGATCGTAAAACATACACGGGGGTGATTCGGATAGGTATTCATACGACGCATCTAGATTTTCCTTTTGGGCGTCAATTTTCTGGCCACACTATATACAACAATTATTTTTTTGATGTTCTAAGTTTACGTATTATCGAATTAAATATTCCGATATAGCCATACATATTATTCTCAAATTCCGTTGTACGATATAGCTATACATATTCTCAAATTGCAAGAGGTCACAAAAAATCTTGACCTCGATCCATATCGATCAAACCATGGCGAAAATCTAAATCAAACTACATTCGCCAATACGACGTTAAATTCGAATATCACTTCGAGATTTCGAGTCCAAGGGCCAATTGTCTTTTAAAGAGTTACGAGTGGGTACAAAAAATGTTAAATACGCACCGGTATCGCCCGGTAAGCCAAATTACGACACGTATACCAAATTATTAAAGGAGGCTTGAAACAACGGCTCGTTTTATCGTAACAAAAAGTACATCCGGCCATGACCCGTGTAGAAATTTAAGTCGTGCAGAGAAGTACTTCCCCTGATCTGCCTTGTCTCGATAATATCAAGCCATGGTCAAGCCTTCCAACGTGGATCAGATTCGCCATGTAACAGGTCTTAGGCCAGGCCCCGATCCGCCATTGCCTTTACAGGAAACTGATCAGGAAGTGACGAGGAAAGGGATTGAAAAATCGCCGCGAAATGACGAGGAAGATAACGTGATGGTGTACTGACAGGGTCCTGCATGAGAAATAAACCGGCAGATGGATAGAGTAAAAAGCATTTTTATTTTCGTAGATTATATCATTGATGAAAAAAAAATGCTTATAATGATGAATAGATGGACAACAGATGCATTAAGTTTTATCCCAATCAGTTATATATATATTTGATAGAGTAAAAAGCAGAGCAGCTCTACACAGTTCTCAAAGTCGAGCTGCATTTTCAGGAAATGTTAATTTTCTGCACGGAGATAATTAAATGTTAAAAATTACCGTGCAGTAACGGTAACCAGATGACAACCCCGAAACTTCGCTTATTATTACTGAGTAAAACACAGATTTTCACGAAAATAAAATAAAATTTCTTCTTCAGATAGAAAATTTTACCAGATTTTCTAGTAAATTCTGATGTGTAACAAAATACGCAAAACTTAAATTTAAAAAATATATAATATCAGCGAAATTTTACTGTGCATTTTATTATTTTATGCCTTTCAAAAATGTCTATAAAAAAGTATCGTCTTTATAACAGTTATTTTAAGATTTATTATAAAATTTAATGACTGTTATAGGAAAATGTATTGTGCTCTCGGTAAAAGTTATCGTGCGCGCTACCCTTCTTGTATAGTCAAATTTTAGCTACGTATTTGAAATTTTCTGTAACGTGAGTTAAAAAAAAACTTGTCGCATACGAATTATTATGCTTTTCTCACTTGTCACCACATTGAAAGATATCACGGTAATTTTTACCGTGAAATTCACGACAAAAATTACTTTTTAATTCTCTCCGTGTGGCTGGGTATATCGTGGCTGAAAGTGTCCTTGCTTGCAATGTATTCCGGCCAGAACATTGTAATTTTCAAACATAAAGTATAAGGCGTAAAAACGATTTTGTGATCGTCCCAGTTTGTTGCATGAAAAGGACCCGGTCAGGTGAATCAAATGAGGCAAGCCTGATCATGGCCCGACACATGGTAGAGAATGCCCGGTTACATTTCTGCACGGGGATAATACGAAAAATCGTTGTTTTGCGTTGTTCGTCTACCACGCGTCACGTACCACGTGGCGCGCGTATAACGTTTCCGTATACTTCTTTCACTCCCGTGGGCTGTGTGAGGATGGGGAGTAGAGTGTTGTACGCTCGTTACCAACAAAGAGACGGGAGTCGATGAGTCTCGTTTTTGTTACTTATGACCGTTATCTCGTCTCATCTTTCTATTCCTCCGTTTCTCTCGTGATGTCGCAAAAACTCGCGTCGTTGACGTGCAGATTAAACGTTTTTATTTTTTTATTTTCAATAACCTTCAATGAATCCATCACCTTTGTAACTTTATTATTATTCTTATCATTATTGTTATTATTATATAATAATATTATGTTGCTGATAGTGCTGACGATAACGACAACGATAACAATATTAATAATGGCGATGACGATAACGATGGTAGAAACAATGTAAAACAATAATAACAGTATCAATTGAAATTAAAATAAAGACAGCAGCAACAATAATAGCAACAACTACATTAAAAACAATAATAATATCCATAAAAATTACGATAACTACAAATACAATAATAACAAAATTAGCAATAACAATATTAAAACAATAATAATAACAGCGTCAAAACATTGGCAACGACAATAACGGTCAAAATGACAATGACAGCAGCAACAATAATAATGACAGTAGCAATGATAATGTCAAAACAATCATAATAAAAATATCGATCGAAATGACAATAATAATTATTATAACAATGATAGCAATGACAAATAAAATTAATAACAACAACAATTATTGTTTCCCCATTTTTAATTCATCCATTCTCGTTTTTTATTCCCGTGACAAATGGCCGTAACAGAGACCTCAGTAACGTGTAAATTGTGCAGAAAGAACGGGCAGAAAGGTCTTAAAAAACTGGGTTGCAACTCACCATATTAAGATATGTGTATGCTACCCACGGTCGCGATGACATCCCGAGTGGGTGGGTGTTCGCTTTCTCTCTCTCTCTCTCTCTCTCTCTCTCTCTCTCTCTCTCTCTCTCTCTCTCTCTCTCTCTCTCTCTCTCTCTCTCTCTCTCTCTCTCTCTCTCTCTTATGTAGTTTCCATTCTCGTCCGTCAAGAAAGCCAGATCTAGCTCTAATTCACACACACTCACCTGAGTTTCTCCACACACCCAATTTTTACCGATTTGCAATCATCGCAAATTTCACGAATAGTTTGACAATCCCTTGTACGCGCGTTGGCCGAACGTAACCGCAGTGTGCTGTATATTTTTTTTTTGCTTTTCGTTCGAGTGAAAAAGACATTGGACCGGAAAGAGGAAATAGTCTTTTCCATACTCCGTAATATCAAAGTTTAGCGTTTCATGCTTGCAAAGTTTGCCTCATTGGAGCGCGATGGACCCTTGTTGCATTGCCGCTCTCCGGGCACATTGAGGCTTGGAAAATCAATCGAACGTTTTTTTAGGATCTTGCCAGAAACTTACCAATTGAATTTTCCAAAAAGAAACATTTAGTCCATGCATGAATAATCACGAATATAGCATGTGCTGATATATAGGTGCATATTTTGACCGTTCATAATCCGACATTTGTATAGTTGCGTCAGATGATAGATTCAGAAAATGATTGAAGCCAATGAAAACTGTCCTGCATTCAGTATTTACTAGAGAACTTATGAATACTGAAGGGTATCATGCGCCCCTGTCCTTGTAAAGGAAGAACTGCATTTTTCTCGGGTCCTACTTGACTGATCCGGATACATTCAAGTACAGGGAAATTTCAGAATCGTTTATTTTGAGAACCCATTTATTAAGGGTGTTTCGATACCGTTCCTTGGCTGCAAGTGTGGATATTAAAATATAATAATTTCTAGGCAGGCTGCCAACTTCTTACGAATAAAATTTTATGTAAATATTAATTATTATTGGTAAATTTCAAACTCATTGTTGAAAAATACTTCCAAGCCAGAAAATTATACTAATAGTTATCATGCTTTGCAATGAAATATAAATATGTTAACATTAAAATGATGAAATCTCTTTGAATTCGATTTTAACATGTAAATTGCGAGGTAAACTAAAATTTCTTAAAATATTCGTTCATTTTAAAAACTTGGTTATTGAGAAAAATCCATAATAATGCAAGACACATGTGAGCTTATGGAAATCGAGAGATGTAGCGTGATATCTCGGTAAAAAATGATGCTAAAGATATAAAATTTTCTACAGTCAACGAAGAAGGTCAAATTTTTACAGATTTTCCAGGAGATCAAATTTTGGTCAAATTTGAGGTTTGCTTCACGAATCAGCCATAGTTGAGACAACTGACTGTACACACAACACTCACACCTTAAAAATGTATGCGACGTTGCCAGATTGGTAAGCGGCTTAACTTTTGAAACGTACTGTCTCAAACTTTTGGGTAAGAAAAAGGACCTAAACACCTCAACTGCCTTAAGGAGTTTCGGGACACTTAACGAAATGGTACCATTTGATTCAAATTTATACAGTAAATTCTTTATCATATACCGAATGTACCCTTCAAATTTTAAATCGATCTTCTACACCGTTTCTATAAAATGTACAATTGAAGAAACACTTTTTAACATAGAGCATTTAACATTATGACACTCATGATGAATTTATCATAATGTACTGAATGATTTGACAATTTTTCATAACATTTTCAATATTTTTCTCACACTATTTCGTGCGTAAAACTACCATTCAGCGATGAACGTAGGCAGTTAAAATATCTCATGTTAAAAAGGGGTTTTTTCAATTGTAAATTTTATAGGAACGGTGTAACATTCGTAAATAAAATCAGGGAAAGAGCGCTAAATTATATAAAAGTTATGATGAGAATGGAAAATAATAGATGGCCGAATATTTGTTTGAGAGAGGAAATAAGAGGAATATCGAACATGGAGCCTTCGAAATGGGGAAAAGACTTTATGAACGTATCAAAGGAATTATAAATATAGGAAATAACAGAGATGATAAAAGAGGGAAAAGAAATAACAATAATAGAGAATCTGATAGACAAGGGAAAACTTAAAAAGAAAGACCATAGAGAGAGAAAAATAACAGATACAAAAATCGACGTAAATATCTTATACAAAGCATTAATAGAAAACGACGGAGCACCATGGAATTATTGGGCGGCAAAAGACATTAAAGGAAAGGATAAGGAAACAGGGGCGAGGATAAGATGTGGAAATATAGGGAGGGATGGAAAAAAAGGGGAAGTGTCATGGACTTGTAGGATATGTGAACAAGAAAGAGAAACAATGGAGCACCTGATCACGTGTGAAAAAGAAAGAGGAGTAATATCTAAGGAAGCGAGAACATATATGAAGAAGTGGGTAGAGGGGGAAAGGGATAAAAAGTGAATAGAAGATAACTTAATAAGGATGCTGAGAGGGGAGATAGATGTAAATGTGTAAATTCTTTCGTGAAATAAAAACAGTATGTAAAAAAGGGAACTGGTGGTAAAGGAGAGCGAGAAGTCACAGCGAGACGAAAATTAGAGATAATTAAAGGTTGTAAGAAAAAAGAAAAGTCATGAGATTGATTGTTAGAGAGAGATGTATAACAGTGTAACAGCTTTGTAAAAAGCCGAAAAGGCGATGCAAATAAAACTTCTTACTACCACTACTATAGGAACGGTGTGTAGACGATCGATTAAAAATATGAGAAAAAAATTTACTGTATAAATTTGTAACGAATGCTAACACTTCACCAATTGTCCCTAAACTCCGTAAGCCCGTTTTCACACCATCTTGGTCCAAACACACAATATTTCCAAAAAATCATAGATATCGTTTCAGCATCGTATTCCAACTCTACCAGCTCAATGTCAGCCTGAAAAAACGAAAGTACAGACATTACAATTTCATAATATCTGTAATATAAATATTATCTGCATCATTTCCTAAGTGTGTCACTTTTTTTCTAACGAATTTTTACTCTAATCAAGGTAGTCTGATTTGAAAAAAAAAAGGTCATAACCGATTTTATAGACCTTTGGGCGTGAAATGAAGGTCCCATATTTTTTGCAAAAAGATTACAAAAACCAAAATAATGGGATCGAAAAAAATTTGCGGCTTGGCTCATTGTACCTCACGGGTGGGGTACAATGTATCATATAGATGGGTACAGTGTGTCAACTACTGCGAAACGTAGGGTACAATGAGGCGGTTGAAACTCTTATATTTTTTCTAACATAGATAACATAGATAACAGATGAATCACGGTCGAATACAAAAAAAATTCTGAATTTGCGAGCTACAAACCTCCGAGAAATCGCACGTCGTTGACAGCGGCCTGTGACACATTGCGCTTCGTCGGAGCGTCGTCACTTCTTTGTTTCCTCATTGAGAGTCGGGACATTGTGCCCCGCTAGTTAAATATTTGATTATTGATGAAAATAACTATTACTTAAACTACGAATGGAAAAACACAAGTCACTGAGCTCATCATGAATAATAAAACTATCGATCAGGACCGAAAACCCGAGGCGCTACAGAAAATTACGCTATATTTTACGTTTTTCCGGCGAGCAAAATATTTTTTTTTCCAAGCCTCAAAACAATTTTCAATTTTTAATAATTCTTTGTGGGCAACTATCGACTTTGTTTTAGGCCTGACGTGACCAAATATAAATCGCGGTCAAACACAAAAAAAATTCGGAATTTACGAGCTACAAACCTCCGAGAAATCGCATCTAGCTCACAGTGCCCCGTGATACATTGTACCCCACTCTCCCCTATACCCTTGCAGGTTTTTATGTATTACTCTTTCCAATTAAACCTTTTCCCATCACTCCCTACCCGCACTTCTTCTGTTTCTCAGGTGCACAGACGTTTTACTCAAATATCTACACCAAAGTCTCAAAAGTATTGGCCTTTCGCTCACTGGTTGATGCGGAAGCCGATGCACGGCTAAGCAGTCACCGCTTCGAGTATCGATCATGCACAACGTTTCTTAACTCGAAGTACCGTCGGAGTCGAAACCCGACCGTTCATCCATCAATATTCTACATTTATATATTTTTGTATATTGTTATATACCTATACGAATATAAAGTATCGTCACAAATTGCTAGAACTTTGACTAAAGTTATGCTGATCGTGGTATGACTATGAATTCGCTATTGCACACTCCATGACGTTCTTCTCCATAATCGCTTTGCCTCACTCGGTCGCCTGCCTTTCTGACAGTTAAACTAGCACTTATCTCTCTACGCCAATCCCTCCCCCTCCCCCTCTCCATGTCCCTCATCTTGCTCCTTTCTGCCCTTTCGAATCTCCGCTCCGCGTCCTTCATCACCCTCCGTTTCACGTAATGTATAATTCCTACTCTGATTCATCTCGGTTTCAAACATTTTCATCTCGATTAATTACCAACGCGGTAAATCGCAAGAGAAAAGCCGCGAGTTCTCGATCTTAAAACTATTTGCAAGACTGTGAGCGACGAAAAATATTTCATGATGGTAATAATAATAATAATAATAATAATAATAATTTGAGAATGCAGCGGTAGGTCCGCACTTCATACTCGCTCATACAATAACGAGTGTCTCTCGCACTGCGATATAGCCCCGAATGAATTAAAAATTTATCCTCGTATTTGAATGGCATTTCTTGAAAGCACGAGCGTTTTTTTAAATGTTTTATTTGTACTGAGAATCTCGAGCAATCGTTCACGAAATATCAAGTGTTTGTATTTCAATACATCGCCATATATACTGTATACACGATTACGCGGAGGCTGCAATCGCATTTTTTTCGGACTCGTTCTCAGATCTCGCAATATCGTACATCGTTGCTGTATATATTTCTGAGAGTGGAAAATTGAGGGGTGGTTCTTGGCTTTTAACGGGTCTGCATGAACTTGGGACCCAAAAAACAGGTTGATGTACAATATTTTTTTCTGCGATAAGAGTATTTTCTGTCAAGAGTGTACCGAGTTTGGATTTTCTTCACATATTGATAAATAATCAAATTATTACTATTTGAAGATAGTGCCGTTGCTGTATGGCCAGTCGGTGTAGGTGATTCTGGCAAGTAGGGCCATTCGAAATGAAAAATGACAATTGTAATTTAGTATAATGTACTTCTAGCATAATAATAAAGTAAAAAAATAAATAGTACTTTTAGTATAACAATAAACACTTTCGTACGAACGGATACTTTTTTGAAATTTTAAATATTACGAAAATGGCAATAATATTTGGAAATAAAAGGACCAAAAAGTTGGAAATAAAAATTAAGAGCCTAGGCTATAAAACTATGCAATAAAAAAATCGTCAAATTTCAAGCTTATGCAGACGATCCGCGCCCTCACAGCCGTGTAAATTTTAGCATACAGCCCGCGATCGTCCAAAATTTTCGTATATCCATATATTATTTTCCACCGCACCGTCTCGATGTTTTAAAACTGTTTCTTTTTTCTCGATAAATTGATCAACGATTTATATATATATATATATATATATATATATATATATGGACGTGCGGTACACGACACAACGACGAAGCTGCGTAATTGACACAAAAAAAAATCACGTTCGACTTTCTTGCGGGAAATCGAAAGACGGAAGTGAAGAAAAAGATACCGCGAGTCATTATTACTTGCCTCCGAGGCATGTGCATCCCCTTCCCTCCGTCTCCCCCTTATATTCGTGCGCAAAAGGGCGTATACATTTTTCTTATACATTCCTTTTACGTTCGGTGCACCCTCGATTCGCGGGAGAAGCTTCCTTCGGGAAACTCACGTACCGGCGGAACATCTTCGTTCGTTCAATACGCGGATATTTAAAAAAGTAATAGTCCAGGACACGCGGCTCGTGTGTGGGGCTTTAATTTTTTTTTTTTGCCAATGGGTCAAACTCGTCGCCTTTACTGATAATTTTTTTCGAATGATTTTTTCGTCAAGTGGCGTGAAAATTTTCCTCCTCTCGCACACGCTTTCTCGCTGATTTTTCGTCAATTTGGCAGATTGCCTACGTCACACACCGATCGTCCACTATACGGTCGGTCGAAGTGGAAAAAAAAGTATTTACACTACATTCCAACGATGCAAAATTCAAGTGCATTGAAAAAAAGAGAGAGAGAGAGATTGATTGATTGATAATATTTATTATGGCCTGGCGAAACTCTTGGCCAAATATAAAGTTACATATGAAATATGAAAAAAGTATGAACAGGAATTTGAAGAAATGAAAAATTGATATTAAACAGAATATAAACAGAAATTAAAGAAATATGGATTCGATATGAAAACAAAAATAAAGCATATGTGATTAGATAGAAAATAAAATGTAATAACAAAAGTATTTAAAAAAAAGGTAATAAAACACAAAATTGATATACAAAGTAAAACTTGAAATAAAGCAAAATGAGCTTATTAACCGAAGATTAACTTAATAAATTTTAGAAAATAAGATGCGAAGAAAGAGAGCGAGCGAGAGAGAGAGAGAGAGAGAAAGAGAAAGAGAGAGAGAGGTCAATGCAGTAAATTCGTGGGTTGACGTGGAGAACGCTGAAACGTAGATTCATATAGGAACTGCAGGCAAGATAGCAGGAAGGCTTGAATCGGATGATCTCGCGAACGTCGTTGCATTCCGGTGGCGTTGGGCACCATTGACGTTTAGGAATCTACCGAGTGTGTCTGTCATGTCCAATCCAACGGTTTCCTTGACTCTCCATAACCAAAACCCTTCCCTCCCCGTGTACCGCTCTCTCTCTCTCTCTCTCTCTCTCTCTCTCTCTCTCTCTCTCTCTCTGTCTCTGTCTCTGTCTCTGTCTCTTTCTGTCTCTCTCTCTCTCTCTCTCTCTCTCTCTCTCTCTCTCTCTCTCTCTCTCTCTCTCTCTCTCTCTGTCTCTGTCTCTCTGTCTCTCTCTCGCTCTCCACTCCCTCCACGTCGCATTGTCGATTGCTTGACTGTCCTGGAGAGGCACTATGCGCTTAGGTACCAAGCAAATCGAGTCTCATAGCGGTGGTTGGCATACCCGTTGCATGAACCAAGCTCAGGGATTTGCCAACGGTTGTCTATCGTTTCGTCTGCATCTCTTTCTCCCTCTTTCTCTCGCATTCGTCTTGGGGAAGTGTTCTGGGCATACTTATATATTAAGTCATCAACCTCTCTCTCTCTCTCTCTATCTTTGTCTCTGTCTCTCTCTTTTCTCTATCTTTGTCTCTGTCTCTCTCTTTTCTCTCTTTCACTTTCGGGCACTGAAGGAACCGTCGTGAATCTCTGCCTCACTCCGTCTTTGAGAAATTTTCAAATCGCGGAAATTTTCCCGGACAGATTACACTTAACAAGTTCCGACATTGATCCTAAAATTATGCAGTGTGGATAATGTGATTTTTTTCCTCCAAATTTCTCGCAAGAAATGGGGTTGAGAAAAAGGTCGACCAGCATGGAGAATGCGACTTTCTTATAAGAGAGAGAGAGAGAGAGAGAGAGAGAGAGAGAGAGAGAGAGAGAGAGAGAGAGAGAGAGAGAGAGAGAGAGCAGAAAGTTTCTTCCGTTTCCTTATACTGTTTCGAAAAAAAGGTTCTGCTGTCTCGGAATTCCTACAAGTTCGATCTTGTTGAGTCAAATAGCCTCGCGAAACGTCGGCATAGCGCAAGGGAGATGCACATACAGAAACAGCAACGCGAGCAGACGAAGTGTATCGAGACAGTTTTCTCTCGTATATATGCTAAACGCTTTTTTCACTGTATTCTCCGCTGTCGCTTCCTGTCTTTTTCCTAGTTCCCTCCGTCCCTCTCTCTCTCTCTCTCTCTCTTTCTCTCTTTTTCTCTCCGTATCTACAGTTTTCTCTCGTTCCCTTCGGTTGTCTATCGTGTTTCTCTCCCCATCCCGCTGCCCATAACCGCGAGCCAAGCAGTAAAAGCTCCGATTTTTATTGGCTAGCGATAAAAAATGTATCGCGCATGCGAGAATACAACTTTGCCGCAAATTCTCCGCCAAACCTTTATTCGCCCTTTCACCCTTATCGTCAGTAAATTAACCTCTCAACTAATTGTTACAAATCTACTAATGCACTTGTTTCCCCTTGGTATTTTTGTTTCGTTAGTACATTCGTTATCATTACAATCGTTCCACGAGCCATCATTATCGAGATTTTCAAACAAGTCAATATCTGTAATTCGCCGTATGTCGTAAGTTGCTTCGTTTCTCATTTTTTTTCGCTTATCGATTGTTTCCCATTTGCGGCACTATTTCTATAACCTGCGACATAGCAAGCTAACCCTGTATTCTATTCCTCCTTCTATTTCATCGTCTCGATGAGATCCCGATCGATCAGGGCCGGCAGGCACGACTGCTTTTCGCGTAGTAGTATAGACAAATATATTATCTATATGTATATATGTGTGCGTGGGTGTGTACCTATACCTTTTTAGCATTCCCAGCGCGACCGAGAGAAGAATGAAGAAAGCGTCTTCACCATTCTCTCTCTCTCTCTCTCTCTCTCTCTCTCTCTCTCTCTCTCTTCTCTCTCTCCCCTCTCTCTGCCACATGGCGAGAATAACTAATTTGTCCTAACCGTAATTCGAATTTATATATTATATATTCTGATCTTATCATATTGTTTTTTAAACGCTTCTTCTATAGAACCATCTTTGCTGTATAATAATAAGAACAATAATAACGACGACAGCATTATTGATATTAATGATAATGCTGATGATAATAATTATTAATAATATTAATGGTAAAAATAATTATTAATGATATAATTATTACCAATGGTAATACTTATAATTATCGATATTAATGATAATAATTATCATTAATGATATTAATTATAAAAATAACAATGACAATAATTATAATAAGAATATGCATGTAAAAAAAAAAACGTTTATTTTCCATTTCATAAAGAATGAAATGGTACGATTATGAAATACGAACTCCAATTGATGCACGAAAAAAAAAAACAAAGGAAGGATCGCTCTACGAGAAAGTCAACACAATGGCCGGTCTATGAACACCGTGCAAATTTCCATAGCAGCAATCTTTTGTTAAATGGTAGCGGATTCTTGACAACTTTCCGATGAGTTAGAAAGAGATATAAAAAAAGAGATGAAGAATTTCTTTGTTTCGATCGGTATAGAAGGCGGAAGGATGAATACCGATCCGCGGGTCACGATTCTGAATAGATCCGCGAATAATTCACGATAACCCAGATGCCCGAGCGATACGGGCCGCGTCTCTGTCGAGAATCGTACGGCAAGTCTATTTATACTGATATGTTTTATCCACGGAGATGCGTGCGGGGTACCATCGTTTTTTTTCACCCTCGAACATTTGATGTTTCAACTTGCATCGACATTGAGACGAGAAATGACACGTAGAAATTTCGATGCTGAGAGTCTCTTGTTTTTTGAACTTTTCTCCGTTATTTCTTCACTTAATGCAACAGTTCGGTCGTTCTTGTTGTAAACTCTCTCTCGGTTACGCTTTCCAGTTGTTTTGACTCGGCACGTGAAAATAAAGAAGAAAAAAAAAACGTTAATTTTATTATGAATTAATTCGTTTGAGCTCGCTGAACGGGGATGTGCGGCCGAAGAATTGGACCACACACAGACAGAAACCAACGTATAGATCTTTTGACGATCTTTTTTTTTTGTTCTCACGAGAGAGAGAGAGAGAGAGAGAGAGAGAGAGAGAGAGAGAGAGAGCCTCAAGGTCTCTTAATTATTTACTGGGCCGCGGCTTGGGTCGGAACACTTTTTCTTTCGGCGGCATTTTTTTTTCTTCGCGCCAGTAACCCTTTCTCGTATACTATGGACTATTATTCTATTATATATATCCCACCATACTATTACTATATTGACCGTGTCCAGGTACTATTTCACTTCCAAGAATTTACTATCCCGACCTCGCGCGTGATCAACTCACCGGGCCCTTTCACGATCTCGCGTCCCTCTGCATTCTCTCTCGTATCCCCGCTTCCTTTATTCTAACCCATATATATATATATATATATATATATATATATATATATATATATATATGTTGTGCAGACGTCTATATGGCCCATCGATCGAGAATTCGCCGAGCGTTAGATTTTTACGAAACTTTTTGCTCGATGATCAGCCCACACGTCGATCCACGCCGTTACCGATCGTAGGACGCAAATAGGAACATATTCATTCAGCAATTAGTAGTCGAAAGACCGAGCGACGCGCGGTAAACGGGCAGCTGAGGGCGTAACAATTTTTGCCACGTTATTTCCAACGCTTGTGATGGGAAGTCGAAATCGTCGAGATTAATAACGCAAAACAAATCAAAGACGAATTAATTTTAATATCGAGAGATTGTTAGTACGTAGAAATGAAATGGCGTTGAAGAAATGCATCGTTGGGTTTCAAGGATATTTTTTATTTTTATCATTATTCAAAGCCTTTATTTTGGAAATTGAGATAGTGAATTTCTAATAAGAATACGTAGAAACGTTTGAGCGATTTCCACAGGCTAAAAAGTCAAGTAATTAAGGAGTTAGGCCACTCTATAGCAAGAAAAAGCAGGTATATTTTGGGAATTTTTTTTATCGAAATAATAAAATTAATCGTTATTCCGTTATTATATTACTAATGAACTATACAAAATAATTTTTTCGTAGTGATTAATAACACAATGGCGGCGGCACAGAATTTTTCCGTTAACGCTTTTTTTTTTGGAAAGGTCCACGGGTGGAAATGTAGATCATGTCATTTTTTGAATTGGAACAAAAAACCAACAGTTTTTCGATTATATATAATAACAGATACAGAATTATCGTAGGATTAACGTAGGATTTTTTCGATACATTGATTTTTGTCAAATTGGAGCATTTTAGAAAAAAAATTGATGTTTCAGGAAAAAAACCAATCGATAATCGTTTATAACAAAAAAGACTACGCAATAAAAGGGAAAAAAGCTACGTACTTCTGTAGTGAATCTAGTTTTCAATGTACAGTTAAATTTGTAAATCGGTTGGTGAAGATTTGTTCGAATTATGTTCCGCCCGGTTAAAAAAAAAATTGCTTTCGAATAAAAACGCGTTTCAGTAAAATGCGTAAAACATTTTACCGTATTATCAAATCATGGAAAATTCTTCTAAACCTCTAATCTGCGATGTCTGCACCATACAATTGGCCTCCCACATTGAGGCTGCTCCTTTGTTTTCTTTTTGAGCACTCCGAAACTGATCCGTGCCTCTTTCGCAGCTTCAGGCAGCGATTGTTCGGAAATTGAGTTGTGAAAAAAAAAAATTTGGATTTTTTGTTTTAGAATTGATCTTTTGTGATAATAAAACAGAATGTCAAAAGGGTTTTTCTATGAAATAATTCTAAAGATAATTATTAATTGTTTTTATATCACGATAATTCAAATTGTACATGTTGGCGCGAAATGCCACGCTATCGACGCTGGCGCTTGTGACGTCACCGTTCGAACGCGACCGAATAGGCTATGTATATGGCTTACACGCAATCGTACACAAATATGAAATTTGGTGTAATTTTACATCTGGAAACATCTCGAGTATTCTGAAAAAGTCGAACGCTAGTTTAATTTTCGTGCAACGATGCGTGAAAGTGGATTTGTGAAAGCAAATCGAGTGATTTATCGACCGTGGATAACAACATTTTTAGGTTAGGAGAGGCTTGATAAATTGTGTCAGTTATTGCCGCTACGTATCATAAGCATTTTGAAAAAGACGTATTGAAAAAAAAAAAAATTTCAATACAGGTCATGTTATGACACGTTTACACTGACATCAAAGTGGTCTTCATAGCAAAAATAAGTGGACGATGATTTCGGGTTGATACGTCGTGCTGCATCGAATCACAGATTTCGACGTTTTATGTCCTGTGGGAGATTCAGAAATACCTATTAGGTGCACTTTTCGTCGTATTTATACAAAGAGGAACGAAACAAGCCTTATACGATTTTGTCGTTGCCATCGTTGTCAGAATACTCGTATTACACGAGTAGTTCGTATACCGGCTTTTTGAACGGTGACGTCACAGAGCGTTCGGGTAACTTCGGATGCTTTCGGCGCATTTTTGCCGAGCCGAACAGAACAACAATTTCAAAGTGCTATATCGTTGTTAATTGTTGAAAAAAAAAGAAAAATACTTTCCTTTAAAAACCGCACACGATCTTTATAATGGAAAAAAAAAATGTCAACTCAATTATAGCTGTTTGGGGTAGTTAGAGATTTTCACCGCCTATAATATTTTCATTTATTATTTTTACGACCCCTAGGCATACTTTTTAAGCTATGTTTTTTTTTTTCGAGTTTCCAAAATTGTAGAGTGGCCTAACTCCTTAAAAAGAATTAATTTACGTCGCATTCCAACGACGCAAATTTTAACTTCATGAAACGAATCTGATCATCAGACCGTCCAAATAGGCTTTCCCAAAGTCGAGGCTCGGCTAAATTTTGTTTCTCGCACCCAAAAACTGTAGATCGCCGAAGATCCGCACTACCAACCCTCAATTTCTTCATTTCCATTGTTATCCAAAGTATTTTCGCGCAGCTTCAGGTTGCCGAACACTCAGGAGGATCTCCAAAACTATTTGACTGATTATCCAACCTAAAATCAGCAAGGAAAAATAAGTCATTTTTAGCAAACGAAAAAAAAAAAATCTTTCCCATATACGACGATGCAAGCGCTTCAACGTCATCGTGCTCGATTTCCGTTCGAGCACAAAATACCCGGCTACGGATCATCCCGGTAGATTTGCGACGTTTCATGGCGTCGGAGGAGGAAAAAAAAACACAAAAAGGAAGAAAGAAAGAAAACTTTCCGTTGACCGTTGCTCCTTGGGCTCGAGAGTATAACGGAGTGAGTCAGAAAACAGCGCTCGTGTCGCAGAGATCGGGCCGAGAGGTCCGCGCGACCCGCAGGAACGTAACGTTTCCGTTTCGAACCTCGTGTTTGCCTAGTCCGCAAAGAAAAAAATATCCACAAAATCCCCACTCTCATCTAAACTTGATTGGTTGCAGCCGAGAAAACAAATAAAAAAAAAAACACACACGCACGAATAAAATGAAGAAAAAAACAGTATCAGCGACGACGACCAGCTCGGTCGCCTTCGGCTGAACTTTGTCCCTCGCTCTTTTGTCTCACTGCGTCCGTATAATTCGTCCAATCTTCCTTTGCCCACGGAGCAAATCGCTGCTCGGTCCTTCGAGCGGATTCCCCGTTTGATGACCAGAAAAAAAAAAGAATAGAAGAAAAGAGGAATGGTCAATTGAAATCGGGCAGCGGCCGGAGACGGTTACAAATTAATGATAATTCATCCGAAGAAAGTGCAAGATAGAGTTTTTATGTGATTCTTCATTATGCCTTTGTTCTACGATGGGACGAATTAGTGAAAATTATTGATAAACAATGAAGTTATTATTATTTGAACAAAGTTACTGCATGGCAGAGTTGCAATCTATAGTGTGACAATTTATTCATACAATAATTCAATAATAGTAATAACAATAAGAATGCGATAATAAAGCATTCGCGATATAATCAAATAATAATAGAAATAATGACGCATTCGCAAAATAATCAGATAAAAATAATAGAAACGACGAAAATAATTGAATAAAAATAACAAAGCATGCGCAATACAATTAAAATCAAGCTCGGTTAAGGCCTTAGGCCACTCAAGGATTTTCCAGCAATCGATTTTTTTGTGTTAAAAATGTACCTTAGTACCTATAAAATTATATTCCAAAAGATTATGGGTGTGAAAAATCTCTAAGTACTCGATTTTCGAATTCTAGCGCAACCCCTCTTGATTCATGTCGTGACTTTCTACTAACTTTATACGCGTTTATCTCAAAACTACATTTTCCAAGTCGGCCGGACTCATAACTCAAACAAATCTCAACCGATTCACTTGAAATTTTAGCTGTATATTTAGAATTAGATTTTCTGAGGCACTGCGTAGGATTTTTTTTTATTATATTGCATAGTTCCTTTTTTATAAACAATTTTCTGACGATTTTCTCATAGCATTTTATACTTTTTGTTTTAGAAATGCGCCATTTTGACAAAAAACGATATATCAAAAAAGTCTTACGTACTTATATAGCTATTCTTATATATAATCGAAAAAACTTTAGTGTCTCATCATAACTCAAAAATTATAGGAGCGGTGGTCCGGCCGTTGACCTTCCTTAAAGGCGTCATCGGAAAAATGCTGCACAGTCGCCATTTTGACATGTATCGCTGTGAAAAAATAATTTAGTATAGTCAATTACGTGTACAATAAAACCCCTGTTTTGTAATTCCGATTTATTTTATGGTTTCGCTGAAAAAAAATCACAAAATATGGCCTTTTTTTGCCTCTAGAGTGGCCTAAGGCCTTAAAACGGGGAAAAAAACTTCGCTTGAACCCTGTAAAAATAGAGAGCGAGAGAGACGAAGCGAGGGAGAGCCAAAAAAGGCAAGATAAGTCTGCGGACATGTGGCTCCAATGGTAAGATAGAACAGGAATTCGAATGACCAAACAACGATAATTTATTCCAAGCAAAAAAAAAAGCCACAAAAGCACACGCCGCGACATCCGGTTCCTTAGTCTCGTGTTTGCGTCATAATCGCGGGATCGTTTTCCTTCTCGAATTCCATTGTCAGCCGATTTCGTACGAACTTAAGGCTTGATAGAATAAACGATGCATACATTTTGTTTCAATATTTCGAAACATTTGATCTCGCGAACTTATCCCCCATTTCTTCCCTTCCCGGTGAAAAATGGAAGGTGGCGATTGTAGCTTTGGTGAAGCGCCGGGATGCAAGAATTCGCGCTCGAATGCCTGTGAGAAAAGTCGTTTGATCCCACAGTCGAAAGACGACAACCCGTCAACGTCAACAACGGGGACGACGACGACGACGACGACGACGACGAATAAGTGGAACGTAGACGTTCCGGAAGGTCGCGGAACGGCCTGCCGGTGAATCGTGGCTGCGATGGTGATGGTTGGATGCTTGCTGCCTAACCTCTCTTGTGTTTCGCGTGTGACTTCATTCATGACTCGGCTCTCGAGCCTCTCTGATAGCTAGGCTGGATTTCCTCTCTCTCTCTCTCTCTCCCTCTCTCTCTCTCCTTCACTATCTCTTATCCTCTTTACTCATACCCTCTTTCTCCATCTTGCTCAGTCTTCTCCCACCGCGATTCCATTTTCCCCCATACCTCACACCTAACCGCCTCTCTCTCTCTCTCTCTCTCTCTCTCTCTCTCTCTCTCTCTCTCTCTCTCTCTCTCTCTCTCTCTCTCTCTCTCTCTCTCTCTCTCTCTCCCCCCCCTTCTTCTCTTTGTCTCTTCTTTCTCAGGCTCCGACGTCGTCGGCGTTGTCGAGATTCATAACGGCCTCGACCGATGACGTGGCGTTTCGTCATCTCTTCATGACAGACCCACGATTGCAAAAATAGCCATGCAGTCGCGAGAGAGCCAAAGAGAGTGAGCCAAAGAGAGGGAAAGAAAGAACGAAAGAGAGAGAGAGAGAGAGCGCAACGAAGAAAGAACGAGGCATCCGTTTAACAGTCTCTGAGAGACCACGCTGCCCACCCGATCGCGCAGATTAAAATTTTCTTCATTGACTCGAACACGCGAGTCCTTTCTTCGCACAGACTTCTCGGCAGATAAATGGGAGAAAAAAGGAAACGAAGTTGATTCTCCGCACACTTATCTTTGCCTCGTGTCAATACCTATCCGAATCATCTCCATGTATGTTTTATGATCTTTTTTCGTTTTCGAAAATAAAGCATTATTTTCTCTTTTGTGTATGTATTTTCCTCGCGATTTTCTTTTGCCTTGTGTACTGTTGAGCAATCAATAGATGACCAACGGAACAGTAACGTTGATGCCTTAGATTTTGATCAAAAGTTTAAAACAATAGGTTTGAGAGGATCAGTCACTGAAGTTTGGATGATAAAAAACTAATACTCGTGCTAAACTTTTAACAATAAGAGGAAGTACATACACAAAAGCGAAAATAAAATCGGTGCTACAGGAAAACACGATTTTTTTAAAGCTTCTTTCTCGAAAACTGAAGAAGATTGTACAACATACAAGAAGGTGACTATAGGAGGCATATAGATTTTCATTTTGGACATCACCTATCGTCCTGTGTATACATGTATAAATATACGTATGTATATACAAGGAAACGAAGCAGAACCGATCGATTCATCGTCCCTAATTGTCTCATATTGTTTTCAACACTAGCCAACGCTCGATCAACAATTGTTTACCATATTGCGAAAAGTTTTCATCCGTAGGCAGCTTGTTTAGATGCGACACGAGTTTGAGAAAACTCTGCCTCGCTGATTCCATCTTCCCGGAAATAAAAAAAAAACAAGGCGCGTGGACATCCGTTAAGAGCGAGGGTCACGAGCGGGGGGGGGGGGGGGGGGGTACGAACAAAAAGCGCAATAAAGCACGCACACGTTCGGGAAGGCTTTCTTTTCTCTCGCGAATACTCGGTATCTCGACCCCATGCCGCGCCGAGACGACTGAAGCGTAATACGAAGGCGAAAAAGAATAAGAAGAAAGCAGAAGTGCAAATCGAAGTAGCGCGCAAGGTTCAACGGTGTTCCAACCTGGCCGTAATTCCACGAATCTTCAAATACGTGGTTGTCGTTCAATCTCAAAAAATCCCGCATTGTCGGGTTATACGCGACAATATTTTCGTTAATCCTCCCTGCCCGCGCCTCCCTCCTTCATATACTCTTTTCGCACTCGAAATTTCCCATTCTCTGTCTCTCTCGGTGGCCCGCGCGCGCGCGCGCGCCCGCTCGCTCGCTCGCTCGCTCGTTCGCTCACCGATAGTCAATGGCCCTGGGCCGCTTTTGGCGAGGTTGCCGCCGGTGAACGCACCATATGGGGCCGGTCTCATGCACTCGCGCATAGCAACAGAAACGAGAGAAACAGACTACTGCGAGCAGCAGCAGCAGCAGCATCGAGAAAGCACAGCGGCTCTCTCTCTCTTTCTCTTTCTCTCGCTCGCTCACTCGTCGTTGTGCAGACGCGAGCGCGCGCGTCGCGGACCGAGAATCAGGCAACGGGAGGGCGCTCGCGTCGTCGCTGCCAGGAGAGAAAACGATGAGGAGAATGAGGCGGAAGAAGAGCGAGAGAGTGCGAGACACAGTACGAAAAAGAGAGAGAGAGAGAGAAAGAGAGAGAGAGACAGAGAGAGAGAGAGAGAGAGAGAGAGAGAGAGAGAAAGAAAGAAAGAGAGAGCGAGTGAGAGTGTGGCCGAAGAGACGGAGAAGAAAGAGGGTATAAAAAGCAGAGCAACGCGAGTGAACACAACATTGGCGGTGGTCGTTGTCACTGAGCGCCACGATTCCCATGCTTTCGCCGCATTTGTTATGTCTTTTCCACCTACGAACTTTCCGGGCTTGTGTGTCAAAGCTTATTTTAACCTCTGTTCATTGCCCCCTCCCGTTCCTGCGCAGTTCAATCGTTGCGCTCCCTTCTGTTCCCACTACCTTGTCTCATTTGCCGTGAACTCTGGTACATGTTTACTGCTTTTTTCTCTACTAAGAAAAAACAACTTATATATACGTAATACGGTATATATATATATATATATATATATATATATATATATATATATATATATATATTTGTATGTATGGGAAAAGTGATTATGAAGACATTTGACTTCAGGGATCAGCCACGTTGTAGCTGATCGCCGAAGTATCGTATAACGTTCAAGGTTGCATCGTTGGAATCAAATGTAAATGTTTTTTTGCAATGCCTGCCCCGAAAGTGCGATTTTCGATTGGTATTTAGCGTGCGGAAAGTGGCTTATTTCTCAACGATGCTTACTTTCCCGCACTAGTGCGGGAATGCGAGACTTTCCCGCACTAGTGCGGAAAAAAATCTATTTATAGCTCACTTTACCGCATTGATTCACGAAAAAACGGTTTTTTTCACGGTTGATAGTTTTTTGTTCTACGATTTTGGACCGATCGAACAAACTTGGATATAGCGACATTCATGTGATATGAAACGTCAACTTATCACAGTTGACGTTTGAAATGTGAAAAAATAAGAATTGTTTATGGTTATTGGTTATTGGTTTTGTTGAATCTCAAAACCCACTTTCGAGACAGTCACTGCAAAAAATAATGTATGGGACATGTGCGAAAAAAAAAGAATTACATCGCGCGTAAGTTGTCGAATTCGCCTCGACTTATGGTGCATTTCTCACTCGTACTCGTGTGGTTACAGCACTCGCCTTCGGCTCGTGCTGCAAATCACACTCGTATTCGTCTGAAGTGCACCATAAGCCTTCGGCTTATGCGGCAACTTCACGCGCGATGGAATTCGTTGTTTCCCGCACTTGTAGCATAAATTACTATTTTCTGTTTCCCAAATTTCCTTCGGCAGATTTGAGTTACGAATTCGCCGATCTGGCTGGCTTTAGGACGTAGTTTCGTTTTTACAGTAATGCCGTTTGGGGCACAGACGGGTACTTGGAATGACCTTTTTTATATATACATACATACACACACATTTATCTAATGGTGATATCGAAGACGTTACAGTTTTATATATTGTTCATTATGTGAACAATAAGCTAAGGTTGAAGTTTGCATCGTTGGAATGCAACTGAAGTTTGGGGCCGGGTTGAGATTCCGAACTTTGAATGATCAGAACGCTCAAAATTCCGAATTTTTAAGCTAGTACTACTTCTGGAAATTTGTAATTCCAAAATGTTGTAAACAGAATAACAGTCGAAAATAACAGTACACTAAGGAATTAAATAACAATAATCATGGGACCAACTGATTAAGCGTCGACATGAAAACACAGCACATAAAACAAGTATCAACTTTCCATAATTAGAGAGTCCACAGTTCGGAAAAATTGTTGTGTTAGAAAGTCGAGTTCCTGAATGGCAAAGGTTTGTACAGGGTAAAGTTCCGAAAATAAAAATATCGATAAGGATTATCGATAGCTAAACATCCTTACATTATCTGTTCACAATAAAACATGAAGGATGATCAAAACTCTGAAAAAAATCTATTACGAAAGATCAAAACTCCGAAGGAATACTACCCGCGAAAGAATTTTACCCGAAAGATCAAAACTCCGAAAATTTGAACATCATCAAAATAAGTGGTGGTGCTGTCATCTAAACGCGTTAGGCTAACTTGCTATCTGCTTTATGTGTGAGTCTTCGGAATTTTGAACGTTCTGAACGTTCTTTATCGGAACCTTACACTATCTAAACTTCAGTTTTCGCAAACTGGATGATCGAAGCTATGCTTTCCGGAGTCCAAAACTTTCGTGAATCTTACGAATCTCTTATTAGCGTTTATTATATTTAAACTTTCTAACATGGCTCGTGTTCTTATAATAAAATTTTCGGAATTGTGTGGCATGCTTAATATTACATATTTGGAGTTTTGTACGTCGTATTATTGGTCGTTCAAATAAAGCGTTGATCTTCTTCATACGATTTTTGAAAATTATCTCGTATAAGAAACCAGATTTGTATCCTTTTTCTATCGCTACTCGTACCGTTCTGGATCATTTACAGTCAACTGTGTAGACTTTCGCTGGCATGATCTTTACGAAACTTGTAGTTTCGGAACATTAAAATTAGGAATTTTAAACTGTCGGAGCATTCAAAGTTCGGAATTTCAATCCGGCCCCGAATGTTTTTTAAATTAAATTTTTTTTATTATCATCCATAATAATATTAAGCTAAATAAAAAGCCTGAAATTACTTGCGTTATTTTCGTATATATATACCCACCCACACATGTATAGAATAAGAGGGACAGAACTTGCGGGAATTTCGCATATACAGGGTGAGGCACATAAAGTGTTACAGAGCAATAGCACTCAAACTATTGATCATATCCAAAAATGTTTCAGACAAAAGTTTCAGTGTTCGAGAAGGCCGTCATACTGGACCACCCTATTTTTTTATCGATGGAGGCGCTGAAGCTATGTCAAGGTCAACTCCACTTTTTTAAATGGAACCATGTATTTTTTTTCGATGACATTATTACCGATTTTAAGACGAATTCAGCGACCTACAACACAAGGTCATTCTAGTCACGCAAAGTATGAAAATAGTCGAAAAATCGGAAAATATCGGAATAATCACTTTCAAAGGATCCACTAACCTTGGTTTGGGTCTACCTACAGAAGATGCTCGAAGTGATGACCCTCGACTTGTAAGCACTTGTTAATTCGCTGATGAAAAGACCGTCTAACTTAAGCCAACATTTGTGGTGTAATTTCGGTACATGCTCGGCGTATTCACTTCGAGCATCTTCTGTAGGTAGACCCAAACCAAGGTTAGTGGATCCTTTGAAAGTGATTATTCCGATATTTTTCGATTTTTCGACTATTTTCATACTTTGCGTGACTAGAATGACCTTGTGTTGTAGGTCGCTGAATTCGTCTTAAAATCGGTAATAATGTCATCGAAAAAAAATACATGGTTCCATTTTAAAAAGTGGAGTTGACCATGACGTAGCTTCAGCGTCTCCACCGATAAAAAAATAGGGTGGTCCAGTATGACGGCCTTCTCGAACACTGAAACTTTTGTCCGAAACATTTTTGGATATGATCAATAGTTTGAGTGCTATTGCTCTGTAACACTTTATGTGCCTCACCCTGTATATTTATTATTCGGTTTTTTCGTCATCACTGCTATGTGAATATATTCTATTTAAGGGGTTACGTGGGTTTCAAAGCCAAAAAAAAACATATTTTCTCTATTTTTTTAAAATGTAATATACAAATTATTTTATGCAAAACATTAAGCACATAAAAGAGCAACATTTCAACAATATTTAAAAATAAATTCATCCAAAAATTTAGGAAATTCAGCCTGTGGGACCTGGTTTCCAGAGACCCTTAAAAAAAAAAAGTGTCCTCGTGGTGGTCAGGATAACTCATGATAGCTTTATCTGAAATTAAAAAACCAAATTTTTTCTGTTAGTAGATAAGTATAGCTCGTGATTGAACGAAGGATTTTGAAAAAAAATTGAAATTTGAATTTTTTGCAGAGTTGTATGCAAAAGAGTTCAATTTTTCGTACAATTTGCACTACGTGTAGCCTTGTAAAATTAGTTGTAATCGAAAAAAAACCTTCGTTCCATCACTACTCAATGCTATTTTGAAGAAGTGTGCAAAATTTAAATAAGATCAGTGCATTAGTTTTCGAGAAATCGTGTCGACCGACTTCAAAAATAGTGTTTTGAGAAAAATGCGTATACCTGCGTCGCTCCCGGCTGGTCTTTCCCAATGGGGGGAATTCCCAAAGGCTCTCTCTTCTAGACTTTTACTCCGATTGACTTACAACTTTGGAAGAATATTCTAGACATATTGTACTATTAGACAATAAAATTTAAAAAAAATGGATTTTTTGAAATTTTCAAACCCACGTGACCCCTTAATAAATTATTAGTTTATTCCGTAAACGTTATGACACCGAGAATAAGACTTGTCGTTGTTCTATGCGAAATTCTTGAAACCTCGCTGCATCTCGTTCCATACCGGTTTTCACCGCCCACGTGACCTTCGCGACTCTTCTGCAACGCGTGTATAGTGAGGCAATTTTTTTTGTTCGCGGCTACGCGGGCGACAAGCATCGCGATCTTGAAAAGCTCGCAGTGTGTTGAGACCACTGACTATTCCGGGTGACCCGAAAAGTCTTGCATTTCGGACAACACGAGAGAGAGAGAGAAAGCGAGAAAGAGAGAGAGAGAGAGAGAGAGAGAGAGAGAGAGAGAGAGAGAGAGAGAGAGATGGGCCTGACAATTCCTTAAAATCGAACTCCGCAAATGCGACAAATCAGCGGACAATAGAAGCGTCGAAGGTTAGCTGCGTATTTATGAAAATCTTGTTTTCCGGGATGAAAAAAAAAAAATGAAAAACATACATGGCGCCTCTCTGAGGTCGAACGACGCGACGTGTTCTCGGGATATGAAACTTCGTGACTGATCGGAAAATCGCGCTGAGTTACGAAGGTAACGAGAAGAGTGAGAGAGAGAGAGAGACAGTGAGAGAGCGAGAGAGGGGGGGAGGGAGAATGCGAAAGGACGTTCCCGCCGCAACAAAACCCGAATCGGGCCAAACGGGTCACGTGATACGCGCACGCGGCGCTCTCCCGGCTGCGTCGAAGAGCCGCGAGTTTGGGGTAGGTCGGCGGCATCGCACCGTGTCTCTCTCTCTCTCTCTCTCTCTCTCTCCCTCCTTCGTGCGATTTTCGGATTGCCCTCCCGCCCGCCCTTCCACCACACTTGTACTCTCCGGACTTCAGTCTCTTGCACTCTCTCTGTCTGTCCTTCCCTCTCTTTCTGGGTTCTCTCTCTCTCTCTCTCTCTCTCGCACTATATGCATCTCTCTCTTAAAGTTCCCGAAGGCAACGGTGCTTGTGGTCGTGCACGCTTCTCGTACTTTTGCTTTTCTTCCAGATGTATAGTACCACTCGCTGGTAACACTCTTCTTCCTCGTCCTCCACCCCCGCCTCATCCTCCTTCTCTTCCGTATCTTCCTGAGAAACTACGAACGAAGCGACGAGTACATAACTTGAATGAATGCAGAGCACCAACTGTTCACAAGGCTCTTCGATGACTCTTCGTTCCTTGCCTCCTCTCTCTCTCTCTCTCTATCTCTTTCTTTCAACCCTATTCATCTTCGCTCCCCCGTCCTCTGGTATCAACGCTTCTGGAGGATTTGCAGAAAAAATACGGTCTCCAAATTATATTGGAAACTTTACGACCCATTTTCAACTCCTAACTTCACCCTCGACGAACCGGAGCAGGGGTGGGTGATCCTTAGCAGCTTTCGAGGAGCGATGAATTTATCCGTTGTAAATTACGAGTATCTGGAAGGCCGAGAGGTGCGTGATCCACTCGCGTCCCTCCGCATTCTCTCGCGTATCCCCGCCTTCTTTTATTCTGGCCTATATATTGTATATATATAGGCCAGATATATATATATAAGGTGCAGTAAAAAGAAATCCATTATTTTTGCAATAGATGGCTTTAGTAATCTGTATCTCGCGTTGTATAAGTGCGATCGGATTACGCTAGATGGCGTTAGAAAGATAAGATTTCGTAATAAAATAAACATCTCAGACAGTTTTGTGATTGCTTGACTCAATATTGTTTGAGCGCGCGTCAAAGATGGCCACCAGCAAAGTGAAAATACGCCATATTTTACAGTTTTTTTTTCGATAAAGGCGAAGACGCAAGCCAGGCGGCTGAAAATGTGAATAGTGTTTATGGTCCTGATACTGTAACAGCCAATCACGCGCAATTTTGGTTTCGTCGATTCCGTTCCGGTAATTTTTATGTCAAAGATGCACCACGCTCTGGAAGGCCAATTGTCGAAAATGTCGATAAAATAATGGAAATCGTCGAGTCCGACCGTCATGTAAGCACTGTTTCGATTACCCAGGAGCTAAACATTGCACAAAAAACCGTTTGGAACCACTTGAATAAGGCTGGATACGAAAAGAAGCTCGATGTATGGGTGGCACACGAGTTAACGCAAAAGAACCTTATAGACCGAATTTCTATCTGCGAATCGCTGCTGAATCGCAACAAAATCGACCCATTTCTGAAGCGGATGGTGACTGGTGATGAAAAGTGAGTCACTTACGACAACGTCAAGTGAAAACGGTCGTGGTCCAATCGCGGTGAGCCAGCCCAAACGATCGCCAAGCCCGGATTAACGGCCAAGAAGGTTTTTCTGTGTGTTTGGTGGGATTGGAAGGGAATCATCCACTATGAGCTGCTCCCATCGGGCCAAACACTCAATTCGGTCTTCTACTGTCAACAACTGACCAGATTGAAGCAGGCGATCGAACAGAAGCGGCCAGAATTGGCCAATAGGAAGGGTGTTGTGTTCCATCAAGACAACGCGAGGCCCCACACATCGATAATGACTCGCCAGAAGCTCCGGGAGCTTGGTTGGGAGTTTCTTATGCATCCACCTTATAGTCCGGATCTGGCACCAAGTGATTACCACCTGTTCCTGTCCATGGCGAATGATTTTGCTGGTTGAAAAATTCGCCTCAAGAGAAGCTTGTAAAAATCGACTGTCCCAGTTTATTGCCAATAGGGACGAGGGTTTCTATGAGAAAGGCAAAATGAAATTACCTTCAAAGTGGCAACAAGTTATCGATCAAAACGGTGCATATTTGACCTAAATTGGATCATTCTAACTATGCTAAATAAAGCCTTCAATTTCATGCAAAAATAATGGTTTTCTTTTTACTACACCTTATATATATATATATGCATATAAGTAGCGCGAAAGTCTACATGGCCCATCGATCGAGAAATCGTCGAGCATTAGATTTTTACGAAACTTTTTGTGCGACGTTTGGACAATTCCAACGTTTATCGGCGGTGCATTCTTTTCCGGTCTCGCGCGACTCACACGTCGAAACCACGCCACTACCGATCGTAGTACGCAAATAGGAATATTCATTGCCGATATTGCAATTAGTAGGCGGAATACGCCCGGTAAACGAGCGGCTGAGCGTAAAAAACGAGTGGCTGATGGCCTTAACGGTTTTTATATTTTACTACGTTATTTTCAAAGTTTGTAACACCAAGTCGTAATCATCGAGACTATTAACGCAAGACGAATCAAATACGAATATTATAATACTGAAGTTTTGCATCGTTGGAACACAAGGAATAATTAATTCGTTGAATTGATACGATTTCTTTTTGGCCGTGAACACATAATACTTTTATGTGTTCTCATCAGAGATTGACGACCACAGTTTGCAAATAAAGGTTTTTTTGATAATAATAAAAAAAAAACAAAGAAATGAAAAAATTATGCAAACATCGTTTTATTCCAACAATACAAGTTTCAACGTTATTTAATTTGATTGTCAGTAGAATTATCAGTTCGTGGAAATGAATCTGATTGTCGCACGCCCTGAGCGAGTCTTTTCCTCAATCGAGACCCAGTTAAATCGCATTCCCACATCTGCAACCCATTCTTCTCGCTTCGGAAACATTTATAGTCCCGCTATGAAAATCAATTTTACAAATAGCTCTCGTTTCATCGCGTAAGATCGTTCCAGCGGGGCGCAGCTGTCAATGTTTCATTAACTAAAAAGTACGTACAATTATAGCACGCGCAGCCATACTTTGATTTACTTCGATTGAGGTATATTTGGATTATTCTCCTTTTATTATATTATTTATATATATATGTATGTGTGTGTACGTGTGTTTGTGTGGGTGTGTATATACATCTGTTAGATCGATCGAACCAAATAAAAAGTCGCAAATTAGATATTCGATGCTCTCGATTCAATCGTAAAAATGCATTCTCCTTGCAACGGATCTTTATATTTCATTCCAATTGGAATTTTCACGGGTTCGTATCTCCCATTCAGTTATGCATTGTCGAAATTGAACTAATACAATGAATGTCTCATCATCACTTCATCGCTATAGAAATAAAAATCTCGTCGCCCTTGTCGAGTATCGTGAATCCATGTTTGCGAAATGTCATCGGCGGTTTCGCGCACTGCGGAGCAGGGAGCTTATTCGTGCATCGATAATCGCTCACGGGGGAGGTCTCGCGAGTCTCGTGGACAAACGTTCTGTGAAATATGAGATTTACACGGGCGTGAACGACATTACTGTTTACGGGGGGGGGGGGGGGTGGAGAAAAGGATACGGAGGGTGGAGAAGAGAGTCGTTGACCGATGGAGTAGCTGTTACCAGATACGTCACACATGATACACGTCGAAGAGAGAGAAAGAGAGAGAGAGAGAGAGCCCTTTGGCTCTTCCATATGGTGTCTCTCGTATTATTTTATTGCTTCCCCCTTTCCCCCCTCTCTACCTCTTTTTATTGCCCCATCTCTCATCCCATTCCAGTCGCATTCGGTTACTTTGAACTCTCTCACTCTCTCCTCACTCCTCTCTCGGCCCATCCTAATCACTTAATTTTCACAGTGAAGAACAGCCGTTTAAATCACAGCAATTAGGTCTCCTTAAGGCGCGTTGCGTCACACAGAGCGTATTCGACGCGAGAAAGACGCGAATGTACGCTTGGGGTTCATCGTCGTGCGCGTTTCGCACAAATTTTCCGCTTGATGATTTGGAAATTCCGCACCGCAACATTTTTCCGCGCAGCTTTGAATTTCCCCGTACGTCTTTGAATTACGTTTTTCGATAGCGGCTTTGTTATCTTCATACTCCAATTGCGCAGTCTTAATGTTGAATAAATTTGCTACTAAAAACGTCTTCACTAGTTTTTCAAAAAAAAAAGTACATAGTTTGCGTGATATAGCTTGTCTCGATATAGCGTCGATAGCTTGGGATCAGGGTGAGCTTATGGGCCACTTTGACACTTGGAGGTGCGCCCTCCGAGCCCATGCGAGTTGCCGTTGAAGTTTTCATCCTTTTAACGCGACAAAGATTCTTTTTTTTTTTCGTTATCCAGAATTTGCAGATTTCGGAAAAAAAAATGCTAAATAAATCTTCGTGCCACCATAGCCTCGTGGTGATAGGAAATTTTTGGACAATTCAAGAACAAAATGTTTCGTTTCGACGATGGAGACTTCAGCGTCTCGCTCGGGTTATTCGTCGTCGTGTTACCGGGTTCTTCCTCGTTTACATTCTACGCTCCATGATCTTTTTGAAAACATTGTGATAACGGCGAACGCCAGCGGAGGGAAGAAGAGCGAAGGTTCGAGAGAGCGGCGTGATTTTCACGTGGCCGCAACCGATGATATTGATTGCGCGCCCCCTGTACTCCGGCGACGGCGACGACGTCGACAGTGGCGACGTTAACGGCCCCGCCGGATTCTGCGCTCAGTGCTCTGCGTATCTCTCTCTCTCTCTCTCTCTCTTTCTCTCTCTTCTCTCTCTCTCTCTCTTTTCTCTCTCTCTCTCTCTCTCTCTCTCTCTCTCTCTCTCTCTCTCCTGCTCTCTCTCCCTCCCTCCCTCCCGCTTCCCGCCCGCGCGACTGGGGTGAACAGCCCTCGCATGGGGCTGGTTCGCGGCGTGGATGCCAAACTCATATGTATATATACACAGATGCGGGAAAAGCGCGAAAATGGGGCTGGAGGAGCGTGGCAGACACAAGTACGATGTTTCGACAGGGCGTTTATCGAATTACATTTTTTTCAATAATTTTTGTTCTACATATTTTTATGTTTCCTAGGGTTTCGAAGATACTAGGGACCTTCGTGTCTCTTCTGTCAAGGCAGACTGTCCTTTTGCCTTCTCCGCCCTTCTATTGTTGCAGCCCGTTGCTTCAGGATATGAAATATTACACGAAAGAACCATGCAGTGAGCACTGTCAAGTAAAATTATCTCGCTTACTGTAAGATAATTAATTGCTGGAAAAAAAAACGAGAAAAACGGTTTTTTAATTTCACGAGGTTCGTTCTGCTGTAATTACGACACTGTTGGAAAAATTGTCCAAATGAAGAATACCTTTAGTATCGATTATTGTCGAAGTTCCTTAAAAGAATGACGTTTAATGAACAACGGATTAATGTGTTATATTTTCTAAAGTAATGAAGCTTCAATTAAAAATAATCATTACGCACCTAACGAGCGACCCGAACTCGACTTGAACGCGTGGCGCGACACGCACTTGGCCTCTTTTTTTTCCCCAACCGTGTTCTGACCGAGCCCAGAAAAGTGAACGACACGGTGCTTCGAAGCGGCACATGTTCTTCAAATTGTTTCAGCGATTTTCCGAAACAGAAGAAAAAACCTGAGACAAAAGGGGCTCGAAAAAACGAACTTTAAAAATTGGAATACTAAAATTACCCTCCTTCGACTGTGATTGAGAGATCCTCTGACTCGAAATAAATCTTTCCCTGTATATAGAAGATTTAAGATTAATTATTTATTTATTTTTTGGTTGCTTGCTTGCAGGTTTATTACGCGAAGAAGAAGAGAAGAGCGCAGCAGATGCAGGGCGAGGACGGGTCCCATAAAAAGGAGAGAAAGCTCTACAACGACGGTTGGGACGACGACAACCACGATTACATTATCAAGAACGGGGAGAAATTTTTGGATCGATACGAGATCGATTCGTTAATAGGTGAGAATTTTTTTCGTAATGCTCGACCAGCGAGTTTTTCGTTATGAAATTGTTGAAGTGACAATTTTCCATTGAACTTCAGAGGGCTCGAACGTTTCACCGATGAACGTCAAAGGATGCTGATCTTTTTCCGGGCGTAGATCAAATATCGTTTTTATGGGGGAAAAAAAATGTGTATCTAAGCCGTTCGAACCAGTTTATTGTGAAAAATCGTGAATTTAGCAAAAATGTCCGAGTTCAATCAGCGATTCTTCATGAAAAACTCTGTTAATTTGGCTACATTTGAATGTGCTATTTCTCAAAAAACCGCCTTAAAAAACATTATCAGTATCCTTTAATATCCATTGGTCAAATACTCGGCCCCTCCTTGAGATGAAATTTGGCACTGCTGTTAAAGCTGACATCGTTGGAATGCAATGAAAAAGATTCTTACCCTTTCGACTTGCCCATATTTTACGTCGGCAGATTAAGACTAAGAAAATCATTCAAACGTTTACCTGATTACGGATTTAAAACCTAATATCGTGAAAAAGGTGTTGCATAGTAACAAAAAGAAAGAAGATAAAAAAAAGGATTTTATTGCATTCGAACGATCTGAACTTCAAGTCTCGTATTAAGTTCCGTCGACGAATATGACGTTACGAAAGACTAGAAACGCTGCAAGGACTTGAGTGTTTTAAGCTAATATTTTTTTCCGTTCGACAATAGGTAAAGGCAGCTTCGGCCAAGTAGTGAAAGCTTTCGATCACGAGGAGCAAAATCAGGTGGCAATAAAAATCATCAAGAATAAGAAGCCCTTCCTAAATCAAGCGCAAATCGAAGTTAGGTTATTAGAGATGATGAATAGAGCGGATACCGACAACAAGTATTATATAGGTAAGCTAAAAAAGAAACATACTAATGTCGTGGTATGAAGAAAAAAAAAATTGAATAATTATTGTAGCAGACTCGAATGAATTGGGAACTTTATCGATATTCACGATAGACGAAATCGAGTTGCCGCATCGAAACGAGTCTGATCACGACTCAGTTCTCTATTTACGCTCACATTTTTCTCTGATTTCCAGTTAAACTGAAGAGGCACTTTATGTGGCGGAACCATTTGTGTCTGGTATTCGAACTGCTGTCTTACAACCTCTACGACCTACTTAGAAATACGAATTTTCGAGGTGTGTCGTTGAACCTAACGAGGAAGTTTGCCCAGCAACTGTGTACTGCCCTACTGTTCCTGTCCACACCGGAATTGAACATCATACACTGTGATCTGAAGCCCGAGAATATACTCTTGTGCAACCCCAAGCGAAGCGCGATAAAGATAGTCGATTTTGGAAGCTCGTGTCAGCTTGGGCAGAGGGTAAGGGAGTCCTTAATTTTTATGTTTTTCAGAGCCCCTCCTGTCTCTAGGTCGCTTCGGAGAAAAGGAAGAATAATTATCTCACAATTGCTAGCGCCTGGCAATTTTTTTTACTTCCTTTGTTTATTTTCGGGCAAGCATATGTTTCGTGCTTGAAATGAAAGTTCGTCGAAGTTGAGCGTCCACTACCGTCAAGTGCCGAACGCTTAGTTTTCAATTTATTTGATAATTGGAGGCAGCGTTCTCGAGGCTTTTGCATTTCTATTCGTAAATTGCCAGAGAATAAGATTTTTTATTACGAATTAATCTATTTGGGATCAATCCTTCTAGACTTTGCCGTCGAGACTCGATTGTTTGAAATATAACTCAACCCCTGGGGTGATCGCCACTGTCCCTCGTCTTTTTCATCCGCGTTATTGCGCAAGAGATACACTTCGATCGGAGTAAAGCACCTGATATATTATTTATGTCGTTACAGATATACCAGTACATTCAATCCAGGTTTTATCGGTCACCCGAAGTCCTACTGGGAATCCCGTACGACCTCGCGATAGATATGTGGAGTCTCGGATGTATTTTAGTTGAAATGCACACAGGTGAACCTTTGTTCAGCGGGGCCAACGAGGTGAGTTATTTCAGCGTTTTTTTTTTTTCTTTCTCTTCGCGGTACCATCAACGTTAGAGCTAAGAGTTAAGTTATCCGGGTAAAATGTTTCGAAAAAAAATGTACGAACATAGCTCTCGATATCAATGACGAGCACGAGAAGCTGTTTTACCATATTCTATTAATACGTATTTTATTGTATAAACATCGTCATACCTCGGACGAGAAAGCTGTGACCGATATTTGATGTTAAAAGTCCTCGAAAAAATTCGACTTACCAAATCTTTTTCTTCAATTTTTGTGATAACGACGGCGCGTCATTTGGAAATGTTCAGCGGAATTAATTACGTTGAAGTTTCTATCGTTGGAAAGCAATTGAAATTCATTGTTCAAAAATCGTTTGGCTTTGTTTTGGCTTGTTGTTGCATATTTAGACTACGACAATCATTCGAACATTTATTATGAGTTCGTTATCAGGAGTCTGCAATCGGAAAATTGCGAACACAGATTTCAGACAATAATAGAAAATGAAGAACCGAAACAAATGTGAAATATGCAAAAAACATAATTTGGCTAATAATAAAAAATAAAGAAATCGAATTTTTCGTCGTATTCCAACGTTGGAAAATTCAATGTTATCGATTAATTCAACGGAGATGGGATAAACGACTCGGAGTCTAATAAAGTGTGTTACCCTTCGCAGGTTGACCAAATGAACAAAATAGTTGAAGTGTTGGGCATGCCGCCCAAGCACATACTGGACCAAGCGCACAAAGCGCGGAAGTACTTCGACAAAGTCCCAGCGGACGGCTCTTACGTGCTTAAAAAGCCCAAGGACGGAAAGAAGTACAAGCCACTGGGTACGAGGCGGTTGCACGACATACTCGGTGTCGAGACAGGTGGTCCGGGTGGTAGAAGATTAAACGAGCCCGGTCACTCGGTGTCCGATTACCTCAAGTTCAAAGATCTCATACTGAGAATGCTCGACTTTGATCCGAAAACGCGTATCACGCCGTATTACGCGTTACAGCACAATTTCTTCAAGAGAACGGCCGACGAGGGGACCAACACCAATATCGCCGCTGCAAATAGTGCAAACACTAGTCCAGCGGTGGTTTCGATGAGCCAGGATAGCGGTTAGTCAAAATAATATACCAATTTATCCTAATCAAGTGACGACCCTCTTTTAATTAAGACGAACATTAGCTTTGTCGACGAGCTCAAACGTTGTCGGTTATACTCGAAAGGCGAAAAAGTTCTTAACGACACACACACACAGACACACACACCGATAAGAATTTAAGAATTTGTAAGACGTTTATTCAATTTTTTCAGTGGTAGTACGATCACGTACTTAGTAATCAGATTATCACTGAATATTTTTTACTAGCTAAAGGTAATACGCACAGACGGTATCAAAAGACTCAAACAAGTTTACTGGCTATTCAGGCTCAATAAATAAATCGGAAGTCGTCATATTTAGTGTGATTTCATATGGAAAAAGCTCTTGTCCACGTTTACTTGTCTTCCGCAATTAGATGATTGAAAGGAAAGAGAAAACGTAATGTATTTCGGATTTTTTAAAGATCAAATTGATACGGGGCAAAAATAACGGTTGTCCAAAGTTTCAATGAGAATTCTGTAATTGAACGACAGCGATTAGTCTGTGAGCATAGGACTCGCTCTGAATCAAGATCGTGATACTGTGAACTCGGTACCATGGATTTATTAGCCGTGCTGAGTCGTTGTTGGTGAACGACAGCCCGAGAACACAGAGAAATCCCTTACACTCGCACGAGAATAAATCTTTTGCAAATTTATAGTCGATCGTGAAATTCTAGGATCAAATTTGCTACGTTTAAATACGTTTTGCAGGTTGCGTTCACGTGTCAATGTCAGTAAAAATTAGTTGTATCCTAATGTTTTAGAAACCGCAAAGCATAGACGTTAGTGATTTCATGCACATGCGAAATTGGATTTTATTGTATTACTTTTTTTTTATATAGAGATAGGGATATTCGGAAATGTTGACAGTGAAGATGTCTCTTAACTAGCTACTGTGCTCGTACTACCTTAAGAACCGTGTGTAAAGTACAGAACTGTAAATGTCAACGTCAATTACTACTTTCCAATGTTTCTTGAAGTCATTAAAGTTCCGCTGTTTTATTTTTAACTTTTTATTATGCTTTATTGGTGGCGGTTCACACACACACACACACAAAACACACTTTTTTTCGGCTCTTTGCCTGATAAAATAGTATCGAACTCAAAAAGAAAAAAAACTAATGGCGCGAAGGTTGAACCTACGGCGTTGTCTGCCGTTGACTCTTTCTCGTCTCTCGGCGGGAACCAAGTAACGGGCAAATGACAAAATTTTTTTCATCTCTTAATCGTAAAATTTCGATGTAATGCGCTGCTGTGAGAATTATAGGGGAGAGACAAAAGGCCACTGTAGCCGCAAAGAACATCCAAGATTTTAAGGATTCATCTGTTCAACGTCTTCGAGCGTTTTGATTTGTGCAGAAAGTAAGAATGTCCGAGTGGCGCGATTAGGCAATGCGAGAGAGCGAGAGCGAGAGAGAAAAGGAGAGAGAGAGAGAGAGAGAGAGAGAGAGAGAGAGAGAGAGAAAGAGGAAGAGGAATAGGAGGAGGAGGAATTAGAGGAAAAAAATACGAAATTACCTAAATAATCAAATTTGTATGATTATTAAGTGACAAACGATTGAAGAGAGTGCGAAAAAGGTTCATTCCATCGATGTCTAATAGGATATTATTAGAAAAGATAAGAGACGATAGTGCAGTAATAATTGATTTTGTGAAATTCTTCATTTTTAATACAACACTTATACGTTATTCGCTTATTTTCTGCACAAAACTAAACAATACTTGTTGTTGCCCGTAGATATGATGGGGGGACAGTACGTGGCTCGATGACTGTCGTATCCGCGGGGCGGCGACGACCTGTCCTAGGCCCCAACCCTAATCTTACTTACTAACATAAGTAAGTTCTGTCTAACAAGCAATCCTAAAACGAGAAATGCGAAACTAACAACTCTTTATTACCGCCCCCACCCCCAAACCCCTTTCAAAATTCTTGAAAGAAAAACCCATATTCCTGGCCTCGGATGCAATGAGCGAAGCCTTGCTTGCTTAAACAAAACAACCCTCAATCCCCCCCCTCTTGAAACCCTCTCGATAGAGCCATGGATTGAACTTTTGCGAGGCCCGTGGCTCTGCTGTAATATGTTGGTGCTCGTTTATGAAAAAAAGCATAAGACACGATGGTTACTGTGTTACGTGGGAAGCTTTTTGAATATCCGTAACACAAGTTATACCTCGTCAAGCGATTTTATAGTCTTTCGATTGTATGAATTTACAATAAACATAACTGCGTTGCTGGTGGAACACGTTTTGTAAATAACGAAAAAATAAAACTATACGTATGTTACGGATCTCCAAAGCGCTGCTTTTCATTCAATACATCAAAAAGAAAAAATGATTTGCTTGTAAGAAATAAAAGCACGAAATGTGTTCCAGTCCAGGCAAATGCTATGCATCTGTGTCGATCTATTATCATTTGTAGTGATATCGCCTCATCGTTTTTATGTTGATTCTTTCCGAAGCATGCTTACTTATAGCTATGTGCATCAAAACAACTAAGACGATGGCAACGCACGACGGGAGATTTTCTCTGTGAAATTGTGAGAAGCACGCGTAGAGCAAAACGTTTCAATATTTCTCCTTGTTCTCTATCTCCAACGTGCGAGAGATTAACGGAAGAAAAAAAAAATTATTCACAAGTGGTTCACCGAATATTCCTACGTTAAAATGGACAGAGAGAATCAGAGACGGAGAGAGGGTGTGTGTGTTGTACGATTCTAATCACAAAATCATTCATCTTGTCGTAGTTCGTATGTACAAATATTGTTGTTCTTGTACGACTCAATTGTTTTTCTCTTTTGCGTTGAGAAGAATCGAGCGTTTCACCGATAAATGTTGAATAATACTGTTTTTTTAAAATAGATACGTCCAACGTATCTTCATACAACGAATCATTCATAAATAGATACGTCCATTCACGATTCTTCATAAGAAACTGGTAAATCGCTTTGACTTTTATTTTTGTTCCCGTTAACAATGGAGTTTATTGAAATCATAAAGTTAAATTTTATTAAGCGTATGTAGATTTAAAAAAATAGTATCCCTTAACATTGATCGTTGCAAGGCTCGCGCCTCCTTAATAACTTGGGGGTCGAGGGAACAAAGTTCTCGAACAAAGATAAAGTGTTATTTTTCTTCTTTCCAACAATAGTCATATCAATATTAATAAAAATAATTATGTATCAGCAGTGCAAACGACATCGTCGATTTCCTTTCTCGATTCACTCTCAGTCTTCGCCTGTCGTGCGCACGAACTCTCTCGATACATCAAAAATGTTATCAACTCGAACGTTCAGTCATAAATTTAGCACATTTCTATTATCCACCACTGCGTTGTTCATGATTTTCACTTACGGTCGAGTAGATCTATTCAAGCTACTATTAAATTTTTTAAATCGTACTCATGCTTCATCTCGAAAGTACAAGTTAAAATAATTTTTTGGAATCCAAGACTCGAACGTGTGGCAAGATTTCCAAATGCCTGCGAGAAGACACAGGCAGAGAGAGAAAAGAGAGCGCAAGAGCCGAGTTGAAAGTTTTGTATACGCATTATTGAGAGAACGAGAGGAAAGAGAGAAGGAGAGAGAGACTGAGCACTCGAGAAAGAAAGACAGAAAGAGTTTGGCGAAAGGTGGTCGCAGAGAGATAGCAATGGAGTTCTAAAAGTGCCTGCAAATAACCCCGTAGATCGTTTAGAACTGTTTCTCCTTGCCCGAAGCCCCCTCAACCTATAGCTATGTTCAATTAAAATAATTAGCGGTTTTAGTGGGAATGACTCCCTGTGTACTTATATATATATATATATATATATATATATATATACAGGGTGTCCCAGGACGGAATGTCATCCCTGAAATGGGGGGTTGGGGGTGAAATTCTGAGTCGATTGCTATAAGCATGTATGGTTCCCAGATCAACCCTTGAATTATTATTAATTTTTAAAGACGGGCCAATTTTTAAATACGCGCGTGTAGTGGTGCCGGGTGAAGCACCGCTCCTACACGCACCACTACACTCGCGTATCGCTCACCGACGTGAGCCCGCTCATCGGGCGCGCCTGATTGGCCCGTCTTTAAAAATTAATAATAATTCCGCACATGCTTATATCAATCGACTCAGAATTTCACCCCCAACCCCCCATTTCAGGGATGACATTCCGTTCTGGGACACCCTCTATATATATATGTATGTATATATACACATAAGTACATACAATCGGAGTTTAGAGGACCTGGAGTCTGACTGGACAGGCCACTGTTTATTAACGCAAGGCCTTTCAATTTCGCAGGACTGGTAACCATGTCAGGGCAAGGCAGCGGAGGCGGAAGTGGAGGCAGCGGAAGCGGCGGTAGCGGAAGCGTCATTGGTGTTGGTGGAAACGCAAGTGCCACCAGCCTTATAATGCAATCCGCGAGTTTGCCAGGTGGCTATCAACCGATGGATTGCGAATCGTCGCCTCGTCAATCGTCCAACCGACGTGCCATTACGACAGTTTATCCGTCGTCATCGACAACCGGCGCTGCTACAACTTCGGCCCCAACGTCCATACAAACGATGGACAATACTAACCTGATACCAAGCTCTCTTGGCTCTTACAACAGCCTTATACTCCCTGGTATACCTCATCTACCCGCTATAATGACGTCACCGCAAAATTATTACAACTACGGGTATCCGAGCACCGACGGTCACGGTATGGTGAGGCAACCGTCGTCCGTGTCGACGGGAAAGCAAAGGGATCCCGAGAGAGAGGACAGTCCGATGGTCGGTGTTTGCGTACAACAGAGCCCCGTCGCCATTCATTGAATCTTCTCCACGCAAAACGTTACGAAGACTAACAATGACAATTGCGCGTTATCGTAAACAAAAAGAAACCACGAAAATAAAACACCCGGACTTGCGTTCGGACGTGTACCGTGTGAGCGCAAAGAAGTACAAGAGAGCGAGAAGCAGCAGCATAGAGAAAGGAGACGAAGAGGCGAGACGTGTGTGCTTTGCGAAAAACGCGTGTCAAGACTTCGGAACGAACATTCGGCAATGTCAACGGATCGGTTTCGGCGAATACGTTTTTCAACGTGCATATTCCGCGTATGAAATGTCTGACGAGTCGGGACACGTACTTGTATATCAGGTGGAAAGATATTAGAAGAAGGAAAAATATAGTGTATATGAAGAATCGAAAAAAGTGACGCCAATAGCAATTTATCCAGTTTCCTCCCACCGAGGAACACAATCGTACCCACACACTCATACCCACACGTACACACAAGACTTGGCGAAATTATCTTCACGAATGTGCGGAGAAAAAAAGGAAGGCTCTTTTACGCGAGACTACCGGATAACCCAGATTGACGAAGAGAATAAGAGAGAGCGAGAGAGCTCTCTTTTCCGTCGACCGTAAACTTTTCGGAACAAACTCCCGAGCTTGACGACGTTGCTAACGACGGTTGTAGGGAAGATAATTGAAAACATAAAGTACACAGGATTAATGAGAGGACGCGAGAGAATCGACGTTGGTTCGAGTTCTTCTTTTGCATTTTTTTTCCAAATTTTTTTTTTAACGGAGCTGACCAGCCCTGCGATATCGGGCGCGGAAAAGGACGATGAAAATGAAGAAGAAGAAGGAAAACAACCAGCGGCGAAGCTTCGGTGAATGTTTCGAGCGACGTTTAACGATATAAAAATGGTTAAGAAACTTATGTATGTATATAAGTTTCGTGCTTATACAAATATATAAGTTGAAACTTATATATATACGTATGTATATAAGTTAAAAGCGGAGGAAGAGAAAAAAAGAAACACGGCCTAGTGAGGATGAACCCAGCTGGCCTCTCGGGCCCTGCCCGACATTTAAACGGACATTGCGAGCGAGTTTTAAGTCGGTAAAAAAAAAACGCGTTTAGAACTAACGACGATGAAGATTTTTCAGAAGAACGTAGACGACAATGACGACGACGACGACGACGACGAAGAAGACGACGACAACGACGACGGAAATGAGGAAGATGAAAACAAACTTGGCATCCAAAACATGTGTGGCCTAGAGAATAAAAAAAGTGATAATTACTATTACTAATGCGTAAAAGAGGACAAAGGGGCGAAAAATAAAATGAAGAAAAAAAGATAGCGAGAGAGAGAGAGAGAGAGAGATAACGATGTAATCATGTACTCCGATAGAGTTTTATACACGATGTCACGAATGTAATGGTTTAGCGAATAATGCAAGGAGCGAAAGAGCGCGAAATCGTCGGATTGAATGCTAGATATTTGTACAATACACCTAGGTGAATGATTAAGAGTGCAGCTTTAGGATTTAGCCTCTAAGTATAAAAAGGAAAAGAAAATAATAATAAGAATGTAAACTCGACTCTTTTTATTTACTTGAACGGGGAATGAGCGGCGGGGGGGAGGGGGGGGGGGATGAAACGGTGATTGCCAAACGGGGCAACGCCTTGCGCTAGCGTCTCAGTTTGTTGCGTCAACAAGGACTTAACAGACAAACGCGGTCGTCTAGCGCGGCTTAACAATACATATTTATACATAAAGCATTGATAAGAAAGTTAAAGTATACATGTAAAGTTGATCAAGAATGGTATAATCATACGAAAAAAAAATAAATAAATGAAAAAAAAACTAGGTACTTTATAATAAACAATACACGCGTATCGCATACATATGTTTCCAACGCATTGTCATTGATTTTTGCCGTTTGTTCTTAACGACACCGCTTGTAATTGCTACTTCAGTGAATGAAGAGAAAGAGGTAAACGAGTATTAAAACGAGAATGCGAGAATTCGAAAACAGAAAAAACGTATCAGAGACGAAGATCGTTGACTCGAGGAAGTACGGTTGTTATTGAGAGGATAATGATTCTGGCGCACACGTTCGTGAAACTTCGATGATTTTTGTCGAAGCTTTATTTTGTTTGGACAACGCGCTTTTACAGGGACGGGCCTTTCGAAATGTTTAGTTACCGATTTCTTCTCAAAATAATGAAATACTATAAACAAAAAGCACGTTTATATCGATACAATTAAATAATTCCGAGAAGTTTTTTTAATCGATTGATAAAGCGCGTTGCAATTTAACAAACGATCTGAATTATGATATAACGAATAAGGGAGTTTTCTAAAGCTCGTCCGTCATTGATAAATTCTCGATGCGAATATACGACATGTGTTTCGACCCTGTCGCTGTCGAAAAAGAAATTTGGACGCGAGCTAATTCTAGCTTCATTTTATACACACCCCGTTGTTCAAACAAAATACAGAATTAAGCAATCTTGAAAGAGCTTAGTAAACGTGAAAGAAACAAAATGAAAAAGTGAAAATTCTAACGCAACGAGTTCGGCTGGAAATGAATAGCCGTATCTTCCTCAACGTGATTGCGACCACGACGATCCGTAAATGTACGAAGTAATGCTTCCACAAGGTACCGTGCGCGTCTTTTTAGATAGCACATGAAAAAGAGAAAACTTCGTATACGCAGAGAGATAAGGAGAAGAAAATAATCTTGACATGGTTCGAGATATTTTGTACATGATTCGATGAAACTTCCGGTTCTATTTTCTTCATTTTTGATTCTGTTCTTTTTATTTTTTATTGTTTTTAACGATTTGTCAACCCATACACACGGCACTGTGTTATCCGATTATCTACACTATCCTGTTTTTTTTTGTATAGCTTTTTTTTGTTCAGTACCTGATCGCTTGGGCACTACCCCGACGCCGCGATTTTAATAATCGAGCGAAAAATACGCAAAAAACGAAAGAGCGAAACAAGAAAAAAGAAAGAAAAAAGCTAATGGATGATTTCATTTGATCACCGAGTACGAAGTTGAGAAGAGAAAAAGAACGAACGTCCCGTTGCATCGTTACAGGCACAATTTTTCTCTCATTTTTTTTCCGCTTCCCTCGAGCGTTCGATCGAGTCGTGTAGAATCGATCGATAAGAGAGTAACAAAAATAACAACAGTACGAATGCAATTGAAAAGTAGCACGGACTGAAATAATAAGAACTAACGGTAATACCATGTAAATAAACAAGTCACGCGCATAGTCCAATACAAATTAAAAAAAAGAAACAAAAACAATGTGAACGGAATGAGGCAAAAAAGGAAATATTTGATTGCTCGCAGAACACATAATGTTAAAACCACGGATCACACAAATTTGTTCGCATCACCTTTTTTATGAAACCGCCGGAGTACGAAAAAAAAAAATAAAGCGACAAGAAGAATTTAAAACAAAAACGTGAAGAAAATAATCACTATCGTTGTTTACACACGAAACACGGCCGCGTTCCTGCATTGCGTAATTCTCGAAAGAAAAATTTGAGATAAAAAATGTACTATCGCGATCGAGAACTTTACGCGGGAGTCCATAGCTTTTCGAAAGAAAGTGTGAGAGTGAGAGAAATAGAGGGAGGCAGAGAGACAGAGAAAAGCGAAGAAACCGAGAAAAGTTTTTAAAAAATCATTCATCGCATCTGTAGTACATCGAAGAAATAAAGAAAGCGTACAATGATAAGTTCATCTTGCATGATCGCCTCGGAAAAGCGCGAATTTATTAGCCGCTATGTCGGCGCGTATACCGTGTTTAATGCTTGCGGTAAAAAAAAAAAACAAAAAAGAAAAACGGGAAAAGCGAAAAAAGCAACAAGAATTAAAGAAAAATAATTTGTATATTTTTATACAAGTCGATAAAACTATGTCGATAATTATGATCTGCCGACACAAGTGATCGCAAGGACACTTAAAATATCTTAGGGAATTCGTACGATCGCGCAATCATCATCAAGATATTCTCGTCATACCGTGCATTATCTACACTTTGAATATTCATTTAAATGAAAATAAACATGCGGCAACACACACAGACACACGTACACTTGCTGTAGGAGAAAAAAAAAGAGGAAAACACAAGGTGCAATCGACCTTAGTTTTTGCGTCGTGGAGTTGATGTATAAAATTATTCCGCTGATTACGATGTACTGTGAGGAAAAAAAAAAGAAAAAACGTGCAAGCAAGCTGTTCGATGCATTTGAAACTTTCGGAAAAGGAAAAGATCGCTGACGCAGCGTTCTCAAAAGTTTTTGTCCTGAATGATTTGTCCGTCACGAACTTTCGGCACATGCTGTATATAATTTTATTACGAAAAACAAACTGAACGGCAAAAATCAGTAAGCTCTATAAACGAAAAAGCAAACATGAGATAATTGAATGAATAAAGGAAAAAACAAAACAACCAATTGTGTATGATTTCGAAGGAACTTTTTCGTCGGGTCGTTTACTTCTGTACCCAAAAATCTGTTAGAAGCGTATGCAAGCGAAATTCTTTTTCTTTTTCGTCGCATACTCTTATTTTTCTTATTCTACGCCGCGAATCCGTGCGTTGAGATGAAATTATTTTTTATGAATAGAAAAGCGAACGCGAACTTTTTAACGGCATGAAATATTAGTGTCGCAGACTGAATGAAAAAAAAAAAGAAAATGGACTTTTTACAAATAACACCGGATAGCTAGAAATATCAAATTGTCATCAAGTCTCACTGAAAATAACCGAATTGCTGCCCTTCGTGATATGTACAAGAGTGGTTCAAACTATAAACGATCAATCATTGAAGATCACTTTGTAATGGTGAAACAAGAATATAAATATTACGTGCAATTTCGGAGTCGAATGAAGTTTGTCTCTTTTGTGACGATTTTTGGGTACGGAACAAGTGTTTGGCAAATACGTCGGAGCATTCTTTTTCGAGATACACTATCCATTTTTCACGAATTAAGCAATCTACTTGTTTGCATTTAGCCAAGCAATATGGTTCATCCTGTTGCAATTAAAGCGAATGTAAAAAAAAAATGAAAATAAAGAGAAAAACAATACCTTGCCACGAGACGACGAAGCTAAAATTTGGAAAAATGAAATATTTTTCTTTCACACGGAGAGATGATTTATAACAAAATCGATTCTATCAGGTTGAAAATTGGTACGATTGAAATAAAATGTGTACGATTCGAATACGCAGTCGTTGGAAGGAAAATATAACGTGAAGAAAAATATTTCACTCGTAGAAAACGTGGCCTAGTAAACGTGATTTTAAATTAAAAAAAAATGGTCTCAGTGTGGATCGTTCGAACGGTTCTCGTACCGGAGACATTTCTCGAACTGTCCTCGTGCGAATCGAGATAACGAAACACAACAAAAACGCCAACTAAAAGAAGACAACAGGAAGATTTTTTGTTCATAAATTTTCTTCACCAGACGGAAAGAAAGCAAAAATTCTTCAAACGTCAATGTATATTTCGTTTTACTTTAAGGCGAATATGGTTCCTTGTTACACGATTGTATCGAATACCACCTAAATTCTTTGGATTCTTTTTTTTTCTCGATTTCTCTCTATCTCTGCAATGCGGAGTATGGTGACTCATATATTATTTTTTATTCCTTCTCGTGCTTGTTATGCCGTGAGAATTACTATCACACGGATGAAGAGAGCCTCGCCACCTCAACATTTGTCGCAAAATGCAAGTGTATTGAAAGCAATTAGCAAAACAACAACAACAACAAAAATGTATACATTTGTAATAGTCTAAGTGCTGGCCGAGCCACGTTCGAAAAACAAGCAAACAAAAATGATTTCTCATCAGTCCCCGATTCACCGAATGTACATATTTACGTTTATTCCTTTATTTTATTTTTCCCCCATTTACGCTCCCCCCTTCGACACTGCGGAAAATTGGCGTATTCCGTAAACATTAATTTCGGATAGAATTTGGGCGAGATTGAATCTCGAGCTGTTTCGCGACAGAATGCATTTTTCAAATTCTCCTCGAATCTTCGTATCAGCGAAAGAAAAACATAATTAAAGAACGAAAGAGAAAGAAGAAAAATAAGAAACCAAGACTAAGTAGTTGATATGAATATTTAATTTGAATATTTGCGCGAGATCGTGAGATTTGATTCGACCCACATATCCGCTCCGAGATAACACGTCACGCTGTATCGTCGCTGAAAGTACGTTCTTTTTTTTTCACACTAGAAGAAAAATTATATTTTACTGCTATCACCATGGAGTTTACAAGCCCGTCGTACGTATTCGGTCGGTGTGTTCCATACGATTTCCTGTACATAAATTCTATCACTATTCTCCGTGTAATTGAAACTAGACCGCCTCTGAAGAGAGGAAACATCTTTTGACGAAATCTTACAAGCCGGTTCAATATGGTGTGTCAAACATACACGGAAGTGCGTTTTTACAAGAAAAATAAAGAAGGAGAAAGCGAGCGAGCGAGCGAGCGAGAGAGAGAGAGAGAGAGAGAGAGAGAGAGAGAGTGAGTGAGTGAGTGAGTGAGAAAACAAATTAAAAGCAAGAGTTCCCGTTTCGCCCCCTTGCTAGAGATAAACACCCTCGATAATGTATAATTTTCTTCAAAAGAAAACAACAAGATAACCGTTTTATAAACGTGCAGCGGCCAGAGAATGAAATAACATAAGTTTCCTAACGTCATCTGTAAAACATTGTGTTCAGAAAAAAAAAAAAATATATATATATATATACTATAATACGACTGATATGTTCCGACCGGGGACTAGTATGCGACGTTCGAGAATTAGTGAGAATGTGGAAAGCGTGAATTATAAAGAAGAAAAATAATTAGAAAGTAAAAATTAAATTAAAAATGAGAGAGAAAGAGAGAACCAGCACCGCGTCTCGATTGTCGAATGCTCGCCACCGTGTTTAGGGCGAAAATTATGAAGAATGAATGCAGAAACTGAATTAAGATGAAGAAGAAAAAAAGAACGACCGACTTATTAACACGAAAAAAACGTAAAACTCCATACAAGATGAAGATATAAGATTGTATCTAACCTGTATACATTGACATATTATTATTATTATTATTATATAATATTGTAATTAAGAATTTGAAACGATATTACATAAGATTAATAATAAACAAACGCATCTTCACCTTTTGTTGCATAGCTTTCTATTACGATGATTTTTTTTTTTATATGTATTCCCAAAACTTTTTCGACGTGACGATCTTGTAAATTTAATTGTGAACAACGTTAACTGTACGTGCATGAATTATTTGCGTGTCGAGTTTATGATAATTGTTTTTTTTTTAAATTTATCATATTTGAACTTTTCACGAATTGATTCATTGCTTATTGAATTTATTCATTTTTCGAATTAGTACAGCAGTTGCTAATTCACCAATAGATGATCGATAGGGAAAAGGGTAGATGATTATTAGTTAAAATCAATTCAGCTATTCAACGTCTGAATGAGGTTTCTCAAAGTCGGGTACCAAGCTCAAGGGCTTCTACGCACGCAAAAACTAAATCACAACATTTCACAAGAACCTTCGGTCCGTTTTTAAAAACGAAACGTTAGTCAACCCGTGAGCTCTGTGGGGACCACATTTTGTCGATATATTTTTATCGCTAAAAGGGACCCGAGAGGCTAGACCGAAGATTATAATCGTCTGCACTTCTTGTAGCAAAAAATCAAGACGTTACACCCTTTAAATTCATTGTTGAAAACTGGTAGCCGTTTCAGAAAAAAAAAGCATTGTAGCAGTGACGACGAAAGTATGGATCCCGGGGTCTTCGAAGAGCCCACGCACTGATCAAGGATTAATACTACAGACGATAGTAAGACGTAATTTACTTACCAGCCGCAATGAGCGACTTCTCGATCTGTTTTATCAATCGGACGATTGATACAAACATATACGAGAAACAATGTACAGTCGAACTTCGTATAACGAATCTCTAGGGAAGAGCAAAAAAGTTCGTTATATCGAGTTTTCGTTATATTGAGGTTTCGTTATATCGAGGTCATGTTCCAAAAAATTCGTTATATTGACATTTTAATAAAAAGAACAAATAAAAATTGCTTTAATTTGAGCCTTTCTTTCTTTAAAAAATGTATTAGTACTATAAATATAGGGATATTTTAAACCAGGTGCATTGGTTTAGTAGTTAGCGTGCTGGCCAGCGGATCGGAAGGTCGCAGGTTCGAATCCCAGTCGCTCGTCACTTTTGTCGTGAAATATTTTTCTTCGATATTTCTCGGCGAAATGCGACTACTTCCGTGACTGGAGGCGAATTTTGGGGCCGGCTGTATCGGTATGGGTTTTCCGCAGTTTCCCTATGCCCATGGCAGACATGTCGTGGTGAAATACGATACAGAGGGAGAAGTCGGTGGCGGTCGCATAGTGGGGCGATGGGAAGTAGGGGGGGGGGGGGGGGGTGGAATGGGAGATATAGAGAGGGGATGTTGGAATAATAGGTGACAGAATTTGAAGTTGAAGTGGGTTTGGGGCTCGTAAAAAGGGGAAGCCCTATACGGCTGGAACAAACCAATACATATAGGGGATATCTTTTAAAGAAAGAAAGGTTTAAATTAGAGCATTTTTTTACAATCAATTAGCAATTAGAGCATAATTCATATAATATATTACTTTTAGGAGCGGAGTATTTTCAAATTGCAAACAAACATTTCGATTAAAACACATTCGTTGGTTTTATAACCATACATATACATAGCAACATTGAAATAACAGCTTTGGTATCTTTGCGTTCGTCAAAGTCTTCTAAATATTCGGTAATTTTCTTTTGCGTACCCTTGGACTTTTGTCTTTGAATTTGGTTTTCGATAGTTGCCGATCGAGTTTCCCGAGTTTTCGATAGTAATTTGATAGCAGCGAGGGGAAGAAGCGAACGAATGGTAGGGAGTTCGTTTACCGAACGCTTCGTTATACAGAGGTTTTGTTCACAAAAATTCCTTGTATAGAGGGTTAAGGGCCCTGAAAATAAATTCGTCATATCTATAGTTTTTCTTCGTTGTATCAAGATTTCGGGTGTCTATCGGAAAGGAATGGACAAATTCTTCGTTATATCGAGGTTCGATTGTATGTTTGAAAATTGGATAAACTTCGAAACAGCTGTTACCTCCGATTTGGGAGGATTTTTCAATTTTGCACAGACCTTTTTTTTTTTGACAATATGAATCTTTGCCTAAAAGAATTTTTGACGCATCGCAATAGTTTTCGAAATATCAAATATTGAAAATTGATTAATCAACGCGCGCGTATATCTATATCTATCATAACGCGGTACTGCTATCCCTACCATATCGGCATGATCGACTCAACCACGGTCTTACATACAGGTCTGGAAACTCCAGTGGAAGGGGTAGGTAGCTTATTGAAGAGAGTTGGTAGTTCACTAGTCGCCACTAGGTTCGTTGCGATCAAAATACCCGTTGCGGCGCGACCGGGAGGATCAGACAGAGACAGCACTAGGCGGCCATGCTTCTAATCTCTCTATCTCTGTCCCACCTTCTTGTTCGTTACGCGGATATTTGAGTTCGAAACACTTTTAAAACGGCCAGGAAAAGGCGTTAGTCCTGTCAGTTTCGATTAATACAATAAAAAAAATATGATCCTAATCGTAATCAAACAAACTTTATAAATCCAAGCGAGCGTGATAAGCATATACATACGATTTTGAAGCTGTCACATTGCATGTGAACTTTCAAAGCTACTTGTCTCAATTTTTTTTCTTCCATCCCTCATTCCCGTGTTTTTTATGCAATTTAATAAAAATACAAATGCAAAAAATTCTCTGATATCTTTTATTTTTGTACATGCATTTCGTTTTTCATATCGAGGTAAGCAGAATGAATCCTTTCAAATTTTTTTATGTTGCCCCTTCATGTTTTTTTTTATCGTTGCAAGTGTTTCGGTTGTCACCGGTAGCATATCTCTTTTTAACCAACTTTTATTCCTGAAACGTATTAAACGTACCAAGGTAAGTAACCACGAAAAAAATCTTTATTATATTTTTTATCTCATCACGTTGATGTAATGATTTTTGTTTGTTTTCACGTATTCCATCATGGTAAGTATAAATAAGTTCACAGAAATTTCACGAAAACATCATGGTAAAATAAATAAATAAATAAATACAAAAAACCCGTTCTTTTTTCAAATTATAACGTTTATTTTCTTTTATTTGCAGGTATGCCAGCTGTTTAAACGCAGGTAAGTATGAATATATAAATCAATCTTTTGATATTCGTACCTTCTCTGCATCCAGTATATTTTATATTATTTTTGTAAGTATTCCAGTTGTATACAGGCAGGTAAGTATTAATATTGTGTATATTAATGTACATTTAAACATATACATTGACAATTCCGTACGGCGCACCACTTCACCATTTTAAAAGAATAAGCTTTCAATTTATCGAAAACGTACTGTGTCCAAAACGCGGAAAAAACAATTATCATCGACTCAGCGACACACGTTTTCAACCGCTCACCCCGTTGTTCGCCGTATTGAGGTTATGTATGTCGGGGTTTTATAACCGCAGCGACAACTAGTGGCGGCGCTAGGACCGAAATTTGTCACACTAACTGACGCACCTGATCGCGGCTGCCAGCATTACAGTTTCCAGACCTGTATGTAAGACCGTGGACTCAACAAACCTACGAAATCCAAACAAACGCAACCGAGCCTCAACGATCCCGAACAAAACACCCAAGCATAAATAATCTCAAACAAACATAACTAAGCCCAAAAAAAAAACAACCAAGCCCAAACAAAGATTATAAAACTCAAACAAATACAAGAGATCCCAAACAAAGCCTACAAAACCCAAAGGACCACAACCATGGTCAAAGAAAACCCATCTAACACAACCAAGCCCAAACAATCCCAAACAAACCCAACCAAACCCGCCAAAACCCAAGCAAAACAAAAACAAACCCAACAGTCACACGACACGACACGAGCGACGAAAGTGTCTGTCATGTCGATAAAGTAGAGATAGCGTTAGCACGTCATGATAGTTATCGATATACACGCGCGTTGATTAATCAATTTTCGAAATTCGTTATTTCGAAAACTATCGGGATGCGGAAAAAAAAACAATTTAGGCAGTGACTTGTATTATCAAAAGGAAGACCTGTGCAAAATTCCAGCCGAATCGGAAGTTCAGCTTAAAAATTTAGTGTACATTACTTGCAACGTGAATATCCGAGTAATATAATTATCGTCACTGGATATTCGTTGCAAACATATATTCTGCATTCTTTTACATTTGACTCATTGTTTTTATGAATTTTGATGTCGCCCTGAAGTATGCTCTTAATGAAGACGGTGACAGTGCCGACTGCAAACAATCGATCGATCGAATTCGGTATCGATCTTACCATCGCAGTCGAGGAAAAACGCATCTGCGGCAAGCACCACCGCGGCGCACTCTCTGGCCGTCATCTTTACGAATACAAGATGTCTACTTTGCGGAATGTTGCGACGCGTCAATTAATACGTGTTCAATAATTCAGAAGTTTCTACTTCGGACAGTTCGAACTTTTTTTACGACCCGGTCGACATTTATGAGTGGAAGCATCGGCAAAATGAGCTTTTCGGTGAAAAAAACGGGTGGCAGGATGTGGCACGAGGCGAGAAAACAGGAGAAAAAAATTCGCGGGATGCTCGTGGATTATCGTAGGCGAGCCGAACGACGAAGAGATTATTACGAAAAAATTGTATGTTTAGTGAAAAAATCGCGGTTTTTTTTTCTTCATTTTCGTTAACATGAAAATGATTTGTTATCAATTTTATCATCGTATCCTTGTTCCTATGAGCTTACGTTTCGACGAAAAAAAAAAACAGTATGGCGGGGTCGTTTAACCTTACATCCTCGGAGTGACGATGCATGACCGATTTTGAGCATTGCAATTTTAAAATTACGTTTTCTTTTGAATCGCTTAGAAATCCGATCCTACGCAATTCCTTCAACTGCATGGAAGGCCGTGCAAAATACACTTGGATCCTGTAATAGCAGTTGCCGGTGACAGTCCTGCGAACATGTAAGTCGCAATATACAGAATACTTTGCCTCTAATTAGGAAGCAAAAACAATCCCAAAGCACACATCCAGTCAGATTGACCCCAAACAATTTTTAGCTTCAAATTTCTTGAAAATGATTTCCTTTTTGAAAAAATGTTAAGAAGTTTCCGGACAAGTGACGAAATGGTAGCATTTGATTCAAATGTAAATAGTAGATTCTTTGTCATAGACTGAATGTACCCTTCCAATTTTTAATCGATCATCTATATCGTTTCCATTCAATTTATAATTGAAAAAGTACTTTCTAACATAAGGAGATATCTACACTCATTGCTGATCGGCAGTTTTGTATGCAGAATAGTGCGAAGAAATGCCAAGAATGTTATGGAAAACTGTAAAACTATTCAGTACATTAACTATTCAGAAAATGTTCAGTATTTCCCCCAACGACGAAACATAGAGGCCAAGTATGGCAAGGTAGTACGAGTCCTGAATGGGGCACATTTTTTAATACCGCTAATAGCCTTGGCGCGGCTATACGTTTGATAAAATGAATCTTCAAGGAGAAGTGATATATTTTATTTTTAACACTTGACATTTAACGTTCTGAACTGATTTGGTTTAATGAAGAAATGTAAATTTTTTTTTTTTAATGTACTTGTGTTACTGCACTCGCTAGCGCTCGTGGTAACAGCATAAGTTTCGCCAACTGAAAAAACAAACTCGCAACACAAGCAGTGTACCATCGCCAAATTTATCAAATTTTTTTATACATAAAATAATTCAATAATGTGCATCGATATAACATTCAATACAGGTTATCAATACACTTGTGTAAAAATAATAATAATCTTAAATGCAGGACTCGAAATTTATTATAGTAAACATGTTGTTTTCAAAGGAAATATTGGTGTGTAGAAGTTGGTGCCCTGCTCAAGAACAGTAGAATTCCCCCCTGATCTCCCTAAAGAAGAGGTGTCCCGAAACTCCCCAAAATGTTTGTTACAGCAAATTTATTGAACTTCGCATCTGCACAATCAGATTTAGTGAAAAAAAAAAGTGCTCATTGAAAAGTCGGTTTTAAAAATTAAGACACGACTTTAAAAATGGTGGTCTATTCTTTGGTTCACGAAATAGTTATTTTCCTTTTTTCCAAAAACAGGATGCCGTGGCAAGGTAACGAAGACAATCTGATAGACCGTTTTGATGTCAGAGCTCATCTGGATTGGATTCCCGAAGCTCCCGACACCATAGATGTGGACATTGCGCTAACTAGCGAAGACAGGCATATCAACTACGAGCGCTATCGTATTATTGTCCAAAATGAATTTCTCGGAGGTTGAAGAAACAAACAAACAAAACAAATTCAAGAAAAATAACAGTTATCCAGAAGTGGAAGGACGCTGTAATGTTTTTTTCTAAATATAACTTTTGTTTTCACTAGTAACCGAAGAGAAATTCCTCCATCAAATTCATTTGGAGGAGCAATTTGGCTCCTCCACTAAACCAGATTCCATCAAGGACAAGAAAAAATCCAGCAATAACGCGGCCATCGGGTACAACTATGAGACCGAGGAAGCCATACCGGAGCCTGTTAAACATGTGGATCAAAACGCGTCCGATGAGAAGCCAGAGGACGAGGATAGTGATATCGATTTAGGTAAGAACCCGGCATCCAATAAAATCCACGCCAAAATAACCAATACTTCGAACGCGCAGCCCGTCCCACAATTCTTTTCCTCTTATCGCTTTTTAGTTTTCGACGTGTGTGTGTTTTTTTTTTGGTTGCTCCAGATATTTGCGTGGACGTTTCACAAATAGAGCCGTCCCAAGCTCATGAGATGAACCAAGTTGCTCAAAAATACGGCCTCCTCGGCGCGGACTACTTTAGTTTTTTGACGCAAGACTTCGAGGAAGCGGAAACGCTGAGACAAGCTCGCAAGCAGGAGGAGGAAAAAGCGATGTATTCGGGTCGACGCTCACGCCGTGAACGGCGAGCTTTCCGTGAGAAGAAAATGATTGGTCGTGTGATGAGCCCGCCTAGGTGAGAAAAAAGGGCGAATGGAAAATTCTCGCGTCATATGCGTGTCCTTGTATGCAGAGAATGCAATCGCTTTCTTTCTCTCTTTGTTTCGCAGTTACGCAGCACGCGAGAGCCCCGAGTACAATCCCTACAGAAAATCATCGTCAAAGTCTCGTTCCCGCTCAACGTCGCCCGTGAATACCGGACAAATAACGTACATCACGAGTTTCGGTGGCGAGGAAGAGGCTCACGGTAGTTCGTCGCACGTTACATCCTCGAGCTCAAAGAGAGCCAATTACTCGCATTTAAGGAGAAGGAGGTCGGACAGCCCGTTGTTCAGCGAGCGAACCAATAGTCGGAGAATTTCGAAATCACGCTCGCGAAGCCGTTCACGCTCAGTCGGGAGAAACAGGTCGTACAGATCGCGCGACAGAAGGCGCAGTCTCTCGCGAAGCCGGTGAGTTGTGTAGAAAGAACAAAAATCGCACAAGTTAGGATGCAATAACGATCGTCTTTCATATTCTACACGTAACATTATTTATAGGAGTAGAAGAGCCCGTTCTCGACCACGTAAACGCGGAAGATCAAGATCAAGGAGTCGAACGCGACGCTCGCGGAGCCGACAACGACTTACGTCTCGCGGCAGAAGTCCCACACGATCGCGATCGTCGCGATCAATATCACGCTCAAGATCAAGATCGCGGTCGCACTTTCGACGCTCCCGGACAAGCTCGTCGAGCAGTTATTCGAGATCGCCGACGCGATCGAGATCCAGATCGCGCAACAGAAGTTTATCGCGCGACAGCTTCCGGAGGACACGTTATTCCGGCTCCAAGTCACGTTCGAGATCACGTTCGCGGTCCAAATCTCAAACGAAATCGAGATCGAGGTCGAAGAGTCGCGGAAGCGGTAGAAGATCAAAAAGCACGGAAAACAAAACGTCCGCTTTACCAAGGTATTTTTCGTAAACTTATCGCAAGAACATTCAGGGATGCGAGTAGCAAAGTGGTTGCCAAAACGACGATAACACACTACTCCAAAGAATTAAAAGAACAGAACATTTCGTCCCTTTTTTTAGTGCTTTTGAAGCTTATGAAGCTTCAAGTCTCTAGTTTTTAGATCTTTTCGCAAAAATTTTTTGTTAGCTATGGTTATCTCGCAATCATAAGAAATAGCGCGAGACAAAATGTTTCCATTTTTTTTGTTTTTTTTTTCAGATTTCCACGGGCTCGGGAAATTAGTTAAACCAATGCATACGTGAGTTAGCTTGTTTATTCAGCTATAATTTCGTTTTTTGTCTGTCTCTCTACGTCCATTTTATTGCTGAGATATCCGACTTTGAATGAAAAAGGATCCTTTTGTCTTTGACCATCGATATCTCAGGAACCAATGATCGCACAGGGAATTAGGGGGCAGTTTTTAAAACTTGAATACATTTCCTACAAGGCCCTTTCATTGATTGTTGAGAAACAATTTTTTTTTCAATCGTTAACATTAATTTGAAAAAGTACACAAAATGACTTTTTCTGGTGTTTCAGTAAATCTACCACTACTTTACAAATATTCATGGATAATTGTAAATTATCTATGATAATTAACATAAATTATCTCTAATAACCCAGTAAATTTTCAAATTGATCTATCGAACCGTTTCTTCGGACCGATTGATCAAAGTTTTACAAAACAATTAAAGGAACAAGTGTATCGTTCCTAAACATCGTGTAATCATCATCAAAATGAAAAGAACAATTTTTTTCCGACTTTTTTTCACAACTTTACACCAGATACTCGGTATATTTGAGGAAAAAAAAATTCAAAAAAAAATAAAAAAATATTTTTGAATTTTTAAAAAATCTGTTAAACATTTCAGGAAACTATACTGATTCATATTAGACACGATTCGAACTTTGCGTACCATCATTTCACTCATCTTCAATTGCATTAATTAAAAGTTGATAAGCTCAAATTTTTTTTTAATAAAAAATATTTAATTTTTCGCAATTTTTTTTCTTGAATTTAACAACTAACTAGTGCAAAGTTGCGGAAAAAGGTAAAAAAAAATTCGTCTTTCCAATTTGATGATGATAACATGATGTTTAGGAACATTCGTTCCTTTAATTGTTTTCTAAAACATTGATCGATCGGTCCGGAAAAACGGTTCAATAGATCAATTTGAAAATTTACAAGGCTACTGGGGGTACATTAAGTTGAAAACAAAACCTGGCAACGTTAGTCTTTCCATGAATATTTGTAAAGTAGTGGTAGATTTACTGAAACACCAGAAAGTCATTTTTTTGTACTTTGTTTAAATTGATGTTAAGGGTGGAAAAAAATTGTTTCTCAAAAATCAATGAAAGGGTCTTGTAGAAAATATATTCAAGTTTTCAAAACTGCCTCTTAATTCTCTGTGGGATCATTGGTTGCTGAGATATCGATGATCAAAGACAAAGGGAACCTTTTTCGGACATTCAAAGTCCGATATCTCAGCCAAAAATTGATGTAGAGAGACTGACAAAAAACGAAATTGTAGCTGAATAAACAAGCTAACTGACCTATACATTGAATGAAATGAAAAAAAAAATCCCGAGCCCGTGGACCCTTGAAAAAAAAAAAAAAAAATTGAAAATTTTTGTCTCGCGCTATTTCTTATGATTGCGAAATAACTGTAGCTCATAAAAAAATTTTGCCGAAAGATCTCAAAGCTAGAGACTTGAAGCTTCAAAATGCTTTTTTATTAATCTCGATACGACCATTTTTTATAGAGATGCAGGGCTTAAAAAAACACCAAAAAAAAGGGAAGAAATGTTCTGTTCCTTTAATTCTTTGGAGTAGTGTATTTGTATAGTCATCTCGCCTGTTATTTGTCTTTACTGTTGGGAAAAATGTAAAGTTAAACGGATATTGTTTGAAGGTACTATGGTCGGCGTGGAAAGTCTTCGAGTCTCGAGCTGGAGTTGTCGGACAATGAAGAGAAAAATGTCCACAATGGACCCAAAGTACCGACCACTAGCACAAGCGTGTAAGTTATATAAATATACATACATTATTGTCGGAAAATATGGGTACATTGTACGAATTTTCGATCGGGACGTAAAGGTCAAGGTCTCGGCAAAAAAGCGCAAAGGGATCTTCGAGATACTATTAAAAAGATAAAAAACGAGCTCGTTTATGCTTTTTTTCCTTTTTCTATTTACTGAGTGGTCTTAAATATGATTGTTTTCTGCGACTTGTTTGCCTCTTAAAATTCGCGTGTCTTTTTTTTGGGGAAATGGCAATCGAAATATCTTAGAGAAACTTGAGGCAGTCGAGCTTTACCTTCAATTTGGGTCTGAAACAATCTGCGATTGTCCCGCAAGGTTAATCAGTAAAGTAGTGCAGCTTTCGAAAAATTCGCCGTAAATCAGGAACTGTCGGGTTTAGAACAAGGGAAAAAGTAGGATCGAAGAAAAATTAAACAGAATCGTGTGTTAAAAAAAATATATTTTCGATTATTTGTTTTTATGGTGGCTTATGATCGAAGAATCGTTAAAAATGTGTTCATACTTTCGTACTTATTAATCGTCACCTGGAATAACGTGATAACTCTTATTTTCAGGAACAAGCCAAAAGCAGGGTTAAGTACAAATTCTGGTGGCGGACACAAAGTCAGTAAGAACCGTAACGCTTTTTTAGTCACTTAATGCACAGAGCAATGAAAACAAAAAACAAAGAAAAAAAAAAGAAAGTCGTCTCTTGTAAAACTACTCGTTTGTCTCGTTGGTTCACCGTCGTCGAACTATCCAACGGTTTTTTGTTTTATTTCGCCTCGCGAAACATTTGTGTTCGAAATCATTCGCGCAATGAGAGCTGTTTGGCCACATCGACAGTGCAAAGATTTTGGCGCGTTCGATGTCAAATGATTACCGCATTGAATTCGATACGATCGCGATTTGATTTCTTTGAGGCATCGACGTATAACGAGCGCTCGCAAGACGCAAAACTTATATTGACTTAGTAAATCTCACTATTTGGTTCATTTGCTGCTTCTAGAATATCAGTTTTTTTTTCGCCGCTATACGTAATAAAGAGGGAGGGGGAGAGAGAGAGGGAGAAAGAAAAGAAGTTCGCGATTTGAACGGTCTTCGAGGCGCGTATCTTTAAGACTTATATTTTTCAGTCGTCGAAAATAACACCCCAGGAGCGGCTTAAAAAGAAAATGCAGTTTCTCCTGAATCGGCAATGTAAGTGTATCCCCTAAGAGTAAATCGTTTCGCTTATCGGACGGCAACTTCCGATCATTCGGTGACGTTTTGCCGTCATTCGTTACAGACAAGGCCGACAAGAAAGCCGAGCAACTTAGAATCGAAAAGATGGAGCAGCAGAGACAGGATCGCGAGGACGAAATACGAGAAATGTCACTAAAGTTACGACGCAAGTAAGTATTTCGAGTGACGGTACGTTTATAATCGATTGCACAAAGGAGAAATTGAAATATTTTAACGAAATGCTCCATAACGTTTTGGATATTTTTTATTCTAGCGAAACGCTATTTTTCAAAAGCTTTAAGTTCTCAAAATTCGTATCGCTGTCCGAACGTCCGTTCCTATAAGTTAATTTTCTTATTTGCAGACAACGCGAGAGGCGGCATCGATACGAGGGTCATAGTTCCGATTCTCGATCATCCGTTTCTCGATCACCGAGTCCAGCTCGTAGCCCCCGTCATGGTGCCCGTCGTGATAGACGAGACCGGGACAATCGAGACTTTGATTGTGAGAACGAGAGAGAGCGAGATCGCGACCGAGACAGGCGCGACGATCGCGACAGGAGTCGACAAGAATCACGAAGACGATATAGAGAAACACCGCCGCGCTCGTTGAGTCCACGAAGCAGCAGGTGACTTTTTGCGATTGGCTGAACCGACAGTTTATTTCGTTACCTTTTTCGATTAACATTTCCCGTGATAAATAGACTTTTAATTTTTTCCTTTGACACGAATAGCCGAAAGATATATGCCCTAGTAATCATACGTCGACTATTAAAATGTCAAGTTGCTTGCGCAGTGTTTGAAAAAGGTTGCCAAATGTTTTTACGGATTCCTCTACCGGGCATACCCTGTATTATTTCATCTTAAGGTATTCCATTCAATTTTCGTCAACAATTAAGTAAAAATACATTCCAGTATATTGGTAAAATTTCAAGCCACGTTACCGAAATTTTAACAAAAAATGACGATTTAAAAAATCATCTAATTTATGCAGCACTTTATGGGGATAACATGCTGGCCACATTTCTATCTGATAATTTTGATACTAAATAACTTTAGACGTCTGATATAAATTGCTCTTAGCATATAAAAATTTTGAAGATTTCGTAACGACAATAAAAACTAGGAGTCACCGAATGTTCAAAGAAAATATTAATGATAAAACTTGAAAAAATATGACTAGCAGAAGAATATTCGTAACCGCGACTTTTCACAGAACATGTAAATGTGTCTAAATCTACAAAATTTATGCGAAATTTTCTATTCTCATTAATCGTTGGTTATTACAATTTATTGTAATTTATTTTTATTAAGCGCCACTGTAATTTACTAATGATTCAAAAGACTCTTGGCTTATGCGCCCAAAAAATACGGCCCGCTGCGAAAGGAATAAATGTTTTTCGAGACACAAAAACATACGGCACTCTACCAAATTCACTTGGCCACGTTTCCTTTAACATGTTTATTCTTTCCTTTTCCAGGTGCCTCGTTGACTACTGAAAATCAAGATATACGAACCCGATCAAGAAAAATGTTAATGTCTAGATGTTATTACACTTCCACTTGACGAATCTTCCCTCGATTGTTGTTGGCGCTTTCACAAATTATTGCGTAAGTTTTTCGTCGATCGTTGTACCGTTTTAACGGTAAATCCATCTTATTTTCACGACGGCACAATTATATACATATATATATATATACACACATATATATATATATACACTGTAGAATTTTGTTCAATAAATGAAATCATGTTCAATGATACTGTTCACTTGAATACAGAATTATTAATGCGTTCAAATTCCTGTCGTACTAAAACTGTAAAAATGTCTTTCTCATACACGGAGAGAATTAAATGTTAAAAATTAACGTGCAGTAACGGTAACCAGATGACAACCCTGAAACTTCGCTTATTATTACTGAGTAAAACACAGATTTTCACGAAAATAAAATAAAATTTCTTCTTCAGATAGAAAATTTTACCAGATTTTCTAGTAAATTTTGATGTGTAACAAAATACGCAAAACTTAAATTTAAAAAATATATAATATCAGCGAAATTTTACTGTGCATTTTATTATTTTATGCCTTTCAAAAATGTCTATAAAAAAGTATCGTCTTTATAACAGTTATTTTAAGATTTATTATAAAATTTAATGAGTGTTGTAGGAAAATGTATTGTGCTCTCGGTAAAAATTATCGTGCGCGCTACCCTTCTTGTATAGTAAAATTTTAGCTACGTATTTGAAATTTTCTGTAACGTGAGTTAAAAAAAACTTGTCGCATACGAATTATTATGCTTTTCTCACTTGTCACCACATTGAAATATATCACGGTAATTTTTACCGTGAAATTCACGACAAAAATTACTTTTTAATTCTCTCCGTGTACAACATAGTAAAATGTAAGGCCGGTTGAGTGTTGAACTTTCGATTGAGTTTACACTTAGATCATTGCTACGCACGAAAGCATTGCCTATGCGGACACGCTCGTGTGAGGTAAAGTATTATCCTGAGGGGCGATCGTACAACTTCGCGCAGCTAACATTGGTGAAAATTGAATCCATTTCGTGATTGTATTGCGGAAACAAAACGGTCAGAATGATATTTTCTTAGATCATTTGAATAAAATAGCCCTCGCTGTCTGGTATTTTTCTAGTGAAAATATATCGACACGTTTGCTTGTAATATTAAAAGAATGGAGCTAGCGTCAGTATTTAACGCAGTCGCTATGAAACGGTATGTGAAAAGTTCCTAACTTTGATCGTGTTCGATGCGGCAAAACTTTTCGAAACTTCGCAAACGGACACTACAGCTTTTTTTTTCACGCACTATAAATTTTGACAATTTTTGTCGAAAGAGGCATTCACGCGAGAATTACCTCGCACACCTGAATCATGTACGACTATTTCCTCTTTCGCATGCGAATTTGGACACTTCTTTACCGCGACGTTTACTCCGCGAGCTAAACTTTAACGTGGGTAGGTATAATGGCTAGTCGTATTCTCTGATCGCCTTTTAGCTTTCTATTTTTCGTGTAACAATTGTCTGCTAACACGGCGACCTTGCAATGTATATCCAACGAGTGTTGTCTTTGGAAAAACGATCATTTGTATAATGAATTCTCAAAACAATTATCGGGTTCGCTCGATCTGCGTCGCAGCTCATCACGATCGATAATTGTCGTCGCAGTTTTCCTCAAAATAATGGAATTTGCGTTACGAGTGTGCAAACGATGAAGTTTTGGGCGGGGCGCGACAAGGTATTCACGTCAGCCACTGCTATCCTTTAAATACTTTGACTTAATATGAACGAAGGTGCTGTGTTAAATAAGGATATTTGATTGATGAGCTTGTTTTCTTGTAGCAAGCAGGAAGATTGTGCATAATTTTTTATCGCATTCACGATTATTGAATAACGACCACGATGTATTTAACGTATTAGTCGCTAGAGTAACACTTGCGTTACTACGCGGAAACACGTACAAAAAAAATGCATCAGTCGATTTTCTGTTTGCAAGACCTTATAAGAGTATGCAACCGCGTCTTCTGTTCAATAGTCTTCCTGAGACTACCTAACGTTCAACATGAAAATCATTTCCATACTCGCTATTCTACTGTTTCTGCTGTTTGAGTTTTCCTACGGTCAAGGTAAAAATCACATTCCATTACCACTAAATGCATTATTGACTTGACTGATATTTCACGTGTTTAATTCCTATAAGTATAATATATACCCACAAATACGTAAAATATTCACGCAATTATGATTTTTCGAAATCCTCACATTGAAAAAAATGTTTAGGTCTCAAGAAGGCTGTATAACTAGAAATTCAAAGTGACTGTATTGTTGACAATATTTCCTTTTCTTCTGTAAAATACTCACTATCTGAAAATGCGTATATCGCGTTGAAGTAAAATCTACTAATGATTTTTCTCTGACGAACGGACACAAAGATGAGTTTAGAAGGCTTGCAGTTGTAAAATGATTTTAAAACAGTGGGATTTCCAGAGCATGTGGCAATTGCGTGATATTTTTCGTATTAGAGATGTATTGACGATTGACAAGTTATCATTGACTATTGGCTCCGATATTTATTGACAAGGATGGGGACGTAGATGGTCGGGCGGTGGTCGCCGATGGGAATACGAAAGACGCTATTGGTATAGGACACCGAGCTACTACACATATGGTAATAAGAATTCTTGAATCGTTGCAATTTTTGCAGAATCTCTATCACAATCGGTTTCAAGATTATTTATTAATTTAAACTAAGGCACCCAGCATAATTGTTGAGGGGGTGTATTATTATTGAGCTATTTATTTAAAATTAGACACCAATGAACTTCTGTTTCTAGTGTACCTTCGTACGTTCTTACGGGTTTTTTGATTCCATCTCTTTCTGTTTTATCCCACGCTCTTCGTCATTTCCTGAGAGCCCACATTTACCCTTTCTCGATGGACTATCGTAATAATTACACGTAACGAAATTCAGTCCTGTTACTATCGGGAACTCAATAAAACTACGTCCTGTTCCGTCGGCGCACAAGTCAGTGCACGGTTCAGCGATCACCCATCCAACTATTGGCTCAGGCTAACGCTCCTTAGCATGGGAGATCGCCGGGACCACACACCCACTGCTTGTTCATTACTGTAGTGACATGTATTATATTTATTTATAGTTGTTACTGTATTAAACTTCTACATGACGTTGAAGTTTGCATCGTTGGAAAGCAACGAATTTTTTTTTTTTTAATTGCCAAATTTCTTTTGGCAGATTTCAGCTACGAATATCATGCACACATTTTTTAGGATTCTTATTTTGCGATTTACAACTTAAATCTGCATAATATGATTTTGGATAATAATGGAAATGATTAAGAATTTTCGTTGCATTCCAATGATGCAAACTTTAACTTTATAATTCTATGACGTTGAAGTTTGCATCGTTGGAATGCAACGAAAATGATTTTTTTTTAGTTGCCAAATTTCCGTTGCCTGATATGAGCTTGCGAAAATCACGCAGTCATTTTTTAGGATTCTTATTTAGCGATTTATAAACTAAACCTGCATAATATGATTTTGGATAATAATGGAAAGGATAAATGACAAAGAATTTTTGTTGCGTTCCAACGACGCAAACTTCAACGTCATGTAGAAGTTTAATTTTTTTTAGTTGCCCAATTTCGTTCGGCAGATTTGACCTACGAAAATCACGCAAACATTTGTTAGGATTCTTATTTAGCGATTTACAATCTAAATCGGCATAATATGAATTTTAATAATAAAGGAATTAAGAAATGAAAAAAAAATATTCGTTGCCAAATTATCTACGTGCAATTTTTTTACATCTTATTTCTCTTGCATCTCTATAAATACGAAGGCACTTTAAATTGAGAATTAAGAAAAACATCAGAAAAAAAGGTTTCTTTTCATAACCGAATAATATTTTTTTTCAGAATGGTACTACTGATAAGAGATCGTCGGTAGCAAGAATGTTAAAGCTGTTGGCCCGCATAAGAGTGATCAGATGAATCAATGAACGTGTACTTGGAAACCCTTCGCAGTCATGTATCAGCCGTTCTAATTGATGCGTGCGGTTGTCAACCATATTATTGTTTAACCTTGTTTAAATAAATACACGCGAAGCAGATACGCAGATCATTGACCGTCTCACGCAGCAGCCTCCTTACAAGAAGCGTCGAGAAATTTATTTTCGGAAACCCCCAGATTGGAGTACGATACGAATACATGATGTAAGAGACGCGTATGGAGCAGGCGGTTCGAGATCGGTTGACCGTGAAAAGGGGCCGAGCTGGCGCGTAATGACGCCGTAGCGAAGGAAATCCCCCGAAAGTCGCCGGACGACGATGAAAGGCGCTTAACATTGAACTATGAATGAATCGTGTAATATCGACTGGAAAGTACGAAGGTCTTCTGCGGCCATTAGCGTCTATGACGTTTCGTCTTTTTCTGGGAAAACTGTGGATGTTATTTAGCACTCTAAATAGAAAAAAAAAACAGGCTCGTTAATTTATTTACGTCTGAGAATCGTACTCTACGATGGATACATATTTGTACCTTTGATTTAGGTTTTATTTTTAACAAGGCAACTATTTTTCAAAGTGAATGCAGTATGTCTCATTGGTGATTTTTGGGCTCAGGTGTCCGTAACGTTCGTAAAGCATCATTAACTTTGAGTCGATATTCTATGAGTCTACAATTAACTTTTGGAGGGTAACTTTTTTGTGTATAGGGTACACCGATCAGTGAATGGACGAAAGCTGTTTTATATTTAAAATAAGTAAAAAATATGAATTGTCGATAAAAACTCGAATCACTATGATTTAGCAAAACCAATTACAAGTGTCGTTAAAACCAATTTCCTTAGTTTAATGTAGAATTTTGATGCCACACGGATTTTTTATAATTTGTGGTAGTTGCACACCGCGCAACTCAGTTACGATACGGCTGTACACGGTAGGTCTTCTAAAGGCGAAAACAAAAATTTTTATGCATTTCGAAAGTAAGTATTACCTTTATTATTTAAGATAGAATCAATCTTTGATATTTTGAGAAAAATCCAAATAAATTCGTAATAATAGATCAGAATTACACGTGTTTATTCACTGATGCTGTATTCTAACTTCTTTCCAGTGAATGGACATGCCTCCTTTGTTCTGATAATGCTCAAAGCAAAGTGAAAAATCTACCTCGTCTGGTGAATGTTGAATAATTAACTACTGTTAAAAATTGACAATGTACATTTCGTCAAATGCTGGCAACAAATTATTTCAATCGTTTTATAAATTTTGACAAAATTTAGCTTTCTGTTTCTCCGACGAAACAAACTTTGGTAGTTTTTTACTCATACTCATATGTAGGTTAAACCGACCAGTGAATGGACGAATAGCGATACTGTAGGATTCGGATGGACTGTAAAATGAAAATATTATCAAAACAAACGTTTTAATTGCTATAACTAATAAAAGATATTATTCTGACAGTAGAAAAATTATTCGAAATAATTGCGACAAATAATATTGGAGATATTGATAAATAAGTAGTGAATAAATAGTGAATGGACACTCGACCACCAGTAAACGAGTGTACAGTGTAGATAAACGCTGTAAAGGATAAAGATGTATTATTCAGTTTTATTAAGAGGGCACATCCGGGGGACGGCGGAAAAAATAAGTGAATTTTGGGATTATTACGTCAAAAACTATTTGTCCGATTTCATCCAAGTTTGTTTCATTCAAAAGTATAAATATTGAGGCGTACTAACAATTGTTTAAATAAATATATATTGACTGAGATCGCTGTTATTGTGGCCGGCGTAAAACATGTCCCTCGCTTTCACACGGTCTGCGGCCCCCATGATTGCATGCAGTTGCAAGCTTCAGTTGATCCGAAACAAAAATTTCGAAAAGATTCTCAAAATCTATAAAGCTCTTCGCATCGTAGAATTTTTGGAAAATAATTTTTTTTTTCACAGTATAGCGCCTGATCGAAATTAACATTCATTTTTCAACCTAAATTTTCGACCTTTCTGGCTGGATAAAAAAAACAATAATTGCTACTTATCAATTCCTCCAATATTATTTGTTGAATTAACTTCGAATATTTTTTTCCACTATCAGAATAATATCTTTGCTTAGCTGTAGCAATTACAAAGTTTGTTTTGATAATATCTAAATTTTACAGTCCATCTGAATCCTATAGCATCGTTATTCGTCCATTCATTAGTCGGTTTACCCTATTTTTAGGAACCAATCATAAATTCTTAACAAAGTTCATTCATTCTTCGCAAAATAACTTCAAATTCTCCATGTTAATTTTCGGATTGACGCGATGGTTTTACCCCTCAAAGTATTACTACTGAATTTTTTGTTTAATATCACAATTGTCCAGACAATTCCTTTTTTAGGGAGATATTTATTGTATTAATTTTGGAATCAATGAATCCATCGTCGATCAATCGATTCGTAACGAACTGTTCGTTATCCGAAAATTGATTGTATGAGCAGCTTTGATTTTTCATTGATGCACTTTTGCCGATTAAATTAAGATCGAGCGGTGCATGTAGATATGGATCTCTGTGAATCATTGTTGGCCTCTTGATTTAGCTGCGATAATCATGTACAAATTTATCGACATCCGGTATCCTCGTTGTTCATACGGCAAGGCCATGATACCTATTTTAAAGTCCATCAGGATTCTCCCACGAGATAGATTTCAAGGAACCAAAGTACGATCTAGGCATACACACACGAAGACCGCGCGAAGTGGGAGAAAAATAGTCATAACCAAAAGTTGAACGCGGGAACTTGAGACGAATGGATTTATATACGAATGCGATGGGGATACTGGCGTTCCACGAAATTCTAAGATTCGAGGGTTTTGGACAGTTTTATACCCGCAGGGTCTTTTGCGTGTATAAAACTGGAGGGCATCGGTCATGCCGGCACAGTCGCATGTTTCACGTTCGGCAAACAACCAGTGGAAAGAAAAGTCAAATTCCAAAAGTCTATCGAGATTACAAGAATTTCGCGACTTCTTTTAAAATCCCAAATCGAAATTGTTTTATCGTTCTGCCGAATCGTCGAATCCGAGAAATATTACCCTGAGCATTCTCTACGAAATCCCTGAAATATAATCAAATTGAACAACATGTTGAAATACGCGACATTCGTTATGTTATTCGCCATATACGGTAAGTAATTTACCTTTTTTTATTCGCGTATGCGTGATCGTTTTACGAGTTTCCATAGAACAGTTATAAAAATAATTTTAATATAATATTCAGCAAGTGAAACATAAAAGTACTCATTTTGTATAGTTAATGCGATACGATGATGATGCGACGTGTAATTATAAAATTTGTCTGCAACAGAATTGATTAATTTGTCGAATATTTTTTGACGTTTTTCTCCTAAAGTTGCCAGTGTCAATGGTTTCTTGTTTCCCGATGAGGCCTCTTCCCAATCACGGACCCACGCGGGATACGACGAGGATTACAACTACGATAATCCGGATTCGAATGGTAATTGCATTAATTGGTTCCAGCTTTAGAGCCACTGCAATTATTACCGTTCGAGTATTTCAAAGTGGCATACAAAAGAGTCATCCTTTATCAAGATTATTTGATAAAGTTTCTTCGCTAAATTAAGGAATACAAAATTGACGAATATATTTGTTCTCTTCCAGACTACCATTCGTTGAGCCACGATCACAGTTATAATGACGGCTATAACGGAAATTATGATGGAAATGTGCACGACTTCGCACCGGCGTGAGTGATCTTCGAACGGTGTACTTTTACTTCCAGAAATACAAATAAATAGAGGCTAAGAAAAAGTGCTCACTATCAGCGGTTCGGGGCAATAGTTGACATTTTCAAGTTTTTACTTTAAGAACGATTTTTTTTTACTACAAAGAACTGAAAGTCTTGGTTTTTTATAATGAAGCACGTTTTTCCATAAATTATCATTTTTTCCCAAATTTTACCGTGCGGCCTTAAAGCTGTATAAATTTACTGCAAAAAACGTCTCTACAAAAAAAAATACATAGTTTACCAGATACATAGCGAAAAGCGTCTTAAATATGATTCTCTCAATTTATCAAATCTAAAATTGCGTAGAAACATGGCTCAAAATTTTGTTATCAAAATAAATACCAATAATATCGAATATAAGAGGGTTAATTAATGAACAAAATATTCAAAGCCTGTTCATTGTTGTAATCGTACAGATTTAGCAATCAGCGAGGCTTTCGTTACCCCCACCGACGCCCATTGAGGTGCGGTGGTATAACGAGTCAGAGTCAGGCTAATGCTCAATCGTCAGGAATCGGTTCAACGGCTAATTCGCAAAGTAGCTCGCAACATTTCAACGACTTCTCGCAGAGCTATGCACACGCTGATTCCCACGACAATGGTGCGACCTATCACTTCCGTCCTTTTGGCCGAAGCGGTCCTTTGGGAGGTTCAAGCGCAGCCTCGGCGACATCAGCCGTAGCGAACGGACTTCCGGTAGCGAGTGCCTCCGCAGCTGCAGCCTCCTCTTCAGGTAGTGCGGCCTCGGCATCGTCGTCTTCCGGCTTTTCCGGTGGATTCGCGAATAGACCGGGTCCATTGGCACCCTGGTTTTTCCAAAGCAGAATTTCCGATGGCGAATCCGATGCTGATTCGAATGACGATCCCACGAGCGCAAGTGTGAACGACGATAAAATCACTTTTGATGAAAAATGAGAGCTTTCGTCGACTACAGAATTGTTTGGGTTATCAAATTTATTCAATCGTTTTTTCTTCGTTGTGATAATCGACGTAAAAGATTATGTCACGATGGGTCAAAACAAACCTTCCTGTAAAATTATCTTCTATACAAATAACAAATTCGTTGTAGAGATACGTTATGTAGACAGTTTTTTTTTCTCTATCGTACAATTCCAATTTGGCAATTTTGGCGAAACTTGCTCGTTGTATATTTTTCATTCACGAACAAATAATTATAACTCAATGGAACAATTCTTGTAGATAATTTGTAGGCGGACATTCGATGCTTCATATTTTATTGTGAACGTCAAAGAAGCAATTGCATTTTTTTTTCAACGGCTCTTCGTGCAGGCTGTCGTTGTCCGGAATGTTGCTTGTTAGGCAATAATCAAAGAAAGATGCCGGTCGAAGACATAGCGAAATCGTCTGAACTTATTCGCGTTTCGTTTGCGCTAAGAATATCGGACTAAGTTTTTAATTTCTTTCATTAAATGTATATGTATATATAGCTATATATAATCAATAATATGAAACTTAAGATAAAACGAGTATCGATAATAAAATCGTTCAACGAAATCCTCCAACTTTTCTGGCATCTCATCGTGATAAGATATGTAGAACTTCGACTTATACTTTAAATATTATGCAGATGTTTAATTGTTCAAAATATCTACTGCAGCCGGCAATTTTGTTTTCATCTTTTTCAGTTCGTGGGATATTTGCAAAAAAATATCCGTGATCGATGAGATCCAACTGCATTTTTAAATAGCTGTGAAAGCTTAAATCCCTTTTGGTGCCTTAACATTTTTCAATATTTACTGAAAATTATCAATTGTACGAAACTCTGAACACAGTCAATTTTTTTTTCGAATTCGGGTGATGTATTACTCGTTTCGCATCACTTGACACCAATTTACGAGTACTTTATGGAATAAAACATAAACCAAAAATTTAAATACATTACTGTACGTTTATATATTTATACGATCTAAATACGGACGTGAGTGAACCCCGACGTATTACATGTAAATATGTTGTACTAAGTATGTAAATATGATTCCTTCTACCAGTCTTGAATGAGGGTGTGTACAGGGTCTCGAAAAGAAAAGTAATAAAACATTCTTACAAAAATTTTCTTTCCATCATCTTGCCTTAAAAAACGGATTAAATGTAAAAAAAAACGGCCACAAAGCTCGTGGCCTCTAAACGATAGTTCTCTTTGTGTGTAAATATTTTTTTCTCAAACACTTGTATAGTTATAAATGTGCTCAAATAATTAACAAAATTATTGTCTACAATTAGACATAACTCATATAATTGTTAAATTGGTCCGTTAAATAATTTTCGCGACTGCACGCGTAACGTCGAACGTACGCGTGTAATTGTCATTCGTTTCACAAATTATTTACAAGTTTCGAAAATTGGCCCTAATCGTAGCACATTTAACATGTGAATTGAAGAATCAAACTTGACGAACTCTTGCTCTTGCAATAAATCATCGAATCGACGAATTCGATGAAAGATTGATTTTTCTTTTTTCAAAGACGCTCCTTGATAAAAATCTACTTTGATTTCGTGAAAATCGACGAAGGCCGCGAATTTTGATTACACAATTACGTGCCTCGAGATAATTCAAGATACGTCCGTACCTTGGATGATCGAACCTGTCTTTTGATTCTTTCGCCTTTTTTCATAATTTCATATCTTTTCCGTAGTGAAATGTCGCTCTTGATGTTGGGAAAATGATTCTTCGAAGATTAAAAATTGTACGAAAAAAAAGAACCTACAGCTTATTCGGATACGCGCGGCGTTTTTCGATAATTCAGGTTTACATCGTTTTTGTTCGCTATTGTCCTGATGCGATTTGAAAGCTACGGGAAGACTAGGACGACAGAAGATTGAAAAGATTATTATCGTAAACGCCCTTTGATCTTGAAGATCCTCGGTTCCTGGTTGCTCCCGCAACGACGTCGAAGAGACTGAGTTAGTAATTTCCCTTTCAACTGAAATTAACTGGTATAACTTTGTTGAGTCGCGCTCCTTATGACTTCCATCCACCTGCAACAAATAGTCCACGTAGCATACCATACCCTCGAATACAAGTTATGAGTATTAAAAAAAACGTTATACATTCGGCAAAAATTGACATATATAATCTATTTTGGTTTCTCCCCTCACAGTCCACACGTAATGCAGTATTCTAGTCCAGAAATTTGAAAAAATCGATTTTTTTTGGCATTTTCTTAAAGTATAGACTGTTAAGAATATGTCCTGCAAAGAAAATTTCGAAATTCCCAACATTTACAAAGTTATAGCGATTTGAATACGGCCGAATTTTAAGGCCGCACCATCTTCAGAAGCTTCTAAGAAAGCTAGAACTGCTCACAAGGAAGAACAACTCACAGCTCACAAAATCATCATTTCGACGTCGAGGATGGCACACTTTACGAGATAGGAATGACCGATTAATAAAACGTAAGTATAACATGCCAGTATACCACTTAGATAGTTGCGGTTGTTTGAGATTGTACTCAAAACTTTAAACGCGTTTTTCACCAACCTATTTTTTTCAACATGCAACCAGGTTGAAAAAAGATTTTATGTCCACACATAAAATCTCGAGTTCTCTTCAATCGATTGACTTCAAATTTATTATGGACCTTCACTATATATTCTTCTATCATCCATACCTCGGGCATTGTGATTATTATTATTACTATTAAAAAAAAAATTTGCCGACAAATCGCACGAAAAATTACCTTTTTTCAGACGGTCGCCATTTTTTTCTTTTTGGTACCTGCCATAATGGCATTCTTATTGATTAAGAAAGTTGGTTTTATTTCTGTTTTAGATGAATGGAAGCTTTCGAATCTTGTCAACCTTCTCAACCTTTTTTTTTCACGGCTATATTTAGAGGCCTATAACTTTTTCAATTGTAATTTTTTTTACACGAATTTTTGTTTGTAACTTATTGAAACATCAATAAAAAAAGACTGTGAAAAATGGACAATAAAAATATACTAGACTAGACGAAATATACTACTAGACTAGAATACTGCCTTAAATCGACTGGAAATAATACTCACCTTCCGAACGTGAAATCACTTTCGGCTCTGAAGAAATACACGTGACTTTTGAATTGCAGCTTGAACACGAAATCCTTGTTGATGCCGTCTTTCTCCGACGGCGTTGATACCGCATAACCGAGAAGCGGTAGGCTCGCCAATGGAAAATCGTCCTGATGCGACTTGTAGAAGAACAGACAAAAATTTGTGAAGACTACCCAGAGCTTTTGCCAACCGTTGCTGTTCTTGAATTTCCGCAAGAGAAATCCGCTCAGTTGATTCTGCAATATCCATAACATGTAATTCGTTCGATTAGAAAATGCATCGCATTGGCACTAAAATTGATTAACGAGGGGAAAAAAAGCAATATCGAAACTTGAGAATAACCTGAAAAGCTCGCAATTGATCGCTGTAACTTATGCTGGTATTCCGATGCCAGCAAACATGAACAGTCGTATTGCTGCGTTGTGATGCTTTCGCTCCACCGCAGCTCGTTCGGTCGAGCTCGAGTCCTACGCTGCTCACAATTTCATCCGCCGAACCTGAGACTTGTCGTTGTTACTCGAAAATTGTGTGAAATGGAAACGTGAGCTAGCTCGCTTATTATTTTTGTCAAGTCACTCGTAGCATTCTTTGGTAAGGAAATTTCGCAAATCCTAAAGAATATACCACGCGGGAGATGAAGAAACTTCAAAGTAAAAATAAAAACTCACTGCACGATTTCAAACTCAAAAATGGAGTTTTTCCCTCGATCGTTTCAGCTTGGGCAATCGTCATAATCAAATCCTCGAGCCAACGTTCCATCTCCTCTTCGTTATTCGCTGCGACGGTTAAGGGTCTGCTCAGACGAAATGGATAATGAGAGAGGATGGTAGTGTCGGTGTCAGTGACAAAAAAAAAAGTTGCAACTTACTGGTTTCCATTGCTCTGTATCAGGAAGGCGTAATCCGAGCCTGTTTTATTGTCACCCTCCCGAATCGTCATTCCCTTCACGGGCAATTGGCCGTGCACGCGGAAGCATTGCGTCGGCTGCTGAGTTCGGAATGTGTAAAGTAAAACATCGGAGAACTGCGGGATAAGATTTAAAAAAATATTAATCCGCTCGTTACTCAGCGCAGTTGCACCGGAAATAAGGAAAAACAATTTTACAAATAACAAGCACTCACCAAAAAAAACATTCTTTGCTGAAAGCCTTTGTGACTGTACTTTTGCAAACACCCTTGCCTTATGAATCTTCGTCCTTCCTGTACCAAGTTATCGAAGCCACTGATGTCCCTTTGCAGCTCACAAAGTTGAACCATGTTCTCCTGCGAAATAAAAACGGCGTTGAAGGTCCAGCATAATCTCCCCCATAAATTGTTTTTTTATTCGTTTTTTTTTAATTTGTTCATAAAATTACAATGTATTTGTGAGAAATAAAAATTGTGATGCGTATTGAAAAGTTGCGACAAAATTTTCAGAATACGAAGCAGAGACTATATCAGTGAATTAAACAAAAAAATTCTGTGTGTCTGTATGATCAAAGTTGGGCTGAAAACGGCGGAACCTATTTTTCCAGAACCATTGATATGTGATAATAAACGCTTGCAGGCTTCCCTGCGCTTTGTTTCATCTGAATCCGTCAAATGGAATCTGAGAAGATTGTGGCACACAATGTATTTATCGGTTCTGAAGCCATTCAAATAGTCTTTGTTTACCGCTTGATTCAAGACCGTCAGTCCTTCAAGAAGCGTTTCCCCGAGTCTGTCTCTCGCTGCTAGACAATCTTCGAAATCCGTGTGATCCTTTGGATAATGATCCAATAATCCTGACAAACATTTCAACAACAATTAATTCAGCTGTCACATAAATAAAAGTACATAAGATAATGGTTCAATTCTTATCGTTCAGAAGCTTACTGTCGATAATACTGTTATAATGCAACAATCGTTGCAACGGCTTCAATAGGAATGAACTTAGTGGCAGGTAGCAGTGTTTTTGAGATTCGAAGTCCCGGCACAATTGGTCGAATCGTCGGGACGTACGTATCGAATATTCCATTTTTTCGAGTACGGGTATGAGATTCTCGAGATACTGATCGTAAAGTGGTAAAACGTTTAAGAGGGTGTTGTAGAGAAAATCGCCAATGTTGTGACGGGCGTTACTCTCCCAGCGCGCCAAACGGGATTCCATTTCTTGGAGGCACGGACCGTGCGCATCTGCGAGTAATTCTATCAGTCCGACCGCCGTTTCGCCTTCGAGATCGGCTTCTCTTGATACCTCTTCCCGGAACCACTGAAAAACCACCGACACTATAAATATTCATTCACCGGAAGCATCGATCGGGCGGTTGGTGTGCGTCGATCTCCCATGCCAAGCAGCATTGGCTAGGGCCACTACTTGGATGGGTGACCCTTAGCCGCGCATGTACGCGCTCGGTAAGTATTTCGTGCACAAAATTAAAGAGAAATCGAGTTTGAAGACTCACCACATTGACGACATCCAAATCCTTTTTGTACGTTCTTTCGGTCATGAGAAGCTCTTTGGCAATGTAATAAGCCTTGTCGGTGGGCCATCTCTGGAAAAAAAATTAATAAAACGATGATTGTTGCTTCGATTTACGACAAAATATACCCCAAACAGTGGGTTATCGTTCGTCCAAATTTTACTTTAGTCTTGCGAGTTTCCGAATCTTCGACATCCCCGTTACGAATGTTTTTTACTGGGCTCAGTTCCGGTGTATTGATCACATTGACGTTAACGTTTATCTCCGGCACGCCGTTGCTCTGTTGCTTCTCACTTATTTTCGTATCGCCAAAGAACGAATTGTTGTTTTCACGCTTGTCGGGATCTTCCTGCTTCGGGGCTTCGTCATCTGTAAACGCGAAAATCGATTATCGACTGTTTCTCAAAGCATATTTACATCTTGTACTTTTTTTATCGTTTTATTTCGCACACCTAACCGAAAAGAATGTGGAAAATTGGAAAAACCACGAGTGAAAATACCCAATTAGAATTAAAATGAAATATAATAATAATAAGCGATTCTCGAATTTTTAAATGTTACGATATTTGCATGCTCTGATGTTTTCAATGATCAATTAAATAGCGTATAAAAATTTGACGATTTATTTGGATCGTTCGGGTGCGCGAAATTGTCAAGATACAAAATTTCGTATTTAATTTCGGGTAACGGGGAGTCAAAGGAAAGGGCGCTGTTTCGTGGAAGTCACGGATCCTATTGTGTAAAATAGTAATGGACCTTATTACGATTGTATGAATCGCACAGGTGTTTCGTAACATCATGCACGCATGCATGATACTCTTCCGCTTATAGCGAGAAAACGACACTTGTTATACGTGAACGACGATTAAACGACACTACAAAATTTTTGTGCATCATTACGAGTTCACATTAAATTGCATCTCATTGGAAATATGGTAAAGTAGCGCGACCCCAAAGTGATCATCCCCAAAAAGTAACTCCCTAGTTAATGTTAGTTTACTTCTGTCATTATGGTTAATATATATACTCATACACCCAACGTGAAACTTATATATAAATAGCAAAAAAAATATATATATATAACGGAAGACTGAAAAGTTCTCGGCCAAGGTACTGCAATTTTCATCCTATTCGCGTGTTGGAACCTCAGGTTGACAACTACTCTTCAGCCTTCCCTCGTTTATTTAAATTACAATAAATATTTAGTAGTTTCCTTATTTACTAGTAACTCCTTCGTTACTTTTTAGAGATTAGAAGAAAAGTTACTGTGTAGTTACTTTTTGGGGGGGGGTGGAAAATTCGGTAACCAGGCTACCGTATCGGCGAAACTATAGAAAATAAATCGTCAGTATCGCAAGTGCGATTATTTTCTTACAAATTGGACAACGACATGCCAGCTTGCAGTTTTATTCATATGCTTTCAATGCGAAACGTACGCGTTATTCAAATGATAAATGACCTCGTTGACTGTATGACCAAGCCAAATATTGTATTTTTTTTTCTCGAAAATATTAAACTGCAAGGAAGGTTGTAGTCGTTGTCTGGGTGCTATAAAAAAATTCTAAAAAGCCCTTTCCCTAATTAAACATCGAGACAACATTATTCAACGACAAGAGAAAACGGTTTTACGTTTCATTGGGGATTACTCACACTTGGCATTGTCATCCAGCCGACCAACAATTCCAGGAGTGCGATAAAAGATACGAATAGACAGAGAGAGAGAGAGAGAGAGAGAGAGAGAGAGAGAGAGAGAGAGAGAGAGAGAGAGAGAGAGAGAGAAAGAAAGCTGGGACGAAAACAAAAAATCAATACTAAACAGGTTTTGTACAAAAAGAATATATATAAAAAAAACGAAAGAAAATAAAGTAAGACAAAGAAAGCCATGTTTTTTTAAGAACCCAAGAGAAATTACTGACTCCTGTAAATGACTTTGTATATAATTTATTAATATCATTATTGATGTATCAATAATCAATGTACAATAGATTCCCTACAGTTGTATTTTTTGTCATTTTTTTTCGACGTCATTCTCGTCTCTGTTTCTTTTTTCCCCGTGTGCGGATATACAACACATGTATATGCGATCACGAGAGAAAGGGGCGGGCGGGGGAGTAAGGGGAAAGCCTTCCGTATTGTTAACGTATGGATTTAACAAGCACGTTATTTGATCGTTGAAAAAGTGGCACGAGGATTATTACGAATGAATGAAACGATTTTGTTTTAATCCTAGCGGTAAAATGGGAGGCTCCGAAATCGTTTTTTTCCCCATCTCGATCTAGATTTGCGTCTTCTCGTTTTTTTTTTCTTCTCATTTCGCAAAGATCGATTATACTAATATACTCTTGGAATTATCGTCGTCGGATAGATCGGTATTTCTTAATATTGAGTTACTCATGTAGCATTTTAACATAACTACTACAGCCATATACATACTTTTCGTTTAATTCCTCCGTACATTCGCGTATTAAATACGACGTCAAGAATTTCTTAAAAAATGATCGAGGAAAAAAAATCGACCCGACGACGACGTCAAGAATTGTCTCCCCCCTCCCCTCCCCCTTTATTTTCCGTGTATTTTTCGACAAAAATCTCACGTTTCAAACGGACTATTTTGTAACCCCGGAATAATCTCTCCTGAGTGTTAGCATTGGAGGATTGCCATATTTGGCACAGTTGAACGAGACGAATCGAAGATAACAATAAAAATAATATTGTGATCTATCCTTTTGAAATATCGCTGTGACATTGAGTATTAATAATATAAAATTTATTTTCAAGGTATACTTTTGCAAAACCAATTCGACAAGCCTCGCTTCACGCGCTCCCTTTTTTCAATTATTTCACGCCTCGTCTTTCTTCCGACTCTTCGAAATTCGAATTCGATCGAAGTGAAATCTCGTCAATACGTAAATATATGTATATCGATTTACAATTACGTTCTTTTCCTGCGATCGGTCCTATCGTCTAACGACGTTCATGCAAATTTTATTCAAGAGACAGAATCTCGGGCATTTTTGGAGTGCGTGGATATCGTGTGTCCATTCTAAGTGTTGAGATAAATTGAGGAGGGCCGGGGGTGGGGGAGGGGGGGGGGGCGAGGCAACAACAAATGGAATAAGACGATAAACAATAAAACACCCCTTCGACATTCCTGGAGCTAGATATACGATTGCAACGATCGACGGGTGGTGATTACTCCGGTCCAAACATAAAAATAATATTCAATTCGTGATTCATTCGACGAGAAATCTTTTTTTTTCCAACAACCATCGATTTCACTCTTTATCCGTGCGTTTAGGATTCGTACTCATCGCTACGAATCCTTTTACCGTACTCGAATTACGATTCTCATTATTATTCGAATATAAATGTAAAAAAGAAATATATAATAAAATAAATATTCGTTAAAACAAAAATCCTGTAAATGATGCCTTTACATTTGGACCGTTTCTGCTATCATGCAGTGAATATATATATATATAGATATTTCGCGAGATATACAAACGATCGATCTGCGACTCTGAAAAATCTCTAAGGAACTACTGGTACGAGAAAAAAAAATCGTTTATCGATCGTCTGCGGTTGAGAAACAATACCGGAGAAGAATAATGATTCTCGCTCGTATTTTTTTTTTGCGGCCAAAATCAATTAAATGAAAAATAAAATCGCGACCGACAGAGTGACGTACAATTGAAACATTTTTTTTTAACGAGTCGTTTGTCCTCGTGTTTCATTGTTATCGGCACATTGTTATCAATGTTATTTATTATACGTATAATTATAACAGGTATGGTTTGAGATTATAGTCCCGCGTGTGCGTACTAGTCGAGCACGGTTATAAATAGTGAAAAAAAAATGGCAGTGGTGATTGATATATGTATATAAATATATAAATATATATTATATATTACGATATATAAGTATATAATAATATATAATATATTATATATGTATAATCGGGGGGTTTCGCTACGCAATGGTTCACAAAAGTGATAATTATAAACAGTCAGATTAATCGAAATCAAATCAATTATATATCCATTGTATACGGATGCGGGAAAGCTCAGAGTACCACACAACACAGGAGACAGGTATGAGAGAGATATACATATATAAATATATATACCATATATATGATTGCGTATCGAAATATTCCGCGCCTACTCCATGAAAAAACTGATCATTAACCTCTCGGATATTTATCCTCATTTTTATTTCACGAAGTGCAGTAATATTTTTTTTCACTTTCTGGATATGCCTTGTACTTTAAGGTAATTACTAGACCCACGTAAAACGACAAAACTGTTTTTGAACGCTATGATTATTACAATTTTTGTTAAACGACCTTTTGTAAGAATGGGAGGCTGGCACGATCTTCGAATAATCAGTCGCAAATGACATAGTTTCCAAGTTGAAGTCATTTGATCAATCGGTATTGTGCGAATAATTTTTGTTTCGGAAATTATCAAACAAGCTTGCTCGAGACCAAGGTTTCGGGAAAAATGCGGTGCGTACATTGTTTTTTTTTTTCGATACGATGATTGAAAAGTCCATACGCGGATCCAAGAGTTTCGAGGATCAGAATTGCATAGAGCCGGTATGAAATGTGTCTCGTACAACGATCGTACGAACAGTGTCGAGTGATAAACATCTAGACGTAATTGGAATCGACGCTTTGAACACTGAATAATAAACGTGAGGCACAAGATAGAATTCACCGTATCCGAAGAAATCCCCGGACTAAAAGAGTCCCGGAAACGAAAATATATTCGTTAATTTGTATAAAGTATCCGAGCAAACCGTACGAGAAATTAAAATTCTTTTGGGCAATCTTGCGGTATTACGCAATTGACAGTCCACAAATGTATTTCTTCTTAAATACAATGTCATGAAATTCGATAAAGCTTTGTACGCCTTGATCACGCTTAAAAATTACGCGATTTGTGATTCAATAAATACAATAAAAATGAATATTATCTTCAACATTTATAAATTCATTTTTCTCACCGTAATTGCACGATTCTCCGAAATTTAGACTCTTCTCATAAAAAATCTACGATCATCGTTTAGAAAATTGGATACTGTAAAAAAACACGATATACTTATTTTATTTTTTTCTCTCTCATTTTTCATCTCTTCACGAACGTAAAATGGTGTTGAAGTTTGCATTGTTAGAGTATGACCATGATTCTTATTTACTTTTTATCTGCCTACTTGCATTATTATCCAGTCTTTTTTTTTGCCTAATCTGCTTGCCCAACCCCCAACAGACATTCTTAAAAACGTTCCAAAGATTTTCGAAGCCTTGATCCGCCGAAAGGAAATTCGGGCGAAGGGAAGCAAAAATCCATTGCATTCAAACGATGCAAACTCCAGCATCACGAATAATAAAACGACGGGACGAGAGTTTGATCGCAAAAAATGTCGGTCCCGTCTAAACTGGCGAGACACCTGACGTGTGATCGATCGTCCGCTAGTGAGGAAATGCATATAGGGATAGAATAGACGAAAAGATGATCGAAATCACTGTGAGAATTGAGACAATCAAAAAGAAGATATTAAGACAGTGGGACGAGCCTGACGAAAGGAAGCGATTGAGAACGAACTATAACAATGAAAAAAGAAAACTTGCCAAATTTTCATTGAAGCTTCGCCAAAGGAAGAACAAGAAAGATTAATATCCCGATCGTATGTTCCTTTCGCTCGACTCTCGTGAGCTAAACTAAAGAGTGATGGAAAATTATGTGGTCGATGAAAAAAAAACGAAAAAAATCAGTGAATATATATATAGGCATTGGCAACTAAGGTATAAGATGAACGTTTGTCGAAAGAACGTTCTCGTGATTCTAAGAAGAATATACATCTAATGCAGAACAAAAAAAAAACCGATCGATAAGGACCATCTACAAAGTTTGTACGGGGTTCGAAGAGAGACTGAGATTTCTTTCGCGGTGATCAATAGTCCTACGTTCTTTTTCACTTCTCCTCATCGTGGTACGTGGTACTCGGCTCTTTTCAAATTTAATCGCGAATTTGATTCCTATTCGTATATATATTTTTTGTTCCTTATATACATACACCTATGTATATATATATATATATATATATATATATATATATACACACACACATACATATATATATATAAAGTGTTCTGAAAAATGTCTTTGTTTGAAATTCTTTTTTCTCCTTCCGCAACGATTTACCGCACTTCTAGATGAACGCATCATTCTGGATAGGCTGGTAAGAATCGATTGGTCAGTGTGCGTGGCGTCGCGTGAACCATTACGTTACGCACCTGGTTGACCCGATACGGCACGTGCCAAGCTGGCGAGTTCACAAACCCGTTCGAGTAGCCCCAACGGTTGTAATCACCACCTGTCAAAATCGTTACTTCATATTCATGAAATTGATACAACTTTCATAGTTCCTCATTGACATCGTCCCAACATCACAGAAAGAAAAAAAAAGAAAACGCTGAGAAATATCTGCGGGTTATCGCATGAATAAGGGAAGGTGATGATCGTGATTCTTACTTTTTCAAATCAATGGAGAAAAAAAGAATTGAGATTGGCAAACACGATCGACGCGTTTGAGACTTGTGCGAGATTTTTCTTCGTTAAATTCCGGCCATATTATTCATCGTCGTAATTATTCGTATTACGTAATTGTATGTCGACAATATTAAATTAAGGAGTCATATATATATATCAACTTCTGATTTATAATCCCAGAGGAATTTGAATCAGCGTAAGTCTACTAATACCTTGTTCCCTAATTGCAAATATTACGAAGTTTCATTTTATATTTCACCTGATGTATACATAATATATATATATTTTTTTTGTTGTTTAAATTTTTTATACTTTGTGTCTGATGGGGCGAGGGCTTGGGTTTTTTCCTTTATGTTAAAGATATTGTTTATCATATCGAATCCAGTATTCAGTCGTTTGCTAATTCGTAAAAACCCAAACAACGGAGAATTTATACAAAGCAATTTAAATTGATAGACGCATATGTGCCTGTATGTATATCAAGAAAGAATCTTGATCTAACCGCAAGCCTCGATTTCTTTTCGCGTGCTCGAAAGAGAGTTCAATATTTCGAATCACTCGGTACTTCTTTGGAGCGGCGGGGGGGGGGGGGGGGGGGGGGCAAATCGATTGCATCAACGATAATGGAACTTCTTCCAGGAAATTTCTTCCACCAACGACTCGATCGCTCATTTTTTCTATTAAATCGATCAATTGTCGCCCTAATAATATCTGTAAAAGGAAACGAGTAGGCGCAAAGTGCAATTAGCCGTTTGATTAAACATTGGGAAAGAAAATTGCACTGCCTGTGTAATTCTTATCGAGGACGTCCCCCGCCCTCTTCCTCTGAGTCGTGGTAGAAGGGAAATCCTGAAGCGTCGTAAAATCGAAGAAATGAAAGTGCGTAATGATTGTGCGATGACGATGGGTCTGCAGACGATGCACAGGTGCAAAAACAAGAAACGTTATTATACGCACGATGAAAAATAGATTTATCGACTTTGCGACGGAAACAAAGCAGAAATATCGTGTCGAACAAAAATACATCTCTCTCTTTTTAGAAACAATATTGTTCCCAAAAAAATTCGATCGAATTTCGTACGAAAAAGAAATTATTTTTTATAAATCTTTCAACAAATCTATAGAAGAATGTTTGAAAAATAACGATCCTTCCAAAAGAATTGCCCCGGTTTCGAAATTTCGTCGCGTGAATGATACTTCTGTTTTTTGTTTCGCAAAATCAGGTTGTGCCTCATTATATCGAGACGAAAAATAGTTTCAACCGAATAAATCAATTTTCTTGAGCGTTTAAAACGAATTTGTCACGAGCTCGTCATGATGACAATGTCTTACGTATAATTATGCGTGATTAGGAGTCTCCAATAACTAAATTCAACTGTGGAAATGGCTGGGATGTTCCGACCAGGGAGTGGGGGGGGGCGTCTCAACAGCATGCCTAAACGATAGATGACATATTAACTAGCACAAAGGCCGATCATTTCGACCCTAAAACAGATTTAACGTTATATCGCAGCAACAATTCAACAAGATCGTCATTCAATCGCTCCTCCTCTCATTTTCAGTTTCGCATTCAAGCCCTATCCGATAACTTCTGACTACTCCTAGGGAGATTAAAGCGAAAAAATAAATTAAAAAAAAAAGCTCGTATAATCTTTCATCGAGGACATTTTTCGTCGGAGAAGAAAAAATCTTTGGTAGACCCGATGAAAATTTTTTGGAAGTAAAATCCTTCGATTCTTGGAATTTACGAGCGAGATGAGCATGCTTATTATTTTTTTTTCTCTTTTTTCAATCGATACTCAGCACAGGTGGATTTCGATAAGCGCGTTTGACGAGGTTTCTGCGAGCGATAAATAATTATCGTAATCATTGAACCATTCCAAAATACAGGCGTTTTTCAACACTGAAGTGTAACGACGTGACACCTAATCACAGCAATTGTTGTGCGATTATTTATTGTACCTAATAAATAAATAAAATCCATCAATAATACTGTCGATTACGTTGGATCGAAAAAATAAACAATTGCGCGGCTTTTTACAATAAGAGCTGATAATGAAAGTTGGTAAGAAAGAAAAGAGCAACGAAAAAAAAAACTTTAACTATAGTCACGGACGAACGTCGTTTTCAGCGTTCGTAAAAATTGCCGAACGTCTCGCCAATCTTTTAATAATTTTTGGTTATGAGACATTTTTTACCAAATCGACAGGCCACAAAGCACTGGGTTTTGCGCCTAGAGTTTTTAATGTTTTAGCGATCGACCGCGCTTTTTTTTAACGTGAAAAATACCAAGGAATTTCGGTTCGCTCCGAGTTGACGTAAACAAAATGTGTTAAAAATGCGATACCTCACTTCTTTGATCTTTCAAATAAAAAAATCTTTTTTTTTCTCCAATAGACACTCAAGAAAGCTCGAAAAGTGACTGTATGTCTTTTGGAATCGTGCAATTAACTGAAACAAAAATGTGAACTAAATTCCGAAGCTGGGCGATCACGAGACTGTCGATCTTGTCTCAAATCCCAATATATTTGTGTGTGTTTTATTGCATAATTATACATATTTAGTTTTCAACTAGTCCGAGTAGTTTAACTAACGCTCGTCGAGATTAGTTTAAGCAGGTGGGATGATGATAAAGTCGTGCCGGAAAATTTTGCATTTACAAACAATGAGTACTATGTTTTTTTTTCACGTGTATCACGGTATATAGAATAATTTTTTAAATATTCTGAAACAATTGCCGCCTTTCGTGTGCCAAGTTTGAAATCACTTTTGACCTGGATATGGACACATTCAATTACTATCGAATGTCGTTCGATCATTCTTTCACTGTCTTCGTTCTTTTTTTTCAAACTCCGTTTGTCCAACAAAAATAACAATTCACCGTTTTGTAAAACAAAAAACTATAACTACCGTGATTATTTGTAGAAATTTGGTCTTGTTATTTTTTTGATGAATTTACGAATTTATCAAGATTTATTGAAAATGTATATAATTATTTTTATATTTGGTGCAAAATGCTGCGACACTTGAGACTAAAGAATTGCGAGGGAAAAAATAATCATTGCTGAAGAAAATATCGCGGGAATAATCAAACGTTATTTTCCAATTGAATAATCCAACGTGCCCACCCCTATTTCGGGCTAGATCGCATTTTCCTTCGCGAAACGAAGTAATTTTGTATCGATCGCAGTCTTTTTTTCATCTTCGTAAATTTTTGGATATCGAACGGGAAGACGTTAACAGAAATGACTTTTTTCAAACGTTGTGACGAGAACGGGCTTGCCTTTACGCAGAGCCGAGTAAAATAGTATTTTGCCAAATAAAAGCTGTGCAAATTAATTCACTAGGAAATCTGTGAATTGCTCGTATCGATAAAAGTCCTGGTAATTCTTATATTTACGAGAAGCGTGTGAAAAAAAAACAAATCACCAAAATTGATCATCACGTATTCGCGGATGTTTGCCTAAATGATTGAAACTTTAAAAAATATTTTTATTCACACGCATCGAAAGAAAGAGGGTTCACCACGAATAATTAGGCACCGAAAATATCTACTTTGCACAGCTGAATTTTCGAGTTCGATAGTCTACTGTACCGTTAACTGTCGCTTCACAAAACGAGATTTTAGTTCATAAATGAAAAAAAAACTTTTACAAAGACGAAAATATCGCATCCTGGCATAGCTAAAAATAAGAATGAACCCCGAACACCGAATGAAATGAAATCATCTTTGAATTGGCACTAACCAAAAAAACACTCGTTCTCGTTTTTCGTTCCCGCGTTGTCGATTAATCGAAAGAATTACGAATAAAATCAACGATAATACAAATGCTACGATAAAAAATTCTCGATCACTCCGTTTACGGAATTCTACACCGATTAATTTTCCGATTACCTACTCTATTGCAATTCCACGTAACCATCGAGGAAATAAATGTGGTTCGACCGTTTGTTATTTCATTTTTAGTAATCTACATTGAGCAACGTTGTCCTCTCCTTGTTCATTCAATTCTTTGAATTTTCGATCCGAACTGAACTGTCAAAAATCATAATTGACCCACTGATCAAACTATCGATCGATTGGGCATAGGAAAATCGAACCGAAACAACGGTGGTTTGTTCAATTTTTTCCTCCTTTCGCGATGATTGTCATCCTCGTAAAATCAACAAATACGATCAAATCGCTCTCAATAATTTCTACGTTCCGCGGATTATTATGTTTTTTTTGTTGTTGTTGTTGCTTCTCCTTCTTTTCAATAAATCGTTAACCGACCGCTATTAGACTTAATCGTTAATTACTCCTTTAAATTCGGGACCTATGTGATATTTAAAGTCTAGAGCAATATATCTTTTGCCTTTTCCTTCAACTCGGTGTTACAAGTTATAGTTATAATTAATCAAACACGAAGCCCGAGACGCTGGTCACTTCTTCAACCTGTTCTACTATCGAGATAAACGTAAAAATTCGTCCGTATATATTAATTTAACCCTACGATATCTCTGACCGGATGTCGTCTTTGCGTTTAATGTACTTATACGTGTATTTATATATACTCATATATAAAGGAATAATATGTTTGTAAATCAGACTCCTTGAACTCGTAACAAACGCTTGACGTCACAACTAATCGCATACCCCTTACAATTATTATTATTTATTTAACGCCGATCGTTTTGATGAATCGCGTTATATCGATTTTTTCTCCAAATTTTGCTTTTTTGCTCCTGCAATATCTGCAACAATTGCTCATGATACGCTGTTATTTCGACTAGATTTTCTCGTCCCTTGTTCCGTCCTTGAATACTCATCACGATCAAAGTACCTCCCTGTTCGGTGCCCGATCGCGAATAAAATTATCCAGTAACTATTTCTGAGTATAGGAAAATCAATGAGTACACCTACATATCGTTCCGATAGAAAAATGCTTGACGGCGAATAAAGTCATATTTTTTTAAATTCTATAGATAAAAAAAAAATATCGATAAAGAAAATCGTAGTCGATTTTTACTTCGACGAAACACGAAATTCGAATGGCCGTATTTTTTTAAAATGCGAAATTCGCAATTGTAGGAAATACTTTAACGATCAAAGTAGCAAATATTTTGATTTGGATCGAAAAAATTATGGGCCATGTTTTTTTTTCTCAAATGAAACGAATATTAAAAAAAACATCTCTCTCATGATTACTCAGGTTCCGTGATCTCGATATTTTTATGCACGACCGAAAAATCGTTCCTAACGATTTATTCTCGGGGATGAATGTTATGTTTTCTTTTTTGGGAATGTAAAGAAGCGTGTTTGATCCTAATTTACGGCGGGGAGGCTTTTGCAAGGAAAATTCCTTCGTGATGGAACGCGGTATTGTACTTCAATCGTGAGTACGAATTAACGGGGGGGGGGGGGGGGCGCCATTTACAGTCGACATATATTCGTGCGTGTTTCGGATATTATTGACGAATTGATCAGTATACATACTGATCGTATTAACGTGGACAAATCCCTCACGTGACTAGATTATTAAAAGTTCTACTTTGAACGGCAGGCTTAATTCTTAAGCTCGCTCGATCGACGATTGCTTTGCTCTATTGACGTTCGTCGTTGTTCGTGTGTCTTTTTCCCCCTTCTTTTTTTTTTCTTCCTTTTTCTTCTCGACAATTTTTTCGTTTATCAGTCTCGCGTAATGCGCCGCTCCTGGGCTATGGCCAATTCCATCTGGCTAGGTTGCAACGAGATCACAGCGCCCGCCGGTCCAAATCCCATTTTTATTTTTATTATATCACCGTTGATCATTGTCGTCAATATTTCCCGATCAATATTGAGCATAACGATTAATTGTACGTACGAAGAACGAGGAAGAAATTAGAGGAAGCGTAAATTCCGTGTACCAATTGACATCTCGATTTGGCAAAATCACACTTGATTCATTTGCCCTAGGTAGATCTTTCCCAACTAGTGTCTTTCCGCCTCGTGGCGGAATTGCGGCTCGTCCTCGTCAGCAATGTCGATACTCGGCTCGGCGAGCAACGGTGGCGGTAAACTCGTCACGTCGAAGCTCGAGTCCGTGCTCGAGATGACGTGACCGTCGCGAACTTCAAGATCGACCGCGACGCGATGTCGTCTTTTGGCGTTCTGTTGACTCTTTCGTCGATAAGCGCGTTGTCCTCGATCGGGAGTATGTCCCGGGCTGTCCATACTGGACGAGGTGTCGCCCTCGCTCTGAGGACTTCGACACGACGAGTACGGCATAGTTTTCGTTCTTATCTGGGCGCGCACTTGCATCGGTGGACTGGAGGTGGTTGATTCTCCGCTGAGGCTCGTGGTCGAGTAATAAGGCGTTGATTTGGCCCTGGTCGTAACGACTACCGGCCTCTCGGTTGATCTTGTCACGTAGCGCTCCTCCTGACCGGATTCGGGATAACCGCGATTGTGCTTCGAGAATCTCTGCTCGCCTCGACGATGCTGCTCGTCGAAGGACCATTCCTCCTCGCCGGGGCGCGATCGTGAAGCGAGATCGGCGTATCTCTCGTGCATGTCCTCAGAGCTGTGACCCTGGCTGACCTTCATGCGGACCTGATCGACGCTCGTGTATCGCATCGCCGGTACGTTGTCGTACAACTGATCGTCCTCGTCTTCTTCGGGTATCGGGCCCGGTATACTCGGCAATGGGCCGGCATATTCGTCCATATCTTCCTCGTCCACAGTCTCGTCGTACTCGTTCTGAAAAGTTATACGGGGCGGTGATATATCGGTATAATTGATGCACTGATCGGAGCCAATCTCCTCATAGCGTCGGCGATTATGATGATGAGCGTCGAATTGGCTCTCGACGAATTTTCGCGCTTCGGCGAACTCGTCTGAGGCGCGATGACGATCATCGATCGGCTGTTGATCGACGTGACGACGCGAGTAACGCGTCGAGTCCGCCTCATTGGCGTTTCCATCCTCGTCGTCGTCGTCGTCGTCGTCGTCTGCCTCGTCAGCAACAGCATCATAAATTCTAGCCTTGATCGTTTCGATTATCGCGGCGCCGCGATCATCGGCGCCACTTCGGTTCGGGCTATCGACGAGTTGACACTTCGAGTTAGGCCTCATACTCGTGATACTCTTGTCCGACGTTGTAGTATCGCTCTGGCTCTTCTCTGCCGCCACGGCCGAGTAATATTGCTGTGGTATGACGGTCGTACTGCCGGACCAATCAGAGATCGAAGCGCCAAGCTCGGCGAGCGAATTGTCGTCGGATTTGGTGCCCGAGTATTGGCAAAATTGTCGCACGGTGTTGTTCGAGCTTGACCATTCGGACATCGAGAGACCCATCGAGGTGTCCTCGCTGTGAGACGAGCCCGTTATGTAAGAATTTGATTTCGGCTTGACGGCAATTTTCACGGTACCGTCTATCGTAGTCGCCGAGGCCGAGCTCTGGCCGTCCTCCATCAGGGTCGAGTGCAAATCATCGTGAAGCGTACGATTCTCGTCGCTGGAATCGTCCTCGTCGTCGTCAACATCGCTGTCCTCGGCGCGCCCGGGTGTATCGTCAGGTGTGCTCTCCGTAATTGTGACTCGAACTGCTTCCTCGGGTTTTATCTCCATGTAGTAAGTTTCTACGTGGCTTGCGGGCGGCTTGTCGAATATCGGCGAGCTCGGTGGTGAAGGCCAATCTTCTGAGGCCTGGGCCTGCAAACGCGACTTTCTCGATCTCGGTGATTTGTTCTCGTCGTCCTGATGGCCCGGCACGTCGATCGGTATGTCGGGAAGTTCCGAGGACGTTCTTCGATCGTCCGAGACCGAGGGTAACGCGGTCCCCGAGGGTGGATCGGACGAGAGAGAAGGTTGATGATCGCTCGATATAAGAGACTCGTCGTCGAGACTGGGCGAACGCGAGCTCGGCTTAAACGAGTCCTCGAGATCACTCTTGTCCTGTTCCGAGGTTGTGGAACGCTCGGATATACGAGAGAGAGTGCGAGACAGTGCGAAAGCCCCGTAATTCGCAATCATATCGGGATTTATTGGATAAACGAGACCCGTTGGGAAGTCCAAATCCTCCTGGAAGCTATCCTCGTTCTGGCCGTTGTTGCTGTCCTCGGAATGAGACTGATGATGATTGGGGTCATCCTGCGGCAGCCAACCGTCGTCCAGGCTCGAACTACCCGAGCTCTCGAGTGGAAAAGGCTTCCAAGTTGAGCTCATTTCGGGTGGTCTCGCCACAGCCTGAGAACCGTTGCTCTCCTCTTCGACGGAGGCCTCGCGACGCGATTCCTTTATCATTGCGATCTCTCGCCGATCGAATATCGGCTGTATCTGGCCAATCCCTAGAGGACGCGCTATCGAGCAAGAACTCGAGTCTGGATCCTCGCGATCGGGTGTCCACGTGTTGGTTTCCTCGCTGCGCGATCGTTCGGTGCTCAATCGAGCTTTCTTCTCGACGTTCAGTTGATTCGGCGTCGTCAATGTCGTAGTCTCATCCTCGACGTGGCGCTTCGCATCCCGCTCGGTGATGTCTTTCGATCGATCCTTCGAGGGCTCATCGTCCTCGGGCAATTCCTCGGCTGCCTCCTCGTCGTCTCTTCTCATCTCGAGATACTCCGGCGTAAGTTCCACCTCGACGAGGGTCTTCTCGTCCAATTTGTCAGGCCCGTAATCCGGCGACGACAAATCACTGTCGATCGTTTGCGTGTGTATCGTCTGTGCGTCGAGAGCGTCGAGAGTGTCTTCGGACGTGTCGCCTGAGTCCAGACGCGGCTTTTCCGTCTGTTTCGCCTGAAAGATCGCCTGATCCAGTATGTCGTCGTGAATCTCGTCGCTCACCGGTGCCTCCGCGTCTGAGCACTCTTCGATCGATATTTGAATCGGAGATTTCACCATGTCCGGTGTATCCTCGGTATCGAGATAAACGAGCTCAACAGGACAAACGACGGTCTCGACGACCGTGCGCACCGTGACGTTCGGAAGTTCCTCGCGATCGACGGTGTCACGAATATCGGTGTCGATCGCTGGTAACGTTGTGGCCGATGCGATCATTTTTGTGGAATCACGCTTCATCTCATCGTCCGAACTGTCGCTCGATATCTCAACGCGTGACCGTTCGGTATCGTTTTTACTCGACCTAACGACGATCGGACTCTTGGACGAATAATCACTTCCGCCGGTTGATGTTTTTATGTCGGCGCTCGTATCTTGCATCGCGTCAGTTTCCGCACCGGACTCCACGGAGCTCTGATCGATGAATCTCGTGGCGCCCTCGATCTTCGGTCCGGTACCGATCTCAATGTTGCTTTCCCGGCCGATCGAGCGATTGGCCGACAACTGCTGTAACTGGGCGTCGTGCTCGTATGGTATGAGATCAGGACAGGCGGTGATCTCCTGGCATTCGGTTAACGGCGATTCGAGATATTGCGCCGACGTCTCGGTCATGGACAACGAATCGGTAAATATTTCCGGCACCGTGGTGTGATCGGTACTGTCCGATCGGTGATTTGGCGAAACTTCCATCTGTAACGAATGCTGTTGCTGATGTTGCTGCTGCTTGTATTCGGGCGGTTGAGCCTCGTTCTCAACATTTTCGTTTTCTGATGACTCCTCCAGGGTATCAACGGTGTCATCCTTGCTCGAGAAAGCGTTGGCCGCCGGAAGTTTGTGGACCGATATGATCGGTGCGTCGAGAGACTTTGCTCTTCGCTGCGCGGTTGGCGACAGTGTCGCACCCTGGCGTTGCAACGGACCGATTGCACTACCCTCGGACAAACCGAGGCGCGAACGCTCGAAAATAGCTGCATTACGAGCAGATTTCCGTACGCTTGCGGGAGATTTCGCGGTCTTTGGAATAGTACGGGACGCGTCGTCGGTCATTGACAGGAGTGCCTCGGACTGTTCGACTTCCGGTATCATTGGAACCGAAGATTCTCGCGATACGCTTGATTTCTTGACGATCGCTGCATCGACGATTGCCACTTCCGACTGTGAGGCATTCTTCAATGCCCTCGAGGGCGACGCTTTCGGTGTTGTGCTTTTCGCTACATCCGGCTTGGCAACATCGCTCTTCATCCTGATCTTCTTTGGTGATACTTTGTCCCCGGATTCTTTGTCCGTGCTCCCGAGACTCTTGGATATCCCGAGAGAGCGAGGCCGTTGTTTCTCCCCCTTGATTGCAGCGATTCCCTTGATCATGTCGTCATCGACCGAGGCCGATTTGGCGCGCGGCTTCTGCTTCGCCTCGTCCTTTTCCTCCTTCGAGCCCGAAAATGATCGATCTGGCAATCTCGTGACCGACTTCGATCTACCCTTCTGTATGATACTCACTTCCGGCGCGACATCAGTCGAGTCTATGATTATTATCTCCTGCGGCATTTCGCCAAGCTTCAACTTCGACTTGTCGATCTTCGAGCTCGCGGGCGATATGCGGGACTCTTTGGAGGCGCTCTTCTTCAACGGTGGCTTATCACCTTCCAACGATTTCGATTGCTTCTTAAAGTCCTTCTTCGCCCCGTCGGATTTTGGTTTCTTACTGCGTTTCGGCGATACATCCGTCTGCTGGACGAACACTTTGTTCTCCACTTCGGGCGAGAGGAGCGTATCGATCGGGGCTTTCTCCTCGGCGAGCGAGAGCGACTTCGAGCGAAGGGGCTCCGCGTGTGGCCTCAGCATGTAAGGATTGAAGTCCGGCACTTTGAGGCTGTCGAGCTCGAGCGCGGGCTTCACGGGAATCTCGTCCAAAGGCAAATCGGCAACCGGATCGACGAAGTCGTCGTAACCCGTGTCGATTATTCGCGGACGTGAAACTTTCGTCGGTGAATTCTTGTTTATCTCGGAGAATCTTGATTCTATGCGGTCCAGTATGCGCTTCGTTTTTTCAGGGATACTCGGCTTTTCGGGAATTTTCGGCTTTTCGGAAATTTTCGGGCTCTCACCGAGAGCCGCCTTCGTACTTGATGAATGCCCTTCGAGGGATTTTTTCGCCTCGACTTCTCTCGTTGCAACGAGCGCAGCTTGATCGGCCAATTTGATTGACAAGTTCTCCTTGGAGGGTAGCGCCGGTTTAGCCGGTAAAGCAGGCTTTTCCGTACTCGTGCGTTTCTCCATCGAGCTCACGCGTATCGGCAACGGTGGTTTCTCCTTCGTAACACTTTTAACGGGAATCTCAGGTAATGGAATTTTCTCGATGCTGTCCTGTTTCTCGAGACTCCCGTCGGGCACTTTGAGCCTCTCATTTTCCCGACGTTCGAGCTCTTTCTTTATCTCCGCGCTAACCACATCGACCAGATTCGTGGCTGCTTTGATTTTCATCGGCGATCTCTCGGATCCGGAGCTCCGTGAGTTTGCGTCTGGCGATCTGGATTTTTCCACGAGTGAAACGATCGTTACGCTCGGTTCGGTGGGCGATAATTTCGGTGACAATTGAGCGTCGATGAGCGATATTATCGTGACGCTTGGCTCGGTCGGTGACGACAATTTGGAAGACTTTTTCTCTAGGCTCGACGATTTCGTGCACGTTTTGCTGGGCGGACACACGGTTGGTGTCGTCGCGTAACGGTCGAGCGACATCGTTTTCACGGGTGAACGATCCTTCGTTATCTTTTTCACCGGGCTCTCGTCACCCGGTGAGAATAGTGAAACGGGTGTTTTGGAATCGGTCGGTGACAACGTGACGCTCGGACTTGTGACCATCCTCGCTGTTCTCTTGCTCTTGTCGGGACTAACGAGAATACTTTTGGGTCGTTCGGGCGAGATTTTTGGCGCAGGAGCGGGTGTAAGTTTCGTGAGATCGAGGCAGGAAACGTCGGTGACCATTTTCAACGGCAATTTTGGCAAATCTTTCGTTTTGACGCTTTTGGTGGTTGCTTTGCCGCTGTCCGACTCAGACTTCTCATCGGAAGCTGTGCCGTTCATGACGTGACGTTTGTGCAGTGTATAAGGAATCTCGGGATTGGCACGTCGAGGATTATTGGGACCGTCGGAGAACGGATCTTCGTCGCCCGAATCGGCGGGTGTCAGGTCGATCGATTTCTGATGCATCAACATGTGGCGTTTGCTGTTCGATCCGATCCTCGGTCTACCGGGATTAGGATCGCTTTTGGTGCGCTCGACCGGCACATGAGCGGACAGCACACTGTCGTCGAAGCCGACGACGATGCCCCCGATTATCTTGGGCTCATATTCAGCAAAGACGGATTTACCGCGCAAAGTTTCTCTCTCGTTGGGCACACCGATTATCGTGTCCGTTCTCATATCCAACGAAAGTTTCGATTGTCTCTCGCGTTCGCGCCTCTCGTCGCCTTTTCTCGCTCTCTCGAGGCTCCGCCAGTCGTCACGCTCGCGTGGTTTCTCCTCGGTGGTATTGGATCTCTCGACGCGATGAGACCTTGCTCTCCGTCCGTCCCTTGTCTCAAGCGTCTCGTCGCTTCTGTCGTCGCGTCCCAAAGACTCGAGGCTCTTCCGCGACGAGTCCAACTTCGCCGAGCCGCGTCTCTCCCCCGTGCGTCTGTCGCCGCGATTACGCTCGAGCGTTTTCTCGAAGGAGTCCCGACGTTCGAGCGAGCTCAGACGCTCAATGGTCCGAGGATCAAAGTCGAAGGTCGGCCCGGTCGTCTCGACGAGTTTGTCGACGCTCTTGCCTCGGGGACTTGGACGATCACGCGGGCTCTTCCCACCGGCCGAATCGAAACGCTCTAGTGTGTGGCGTTGCTCGTAATCAAAGTGGCCCCCGCGTCCCGGACTCTTGCGAGATTCTCGGGAGTCGAGCCTCTCGATGCTGCGCTCACGACGCTCCCGTACCTCGTGATAACGTGAAGCGTTTTTCTCCTTTGGACTGCGATCGAGATTCTCGACGCTTTTAACGCGTGCCTCGTGACGACAATCCGACGCTCCACTCACGCCGTTGTTTTTCACCTCGTGGCTACTTTTCTCGCGCGAATCCAGTCGCTCGGCGCTACGTCGGATATCCCTGCGTTCACCGCGTGATGCCGCGTGATGGGAATCGTAGAGATCGAGACGCTCCATGCTGCGACGCTCGCGTGAATCAACCCGGCCTATCGAGTGTTTCTCGCGCGAGTCCGCCTTCTCGATTCGTCGCGCCTCTCGCTCGTTTCGCTTGCGCTCGTCGCGCTGCTGTTCGCTCGTACGCGCCTCTTTGTCCAAAGAAAATTTAAATGTCTTTTCGAAACGGAAATCATCGTCGCGTCGTCTCTTGTCACCCGAATGAGGCTGCGATCTACCGAGACTTCCGGTCTCGATGTGGAACCGAGGCGAAGCCGCTGACGCCGCTGCCGCCATCGCGTCGTTGTCCTCGAGGCTCGCTATACTTCGCGCTCGTACTGTTCTGGGCCGCGCCGCGGGAGCTTCGAAGATTGTACGATTGGGATCGGACGGACTGAGATCGTCGTCGATACGAGACTTTGGCCGCATTATACCCTCGTCCCGTAGTATCTCCGAGTCAACGTGCGATATCATTTTGTGCTTCGGCCTTAAATTCTTGAGTTCGTTAAGTACAGTCAACTTTTGCTTTTGCACCTGCAATACAACGGGATCTTTTCTACCTGAATCCTGATGAGGCAAGGGCGGCTTGCCGATGCTTTGATCCACGGAATTCGCGTGTCTCGTCTCGAATTTACGCTCGATCTGTGTGCCCGTGCGCTGTATTCTGGACTCGGTTACGATATAATTTGCGTCGTTACTCTTAACGCCCCCGCCAACACCACCAACCGAGTACCGATCGATGGATTTAGCTCTGACCGCGGTATTTTTAATATCAGCGAGGACCGATTTGAATATCTGTTTGTCCGAGGATCTTACGGATTTGTGCTTGACGAAGGAATCGGTCTCGGAGTCCATCTGAAACATCTCGTGCTCGATACCCTCGTCGTCACTGTTATCCGAAATCACCTCGTTCTCGTCGTCCCGGGGCGACGAATAAGACTCCGGATATTCAAACTCGTGCTCGCGTTCCAAAAGCTCGTAAGAATCGTGGGATAGATCGTCGTGCGACAGATCGCCCGCTTGTCCGGACTCCTCGTGGCCCGATTCCGTCGATAACGACGAAGTGCCGGGATAAGAGCTCGAGTAAACGCGCTCAGGCACCGAATCGTGATCCAACGAGGGTAACTTCGAGCTCGCCGCGCTGTACGAACGATTGCTCGTGTCGTAACGAGTCACAGGATTGTCGAGCTCGCCCTGCGACGGCAACTCGAACGCACGATTGTTACCGACGACGGGGACGCCGCTCCCGTCATCACCGTCGCCATCATCGTTCGACGTTTTGTTCTCGTCAACGTCGCGGGTACGAGCTTTACCCGAATCCTCGAAACTCGACGCGTACAATTCACGACAGCTCGCCGAGCGCTGCCAAGGATGTCGGGGTATTGGTCGAGGTGGTGGAAATTCGGGTGGACTGCTGTTAGAGGGGCTGATACGACCTGCTGACGATATCCGATGCGGCTGATGTTGGCTCATAGCAAACTGATGCATTTGCCGATGTCCCGGATGTGCCTGGCTGGGTGTAGCCGGTAAATGTACGTCTATAGACGTTAGCGTCCGAGAGGACATAGCTGTGTCTTCGCGACGGTGATGACTCGTCCCTCCCATCGAGACACTCGTCACAGTCGTCGGAGAATCCAGTGTCATCGAACCGCATGATAGAGACAGAGCCGGGGTTCCCAGTGCTGCAAACATTTCTTTCGTTATTCGTTTACTACCTTCTCTCTCTCTCTCTCTCTCTCTCTCTCTCTCTCTTTCGCTCGCTCTCTTCCTACAAGAAACTCAGATCACTCTTTTTTCATAAAAATTCTACCAACCGATTTCCGAAGAAATGAATTTACACGATCAGCGGTCGGAAAAAGTGCGGAAATGTATATCCGGCATAATGTCAGGCGTCCATCAGTCGAGTCACATATTTTTTAATACTTTGTCCACCCGACCTCTTTACGCAACTTTAAGATATTCCTTTCACGAACCCGAATATTTGACCATTAACTAATTTTCGTCTATAATTACCAAAAAACACATTCCAGTATACTGGTAAAATTTCAAGCCAACTTGCTGAATTAAAAAAAAATCGTTAAATTTATACGGCAGTTTATGTAAATAACATGCTGGCCACATTTTGATATAATAATTTTTATACTAAGAAACTCTAGATGACTGATATAAACGGATTAAAGCATATAAAAACTTCTAAAGAGTCCATAACGACAATAAAAACACTGTTTAAAGAAAATATTAATGATAAAACTTAGAAAAATGTGACTAGCGGAGGACTTTTCGTAACCGCGACTTTTCAGAGAACATATAAAAATGTCTAAATCTACCAAATTTATGCTAAATTTTTCATTCCAGTTCAACGTTGGATATAATAATTGATTGTATCGTATTTTTATTAAGCGGCAGGATAATCTACTAATCATTCCAAAGGGCTCTGGCTTAAGGGCGCACAAAATACGGTCCTCCGCGAAAGAAATACCTTAAATGGCATTTTATTGCGTTAAGGAGTTACGTGGGTTTGAAAATTTCAAAAAATCCTTTTTTTAATTTTATTATCTAATAGTACAATATATCTAGAATACTCTCCCAAAGTTTTAAGTCAATCGAAGTAAAAGTCTAGGAGAGAGAGTTTTTGGGAATTCCCCCCGTTGGGAAAGACCGGCCGGAAGCGACGCAGGTATACGCATTTTTCTCAAAGGACTATTTTTGAAGTTGGTGGCCACGATTTTACAAAAACTAATGCACCGATCTTATTGAAATTTTGCACACTTCTGCAAAATAGCACTGGCTAGTGATTGAACGAAGGTTTTTTTTCGATTACAATTCATTTTACAAGGCTATACGTAGTGTAAATGGTACCAAAAATTGAACTATTTTGCATACAACTCTGCCAAAAATTCAAATTTCTATTTTTTAAAAATCCTTCTTTCAATCACGAGCTGTATTTATCTACTAACAGAAAAAATTTGGTTTTTTAATTTCAGATAAAGCTATCATGAGTTATCCTGACCACCATGAGGACACTTTTTTTGAGAGGTCTCCGAAAACCAGGGCCCACCGGCTGAATTTCCCAAATTTTTGGATGAAATTTTTTTCAAATATTGTTGGAATGTTGCTCTTTTATGTGCTTAACATTTTGAATAAAATAATTTATATATTATATTTTTTTAAATAGAAAAAATATGCTTTTTTGGCTTCGAAACCCACGTAACCCCTTAATAGGTACATTTTTTTAACATGAAGGTATCAATACTCATCATATAGAATTATAGATATTAAGTTCTGATGGATGGAATGGGCATTACTCGAATGAAAAACCATTAAAAATACTTTTTCAAGTAAATTATAACGCGCGATCGTTCCTAAAGAATATGTGCAGTTATCGTGTGCAGTTATCGTGAAAATTCGAGTTGACCAAATAGCCAAAAAGTTCGATTATTTCACCGACTCTCGTCCCCCTCGCTATTCACACCCCACGCGATTAGTGGACACCCCTTCATTAAAAACTTTTGCCATTCGCGTACTAATTCGCGTAACGTCTCGAGTATTCCGGACGTTCCTGATCCGACTGAAGCTTTTTTAAAAATTGTAAACGATTAGAAAAGTTGTTGAAACTTTTATTCAATTTTTCAACTCACTGGATTGGTCATACGAGTCATTTCATACTCTCGACTCGTTTTCACTTAGATTTCTAAGTCTATGACGTGAAAACGGACAGGTTTGCAGTTTCGCGATAAAACATGTCGGGAGCATGCAGATGGCAAGAATTTTGCAGGAAAATGCAGAGCACCGCATCTCCAAAACTGTGATTAAAATAATGTACTGCCAGAGCCATCGAAAGACGCGAAAAAAAACCGCTCCTCATAAAGACGTGCGCAGTATCGAAATTTTCGTTCGACAAAAACTTAAGGGTCTTTTGGGAATGGACGAAAGGAGAGGGTCGAGCATATGCGAGGCAATCCCAAATATTTCAAGCAGTTTCGGTGCTGCTGCTATCTTTCTTTACATTTTTCGAAAATGCAGTTTCTCGTTTCCAAAAATCAAGCACAATGCTGGCATTTCGCATCACTGGAAACCAATGAAAAAACTTATTTATTTGTTTTATTTCCTTCTTTCTATCATCATCCAAAATCCTTCTATTTTTTTCGAGGTTAAAAAAATCTTGAAAAACAGAAAATCCAATTGCGAATGATCCAAATCTAATCTGTACTGTTTTCAACCCCACAACAGCAAGCCTCCATGAAGAGGGATTCGTACAAAAAAACAAGAGAAAACTTTTAATCCGTTCAAACGACCGAACCTCCTTGGGAAATACAGCATCTCAAGAAGCCTGTTACTCTGTGTCTTCGTGTAGCGACAACGAATCGTTCAATCGGTGCTCTTTCATCCGAGTTTTTTTTCTTTACTTCTCAACCTTTTTTTCATTACCATTCAGGATCATCAGCGTGTTCATTAGCTTTGTATTTCGTTGCGGGAACGATAGTGTCGAAGTTTGCATCGCTGGAATTTGGTAAGAATTCTTAAGGCCATGTGTCACACGTCCAGTCGGTAAAAATCCTACTGCCATGTTTTCTCCTAGACGGATCATATTTCGGGCAAAAGAAGAGAAAGCGGTTGTTCGTCGTTCAACAGAGCGGAACGTGTTTCTTTTCTTTTTTCCCAAAAATTAGGCGTTTCAGAAATCATTGGGAATCTGCAAATCAGCTATCTCTCTCGCACTCATGGCCGCTCGGTCGGTGTGACACTTGGCCTTAAAACAAATTTCGCCTAGTTTCATTACCATTGAATATCGTCCGTGGGCCAAATCTGCTAGAAAAAAACGTAGAAAATTCTCAAAAAAAAAAATACATTTTCATTGCATTCCAACGACACAAGCTTAAACGTCACATGAGAAATACGGCACTCTTTTCAATCCGTAACGTTGCGCAGCCCTGGATAAATCATACTCGAAGCATATCCTACGTAATTATATATATATATATATATATATATATATATATATTTAGAATTTAAACACTATACTACTCTACAATAGGACAGTCTTATGTACAAAAGAAACAAAAAGAAAGATAAACGCAATTAAACGCAAATGTAACGAGATAAAAGCAAAAGAATATGAAACGGCGCTTTTTTGTGTCTCTATCTCGTTTTTTTTTTTTTTTGGACAATATGGACACTGATGAGAGCAAAACTAAATGAAAAGCGTAATTTCTGTGATAATTCCGTTGTTCGTATGTGTGTGTTTATATATATATATATATATATGTATATATGTATATATGGTCTCGTGGCGGCGTATGGGTTGGTTTTTTCGGTCGTGGTACATACCGGGGTCGCCGAGGGGCAGGAGGGGGTGGGCAGAGATGCTGGAGCTGCCCATAAGGGAGCTGCTTGGGGTGGCGCCACGATAGCCTCCCCCCTCCGAGCCCTGCAATGCCCTACCACCGCTAGTCTGCCGGAACGAATTGGACCTGCGAGCAAGAGAGAGTCAAGTTCAGCATCAGACCTATGCCGCCAGATCGACAGGCTATACTTTTACGTTTTTCTTTGCTTCCTTTTTTTTGCATTTACTCACTATATTCCTCTTTTCTTCCTTCTATCATTACGCTAGAGAGTTATCGTCAATTTTTTATAGCACTGCGCGATTCATTGAGTCGTCTCGAGGGAATGGTCTGACTTTGACTGTTATATTGCGTTATTATTCTTTCTCTAAGATCTCTATAGGCTTGTTTATGTCTGTATGTGGGGGTGTGTGTGTGTGTGTGCGTGTGGGAGGAAGGGTTGCGTACATCGTTAGGGACAAGGGCATTATATTTTTTCCGGATATGCGAGTAAACAGAGGACATTGTCTTTGGAGAATAATTCACTCGTTTGCAGAGTCTTGCAACAAGAGTTTCCCTGACTCTCAAGTATTCTGGAGTTATCTTCTTTGAAGTTTTTTTTTTCTTTCGTCATACCGCCCAGTATTTTACACTGCAACTTCTGCTTTTTCCTTCGCTCGATTCGCTTTTTGTTTTGAATTTTTCTTCGTTGCATTGCTTGTCGAATCGTACGAGGGATAAAAATAATCAAAGCTTTCATTTTTTTCTCCTTCGTTCTTTCTCGAGTGTGTGAGCACGGGGCACGTTGCGGATATATAGTCCCTGAAGATTGCATGCTCAAGGCGATGAGACATGGGTGAATAGAGTGAGAGACAGACAAACACAGAGAGGAAGAACGAGAGAGGAGGAGGGTTGCGAGAGTGTGACAGGGTACGCAAGAGGGAGGGAACCAACGATCCCTCTCTCCTTTGTGATTCCAATAATTGTGCGATCAACGATTATTATTTGTACAGAGAGGAATACAAGGATCGTTTGCCGTAATTGCAGGAGTCTCTTCGTTAATTACCAATCAACGCGGTGGATTGTAGAGCGACGAGAAAATTTACATTCGAAAGAATTGATCAATCCGCGTATATCGACGGTAGCGACAAAAGTTAGATCTCTTTGTTAGATCCAAGTTCATGGGACACGTGACAGAGACCCATGTGGAGAGAAAAAAAACAATGTATGAGGAGGCTTCTTTTGTTTACGGAGCTCACAAAGGAATTGGGAAAATTGAGGATTTTGGAGACTCGGAATTTTTGCAGTGCTTTGCAAAAATTTGTACGAGTTCCCAATTATTCATATTTTTAAGAATTTTCTAGGAAAAAAAAAACGATCATAAATTTTCTCGAACCGCATACGCAAACATGAGGAATGTTCCTCGGTGAATTATATTCACTGGTGTATTCGAAAAGGTTTTTACGGGAATATGTGAAGTATCTTACTGTGAATCGCTATGTTTGTGCTAGTAAAAGTATCCTTCAATCATATTTACAATTATTAAATATATATAAAAAGGTGTCGAAAGGTGAATTTCTGTCTTTTCTACTTGCTATCGATTATTTATATTCTGTTGCTAAACATTATTAATTTCGGACTCGTGACGTATATGTGGTGGGTGTGTTTTTGTGTGTACGATCGGGCCGGGCTTTTTCTGGATTATTACTAATATTTTGATCTCTCGGTTTCAAAAGAATAGTTTTCCATCGACGAGTTATTCAAGAAAGGGTACATCGATCATTCGGGTTTTTTCGTGCCTGATGGTGAGCCTGACTCCCCGCCACCCCTGTCCGAGCAGGCAACATTAACAAACGTAAATATAAAAATAGAAGTAACAGAGAGAAAGAGATAGACAGAGAGACAGAAGAGAGAGAGAGAGAGAGAGAGAGAGAGAGAGAGAGAGAGAGAGAGAGAGAGAACAGAGAGAGATAATCGATACAATTTTACAACGGATATATAAGACTGGAGAGATGACCAAGATTCGCGTGTAGCCGGATATGTAGCAAGGGAACGAGGAAGGGCACTATTCGAATGAAAAAATTATTTGTACTGATTGCACGACGAAATAATGACATTCGGAAGTCTGTAAATTTCAAATATTTCATAGGGATCGAGAATCATTTGATTTTTCGAATCCTTTCATGATTGGAGAGAAAAAAAATTACTTCGCGATGTTAAATATTGCACTGTTAAAACACGAAGAAAATTCTTTCTAATTATTTCATTTCTTTATTTTTATCATCATCCAGCATATCCTGCATATTTAGGCTGCAGATCTCCAATGATAGTCTCATAAAAAGCTTGAGTGATTTCCACAGCCTGAGTTTGATTCGAAACATTTGCGCAAACCAAGGGAAATGAATTTTTAATGCATTTATATAGTGCCAACTTCAACGTCGTAATACTTTCGAGATATTGTAAATTGGAACGATGTATGCACAGGCGAACTGAATTAGGGGAAAAAAACATTTTAGCCACGGTGCACTTTTTTTAACTGTACAAATTATAATGTACAAATAAAATAATATCGTAGTTTTCATTGCGTTATTTTATGTGCTTACTGGGTTGGAAGCGGCGATAGGAATTTCTCCTTAGAGGGACTCGGAGGGGCCGAGATTTACCTCCCATTTGGCTTTAGAAATATTTTCTCGTGACTTTTGCCCTACAGAGTTATTCAGCTTTCCGGCAAGTCCGCTGCCACTAGAGAACTTGAAGGTTCGAAATAAAAAAAAAATCAAGTGGAACAAAGTTCAATTGAAAAATAGATTAGGAATAAACATTTCTTGGATGATTATCGTGACCGCTTTCGGTCGAAGAACCGCGCTCTGTGTTCGCGTTACCTGCTAAACCCAAACGAACTTAAACCTTTGGCTGCCAGTGCATTCCCCTCAAGCAAACAAAAACTCGTCAGAGACGATTTTGCAGAAAAAAAAATCGGTGTAAACAAACTAAAGACCAAGGAACAATAAGGATATTGCGGATGAATAATAATCAAATGAAACTGTCCAAAGTTTTATCTACAAACTGGGGCGTAACTCGGGTCAATAAATTTACTACGATTGTCATCGGTACGCTTGTTACGAAAAAAAAAGTGGTTTCTTCTAATTTTGCCAAAGAAAAAAACAACGCGTTTCGGATCTTTTTTTTTTTCATTCGAACGCTGCCAGTCTCCAGCGGGAGTTAGCACAACGGGGTGGATTACGGAGCAATATATACGATAACAATATATACGATACAGGGTTCGAGTATGGGGTGTATCGAAAAGGCTCGTGTCCCGACGATAAGCGAGACCGTGCCCAAACACTTCCATCATTGTCCACAAAATTGTTGCACACATTAATAATCATAATATCGCATTGTTCAAACCAACATCAGAGCCGGGGTGGTAGAGGGGTGGATTATCAGTAAGCATGCACTATCTACCAATGTTTATACTCCAGTGTTCAGGTATTTCGTTCAAATTGCTCTTTTGGTCACGTTTTTTTTTTCAATCTCCGGTTCGTTTTTTTTTTCCTCAAGCATTTTCGTCTACTCACCTCTGAAACGTTTGCCTCTTCACGTAGTTGTCGCGGACGAACTCGACGATCTGCTTTTGCGTCTTTCCGCTATACCTGTTCATGAATAGACAAATATTTTTCGACATATGTATTAATTGCTCTCATTGACTTTTATATTTCCATCTATTTGTTGTTACGAAATGTTTTTTTTTTCCTGATGCGAAAAATTCGTTGGTTTTGTCTTTACCTGAACGACGATCCGCGACTCAGAACTCGAGTCTTTTGTCGTATAACTCTCTTGACCACCGAGCAACGGAAGAAACCGTGATTCTCGACGCACTTTTTCCAAAAATTCTTGCACTCGTTTCGACCCTCGAAGAAAAATTCTACCGTGTCCTTGTAATAGCCCTGCGAAGCGAGATGTTTCGTCGCGCCATTAACGACATTGAACAGTTTAAGGGAAAGAAAAGAAATTGGATTATTCGTGAAACGCGATTGAAATTACTTACGTAACCTTCAGGATGCAATTTGATTAGAAATCGTTTTCTCTTGAAGCTGATTTTACGAATTTTCGCCCAGCTGAACGTGTTTATTTTGGTATAGTTCTGAAAAACTACGATCCCCATGTGAGCCACCGCGAGATTCAATGGTACCGCTTCGTGATCCTGGACATAGGACAAACTAATTGTAACGTGACGAATGATGCGAATTATGAAGAAAAAAAGTTATAATTCGGAGCATTGTCAAGAAAAACGGGGCGGTAGTTAATCACGTGGATGTACTTCTGACCATTTTTGCACTCCCCTTAACCTCTTTGGGCAACTTTAAGTCAACATTGATCCCTAACTCCCTGAAATCTCGTGTGATCAATGGATGCCTTTGGAGTAGTAAACATAGTGATACAATTGTAAAAACGATGATTCACGGGATATTAGCTCCGTCACCGTGAACCAATAGAAAATTACAGCCTGAAAAAAATTACCTTGGCGGGATGCATTTTTATTCCGTACAGTTCGCATCGTCGCGAAGTCTCGAGCAGATTGAGATCCGCTTCCGCCGGTGATTGACCACTGATTGATAAAAAGATATATTCTGTATTATAATCGATTCCGGCAAATTCAACATCCATAGTTTGAGTTTGTTATAGGGAACATTGGCAAGTTTCGCTTTCTTCGCCGCAACAAACAAAATATCAATTCTTGTCATTTTTCACCCTTCGAGGACACGCACAGTCATTCCGAGCTCAACATCTCTTCGCACCACTTCGTATTCAAGCAAGTTATTCGATAAACGATTTTCCCCACTAAAATCTGACTGCGCAGCATTAAAGTTGATCGAAAATGCCACAAAAAAATGACTCTACATTTTTTTTTGCAGCTTCCGAGATATTTGAAGCCGAAGAAAGGATCTCAAAGGACCACACTAACGTGAAAAAAACCCTAATATGCAACATTACTGAACTGCTCACGAACTTTTCTCAGGCTGAGAGAACCTTGTCTACCCCATAACGAATTACTTACGCGTGCTTCTTGTGATTCTCCATAATGCGCCGTTCCAATTCTTGATCTTGATGCGGCACGAACTTGTACGTCGACAAATACGTATGATCGGGATAATCTTCTATGACGTAATCACCGCATTCCGCTGGAAAAATGCAAATAAATCGTGATGAAGTTGACATCGCTGAAATGCGACGTCATTTTTTTTCAACTTTTTTAAAAATAGGGTCGAGGGTTCTATTGATTTTTATTTGGACTTATATACGTCCTATATAAATACAACTTCGAAATTTCAATAAGTTCCACTACACCGTGTTCGAACGAAAAAAAAGTACAGAAAACTTTAATATATATCTTTCTCGAAAACAATGTAGCGGATTTTACGGAGATTCCGAAGTTGAACGTTCATCGGACATATCTATCTAAAAAAAAAAATGGTGTCCATTAACATTAACGGAAGGCTCGAGACTCTTGAAAATTCTCATCCACGTCCAAAACGGCAAAAAAAAATATTTTTAATCGAAATAATAAAGAACAAAGATGCCATAAATATTCCGCCATATCGGAGACTAACGGCACACTGAAAAAAAAATAATTTGGGTTGACTACATCCGTAATTGAGGGATGCCAACGAATTATTTATTGAAAAAATAGAATATTAGATTCTTTTCGAAACTAACGAATACCCGAAATATTCAAATAATTCTAGTGCTTCATCTTAATATTCCGTAGTCATCGACGAACAAACAATTTCGTCGATCCTGGTGATTTATCTTGTCTGTGGATATTTGAATAAATCATTGCAGCAATCATCTCAAGAATATTTCATCGACTAAGCCTTTTTCGTAATCGAATTACTCTGATGGTTTTTAGAGATCAGTCAACTCTCAATAGTACTCGAAAAGTTGGCAAATGATCAAACCAACCGAGCAACAGAGATAAAAAAAAATGGACGAGGTGAGAGAGAGGAGTGCTTCGAATACGTATATCGTATGCGCCGCAAAGCAATACAGCAGCCAAACTCTAAGAGACGTGCGTTTGGCAAGACCAATCGTTTCAATCGGAGTTTACTAACCCTGGACGATGTAGCTCGCCATCAATGCGGCAGTATTGTCGTTGCATTGCAACAAGCCGTGCGACAAATCGCGCTTTATTTGCAAACAAAACAAATATCTCGTGAATTCTTCCTCAAGCTGAGCCGGATCCGGTGTATAGAACTTCACGCAAAATCTTAGGAGCGGATCTACCAGCGAGAGACCCACTTGTCGACAGACGGGCTTTTCCAAGTCCAGCCAGTACTGAAATGAAAAAGTACCGAAATGTTATATCCGTTGCCAAAGAGCAGTCGGCGCGCAAGCCAGTGCTCGTCTGAGCGGTCACTCATCCGTGTATTGGCCTCATCCAACACTTGGTAATTGCATTATTTTTTATTTCCAATGTCTGAAGAATTTTGCAATAAAACTATGCCAACCGAAGAACTTCTTATCGGTGAAAAAATAAAATAAAAAAGACGAAATGAGGTTTACCTTTGTTCCATTGGGCTCTTGATACTCGAGACCGAAATAATCGGCTTCCAGAAGATGCAACTGTTTGCAAACTTGGTCGAACAGTACCCGGCCCAAAGCCTTAGCCTGAAAAAAACAGCATCAAAAACGTTAAAGAGATGAAGCGAACACGAGATTTCATTTGAATATTCTTCGTTCGTAGCCACTTCGCAGGAACGACACAGCGCGGCTATTGAAAGGTAATTAAAATCTGTTATCACCGTACTCTGTCGGAGAAGCGATACTTTCCTTGTACACAGAAAAGAGAAAAGGAGAGAAAAAAAAAATATATATATATATATAATAAATAGCGACACACGACTAAAAAAAAATATCCTATAAAATCAATAAGTCAGTCCTCGGGCGATCTTCTGTATGCACGGGTAACACATTATATGGACGCGAACACACACGGCACATTATGTGCCCTAATAGTTCACCCTTGCGGAAGAATTATACTATATAGCCTGTCTGAGAACAATCTATAGATCTCGCGAGAGTGACTACGAGCCAAGGTAAATGCCAATCAGTCGACTGCCAATTTAGTACTTCAATGCGGGTTGAATCAATCCCGCAAGGTTAAAATTATTACTGAATCGCCGTCATCTATTTTTTTTTCTCTCTTTCAATCTATCCGGAAAATTCGCTACGCCCTTGCAGACAATACAAACTTTGGTTTTTTTTCCTCAAGCCTCGTCAAGGATTTCCGTGACGTGAGAGAGAAAAACGTTTTGTTATGATAATCATAAAAAAAAACGTTATTTTTGTTATCATCAAAAACTATTTTTGTGCAGATGGGAAATGTATGGGAGATATAATTCCAGGCGAAAGCAGAAGAAATTTGAAATTCTCAAATAGGTGTCCTGATAAAGTTAAGTAGGTATTTAACTTCATTAGGGCAAAGCTCTCGGGAGTGTATAAGCCGCACCTTGCCGACTGCCGTGTTTTTCGAGCCACTCAACTGTTTGTAACATTCTCGTATATTTTGGTAAGGCCATATGAGAAAGCTGAACAAGAAAATGAGCGAAATTTCAGCAGGTTGCAATTGATTGGACTACAATTATTCAGTGCATGCTTGTGAATGTTGCCAAAGACTGCCTTACATAAATCACCCACACAAAAAATCTAAAATATTCTGTACTATTTTTTCGTTATGCTTTTGCTCGTCATATCCGCGAGTAAAAGATCGTCCCATAAGAACGCATACGAAACTACTGCAAATAATTTTTTTTTCACTTGCATACAAGCTTAAAATAGTCGAGGGCTCTCGTACGTCCATAAAATCGTAGTTCTCTAGCAGGGGTCCTCAAAAATATCCTAGTGATTTTCGTAGCTCGAATCTGGCAAAAAAAAAGTGGACGATTGAACAAACAAAATATTTCGTTGCATTCGAACGTTGCAAAATTCGGCAGCGTAAAGATTGCCCATAGTGAAATAAATTCCGGTGAGTGAAACGTGGATGTGACGAGATAATTGAGTGTCTCTCGGTTCGTCGATCCGGCCAGAAAAGGACACACGCAGTCGGCGATGAGAGGCCGGGCGCGAAGTATATGGACTTGCAAGCGATACCTCTTGACCCGAATAGTTAAGCGGTTAAAGTTAAAGTGCCCACGCAGCACAAAGCTTGAATAGCCGACAATTACTCGATGTACAAGCTCCAACGCCCCAATGACACCTAAGTGTGTTCCTACGTATGTACACACGAAATTTTAAATCAGGACTAACACATCAAATCTATAACGATCCAAATCGCGTAATTTACGAGTGCGGTGTCAATCAAATTACGTGTAATTAGTGCAAATCGGGATTGGCGGCGGAGATAGATTTGTACCATTCGTTCCAATTGAGCTTTCCATTATCATTGCTTCTCTGATTTTCTAAATTATGATACATAATATTTACATCAATGAAAATATATTTATTCGCTAAGTCTTCGTGCTGCAGGCAAATAGGAATTACTTGAATGTTGATGCATATTAATATATATTTGACTGATTTTCGTCTACAATTAAGTAAAAATTTCATCCCAGTGCACTGGTAAAATTTCAAGCCAAGTTACCGAACATTTTAACACAAAATTACGACTTTAAATATCGTCTAATTTATGCAACGCTTTATGACTAAGACATGCTGGCCACAATTTCTATCGGATAATTTATATACTAAATAACTCTAGATGTCTGATATAAACTGCTTTAAGTATGTAAAAATTCTGAAGATTCCGTAACGATAATAAAAGCAGGGGATCACCGAATCTTTGAAGAAAATATTAATGATAAAACTTAGAAAAATGTGTCTAGCAGAAGAAATTTCGTAATCGCGAATTGTCAGAGAACATGTAAAAATGTCTGAATCTACTAAAAATGTATGCGAAACTTTTCATTCCAATTCATCGTTGGGTGTAATCGTGATTTTAACTTACATTGGGTGAAAAAAAGTATTTGCACACCTCGTGTTTTTCAAATTATGCTGCGAATTTTTTTCAATACTTTAGCATTCTTTTTCGAAGAAAAATAACATGTTTGAAAAAAAAAATTCCAACATGTCAGGATAATTTAAAAAACACAAGGTGTGCAAATACTTTTTTTGACCCACTGTATATTTATTAAGCGCCACTGTAATATACTATTGATTCAAAAGGGCACTGGCTTATGCGCCCACAAAATACAGCCCTCCGCGAAAGGAATACCTTAAGGCAGTATTCTATGACTCGGATAATTTTATGAGTATCATTAAATGGTTTTCACAAACATGTTTAGAACGGTCTATAGGACAATTAAATTGGAAAAAAATCGTTTTTTTTTAAATTTAATTGTCCTACGACCGTTCTGAACACGTCTGAGCAAATGGTTTGAGGATACTCATAAAACTAGCCGAGTTAGAGAAATTATAAGGAGTGTGCTCGGGGAGCGCGGTCAAGGTGCAGAAAACTTTAAACGCGTTTTTCTCGACACTATATTTTTCAAATCGGTAACCACGATATCTCGATCACCAATTGGCCGATTGAGCTCAGACTTGGCATACACCTTCAGTAGATTATTTTTCAACGTTGGTAGCAAAATTGAATCGGAATAATTTTTGAATAATATTAACTCGTCGAATAGTCAGAAAATTAGGAAAAATTGATAATCAAAGTTTGGCGTGCCGTCACATTGTACATTTTTTTTTCTCCAAAATCTGGTACCATACATCACAACACTCATACAGGTTAAGAATATGTTTGGTTTTTTTTGTTCACAATCATACGTCCACAACACTGGTCGCCAATTGGGGGCGTTTTCCACGCACCGTTGTAACTAAACATACAAAAGTACCTGATAATAATTTGTTTTTTTTTTTATTTATTTTATTTCTACATGTGCTTGAAGGATCAATAAAAAATGTGTTAAAAATTTCAGAAAAAAAACTAGAACAGTTTAACAGTTATTCCATTTTAAATATCGCCTTCAAAACCGCGCTCTAGACAACAATACTGCCTTAAGGAATCAATGATACCTAAAACCTCCATCAAAATGCCGAAAAACATTTCGAAACAGTTATTAATTAATTCAGTGCATCAACGGAAAGTAAAATATCAATTACGATATTCAGACCACTCGAGACGCCAAGCACCTATGAAAATAAACCCAAACAAAGCCAAAAGCCTGTACTATCATACGAGTAAGCGGGATAAATTGGTAAATTTATCATGAACCCTATACTATCCAAAGATTACGTATTATATATCGTAAATTCAATGTTGACAACGGACCTAAAGATTCGAGCGAACCGAGTGCAAGAAATCGTTTAGGCTAGAGCCTCGACTTTGGCAAGATCGTTTAAGGGGTTGAACAATCGGTGATTATAACGAAGCAATGATCTACTATTAATCAAATTACTGTGTCTCTAGGTTGTCTTACCTTCTGAATATTGATGATTTCGACCCGATATTACAATATCTATGGCATTGAATTTTGACTCGGGATGCAACGAAAATATATTTTTTTCTTACTGCCCATTTTTTTTCATCACATTTAGGCTACAAAAATGATTAAAACATTTTTTTAACATCCTCAATAGCCACAACCCAAAGCCCGAAAAAAAGAGTTTAGATGGTAAAAAAATGAAATGAAAAAGTAAATATGAATTTTCGTTGAATTCCAATGATTGAAACGTCAGCACCACCAATATCTAGAAACTACGTAGGACAATCTTAATTTTTTTGTGCCCTCGACCTTTCTTTGGCGAGCCGCGTTCACTCTGCCAGGTACAAAAGATTGTTGAGGGTCGAACGTTACACCGATAAATCTTAAAAGATCCTGATTCTTAGACGTAGACACGCTTAATGAAAGTTCAACTTCGAAGATTCAATAAACTTTATCGTTTCAGAGGGAAAACAAAATCTGAGCAATTTAACAGTCTCTTGTGCAAATCCGTAAATTTAGCCGCAATTCATATCTCCTGCTGAATTATTCACGGCACTCAATTACAATGAAATTCTTCGTAAGAAATCTTGTTAAATTATCTAGACTTTAATTCTTTTTTTTTCCCTTTCCGAAAACGATGTACTGGACTTCACGGAATCTTCGAAGTTGAACTCGCATTGAACGTATGTACATCTAACAAAAAAAATTAGTATCCTTCAACATTCATCCACGAAACGCTCACCCCTCCTCAAAGCTACGGACTTTTGAAGAATCTCCCTCGCAGAGCATCCTCGACAATTGCTGCCAATTGATTCGCCGTTGGCGTCTCGCCACAAGGGGCGGGTCAATCAATGTTACTTCCGTGCGTTTCTTTCTCTCACCTGCACTTGAAACATCGTGATAGTGTCGTCCAGCATTTGCACACGAACGGCGAGCATTTTTCCGGCTTTTCGGGGAGTCGTTGGCGGTGTTCTACTGCCGCCGTCCACTCCGGCCGGAGTCGAATGACTGTGAGGCATTTTGGAACTTCCGGTCATGCCTATATTATCGATATCATTCATTTTCTTCTCATTTGGCTTCTTTGCTGTTTCGCCTCGAAGTTCTCTAGTGTCGAGAGTCTCGAGGCTTTATCTTCGTTTGTTTTGTGAATGGAAACACTATAGGAATCTTGTCAAGTAAACATCTGCAAAAAGAGACAAAACGCGAATGAAAAAATTACCTAATTATTTTGAATCATTGTGTTTTTTTCTTCATTTTTCGTATCAAGAGATGTATTAAAATTTATCGGCTTTACAAAAAAATAATAATCGTTAATTGTAATTAACGATTTTGTCTAACAATAATCGATTTTAACAATAATTTCAGGAAGATTTTCATAATAATACTAAATTCAATGAAAAATTCAATAACTATAATAATGAGAAAGAAAAAATATAATGTTTAATTTTAATGTTTAAATTAATTATATTGCCTAATAGTAATCAATTTTCATCATCATAATAATAATAATGCAACTATGAGTACAAAAAATAATTTATGCATAATTTCGTAGCGAAATTCCGACAGATGTTGTTCGCAGTTGTTTCTTCGCTTGCACATGCGTCAACCATATGAAGTCTTGTATATTAAGTGGAAGCTGAAACTTTTGCCGACGTTTCAAAACATTATCCATCGAGTTCCATGACGTATAGGAAGTTCAATTATATTTTGAATATGGAAGGAAAAAACATGTATTTTCGATGCATTTCATTTTTCTATTTCCGAAAAGGCAAAAACGCGTCGCAAACTCACAAAAAGAATGGTGTTGAAGTTTGCATCATTGGAATGTATCGACAATCATTCTTTATGTATTCATTCCTTTATTTTTATTACTATCTAAACTCCTCTTTTGTAGTTTAAGTTTATGGATCCTTAATGAGGATCTCTAAGGATATTTTTGCGATTCTTGAAGCCTAATGTGCCAAAAAAAATCATTTCGTTGCATTCCAATGTTAGAAATTCAGTACCATCAAAAAGATATGCGCCGTGTACAGATAGAATGCAGTAAGCGAAAGTGTCTGTTGGAAGTAGTTTGCAAAATTTTGTTGTAGAAATTTTCCAATCACTACTGATGTCAATGAAATCAAGGCTTTAATCGACTCTGCCTGGCATTTGACGACTACAGAGATTAGACATCACCGCAACATTGACCAATCAACTGTTTTGAGACATTTACAGAAGCTTGGGATGTTAATCAAGCTTGATGTTTGAGTGCCGCACGATCCGAGCAAAAAGAATTGAATGGACCGAATTTCAGCGTACGGTTTGCTGCTCAACCGTGATCAAAACGAACCATTTTTAAAACGAACGATTACTGGCGATGAAAAGTGGATTGTCTACAACAATGTCAGTCAAAAAAGATCATGGTCGAAGTTCTGCGAGGCTGCTCAGACAGTTACAAAGTCTGGGTTATACCCGAAAAAGGTCATGCTCTGTATCTGGTAGGATTGAAAAGGAATCGTCTATTATGAGCTACTGCCACCCGACAAAACAATTGATTCGACCAAGTACTGCTCACAACTGGCCAAATTAAAGCAAGCAATCGATCAAAATAGATGCGAATTTGTGAACAGAAATGGCGTACTGTTCCACCAGGCCAACACTAGTCCACACGTTTCTCCGATGACCCGACAAAAGTTATTGAGGCTTAGGTAGGATGTTTTGGTGCACCCACTGTATAGTTCAGAACTTGCATCTTCAGACTATCACTTGTTCCGGGCACTACGAAACAGTTTGAATAATAAAACCTACATTTCCTTGGATGCCCTCAAAAACCACTTGCACAACTTCTTTGCCCAAAGATCTCAGGACTTCTATGAAAGAGGGATAATAAAGCTCATGGAAAGATAACAGAAAGACATTGCATAGAATCGAACATATTTAGCTGATTAAAATCGCTTTTTTTAGTAACTATTTTGCGTTTTGAAATTTACTCGACTTTTGCTACAGAATTATGCATAGATCCAATAATTATGTTCAATATTAATAGTTATATTAGCATTAATGTTATAATATAATCATTAAAGCGTTAATTTATTAATTTCAAACATAATTATTCATTTTTTAATTCCTTAATCGTTGCTGTTTTACCAATTTTTTTAGATTACTTTTATTTATTTGTTTGAAAAAACGTATCGAATTAATTAGACAATAAATGAATTTACAAGATTTAATCCATTTACAATCAGAGCAATTTAATTTTCTAATTAATGTAGAATCTCCTAGAACTTAACATTTTTTCTCAAATCAAACGTAACTCGAATTTAACAAAAATTTCCCGACTCGCCGCCAATTTTATCTTCAGTTACGTTGGAATAATGAAGTTTAAAAAAGAAAAGAAAAAACAACAAATCGTAACCGCAGGAAATCGAAACCCCTTAAATTATTCACGCCATATTGAATATGATGGATCTTAGTTCCGTGTTCCTGTGTGAGAAGTTTGACCTCGATAAGTCAAAGTTTCTTCGAGTTGCGGCGGTGAAGAGTTAACGAAGAAGTGCCGAGCCCCCCCTAAGACTGCGCATCATCCATTGACTTTTACGCAGTCATGTCAGACTTATTAAGGATCGTTGCTATAGAACTGGACACGCTTCACACAGTCAGACGACGGACACAGACCATGCGAAACGATCACCGAATAACAAAACTCGAAATCTCGAGATTCAATGACACCTGAACGCACACACACACACACACACACGCGATAATTGACAGCCTTTTGTACCAATGATTTTGACCTTTTTTTTTGTCCTGAATTTTCCGACATTCCGGGAATAAAAATTTCCAAAAGAATTCCCATTCGTGAAAACGATTTTGGGCACAAAGGAGCGACAAGAAGCGCGTCGCAAACGCTGTCACTCAATCGAACAGCAGCAGTCGAACGAGCGAGACGCGCGTACTCGTGTGATCAACAACATCGCAGGAAAAAAAATTTTGCTCCGGAATCACGCACTTTTATTCGCCAAAAATAAAAGAAGAAACGGCAAAATATTACCTTGATCCTGGCTGAAAGAAAAAAAAAACGAGAGAAGGCAGGGTCCTCGCCTCACGAATCACTCTCCTCGCACACGACGCACACACACACACACATACACACAAACGTTTGAACACGTAGTAGACTACGACACCTATATCGCTATACGGCACTCCGTTATCCGGAGAAGTGTCATAAGAAAAAACGACATGAAGGAAGAAAGAAGTATACCGACGAAAAAACGTGAGAGAGAGAGAGACACTCGAGAGCGTGATAATTTGCCATTCAAGAGGCTCCGCTAATCTCGCTCATCGTAAATTTTCGATTCGAAGCGAGCGAGAAACAAAAAAAACGTAATACACGAAGAAAAAGTAAAGAGAAAGAGAACGAAAAAAAAAAACACTGGAGATACGGTAGGCTGGTGTTCTGCCCACCGCAGCACTGGCAGCACGCCCCAAAACACGAAGACAGAGCACAGACAGAGATAGGCGCACACAAGAGTTCATTGATCACAAGGTCCACAACTCTTCGTCGGACCGCCCGGCTTACGCAGTCCTTTCTTTATTTTTCTTTCTATCCTTCCTTTCGCTCGATTCAAAAGCTTCGACTATTTCATTCACTATTCGATAAACTCACTTACTCTTTTTCCCCGTTCACTCCCCATCGAGCGTCCAAATGACGTTTTCTTAGATTTTTCTATCTCTCTCTCTCTCTCTCTCTGGCTCCTCTCGTATATATAGTATTTTATAAAACGGGAATAACGTCAAGATGCACGAGGGCGATGCCGAGAAGAGAAGGTCGCGATGCCAAACACGAAACTAAAACACCCATGGGCGAGGAGTGCTGCGCTCGGGACCTCGAGCCCCTCTGACGGGTGTGCGGTGTAGCGCGTGCAGTGGCTCTCAGCCGCGATCGATGCGACATCTCTCCTCGACCGTCCACTTTTTTCGCACCAGTCAGACGAGTGTTTACACGTTCGCTTTTCTTTGTTTTTCGAGTAGCTTGTTTTTCATACGCTATTCGATAACTCGAATAAAGTTTTGGGCTGATTTGTAAAACTGACGGACAAATCAGTTTCTGCGGTGCTCAACATTTTTAAAGTCACGAAAGCGTGCGTCTTTGCCATGATGGTTTGCTTTTGGTGGAATTAAAGTAGTACGCGAGCACGTATAATAATCGATTATAGAAGGTGAATCTTGTTTTGCACGCTGATGACAATGCGCATTGCACTTGTTCCAGAAATTTCGAGGATTAAGACGCCCTTTAGACGACCGAAAATGAGACATTTTTACAAACTTTTATTTCACTTCACTTGTTGTGAGATGCAAAACGGAAAATCGATATTTCACCTACTTCACGACACTTGGAGCTCTGAAATTTTGCAAACATGCATCTAAGAGGTGACAATGCATGATTCAACTAAAAAAAAAAAAAAAAAAAAAAAATAACGACTTTTGATGAGATGCAAAACGGAAAATCGATATTTCACCCACTTTCCGACTACTTAGAGCTCTGAAATGTTGCAAACATTCATCTAAGAGGTGATACTGCATGATTCGACTTTAAAAAAGCAAGGACTAAAAAGTAGAAGATAATGTATATGTGAAAAAAATATTTTTTTAAAAACAAGCTTTTATTTAATGTACTGAAAAGTAGAAAATATTTTTTCTTACCAAGTCACATATATGTGACTATAAATAATCCGCTGTAGTGCGATTCTGTAAGTCGTTATAACTCGGTAACGACGGTTTTCGTTATCGTTAGCTAGCGACAGCCAATCGCATGGAGGTTTACAGCAGAAAGCGGGCCTCTCGTTAGCTGTCGCCAGCTAACGATAACGACAGCTGTCATTACCGAGTTATAACGAGTTACAGAATCACGCTACTGTCCGGTTAATCAAGATTTTACTGTACCACAAACTAGAAAAATTCGATGTTGCGTCAAAATTCGATATTAAACTACGAAATTAGTTTTAACGAGACCTGTTATTTATTTTTTGCTCAATTATAGAGATTCCAGTTTTCATCGAAAATTCGTATTTTTTACTTATTTGAAATATAAATCAGCTTTCGTACGTAAACTGGTCCCCGCCCATTCACTGGTCGATGTACCCTACACCAAAAAAATTATTCGTCGAAAAGTTCAGCGCGCCTTTCCTCGCCCTCGTCTATCACACGTGGTACACCTTTCAATCGTTCTCGCCAGGACGATATAAAAAGTTTGAAGCGCAGCACAATCCTCCGACCATCTTGCGCTCCATAAGAGCGCGGACGTAAAAAAAAAATAGAAAACTTCAAGGAGGAGAGAACAAACGCGATAGCGTTTATTCTCAGAGCCTAACTCGCGGCCTCTTGACCCGTGTACTGCTACGAAAATAATTACATAATCAAAAAAATCAGTCGTATGTCTCTGTCGGGGCGCACGTAGCACGTGACATTTTCACGCGATCTCGTTACGCAGCGGTTGATGAGATGACGTTTTACGCAGCGGTCACTTGAAACACCGTGAGGAATTAGCGATTTCTTTTCATCCCGCATTTCGTTTGTCGCACTGGACGCCCATAGAGTCTGGTACAAAAACAAAGAGTACAATACGTTTTCGGACGTTTGCTTGCGTGGTCCGATATTCTCGAGGACGGCGACATTTATTGCATTTCAATGTAATCATTGAACTACTATTGCGAGTATGTTACTCGGCGTATGCGAGCACGCGAGAGGCATTCTGATTGTTCCGTAAGTAATGCATGGGCTAGCCACACACACACACACACACACACACACACATACACGCGCGCGCGTATTGCAGGACGTGTTAATCTGCTGGCAAGAATGTAACGACCCGTTATTGTTAGCCTGCGACAATTGCCACTCTGGATCGTTTGGATCATAGCCGCGAGCATGTGTGGTCAAGGAAACTACGCGAGCAAAAGCCCTTCGCATGTTACACAAACTCGAGCGTATACGTGTTTCCGTTCCGCAATATTGCGAAATTTCGGCAGTGTACCGCGTGTCCCGTTTTTACGCCCCGAGTAGCAATTATCAAAGAGTTGTTCAAAAGTTGGCTAAATGGATACCAAATGTCCGTCCAAAGGTTACCTTTCAGTTGACAACCGTACAAACGATAACTGCTTTTAGACACATGAATAGTCATATGGGTAACTTCCGAATGGACATATGGTACCCATTTAGATATAACTTCTGGACGACTATTTGAAAAACGCTATCTGGGATTTGCGGGCTTGGGGACTAAAGAAGGTCGATTTTAAAGATTTTGTTGCTGATGAAAGGATTGAGATGACGAGGATTTTACATAGACTGAATTTATATTGGGTCTGTACATAATTCCGTAGCGAAATTCCGACAGATGTCGTTCACAGTTGTTTCTTCGCTCGCACATGCTTCAGCCAAATGAAATGTCATATATTAAGGGAAAGCTGAAACTTGTGAAAATATTTTTAAAAAGTATCCGTCGAGATCCGTGACATATAAGAAGTTTAATTATATTTTTAACGTGAAAGGAAAAAATCTACAGATATTACACAAAGTGCAACTATTTCATGGCATTGAAAATGTAATCAGACTTTTCGGGTGATAAAAAAAGGTACATGCAAATAATATGAGTTGCTCTCTCTCTCTCTCCCTCTCTAACTCTCTAACTCGCTCACTATCTCACATTCTCACTCTCGCGGTCTGTCACACTCTCACTCTCTCACTATACTCAACTCCATATATTGGGTGAAGTAAAAAGTTCTGAGCGTTTTCCGCTAGATGTCTTTAGTGAGCCATATCTCACGATGTATACATTGCATCGAGTCGTACTATACGGCGATTTAAAGGTGACATTACGCTTCAAAAAAAGTTCTTTGACAGTTTTGTATTTGGCGAAGCCAGTTGTGTGTTACAGCGTTCAAAAATGGAGGTAAAAAAAGAGAAAATTCGATAAATTCTTCAGTACCACTACGACCAAGGTGAAAAGGCGGAGCAGGCGGCCAAAAAAATGTGTGCTGTTTATGGACCCAATACAGTATCGAATGCAATAGCAAAGCGGTGGTTCCAACGATTCCGTTCTGGTAATATGGACGTCGAAGACGAGGCACGCTCTGGTGCGCCAATCGTCGAAAATGTCGATAAAATCATGGAAATCGTCGAGTCGGACCGGCATGTGAGCACTTATTCCATTGCCCAGGAACTGAAGATTAGCCAGAAAACCGTTTGGAACCATTTGCATAATGCTCGTCTCAAGAAGAAGCTCGATGTACGGGTGTCACACGAATTGACGCAAAAGAACCTTTTGGACCGAATTGATGCCTGCGATTCTTTGCTGAAACCTAACGAAATCGGCCCATTTTTGAAGCGGATGGTGACTGGTGATGAAAAAAGGGGTCACATACGAGAACAGCAGCCGAAAAAGATCGTGGTCGAATCGCGGTGAGCCGGCCCAAACGATCGCCAAGCCCGGATTAACGGCTAAGAAGGTTTAGCTGTGTGTTTGGTGGGATTGGAAGGGAATCATCCACTATGAGCTGCTCCCATCGGGCTAAACACTCAATTCGGACCTCTACTCTCAACAACTGACCAGATTGAAGCAGGCGATCGTCTAGAAACGGCCAGAATTGGCCAACAGGAAGGGTGTTGTGTTCCATCAAGACAACGCCAGGTCGCACACATCTTTAACGACGCGCCAGAAGCTCCGAGAGCTTGGATGGGAGGTTCTATCGCACCCGCCGTATAGTCCAGACCTGGCACCAAGTGATTATCATCCTTTCAAGCGTTTGCAAAAATTTCTTGATTGTACAAAACTGGCCTCAAGAGAGGCTTGTGAAAATGAGCTGGTCAAGTTTTTTTACCAATAGGGATGAGGACTTCTTCAATCGCGGAATTATGAAATTGCCTTAAAAATGGACAAAAGTTATCGAACAAAACGGCGCATATTTGATCTAAATCGGATAATCCTAACTATGTTAATTTCATCGTCGAAATAAAGCGAAAAAACGCTCAGAACTTTTTACTTTTAACTGAGTTTTCCAATGAATGCTATCAATTCATCGTTAAAAAAGGCGATACTCCTCATTACTTTAATTAATTTCTCAACAATTACTCAATCGATTTATTTGAAACTTAACATAATCAATAGCTTGATCCTAAATCTTGATGATATAATATTTTCAGAAGTTACAACGATTTAGTTCCATTCGTTTTGCAACCATTAACGTGCGCAGAAGCTGTTTTCCCATAAGTGACCGTATTAAATTCATATTTTTATACCAAATTATTTAGTGAAACATTCTAAAATAATTCATGGATTATTATTCTATCATGACCTATCATTTCTCAAATTTTCAAGAATTTTTCGCGATTTTTTAATATCCATCTAGTAATACCTTGATAATAAAACTTTCGTGTGGCCAGATACTTTTTTGAAATTTCGAAAATTACGATAATGACTAGTTGTAGGACAAAAGGTTCGATTTTCAACAAAAAAAAACAAACAGCTTTTATAATTTGCCATTAACAAACGGAAAACTTATAAAAAAATGATCCCATCAAAAATTCACCCTAATATTTCTAGCAACAACCTTAAATGGTCTAGGAGCATATTGATTGCCGCCACTTGTCCCTACGAGCGCGCGTGGAGGTCATACGAGGGTCAACTTTCTTTTTTGTAAACAAAATCATAGGACGCATTCGGTATATACCTTCGTTTCTCATCGACAAAGCCAGAATAGCAAAATTCCAAACCAGAATAGCAAAATTCCAAAGCAAAATGAGAGAAAAAAAGACAATTCTCGGTCCTTGATCGAGTGAGATTCCCTCTAACATTCATGACAAATGAGCACCGCGAAAAAATGCGTTAGATATGCGTAGACGAGTTAATTTCTTCTACGACGAAGTGAGACGAGGAGGCGTCCAAGTTCAAGTTTATTTTTTTGTACGCGAGTCCCTCGTCTCTCAGACTGCGCCCTTGTGACACCCATCATTAAAGACCGTCAATATTGACGATGAGAAATATCCGATCTGAAAAAAGTATACAAAAAGTTGAGGTGTGATGGGAGCTGGATATGAGTGCGAGAGAGACGGCGCCGTCGACAATAACGACAGTGCGCGAGAGACGGAGAATGTATTGACGATCTTCACTGCGAGTTTACTCACACAGTCGGTGAACATTATACGTGATCGACTGTATTCAAAAGTAATTGAACTCCGAGTAGGGCAGAGTTTTACACTCTTCCGTTCTGCCGATTCGGAAACTTTTTCGTCCCGAAGAGGGAGATAGCAATAGCGGCGTTCACGGTATACGAGGCACGTTCTCTGCCTCTCTCACTCTGCCGTCAGTACCATTATTGCTATCTCTATCGCACTCATGTTTAATATCACCTTAAAGAGTTTCGATACTGTTCTTTGGCTGCAAGCGGGTGGAGATGAAAACTTCTTTGCGAATAAAATTTCATGTAAAAATGAGTAATTATTTAACCATTTCCGTTTTTTTTTATAAAGACTTTTTCATTCGACAAATTCGAGAAAACGGTAAAAGTGTCGAGCGACCGAATAAATACATTTTATTATAAAGTTCAAATGCTATAATACTATATACGTTTTAAACACCCGCCGATGGAAGACCTGTATGTAAGACTGTGGTGTTAACAAATGGACAAAGGTTCAACTTGAACATTATGAATCTCCGAAACTATGTTGTAAAACTTATTGATTTTTCGACAGTTTTGCACCATAAATTAATCTCTCGGTGATATGAATTTTCATCGAATCCAAGCACTTCGATTTTAGTCTCCAAACTTCTTAAGGCCTTAGACCGTTCTAGGATTTTCGAAAAATCGATTTTTTTTTTTTGGTAAACATGTACCTCAGTACCTATAAAGTTATATTCCACAAGATTATGGGTGTGAAAAATCTCTAAGTACTTGATTTTCGAATTCTAGCGCTAACTCTCTTGATTCATGTCGTGACTTTCTACTAACTTTAAGGGGCCAGTCCACTTTGAAAATTTCAAAAAATCGAAAGCAAGCAAGACTTGAAGAAATCGACGATGATGAGCAATCAGAAGGGATTTCGTACGGTGCAGGAATTGCCGATTGAGTTTAGGTAAGAGTTTTTCATAGTATAAACTTCAAACGCGTTTTTCTCGAAACAACGTTTTCAAAATCTAGCTCCATCGTATCTCTAAAACTAAAAAACCGATTCTCTTGAAATTTGAACCACATATTGTAAACATGATTCCCAACAAGATGACCCTCGATGGTTTTAAAATTTTGATTTTTACTCTTTTTTTTGCGAAAAACTGCGAAAAAACGCGTTTTTTTTTACTTTTTTCGTTTTTCATCTGCCATTTTTTATTTTTTGATAAAACTTTACATCCGAGGGTCATTTTATAGCTGGTGTCATACTGAATCTAATAGACTTTGATTTTTTTGTTTCAGACAATCTGTTGCCGAGTTGTGATGGAGCTACCTAGCTCACCTAGTTTTGAGGCCTTACCTTAAACTATAGTTTTTGTACTTAAAAATGAATAAAAATGAATTAAATTTTTTTTTTAAATGTATTTCAAGACTTTATTTATTAAGCCCAACAACTTTTATATTCATATATTTTATAAAATCCTCAAAAAAAATCGCGGAAATAGTCTTTTTTCGTGGCCCCAAAGTGGACTGGCCCCTTAAACTTTATCTCAAAACTACATTTTTCAAGTCGGCCGGACTCATAAGTCAAACGAATTTCAACCGATTCACTTGAAATTTTAAATGTATATTTAGAATCACATTTTCTGAGACACTACTTAGGATTTTTTTATTATATTGCATAGTTCCTTTTTTATAAACAATTTTCTGACGATTTTCTCATGGCATTTTATACTTTTTGTTTTAGAAATGCGCCATTTTGACAAAAAACAATATATAAAAAAAAATCCAACGTACTTCTATAGCTATTCTTATATATAATCGAGAAAACTTTAGTGTCTCATCATAACTCAAAAATTATAGGAGCTGTTGGTCCGGCCGTTGACCTTCCAGAAATAAAGGCGTCATCGGAAAAATGCTGCACAGTCGCCATTTTGACATATATCGCTGTGGAAAAATAATTTTGTATAGTCAATTACGTGTATAATAAAACCCATATTTTGTAATTTCGATTTATTTTATGGTTTCGCTGAAAAAAAAATCATAAAATATGCGCTTTTTTGGTCTCTAGAGTGGCCCAAGGCCTTAAGGGATCGGTATCAGTTTATTTTTGGAATTTTTCGATTTTCTAAAAACATCAATTTCGTATACTACATACCTGTAGAAATACGGCAGAGAACGTTATTTAGGTCTGAGTGACCGATCAGGGACTAAAAAGAGTGATACATAATAGAAGCGTCTTTGTGCGCTCAGCGCGCAACCTCCGTGTCGAGCGTCCAAAGCTCGCAGAACAGAAATCCGAAACCAAAAATCCCAAAAAAGTCAAGCTTTTGAAGAAGCTGAAGAAATAATGTATGGACCAGGCATCGCTGATTAAGAGTAAGATGCTTTTTTTTATAGTTTTATGTACATTTTTACAAGAGAAACTTTAAACGCGTTTTTCTCAAAACAACGTTTTTCGACCTTTTTCTCAAAACAACGTTTTTCCCTACAGGGATTATTCTATGTGTGTATCTCTTCGACGCCTACTAACAGTATAAATATTCATTAATATTTAATCCTATTTTTAAAAAAGCTTGTAAAAAAAGAGTCGAAAAATTCAAAAGTGCGCCATTATGTTTTCTTTTTATCGGGGGTGAAAGTTTTTAGTAGGGGTCATAACTACAACTCCACTTTATAATAAAATACTCGACTTTTTGTTTTCCGATGCTTCAAAGTTAAGATTTCGTGTCGACAAGGTGAAAGCAGGGGTAACTTCAGGCAGCCAGATCACTAAAATAAATTTTTTAAATGATGTTTAAAAAAATTTGTTCCTGTACTTTGAAACTTCTATTTTTATGTATACAAGATATGGAGATAAATTTATTAAGAAAAGAAATTCTTAAAAATATGTGCAATAGATGGAGACTGATGCCTTAAGGCCTTATATACGCGATTTCGCCGATTTTCGAAGGTACTTTTCTAGACGCGGTTAAAAAAAAAATGATGCATATATTGACAACATTTTTTTTTACAGATCATTTATGCACATGGTTAAGTATATGTAAAAAAAATTCAGAAATATTAACAAATGGCGGAGATATAACATAATAAAGCAATGTATTTTTTTTGCGCGCGCGTTGATGGTGAAAGTTCTCGGCATCGATGTGGGTGTCTGAAAAAAAAATGAACATATTTATAATTGCATAATGAATGTATCTTCAGTGTGAACCAACAACAATATTTTAAAAAAATTATTATACTAAAAATTCGAAACTTAAAATTTTTTTACTCAATTTTCTGTCGGTATTTTATTTTTAATATTTTTTTGTGTCATTGAAATTTTGGTTTCTGTGCTTCACACGATAGGTGATGATACTAAGAATATGTTGTAAAAATTTCAAAGCGATCTGAACCTTCGTTCAAGAGTTGGAACTTTCAGAAGGTTCAAAAAAGTGAATCGTGGAAAAACGGCTTTGACGTTGGCGGTCGGACGCGCCGCGCGTTATCTATTATAAATGCAATCTTACCTTATTTAATAGCATCCTGCGAATTTTTCAATTCTGTAAAGCTTAAAATATTCCTAACCGTTCAGGCTAATGGAATAAAAAAATAATAAAAAAATGAAAAATTTTGAAATTTTTCGCGTATGGAAGGATAAATAGGATATAATATGGAGGATAAATAGCCGAGTGCGTCATCTTACGCGATTGTTACACGCTAAAGCGCAGATTGAGTAAGAGGTTCGGATCTCCGAATGTCCGCCAATGCATTATCAGGCTGTCCTTTGCAGCACAATGACTTCAAACGTCCATCGGGTGTTTGGGTGCACAAATTTGATATATATAGCGTTGAGATACATGTATGCTCTTGAAATATATATATAGAAGAGAGACCGTAGCTCGATTAGGGCCAGTAAAGGTCTTGATTAGTGGCGAGCGAAACTATGATTACGGCTTTGACAGAAGAAGGAAGCGATGGGGAGGAAAATTAGTGACAGCGCGGATCGGACGGTCGCACCGGAAACCACTCTCTCTCCAGACAAATCACCAGATCTTAAAAAGATAAATAAACACTTGATTGTGATTCCTTAATCTTGCGTATCTTGTTTTTGCATTACCCAAGATGACGTCCACACGATTCAGAAGACAGGCCAATATTGAGTCGCGAGAAAAATCAACGACTCGTTAAAAAATTTAGGACTGTCCTCAAAACAACCAGATATGCTGATAGTCAACGTTACATATATATAACGGGTTTAAATAATACTTATATGTATGGTATGAACATCGAGCCCCATCTCCAAAATATATGGTCGTAAAGAATAATATACAAATGTACGGGTCGTGCACCTTCCAGTCGCTATAAACGCACACGCACTCTTTTCTGTCCCTCTTGCTCGCACACCAACCCACACGTACGTGTGCACACATACATCCGTCATTTCAGAATAAACATTGAGAGCATTTATTTATTCGTAGATGCTCATATGCTACGAATCCTAAATGCATAACAGGCGATAAACATATCATGGACGAAAAAGAAATGAGACTAAGCACATATACAAATCGACGAGTTCACTCGTTTCCCAATCCGTCCATGGAAATGTTTACTTTTTTCTATATATAAATCTTCTGTATTACACACTGGCTTTACATCATAATCGTTTTTTCTTTTATTCATCTGTACACTTGGGTTATTTGATGCAGTAGGGCGGGATTTATTTTCCATGATTTCGGGCTATTTTTAGGGTATGGAACATTTCATAGGCAAGGGGCAGATCGCTATATGTTCTTGTACTTTTTCGAAAATCCAATGCTTTTTGAGAAAAATAGAGTTACTCAATCGGGACTGAAAAATAGCGAAGCGACGAGTCCTTCGCAGACGAAGGAACATTAGAGGTAAATAAAAGAATGGTATCGATGATGAATAAATGATAGAGCAACGTCTTTGTGTACGTGCAAGAACTTAGTATTCGCAAATTTCATCACTGATAGTATTCGCGTTTCTTCAATTGAAGAAGCTGAACAACGCGAAAAGTAGGGCCATCGAAAAAAGGCGATGAAGCGTTGAAAGCCAATATTGATGAAGTTTTTTTTTTGAATGATTACTTTTTTTTATACGTTCGTGTTGCGAAAATCATTGAAATGTTTTTTTGGTATCTTCAATAGAGATCGAGAAAGTGAATTCACAAGAAAATGTTTTCGATCACAATAAAAATAAAGGAATAAAAAAGTATCAATCGCTGCTTCGCCCGGCGAATTTGTTCAACTTGAAAAAGAAGATGACAGTCGCACTGAATCTCGTGTTTGAGGGACGATACGCGAGTAAAAGTGCGTTGATACAGGGTACGTAGACACGACGTAGAGTTCGCGAAAAGGTTGAAGTGAGCTAAGACATGCGAACGAAGGCGATCAATCGTCGAGCTGACAGAGTAGAGCGAGACCCCTTTTGATCCAGTGACTTACTGGCATCTCGGTATCGATGAGAAGCGATAAGACATAATTCGTCGAATGTCCCGTCGTTTTTAGAGTGCCGAAACGTGCCGAGGTTATATACAGCGGGCACTCGTAACGTCCGCCCATTTTTATGTTCACCCTCTCGCACGGCTTCAGCCACACCACGGGCATCGTTTCCCACAAGACTTTCGGTCTGCTCTCCGACAATGATTTACGTTCGAGGCTCCATCGCGCCCCGGCCAAGTACATGCCGTAAACGTAAACACCATCGAGGGGTGCGACATTCGATGTGTACATGCTCATCACCTACGAGAGAAAAAAAAACATTTCAAGCATTTTCTCGAAATGTTGAACTGATATTTCGATATATTTGTACTGGATTTTTTTTGAGAGATGCGCTTTATTGAGATAGAGATAACTAATTTGTTCGTTTGAGGAAAAATAAGTGTTTTGAGGATTTTCTATTATTTTTTTACTTTTATTGCGATACATTTTTAGGATATGCTTTGTTCTAAGATGCACGTTGTTGAAATAACGATAAATGTGTTTGGTAGATTTTGAAGTAGCGCACTCGAGTAGACGGCGGAAAAAATAGGTGAATTTTGGGAATTATTATCTCAAAAACTATTTGTCCAATTTAATTCAAATTTGTTTTATTCGGAAGTATATGGGGCCCACGCCAAATCGACCAGTTTCCGGCCCCGACCCCTTTCGAATTGGCTGAAACTTTGATATGTTATTGTTTTCATCTTGAAACCCGTAGTGAATTTTTGAAAAAATCGCCCGTTTTTTTCAAATGCTCATAACTTTCTAAAAAATGGACCGATTAAGATCTTTTTTTTTAATTCTTTGTTTTGAAATGTTCTTTATGAAAAAAAAATATTTGAAAAATAATCAAACTCATCTTCGACATGATTTTTTAGTTTTTTCGAAAAAAAACGCGATTTTTTCAAAGAACGCCGCTTTTGATTTGTGATTGTTTTTTTGTAAAAAAAATATGATAAATTTAGCATTTTTTGCCGGCAAACCCATCGTGGTAAGATTTTTCTTTTTATTTTTTTTTCTAAATTAAAAAATTTTAATTCTTAATTTTTTCCGCATATAGCTGTTTCCTATGATGCAATAATTCCCATTAATAAGTTATATGGTTTTCCAAAAGAATGGAGTGTACTATTTCATTTAGTTTTGCCGCTAAAATATCAAACGATAAGCATCTGTCAATGTTAAAAAAATGTTCCAGTTGAATCGTTTTTGTTTCATATGCACTGACTGTTTTCATCGTCAGAAGACTACAATAATGCTGTGAACGGTCTTTGTGATCGATTTTCGAAAATAAAAACAAATTCAGGAACTCAGCAGTTGCACTGTGTGATACCTGATACAATTGGTAGTCTTGTTATTTGAAATGTTTCTAATTCAAGAGATCACAAATTATGTAAATTATTCAAACGTCACAGAGATGAATAAATTTATCATTAATTACTATTGAAGAATTAATTGAATTACTTCATTCCCCATTAAATAATCCTTTAAAAATAATTTAACCTAATTGGAAAAAATTTAAATTAAAAATTTTTCAATTTAGAAAAAAATAGAAAGAAAAATCTTACCACGATGGACCTGGCGGCAAAAATTGCAAAATTTATTATATTCTTTTTACAAAAATAAAAATAAAAAATCAAAAGTGGTGTTTTTGAAAAAATCGCGTTTTTTTTTCAAAAAACTAAACAATCATGTCGAAGATGACTGAATATTTTTCAAATATTTTTTCCATAAAGAATATTTCAAAAAGAAGAATTCAAAAAAAAAGATTTTACTCGGTCCATTTTTCAGAAAGTTATAAGCATTTGAATAAAAAAGTGCGATTTTTTCAAAAATTTCATACGTATTTGTGATTATGTAAAAAAAAATTGGAAAAAAATCACACAAGCCTTTTAAGATGGAAACAATAATATATTCAAATTTTAGCCAAATACAAAGGGGTCGGGCCGGAAAGTGGTCTATTCGGCGTGGAATACCCCATATATATGTATTGAAGTATATTGGCGAATTTTTTAAATAAATATATTATCGACTAGAAGCGCTGTGATTGTGAATTACTTTTTTCTTATCAAGCCAAAAAGGTCGGAAATGTAGGTTAAGAAATGAATGTAAATTTCAATCAGAGGCCATTTTGTGAAAAAATATATTTTTTTAATCCTACGTTGCAAAGGGCTTTATACATTAAAGTTTAAGAATCGTTTCGACATTTTTGTTTCAGACAAATCGATTGAATGCAATCATGGGGACCGCGGACCGTGCCAAGGAGGGACATGAAATTTTTTATTTTTCACACGATGCCTGACAGAGAAAAAAATTCCACCATCGGCAAGGATTTTCAAAAGAGGGTCCTACTACACGACATATCTCCGCCATTTATCAATATTTTTTATTCGATTTTTTTAAATTGTTTCATACAACTATAATGTATGTGTGAAACATAAAAATGATTTTACATTTTTAATAGTCGCGTAATCGCGTAATGTGACGCCTTAAGTTAGTCGAAAGTTTTAAGATTAGAATCACACTTGTTGAGTTAAAAAAAAACAATGCACAGGTATCGCGTTGAAAATAAAAAGAGCAAAATCGTTTGAAATTGACGAAAATTTGATCAACCGAGAAATATTCGTTGTCAAAAATACCTCAAAGTCAAAATCGATTTTGTCGATCGATATTCTGTACTTTCTTGCGAAATTCTGCGTGGCACCGGTGAGAAAAGCATGTACGAATGAGAAGCCGGAAATCCAAAAAGACGCAGGCTTCCCGTTGTCGAGCCAATCTTGAAGAAACTTTAGGCGATCCAAAAAGTCGCTTACAAAACTGGGCAGAGGTTTCAAGCTCGGATATGCGCTCGCTCGTGCCCAAGTCGATGGGATCTTTGCGCTCAGCATACTCGACGCCAAAGTCTAAAGGCACATACGTATCTTGTTATTGCCGTATCTTTGGTCTCTATCGAACGAGTTGCGATTATTGTAAAAAAAAATGTATACCACCGTGTTAGTTCGCTATTGCCGACAGTAGTGGGCGTGCAGTTGGTGCACGGCTTGGGCGATTTTCTGGATCATGCAGCGTTGGCCTGCACGAATATTCGGTTGGGTGAACGCCCAGCCGCGCACTGGCTTACGCGCCAATTGACAAGGAACGTTACTTTGGTGTACGCCTTCAATTTTGTTGAAACTCATGTATATGCGGGAGCATTAAAAACTGTTAGATATGTATTTTTTTCAAGGGCGGAAAAACGATTTTAAGGGATGAAACCATCCCTGAGAGATGACAAGGGCTAATTTTGCAGTTTCACCTGTAAGGAGTCCACCGATTTTAGTGAAACAAAAACCAAAATTCTTTTAATGCAAAAAGTATCGGAAATCCACTACGAGTGCATTGAAAAAAAAATTGAGAGATGAACTAACCCCTTAATTTTCGCCTCTCATCACACATTTGAAAGGGGTGCATTGAATAGAAAGAAACGATTAACACTTTGAATGGGGCGGGGGAAATTAATGTTTACGTATTTTTGCATTTTTGCCGGATGGCAAGCTCAACAGGGTGGACCACCTCTTACTTGAAGCCCCTTATCGCGTTTGTTTTTCTGTATTCAAAATGTATCGTGCTGATTCAAAGTACTTCAACAAACTCCAAACTGATGTTTAGAGTATGGAAAAATCCGCGAAAAACGGTGATCCGAATTTGAAATTCTGCCAAAAATCGAAAAATAATTGGTGCTCGATGAATCAAACGGCATTTTGAAAAGGCTACGATTACGACAAGAATGAGTTCAGAGCAAAGTTTCAAATCGACGCAGAAAAAAAATTGCAGGAAATTCAGTGCAGCCAGCAATTTTTGGCCAATTTGTTTTTCTCAGTCCGTATAGATATATTTTTATCTCTCGAATACGAATGCACAATTCATTTCCGCCAAAATCGTCAATTTTCATTAAAAAGCGCACGAAAATGTATGGAATGTGGTTTACTCCCTTAACCTTGCCATCCAGCAGAAATGCAAACATTTAATTTTATTGTTAAATTGAACGAAAACTTTCATTTTATCCCCGGTTCAAAGTGTTATCCATTTAATTCAATTTAATACACCCCTTTTCAAATGTAAGGTTAGAGAAAAAAATATAGGGGTAGTTCATCGCTTAAGACCTTAGGCCACTCTAGGATTATCCAAAAATCGATTTTTTTTTGTTAAAAATGTACTTTAGTACTAATAAAACTTTAAACGCGTTTATCTCAAAACTACATTTTTCAAGTCGGCCGGACTCATAACTGAAATAAATTTCAACCGATTCACTTGAAATTTTAACTGTATATTTAGAATTACATTTTCTGATGCACTACGTAGGATTTTAAAATTATTTTGCATAGTTCCTTTTTTATAAACAATTTTCTGACGATTTTCTCATGGCATTTTATACTTCTGTTTTAGAAATGCGCCATTTTGACGAAAAACAATATATCAAAAAAATCCTACGTACCGCAATAGCTATTCTTATATATAATCGAAAAAACTTTAGTGTCTCATCATGACTCAAAAATTATAGGAGCTGTTGGTCCGGCCGTTGACTTTCCAGAAATAAAAGCGTCACCGGAAAAATGCTGCACAGTCGCCATTTTGACATGTATCGCGGTGAAAAAATAATTTTGATTAGTCAATTACGTGTATAATAAAACCCCTATTTTGTAATTCCAATTTATTTTATAGTTTCGCTGAAAAAAAATCACAAAATATGCCCTTTATTTGCCTCTAGAGTGGCTTAAGACCTTATTTTTTTTTCTATGTACTCATAGTGGTTTTGAAATCGAATTTTTGTTTTTGTTTCACTAAAATCGGGCCATTGCTTGAGGATGAAACTGCAAAGTCAGCCCTTGTCATGCTTCAGTTTAAGGGATGCTTTCACCCTCAAACCCGTTTTTCTTGTGATAAAAAAAATACGTATTTAATAATTTTCAATGCTCAGGCATATACGTGAGTTTGAAAAAACATCTTAAGGCGGACACCAAAGTGATGCTCCTTGTCAGTGAAAGTATAGCCGCTATATATTTATTAAAGCAGAAAAAGAAAATACCTCCAATTCTGGGGTCATGACGATCATTCCTCTGACCGCGTTTTCCAGCATCATCATCGAGCTTCGAATGACCCTCAAAAGCGTGTTGTACCTCTCCATCTCTTGTATCAGTACCGTATTCATGGATTCGGCATATGATACTGGAAAGACTTTTTGAGCCTCCTCGAGATCGAAGGGTTCGGGCATTCGCTCGTATATGTCTCTCTTCATCGTCAATAACAATTCGTCTTGCTTGCTCGTGTCGCCGGACACAACGGTGCCCTGAATTCGTAGCATCGAGTCGAAGAATATCCTCGATACGTCAAGGTCACGCGTTATACCGGCGTTCATGTGAAGACCGAAGACTTCCGGTGGTGTCGTCATTGGTATACCTTCAATTTGCCTCACGTAGTCCGCGTAATCGCATCTGAAATACAACGAAATAATTAAACAAGCAAATAAGTAGGCAGATAACTTAAAAAGTCTTAAATGAAATTATTCATTAGTTAAATAAGTAAATAATTGAACTGCTGAATGACCAAATAACCAAATAACCAAAAGTTTAAATAATTAAATACATAAATAATAACTGAATAAGTATATGGAAAAGATGGGGAATAAATGGAATAAGGTGAACACGTAAAAGGGGAAGCACTCTATACGATGGAACAAACAATATAAACTGAATGAGTAAATATCTGAACGACTTGAATGATCGTGCATTAATGACTGGACGTGAATAAACAAATACAGTGAAACCTCGTTTATACGCTTTGCACATGTAAAATGTATCATTTATACGTCACATTCTCTGGCCCCGACAGATTCCCCCTATAACGAATGTAATGAAGTTTCATTTTTTAAGTTTTTCGCACTTTACGTTATTACTTTTGTTCCTCAGCGTCCGTTTCGAGGTCCGTTTTTCCTCAGCTATATGTTAATCAGTGTTCTGTGACACAAAAAAAACATACAAGTATTTTTACTGTCTGTGATTACATATATCTTATTAATAGGAACATGTCTGTTATTTACTAGTCGAAAACGTCAAAGCTTTAATACTAAAAACTCGCATTAACTAAAAATGCTAAACGAAAAAAAAAATGAGTTGTCTCATTACTTCATTACTACTAATCAAATATTCAATTGGAAAACCAAATATTAGCATAATAGAGGTACCGTTATTAAAAAACATCGCGAATAATGCACCAATCGCCATTTTTAAATAAAGAACTTCAGATACATGCTGTATTTCACTTCTACGTTATTCTCATTTATACGGCATACTCGCTTTACCCTTTGGAAAACGTATTACTGAAGTTTCACTGTACCTGAAATAGCAAATAACTAGATAAAGAAATTACTAAACAACTACGTATACCTGAGTAACAAACCATCTCAAAAATGAAACACTTGAATAATTAAATTACTAAATATCTGAATAAATAAATAAGTTAATGTCTGAATAACTTAACAAATTACTAAAGGAAGCAAAAAAATCATCAAAATGTACTTTTTAGGCAATGCATATTCGGGTCCAACATTGGCAAACGTGTAATTCGAGTCGTTGACGACATCGGCATTATAAAAATCCTGGAGTATCGTATTCAGGCATCTTCTATCTCTGTCATCGGTAACACGACCACCGTAATTACACTCGCCAGTCAAATAAGTTATAGCCTCGAATGGCACCGTCTCGTATTCGTTTATGAATATCTGAAGCTGTTGTACCGATATCAAAAAATCCGATTCATTGAATCCTGAAAAGCCAAGATATTTCCTTTCGTATATAATATTCAACGGTATATTTTTTCTAAAAGAAAAATCAGATTGTTTTTTGTTTTTTTTCACTAACCATAACGAATGTTCCATCCTTGAGGACCATAATTTCGACGTTCTTGTACAACGGCGTGGAAAAAACACAAACCGTACAATAATTTGGTGAACGTCTTCTCTTTGCCTGGGCAACCGGCGAAAAATTCCGGATCTTTTACCGGCTCTGACATGTACGATCTGTCATTCGAACGGATGCAAAATTGTGAAAATTGTAAGGTGAGATCGTAAAAGTCCAAAAGGATATACGAAGGAACATTCGAAAAAATCACGCGCCTCATTAAATTCTGATGTAATCCGGTAGGCGGTTCATTCGTCATTTTCACACCGTGTTGCAAAATGGCTATGGGAAATTTTTCCGAAGGATAGCTGGTCAGCCACAAGCGAAAGTTGACCGAGGTATTGGTCGAGTCGAAGCTCTCGCAAATTTTTTCGAGCTCGGGCATCCACGAGACGGCGAGATGACAATTCTGCAGACAGATCCAAGAGCCCTCGTTTTGGCCCTCTTCGATGAGCTTTCTCGCTATAGGTCCTTGTCCTTGTCCCAGTGATATGGAACGAAATCTCGAGGCGTAGTCCATGTTCTCGGAAAATTTCGACAACGAGCCCATCGGGTCAGATCCCGGCGACAGTATGAATATCAGAGGGATCAGTGAATTCGAGTCGGCGTAAGATTTCGCGAGATCGAACGGCGGAGGCGTGACAAATTTGGCGCCCATGCCGCCTTCGACAAATTGTACGACCTTGAATAAAAATATTTTATAAAGCCATATTAACATAACGATAATTACAAAAAAGTCTCCGAGTGCTGATCAATTAATGGCACTCTCTCGTTAAACGTTTTAAAAAAATCGATTTTTTCACATTTTCACTTTACGTCTCAAAGCAAGTCCAAAAGTTTTTCTTCCAAAATCTAGCATAGATTTCTAACAAAAGAAGTGCGCACGAATTTTTCGGCTGTTTTGATGGAAGGATACCCTTAATTAATATTAAAAAAAGAATAATTTATTTGCAAAGAAAAAATAATATTCACCTTGGCAGTTATTTTGTCGGGTCTTATTATTCTCAGAACTATCAATTTTTCAAATGCCGTCAAATTGCTCTCCCAAGGCTCGGGTATCGCCGAATTTTGCGGATTCATAAGATCGTAAAAATTCTTCCACGTTGCGATATTCGAGCGAAAGTTTTGCGCGAAATTACCGAACGAACGCAACCCTTCCACGCGACATATCTCGTCCCAGGAACGTTCTTGGAGCCAATCGGGAGCCGGATTTTTTGGAGTATTTCCCAGAGCCAAACCCCCGGATAGAAAGAACATGAGTTCCTGTTTGCCGATCTCTCCGGTCGCTAGTAGGATCGTTGTGTACAGAACAAACGAGTATAAAACCTGCAAAATCGAAACTTCGTTAATTTTTCTTACGTGCGGTAAATGTTTTTTTCTTTTTTGCAATTCGATTAAGGCCTTAGGCCACTCTAGAGGCAAAAAAAGGGCACATTTTGTGATTTTTTTTCAGCGAAACCATAAAATAAATCGGAATTACAAAATACGGGTTTTATTATATACGTAATTGACTATACAAAATTATTTTTTCACGGCGATACATGTCAAAATGGCGACTGTGCAACATTTTTCTGATGACGCCTTTATTTCTAGAAGGTCAACGGCCGGACCAACAGCTCCTATCATTTTTGAGTCATGATAAGACACTAAAGTTTTTTCGATTATATATAAGAATAGCTGTAGAAGTACGTAGCATTTTTTTGATATATTGTTTTTTGTCAAAATGGCTCATTTCTAAAACAAAAAGTATCAAATGCCATGAAAAAATCGTCAGAAAATTGTTTATAAAAAAGGAACTATGCAATATAATTGAAACATCCTACGTAGTGCCTCGGAAAATGCAATTCTAAATATACAGTTAAAATTTTAAGTGAATCGGTTGAAATTTGTTTGAGTTATGAGTCCGGCCAACTTGAAAAATGTAGTTTTGAGATAAACGCGTTTAAAGTTAGTAGAACGCGACATGAATCAAGAGGGGTTGCGCTAGAATTCAAAAATCGAGTACTTAGAAATTTTCCACACCCATAATCTTTGGGAATATAATTTTATAGGTACTAAGGTACATTTTTAACAAAAAAAAAATCGATTTTTTCCAAATCCTAGAGTGGCCTAAGGCCTTAAGCAGTTACGTATCTCCAACTGTACGAAAAAAAACGATTTGCTCGTTATTCCCGTAGAAAGCTCGATTACCTTGTCCTTTTCGAATAGGGAACGACAAACGTTCTGATACAAATTGTACGTAAAAGTATCGCGCAGAAACGTGAGTCGCCTCTCCAGAATTTTACTCTTGTTCGCCATGTCAATGGAATTAAAGTACAAATTGATGAACCACGACAGAGAGTACTGATACATGGGATCGATGCTCGGTAGATCGGTGACCGTGTAATAAAGTGACGAGCTGTGCTTCGCAATTGGCCGATAGCTCTGTCGAAACGTTTCGATCTTCGCCTCGGTCTCTCTCGAAGCTTCCTGCTTCTTCAGTATATCGATCGAGAGTATTTTCGACGAGTCTAATATTTCAATAGCCTCCTCGTCCTCTAATATCGTCGAGCCGGACACTGACAAAGTTCTCAAAATATTGTCCTCAACTTGTTTCAGGGCTTTTTTATTCGCGGCACCCTGGACTATCAGGTATTCCCGTTTTTTTTGCAAATCGGGCCTCTCCTTGGCCACGACGATTCCTAAAAGTTGATCCTCGAGGCCCTCCACCGTTAGGGCAAAATTTATCAGTGTCACTTTGTTGAAGATCTCAGGAAGATAATGAGGATTCCGCATTTTTGTCGTTAGATACAGCCTGAAACGTGCGGCGTACTCGATACTCTTTTCACCCAATGTTATGTACGTTGTGCCCGAGATCGTGTAAACTTTTTTCATCATGATTGGGTCCAACGCGGTGTCCAATTCCTCGCCTATATTTTCTATCAATACGGGCTTTCCTGCAAGAGTACAAAATCATCATCATTATTGTGATGAAAGATCATTTCTTTGAAACTTTCCAACAAACTTTTTGGCATCAACGAAAGTAAAAGAATTGGTCGAAAGTCATCGGTGTATTGGAAGCGCTCACCGTATTCGATGCACCTTTCCAATATACCCATGTACTTCGCGTCTGTGAGCTTGATGACTTCGAGCTCGCTGAGCTTCTCCATATTTCTGATCCACTTGTTAGCCTGACTCTGCGGATCGATGAACAAGCTCCAACGTTTCGTGTTGTCCATTATAATTGAATTTTCAGTCGAGAAGGAATCACGCGGTAGACCAAAAATGTTCCACGAATTGATCTTTATTTCGGATCCGAGGACGGCCACGAAGTTGAACTTTTCCGAGCACGGTATGCTCAAACTTCTCACGTATTTCCACCACTTATCGATATTTTCGAGTCTGTAGGAGCTCGTGAATGGCCCGAGATAGGCGATCATTCCGCACGATATGAGAATGTCACCGGGCAAAGTGTCGTAGGAAATTTGAAGATTCTGCGCGGACGTCAACCAGCGATCTTTCTCACCGCCCAAGCCACTGATCAATTTCTCAGCTCTTATCAGCTTGTTTTTGCAAGTAGTAACCTGCAACCCAACGATACATTATTATTCTCAGGATTTCGTAGCCACTGGGAATCCTAATTTGACAAGATCCTGTCTGCCGTATTTTCAAAACTACCCAAACCCATTGGCGCAGCGGGGGGGGGGGGTGCTGGAGTGGGCAAGCCCCCCAGAAAAAATCGATCCAAAATAATTGAAGTCAAATAATTAATTAATTTGATTTAAGTTTCACCCAAGCAAGCATAAAGAAATAATTTAGACATAAGACATGAACTTCGCAGACTATTTCCTGCGTCGTAACTTTGTAATTTGTATAAAAAGTACCTATTTCATTACGAAAATTAAATAGATATTAAAATTTCGCAATTAAGGGGGGAAAATCCTTTAGACGCCCAAAAATGAGTCATTTTTCATGATTTTTTTTAAAGGTGATAAAATAATCGCATCATTTTAAAATTTTGACATTATCTTATTACAACTTTCAAGTGTTAAATTTTTTTTTAACAAAACAAAATGGCGGTGTTGTAAGGTATTCCTTTAGGCGTCTTTTGCGTGATATAGAAAAGGTCTCAATTTGTCTGATTTTTACTATTGATCTGAAACAGAAATCGAAAATATTTTTCGATTATTGACATGTGTAGGGGAAGGATATACCTATAAAAATATAAAAAAGTATAAAATAAAAAATTAAGTAAGTTTTTTAATCAAATTTTCATATCTTTGACCATTTTCTCGACAAATTTTACCCCAAATAGGTAATTTATTTAGGCGACAACCTTGAAACTTAAAGTATATCCTTCCGATAATGTTATAGTGAGAAATCCTCCCAAAATTTCACCCAGATCGATCAATAACTTTTTGAGCTATAACATGAGCAGTCTTTGAAAATGCACTTTCCAGATAATCGCGTTTAAAGTTTTCCTAGTTTACAGCATGCGGTTCCGGTGCGCTTTCGACTATGTGCTATACCTTCGTAAATCTTTCATATTTCGATTTTTCGATTTTCCAGTATACTCTCAATATATTATACTTTCGAAATATGTGAAAAAAATCGATTTTCTGAACATTGTAAAGGGTTTCCCCCCTTAGGTCAACTGTGGGCAAAATGAATGCATTAGATTTGCCGGCCGACACACAACCAGGAGAATACTGGAAGATCAACATTTACTACGAGGTAGTAGGTAATATCATCGTAAATCTAAAACGCTGATTTGAGAATCTACCGCTAGGTCATGCAAATGATGCGTTTTTCAAATTGAATATGACAAACAGGAAGGACTTCATCATTATAGAAAAATCTTAATAATCGATACATCAGCCTTAGAAGCTGAAGCAATGGTCATGAAAAACATACTCCAATTTAAAAAGGACGAAATAAATGTTGAAAATTTAAGAAAGCATATTAAAAAGGAGTACTGCCCTAACATAAACATTTCCAACCAGCAATAGTATTCTCCGTAAGCTCCACCGGCTGTGAGAGCAGTTTTTGTGCCATTAGGCGGATAAAAATGTGGCTTAAAAACACAATCCTCTCATCGTTCACTGCCGAATATGGAGAATGACGCTGTTAAATAAAAACTCCAGCTGAAAAAGTGTTGGGCTGATTTGTAGAAAAAAAAAATAGAATACTAAGATTTATTTAATTGAGTACCTACTGAAAGTAAAGTTTAACGACTGATAACGGGATTAAAGAATTATGAAAAATTAGTTTATTATTTTTGAAGGTATTGCAAGAGTATGGTATTAATGTTAACATGAACGTTTGATCAAAGCAAATTTCATATTTCATGTGTGTTACGTGATTATCAACGGTTAGGTAAATTTTATTAAAAAAAAAAGATAATTGTTAACAAAACCAGTTCTTGTCAGACCCCCTCAGGAAAAAATGCTGACTACGCCAATGCTTGAAAAATGTTATACATTGGAAAGTGATATTAACCGCTGTTTGTAAAATACTGTCCTTTAATAAATGACGAAACAATTCGCAAGGTTTGTTAAAGCAATTAAGTTTCAGCATTAATATTACATATGCGTGCGTATCTAACAAGCTACAGAATGACAATAGTTTTGTGATATGATTTTTACTACCTGAGTCTCGAGGTCAATTTTCTTAGCTAATGTCACTTGTAGATTGTCGTTCAGGGTTGCGAGTTTAGCATTAAGCTCGGCCAACATTTGTCGTTTCTCGTTGAGAAAAGCCATCGTGTCCGAGTATTGTTTCTCGGCGATTGCGAGCTTTGCTTTTTTCGGTGCAACTTCTTTCGCCACTTTGTCGTAAAGTACCATCGCTCTGACCCATTTACAGAGACCCTCCGCGGCTTGAGACGCTTTCGCTACGATTTTTGGCTCGAAGTTTTGGTCCTCCATGTAAGTCTTTTGTATAATCTGCACCGGGCGAATATTCGTTTTCGTCACATCCCTATCACTGTCGGCTGTTTATCCTCTATATTTTATCGTATTATAATTCGTCCAACAGTACGAGAACAATCGACTGACCAATTTGATGGATCAAATGATTGCGTGTGGGCGATCGAAATTGATACCTGCATCGTAGCAGGAGGAATATTGTCCTTGTCGTAATCTCGCAAATAATCGAGAAACTTCATGTCGCTGAGGATACGTTTGCTAGGCGCCCAATAGTCCAGAATCTTTCTTCCGCTCGCAGGATCGTTCACTCGGTCCGGTGAAATATTCAGCATCACGCAAATAGCCGCCATTACCAATTTGACACCCTCGGGCGGATTCTTCATCGACTTCACCAGCGATATGTCAGCTGGCTTCAGTGTATTCAATGCAGCTGTACATAAAGAAATTCGTTAATTGCGAATCCTCGACAGGGATCGACGTAAGTCGATTTTTTCATCAATACAAATAATTTTTTGTTTAACGTTCATAGATTGTTGAGTATTAGACTTAAATTTGATATGTAAGCGAAAGATTTAATTTTCCTGTGACATCAAACGTAAAATAATGTATACTTATAAACTTTATCTTGAAAACGGGACTAAGGATTTTGAAGAAATGGAGTGAACCTGCGATTCACTCCATTTATCGATAAATCGTATAAAAAAAATCTTTCGTACTAATGTTGCTTCGTACCGATTGCTTCCTCGAGAATCGGAAGTGCCTCGGCCAAATCGGCTTCGCACTCCTCCTTGAGTTGCCCCGAAATTTCAGCTTGAGTGTTCGCCGCGTCCTCGTCCCGCTTGACCAAAATGGTCGCGGTTTCGACGCTTTCATTTTCAGTTTCAATCTCCTTCATGGTGCGCGCTGTCAACTGCGCGGACGACTCGAGTTGAGGTCTCAGGGCGATCAGGGTCGACTTCATCTTTGCCACTTGTTGAGCCGCGAATTCCAACTTGTCCAAACCACCCAAGTAGCGATCCCTTCGAGGTTGAACAGAATAAACGAAGTAAATACGAAGAAACTTTCGAGAAGTTACTACAATAATAGTTTTTTTTTTTGAGAAATGAGTATGGAGAGCCCTGGAGTATTGTTACTTCAGGAACGTTGAACTTTGCATCGTTGGAATGCCATGGAAATTATTATTGTTGAAATTCAACTGCGTTCTTTTACAATCATTATCAGAGATCAACAACCTGAATGTAATGAAAAATATCTTGGATAATAATAAATTTAAGAAACCAAGCGCGATCGATTAACCCTCTATAGTCACACAGGGTAGAATCGACCCGGCCATCAACTTTGGCCCTCAAATCTATACATGAGGCATTCCACGTCATTTCACCTAGCCCGCGACCCCGACTATTTTTTATTTTCCTGATTTTTTTTTGTGAAATTGTACCGCATAGAAGGAATATCCACACCAATTTTTAGATTTTTATCTCTTCTCTTTTAGGAGTTATAATTTTCCAAATAATATTGATTTCGGAAGTTTTGGCAACGTTTAAACGGTGATAACTTCTGAACTAATTGAGATATCGACAGATGTCAATATATATATATATTTTTTATTTTGAAACATACTTTTATGAAAAAATATGAAAAAAATTATCAATTGTACTGGACCACGTATTTTTTACTTCGAAAGTGGAAAGTATTTTTTTTTTAAAGATGATTGGCAGCTTTTATTTTTTTCAAAAAATTCTGTAAAATAGAGTGACCCATTCTATGATTTTTAAGACTAATCTTATCGTGGGTCCATTTTTCCTTCTATTTTTTTGCGAATTAATCATATTTTTTTGAGAAGATTTTTGTAATTTTAATCTCCAATAATGATACGATTTATTTTTCATTAGTGCTGAAATTAACGAAAAAGAAGATTTTGGAGAATTAACGGAGGTGAACTAGGGAGTGAAGGTTTGTGTGGAAAATTGTATTCCTTGCGTGTATAAACTTGAAACTTGGTATATATATTATTCAAAACGAATAATAAGACGCATATTTTAGGATTTTTAAAAACAACCCCTAATTAGGGGTGCGACAGGGTGTTGAAGTTTGTATGCGAAAATCAAAATCCCCGCTTCTATCTCAATAAAATTCGGAAGATATGTTCCTTAAAGGGCATAAAGGTGCACTAAGAAAGGATTTTTCGAAAGTCAACCCATAAGAGGATGAAATGGGATGTAAAAGTTTGTATGGAAAATTGTAGTCCTTCCGTGTATCAATTTTAAACTCGGTATAAATATTATTCAAAACAACTAATAAAATGCATATTTTAGAATTTTTTTAAACAACTCCCAATGAGGGGTGCAACTTCAAATGAAGTTCGTACTACGAAGCTCGTATCTAATAGTCGCCGGCTTCGAACGGGACTTTAATTGCCATATACTTGGAGTTTGAAGTATCCATTATAAGAGACGGTAGTAATTTCAATCGAACGTTAGCGTTGACTTGACAGCGATCAAGCAACATCGTGCTCAAGGCCTGAATCGATTTTACCCGACCGTGACTAAGACGTAAATTGTATTGAAAAAATTTGTATTTTTTTTTCTTTTTTTGTTGTTGTGTGATAATCCAATACGAATTCTCTATTTTTTCTACTCCAAAATTCACCCCGTTTACATGTCGGAATAAATACCTATTTTGGAATGTACAGGATACTACTATTTTTCCCAAAAGTGTCATATCTAAGGAGTATCAGGTCAAAATTTTATTTGAAAATATAAACACTTTACAAGTTTATGATTTTTGGAGTAAAAAAGTGTCCTTTTTGCTCATTGACCTCTTTATGATTTTTTTTAACTCGTTGTTTTTTTATAAATCGACTTTTTGTACGGAATTTATAATGTTCAAAGTATGTACCGTAATTTTTTCTTCCTCATCGGACGGATAGTTTTCTTATGATAGTTTTTTTTTAACTGACTGAATAGAATCGACCCAGTGTGACTACCGTGAAATTCTCCGCTAGCGTTACCACGGAGGATTAAATAGCAAATGACTGACCTCGCGAGAACGACTTCTTCCTGTTTCTCCCTCATCAAATCGGCGAACGTGCGAATGAGGTCGAGAAAAGCTGCCGACGTAATGTAAGTCTTGCGTCCGCGAGAACGATAAAAGTCTTCGCTGATTTGTTTCGCGCATACGTGAAAATATTTGCACGCAACGACCGAGTTAATTTTGATGTCCCGAGTAACGTTGATGTCGGTGGTGAACCGTGAAGCGACTTGTTCGAGCGCGTCCTCCGGCCAAACGTCGTACCAGTCAATGGTGCAGCAACTGACGAGACTCGGATACAAGCGGAGTCTGAGACGAAAGGACTCGCCGATGGGTGAAAAGCAGAGCATCACGTGTAACTTCTCCTTGCAACGATTGACGAAGTAAGCGAGAACCGTGAGCAACGAAACGTCCAGATTGCGATTGCCACCTTGTGCGGCCAAGCGACACATCTCGATAATTTCCTGTCGCTCCTCGACGTTGAACAAATTCGGCACTTCGCCTGAATTCAAGAGGCTGTCGATGTCGCTCAAGAACGCCTCGTCCTTGATTTGTCCTTCGGTCACGAGGAAGGCCAAATCTTTGCCCTGGCCACCACACGTTTTGAGCACTCTCTTGATGTCCTCGCGCCACTCGTTGATGCCATAAGCGCTACCGATTTCCGGCTGAAAGAGAGCACAGCCAGCCATAGCGGCTGCCAGTCTCGTGAGGGATTGCCTACCGGATCCACCGACACCGACCATCAAGAGGCTGCCACACGGAATGGCGAGGATTCGCGAAATTCTTGCGAGGTGCTCGAGCGCGTAACGAAATAGCACAATGTCCATTCTGTTCTTATGCGTACTGTTGTACTCCTCGAGATAATGGGCGGCGACTCGACGAAATTCCTCGATCGAGATTATCTCCTCGTAGAGCTTGTCCTCGGGATTGATAGCGTCGATATCCATGAAATTTCCAAATATAAGATTTCTCATGCTAAGCTCGTTTATACTATCTTCGTATTTTGGCAAATGCGCGAAGATCTGTTCGAAACTTTCACCGATAATGTTCTTCACGATATCCCGTAGTTGTACGAAGAGCCATCCACGATCGGTATCGTCGATCAAACGATCACCGAACACTCTCGTCGTCTCGTGTACCCAAAGTCTCGCGAAGGTCGCCCTCGACTCGGCCGATTCCCTTCTGATCATCGAACAACCGGTTATCACTCTCGCGAAATCGCGAAGATTGAAGAGATAGTGCGATTTGGCGGGTGTCGGTCTCAGACTCTCGATCGCTTTGCGGAAGACTTCCATAGTCGCTCTCACCAGGACACTCACCGTGTTAACTACGTCACTGGCGAAACCGTTCCTCTTGAGACCCACGACGCCAATCGTCGTGAATATCCTCGTGACGCTGTCCTCGCCGAAGCTGTCGATCGTGTAGAGATTGAAGTGTCGCAAGAACCTGTTGTAAACCTCCTGACGACTGCCACCCGGTGGAGCCATTGCGCAAACGAACATGGTGTCGAAAATATTGATCTTCTCGGGCTCTCGCAGATCGTACCAGTGACGATGATCGAAGAACTGCCTTAGCAATTCGATCGCCGGTTGGGCACCGTAAACTTCTTTCGCGGGCATGTTAACGTCATCAATGAAGACAACGCAGAGCGAATCCCCCATAGGGCCGTAATGTCCCTTTCGTCGTTTGAACAATTTCGAGATTACCAATTCTTGGGCGAGCGCAGCGCTCGTTTTAGCCGTAAAAGTTATCAAGTTTGGAAGAAATTTGTCCTCGTCGAGTTTGTTCATCATGACGTCCTGAATGTAGAAACTCTTGCCGGTCCCGGTCTCGCCATAGAGAAGAAAACGCCTGCGATGATTGATGTGGCGAAGAAAGAGATGCTGATACTTGACGGTTTCCACGGTCGGCACGATCATTTGGCCGATGTTCTCGGGCTCTGTGAGTTTCTCCGCTCGCGCTATTTCGCCGTAATACTTCCAAGCACCGCGTGCCCGGAACGTGTAATAACTGTCATGTATGGTGGACTCCCCCGGCAACGAGATTACGATCTCCGCGATGCTGTCGGGTATCGGATACTCCGCGATCTCGTTCTTCCACAGGGAAACATAGAACTCGTTGAAGATAGACTGAGAATCGCGATCCAGTGTCCCACCGGCTCCCCAAACCATTGACAGGAGGATCGCTGCTTGAATCCACGATTCAACGTAAAGCTCGTAATCCTGAGTGTCGTCATCGACCGCGTCGTTCATGTACATCTCAAATAAATTGAGGGTCGATACAACTTGATTGATCTGACCCGCGTTCAAGCTCAGCCGACATTGCTTGCGAATGAACTCGAGGCAAGGTTCCATCAGCCAATCGAAGATATCAGCCAGTAATCCTCGATTGCTCTTTGACCAAGCGTAAGATTTTACAGTTTCTAGCCACGAGGCGACGAAAGGACGCCAACCAATCACGTGGGGCTCGATGTAGATCATACCGCAGCGTGAAACGGTAGCGGGCGAGGCTTGCATCAGATCCATAACTTCGAATATCATTGACATGACAGCCGACATTTGCATCACCTCGCCCGAAGTCAGGCACAACTTTTTGTTGTCGTCTAGCACCGTGTTGAGATTCTCGATCCACACCGCGTCGACTGGGCCATCGAAAATTAGCCACTTCCGGTCGCTGCTCTCGTCCGAGCAATAACGACGAAAAGCTACTGCGGCCACACCGTCGCTCCATTCTGACGAGACCGGATCAAATTGCCCGTACAATTGGCCCATCGTTATGGCTTTCGGATTGACAGTCGTGTAGACCGTTTTAGCCCCATAATCCACCTTCCATTCGGCCATCAGAGTCAGAGCGTCAGCCAGTGTATGCAACACACTGGTTTTTCCACCGAACGGCTCACCGACCAGCATGAAACCATGTCGCACGATCATCATCTCGAAGGTCTGTATGATCTTGAGCACAAAACCGTCGACCGTGCGAAGATTTCTACGATCGGCAATCTCCCTCACTGCGCTCAGAAGAATCTCGTAATTGGGCGACGGTAGTGCAATACCCGGAAAAAGATCGGCTATTATACCTTGAAAGAGGGGCACGTCGTGAGCCAAAAATTTGGGCAAATTTACGTCAACGAGGGAACGCAAGAGCAATATATTCTCGTCCTCGTTTGGATATTTGAGTTTGATATTTTGGGCGGCCGTCAAAACTGTCTTCACCGCACGCATCCCGTAATCGTAATGCGACTGCGAGGACAATTGTTCCGAGCAGAGTTTGTAAGTCGTTACGATTTTTGTCGACAATACACGCGCCGTACCGAAACCCGAGGAGTACAAAAATATTTCGCCGATCATCGCGTAATCAGGCACCATCATTGCGACCGTGCGAAACAATACTTTCAGGTTGTCCGGCAATTCCGAACGACCCGCGTAGCCAGGATTCATCGTTATACAAACGTACACCGATTTATTCAATCTCAGCTCTGTGCCCTCGAATATGAATTTTTGCAGATTAGCGCGAACGGCTTGAATTATGCAGAGAATCTGTTGTGCCACAACTGACAACACCTCGAGCTCGATCCTGTTGAACTCGTCGAAACAGGCCCATGCACCGCACGAGGCAAGACCTTTGAAAAATTTTCCCATGTTCTTGTAGTCCAGACCGTCCGAACAATTGAACACGACGCACTGCACGGCCAATGCCCTGCCAAGATCTTTCGTCGTTTCCGTTTTTCCTGTACCAGCTGGTCCTTCTGGTGCTCCGTTCAGATGGAGCGAATAAGCCCCGATCAGGGTCCGATAACACCTGGCAAAATTTTAAAACGTTGTCAAAATGTTTTGGCTTTTTTAGTTTTTTCTAGACAACGCTTTCGTTATGTGTACCTTAAACATTTTTCTTCGTGATTATACAATGGAAATACGTTAAGAATTATCGAAAGCGGAAATGGTTGGTTGAATTAGGCTACGACCACTTGAGGGTTTTTGATTTAGAACATTTTCGCAATTTCCCATAACGAAAATCAAATTCCGTGATATCGCAAGATTTTTGTCCATAAATACATCATTGAAAAAAAATGTTATTTGTTAGTCGCTCCAACGACGAAGGTTTTTTGCGACTGCATACATAAAAAAAAGTTAATATAACATTGATTTACTTTTTTAATTGATGAAGAGTAGAAATTGCAAATGCATATTTAACATTATTACAAACTAGCTTCCGCTCGCGGTTTCGCCGGCGTGAAATTTGGCTTCAAGCTATTAGGGCCTCAAGGCTGGGGTGTTTCTGAACAGACTACATTCAAGTCGAAAAAAGACAAAAATAATGACGATTCATCGAAAAATAAACCTCACTGAAATTGCTTAACTCGAATAAAAGTAACTGACCAAAATCAATTTATATATTTTTTCCAGTTGAATAAACTATAGTGATTAAGTTAGAAAAAAAATACTGAAATACTAAAATAAAATATTGAATTTTCCAAACAAAATTTTACACCCCCCCCCCCCCCCTTTCACCCACTTAGGAGTCGATTTTCGGAAAATCCTTTCTTAGTGCACCTTTACACCTGCGAAGGAACATATCTTTCCAATTTCATGTTTCTATCTTCAGCGGTTGAGGCTGTGAGTTGTCTATTTGTCAGTTAGTCACGGAACTGTTTTATATGTATAGATAAATATTCAATATATTTTTTCGTATGCACATTTATTCAAGCTCTTGATTTTCATCCAAGCCCATTTCAATCCTCATTTTATAAACAATTATATATCTTTATCATTCTGAGAACATTATTGTATTTCTACACTTTCTGAAGTTACTTAATAAATAGAGCATTATGAAGGAATGATTCGAACAAAAAATCGAGCCAATTGGAAAGTCGCTTGTAGTTTCCTCTATAAGGGAAGCCCTTGAAAAAATCTTTGTCACAGAGAAAACGTTGTGCGTGACAGTCGGTGATGGCTAATAAGCCCAATTACCTGTACACGCTGAATGTTCCAAAGATTAGTGATTTTTAAGAGATTGAAATATAAATTTGCATTTTACAATTACCTGTCCGTCAAGGGAGTTATAACAAGACGCGGGCAATTTCCCAAGTACTCATAGGCGTAGGGTACCGTGGCATTTATTATCCGCACGAAAACATCTTCCTCCCAATAATAACGCAGTTGGGAAAGCCACTGAAAGTCGGTCTCGTTCGAAATCCTCTTGTCGATTAACATTTTAACGACATCCTGTGCATGTACGTCGATCGTTATAAGAGCGTTTAGTGTCGTACGATTTTGCTTCGACAGCTGTCCTGTGCAGAATTTTTTTTCACGATTACTTGTTGCCTTCCGAGCATTAAATTTCCTTTTTCCATTCATTAAAACAGTATTTCCATTTTTTCGTTATGCTTCTTCTCATGACGTCTGAGTGTAAAACACCATCAAAACAAAAGTAATAATGCATCCACTTTTTATCGCTATGCCAGCATTTCTGCAAGACTCCCATATGGCCGTAAACGAATTTTTATATTTTTGGGTATACCTTTAACAAGATTGACCATATCCAAAATTTGCGAGTGTAATTTCTTGTAAAGGGTTTCCAACGTTGAGGACATGTGAGTAATCAAGCAATTTTGTACGTCCATACTCCAGTATATCTGAGACACGCAGAGCACTACCATCCCTGGCCAAATTGTCACCCAGTCGACCCGTCTTTCGGGCTCGTAATCGTAGTAGCTCATCAGTATCTCGTGTCTTATTGATTTCACCATTTGCTCTTCGACCTAGAACATTTGTTCTGTCATTTTTTTTCCATGCCAGAAATTGAAGGAAAAAACTCTACTCCACGAGATCACGAGTCAAAAGAACAAGCAAAAAATTTACAAGTTTTATTTTTGTTTTTAATTCATTATTTCGAATGTGAAAATCATAATAAAAAAAACGGCTAAGGGATATAGAGACAATAGCTGCCGAATATGCAGAGGAGGAGAGCAGAATTTGGAGCACATTTGTGGCTGTGAAGCGGTGAAGGCAGAATAAGAGCGGAAGTACTGGAACAACTAGATGTGCTCGAATGCAAGGGAGTTGAGAGAGAACGGGGGCAAAACATAGAGATACTGGTTAGGAATAATCCAATTAAAAAACTATGTACGTACGTGAAAGAATTCGAGGCATTGATAAAACATGTAGCGGAAAGAAAAGGAAATTTCTATGTATAACATGTTGTGACAACGGAGGCTCGTGTACATAATATGTAAGAATAAATGTAAAGGCGAATAGTATGTAAGGGCGACGAATTTTATATCTTGGGAAATAAAAACTACTACTACAATAAAAGAATAATAAATTCTAGAAATTTAAAGTATCGCGTTAGACCTGGACGAGCCATTTTTCAACGCAGCCTCTCGCCGCACTTGTCGATATGAGCTCTTCCATCCTGACTTCCTCCCTGTCGTCACTGAACATCGAGTAAATTTCAAGCTCCTCGTCGAATCTGAAAAACAAAAGAGAAAAACAATGTAAAAAACGTTCGACTGCTTGTGACTTCAACGAAAAAATGTATTCTCATATGCAAACCCTAATTTGGCGATCCCTTCGAAACATTTTTTCAGATGTGGCTGAACTCTGAGAGGGTCCTTGGTTTCCGAAAGGATCTCGAGCATGTCCTCGTTACTCAGGAAGAAAAAGCGAGGAAAAAAGAGCCGTTTTTTCTCGAGGTAATTCGTAACGCCTTCGTTGACTTTCTCCAATAATTCGTTAGCGTCCCGCATCGATTCATACAAACCCAGCTGTTCAAAACGAACCCACCGTTCATTGGTGTTACGATGGAAAATCGTAGCTTTTGGGATATCACCAATTAATCGAGATAAACGAAATGAAAATGATCTAACCGATCCGGCGGTTTCGCGGACGCGCGGCTCTTTCGAGACAGCCTGCATTGCCCGACGAAACGTTCCATCAACTTCCTGAAACATAATTCCCTCCTCGGGCAGCTGGGACACGATGTCCTTGCTGGAGAATATCGGAAGCAGATACATCCACTGTACTTGAACCTACGACAAAAGGGAAATTCAATTTGATTGTGTATACGCAAGTCCATACTGCCTCGTCGTTGGAATATGCAACGAGAATTCTTTTTCATTTCTTCATTTTGATGATTCTCAGATTTTCGATCTCCAATAAGGACCGTGAAAAAGCTCTTAGTATTATTCCAATACAAAATCAATTGAAGATTCGGCATTAAAAAAATCATTTCACTCTAATGGTGCAAACTTTGGGATCGTTTGCGTATGTCGATTATTGGTTCAACACGCCCGACGTACCTTCGTCCATTCCTCGATAGTTGATTGCATTCGGAGCAACAAGTCGTAAAATACTCGGACCTCATCCTCGATCGGCTTTACAAATGCGGAGCCTCTCATTGCTTGGGTCTTTACAATATGCTCTTCCAGCAGAGCTTCAATGTCATCGATTTGCGCCAAAATATTGACGCCCGAGTCCTTGAAAGGCATCGTAGCGAAGACAACGTCATCCCATTCCTTCGTCATTTTCGCGAAAAGTTCCTGGAGTGCCAATTCTCTCGTTGCACTTATACTTATTATCTCGTACCTTCAGCAAAGTTTTATTTTCGAACAAATGCCAATCGGTTATTTGAGTATCTCATTAAAACAATCTGTTTGACAAATGCGTGCACGGTTATATTTTTTCCTGAAATTTGTTAGAGGGTAGATTCGAACGCGGGCAAGTAGCGGGACCCTTCTACCAAGATGCTTTGCATAGAAAGAGTCAGTTGTGGTTGAACCGTGCCTTTTCCCAAATAATTTTTCAGTTTCGCCGTGCACGCTCTTGTCAAACAGACTTTATGTATATATATATATATATCCACAAAAGTATTTTCTAGTATCACAAACATACTTGATCAAATCATCCATAAGCTCCATATGTATTATTTTACGCAATGTTGTGCCGGCGTTGGGTGTCAGATCGAAGCCGGCAATTTGCGACATTTCGTCCCAGTGACGCTGCCGTAACGCGGGATTGCAGAAACAACTTGCCAACGCAACGTACGGCTGCAAAAAAAAACACAGGATTATAAAAGTTTTCGAAAGTTACATACTTTATTCGGCAGGCACATAATTGCATTGGTCAATTGAAACCAGGACCAGAAATATTGCCGGAAGTATGCCAGATAGAACATTCGCGAATTAAGAATTCTCAAATTTCATCATGATAGGTGGAAAACTGTAGGAGCTACTTTCGTTCGTTAGGCTGCCATACAACTGTATGGCAGCCTAACGAACGAAACGAAATTATCAGGGCTCTTAGTGGCTACGGACGTTTAAAAATGACTAGTAAATAGAAAAAATTAAGAAAACTGAAAAGGGCATACCTTGAACCATTTGACATGCTCCAGCAGCTGAAAGCACAGTTTCATGGGCGCAGGATGCTGATAAGGATCGGGATCGTCCACCGATCCTGCGAAGCTATAATGACGAAACAACAGGAATAAAAATTAATTGAAAAAAATCTGCAATTCGTGAATTTGAGTTTACAAGGGTTACGGCGATTTCGACCGACTGAAAAAAAAAACAAAATTTCCGTTGAAAATAAAAGTAAAAAAAATTGGTGAAATCTACCTGTACGGATAACTTATGGCAATGTGCATTTTGATTTTCGTCTTGAAGGTTTTGCCAATTTTAGTGAAATCGGTTAAGTATTCCGTGGTTCTGTTGTCGATTACGTTCGCGTCTAGATATTCGAAAGGTCCGTCCAACCAAACGCCGCAGTCCCGTTGCCACTGGTAAGCGCGATATATGAGCCCGTAAAAAGGCATTATGATCTCCTTGAGTTCCCGAATTTTTGGATATGGAGTGAGCGGAAATCGGAATAATCGTTCTTCCTCGTTGATGGATTCTCCCTCCTCCACCATTCTGTCCATTCCACGTATGAACTTCCTCATGTCCTCGATGTATTCACGAATACGAGAGGCATCATCCATATCGTCCATTATCGACAATCTTAAAAGAAATATAAATACTTTTTCAAAATCAAACATTCTTTTCGCAGTGTGCATTTACGTGATTCTTTTTATCGTTCATTCGAGGAAGTAAATATATTTATTCGTCGTAAAAGTGTTTATAATAGAAACAACTGTTTTATCGAAAAGTATATTGTATAATAAATTAATGACCCTTGTTTTAATAAAAGGGGGGCAAAAAATCAACTTCTGTAGAATTCAACGCTCTGTGATTCGGCAAAAATCTAAAAAGTGATAGCTATATCAAAAATATATCGAACATTGATATTACAATCAATTTCCTCAATAGAACCTTGTGAAGAAAAAAATGGGCATTTGAAGAGGATAAATTCGGGCACACATTTGGGCACAAAAAGAAAGTTTTTTGCATATTTGTTAAATAATTTCGCGTTTAACATTTTTTTTACCAATCGTTCAATGTTATGATGATTGCAAATCTTTATTTATACTTTCGATATGACTATTTTTTGCGACATATTTGCCAAATCACAAAATGCCGAAGTTTGGATAAAGAATATATTTTTCCACTATAAATAATTATATAATACAACGTTAAAACCAGTGTTCCGATACTGATCGATGAACCCGATCAGTGTAGGGGTTTTATACCAAAACCTCCTACATTTACACCTCAAAAAATGTATATGTTCATGTAAAAAAAAATAAGGGTTCAAATTTCATAATATTATTTCGCAATATTTTTTTATTGAAAGATACACTCTTCAGCTTTTGATTGGCTTTTTGCACGTTAAATTTCATATATTTGTCTCCGAGTTATGAATTTTTTAAGAATTATACTTTTTTCGCGAGTTCATTTGTTTATTGTTAATCTTAATTTGGTAAAAGTCATATTTCATTGTAAAGTAGAAACCTTAAGCATGACACATGATTTTTTTCAGATTTTTAGGAAGACGTTTTCGAGTATTTTTAAGCATGAAGTCAATATGACCCCCCCTCCCTGCCCACAATTAAGTGGTGCAAAAAAACGCTACACTAATCGGGTTAATAATGGTCAAGGATTTTTTTTGTAAAAAATCAACACTGCTTCCTTCTCCTTTCTTAATTACACTACGACGTGCACCCAATTACCTCACAAATTGGCTCAGTGAGAGTAATTAATCGAGAATATCTGAAACGAAATTACAATAAGTGTACCTGGGGAACATTTCTTCTATACGGGCTTGCAAATTTGTCGATCTGGTTTGCAGCTGCTCTTCAAGTTCGAATTTCATCTGCTCGTACATCTCACCACTTTGTTTGAGTATCGGCTTGATTCGCGTCAGCCAATTAACCGTGTCGTTGTTCAATTCTATGTGATCCTTGTCGATGAACGTCATTTCGAGAAGCGACGTCATCATGTAAAGCGAAAGTTCGATTTTTTCGCGAAGATTCTCCATGAGCTTTGTCGTCGCATAAATCATATATTCGCCTAAGTAATTTGGCTATTTTTACATTTTAATTCTTTTGGCATATACTAGCTTCAAAAATGAATACCTCGTAAACTTTGCACAAGCAATGATGTTTTTATACACTATATAAGTAAAAAAAAAACAAATGGTTGTCTTTACTTGCTGATGTTTCTTATATATTCATAAATATTAGTTATTAATTATCATTCAATGTATCACATACCTACCTAGATCCAACAGTTCTTTCGTGCTCGACGGTATGTTCAAACAGCGTTCCTTGAGTCCTTCAAAAATCTGACATATTTCAAGATTCAAATTTCTATGGCGCTTCACTAATTGCCTGATGATCAGTTCTCGAACTTCCTCCGTGTACAGTTTGAGACCCTTTTTAGCTTCCTCCTGATACAGCTTTCCAATCGTAAAGTACTCGTTTCCAGTCTGTACGTTGAGACAAAAAGAAGCTTTCATTCGCTCTGAAGTTACAATGGAAGGATGAGCGTAAAAATATATGTAGATGGTATATTCATTTTAAAAACTGGCAGCCGTGGCTGTACAAAGGGACACAATGGAATAGCAATAATAAATTATCCTATTGATAAAATAATATCATCAAAGGCAAGGATTTGTATGGGCTTTTCATTCACCATGCCATTGATGTCGCGTATAAAACGATTGAAGTCTTCCAATCTCACGAGGCAATCCTCGAACGTGTGCTCTTCCGCGACATAAACGACGACGTCGTCGTGAGTCCTCACATCGTAAACGACACCAAATTGTTCGTCGAGTCCAGCGACGTAAAACCTCAGCGGCCGAAATTGTTCCTCGAAAATCTCGTCTAAACGCTTGTGCGACGATTCGAGATACCAATCTGGTGTAACGATGGGTATGAACTCGTTGGTCGTTCTTATGTCGACCCACGACTCCAATGGTGCAAGATTTTGGACAACGCTAGCAATATCGTCCATCAGCTTGTGCAAAACGGCGTGGACCTCGTCGATCGAGGGAACAGTGTACAGGGAATTATTCTTGCACTGCAATTCGATCTGTGAGCAAATTATTCTGCTTGTAAACTTGTGGATCACTTCATTTTTATACATTTTATTTATTATGTTTTGAGAGCGGAAAACCCTTTGGACGCCCGAAAATGAGTCATTTTTCATGATTTTTTTTAAAGGTGATAAAATAATCGCATAATTCTAAAATTTTGACATTATCTCATTACAACTTTCAAGTATTACATTTTTTTTTAACAACACAAAATTGCGGCGTTGTGATGTATTCCTTTAGGCGTCTTTTGCGTGATATCGAAAAGTGCTCTATTTATCTGATGTTTTCTATTGATTTGAAACAGAAATCGAAAATATTTTTCGATTATTGACACGTATAGGATATACCTATAAAAATATAAAAAAGTATAAAATTAAAAATAAAGCAGGCTTTTCAATCAAATTTTCATATTTATGACAATTTTCTCGACAATTTTTACCCCAAAAAAGTAATTTATTTGCGCGATAACCTTAAAACTTTAGGTATATCGTTCCGATAATGTTATAGTGAGAAACCTCCCAAAATTTCAGCCAGACCGATCAATAACTTTTTGACCTATAACATGAGCAGTTTTTTGCAATTTCGAGATAATCGCGTTTAAAGTTTCAATACGATTATGCTATACGACTATGTGCTATAAACTCCGTAAATATTTCATATTTTGATTTTTCGATTTTCCAGTATACTCTCAGTATATTATACTTTCGAAATATGTGAAAAAAAATCGATTTTTTAAACATTGTAAAGGGTTTTTCCCCCTTAAATTAAACCCAACGGTTGGAAACAAAATTGGCAAATGTTGAATTATTTTGGTCATTCAATGTTTTAATATCTTTTTTCAAATTAATATTTATTCCAGTATTATATCAATACAATTTTCAAAGATTTATTCAACCTTCCGAGGGCAAGAAAATTTTCGCGCTATTGAAGTATGCATAGTTGGAAGGTAATTAAGATATATTTTTTCTAAACGCCCAATTGTTTTGAAGATTCAAGTTGCGGAAAGTTTCCTTAATATCCTCTTTGGAATAAACCTTCAATTCAATTAATTGAACCTTCCGAGGTCAAGAAATTTTCGCGCTGTTGAAGTATGCATAGTTGGAAGGCAATTAAAGTATATTTTTTCTAAACGCTCAATTGTTTTGGAGATTCAAGCTGCGGAAAGTTTGCTTGATATCCTCTTCGGAGATTGCAAGCAAAATTAGCGACTTTATTCAAGCCCAGACAAACTTAAACACCACGATAATTCATCGCTCGAAAAGATATACCAGAAATAACGATCGATTCAATGGAAATCATGTGAAGCGGCTATTTATGGTTGAATATTGAAAATAGCAATTCGGTATTTTCCTCACCACCAGTAATGGATTCTTCCCGTTGTCCGATAAAATATCAAGATAATGTTGGACGCTTTTCATCATCAGTTTGATTATTTGATAAGAGAGTAGCTTCGACGCACATCGCAAGAAATTTCCAACTACGTAGTTCGGTATATCGTGGATATATCTCGGCTGCGAAACGAGTTTTACTATATCCGTGTAATAAGACTTCTCGATCGTCAACGCACCTTTTCTCAAATCCATTTCCACTAGATCCAGAAATCTAATTGAAGAATTACCAATTAATAAATCAATAGGTAGAATTTTTCAATGTTTGCGGGAAAAAAAATGAATCAAACTCATTATGCATGATTTTAAATGAAAAATATTTTTTTAAATATAGTTGGAGCTTTTGAAAGATTACCTTGGAAGACCGACAAATTCCAATGATCGATAATGACCAAAATCGCATATAAACTTTGGCAATAGAGTATTGGCTCTGGTGAAAATATTTTTCATCAATTTGTGCGGTAGAAAATATCGTCCCATGAGTGCGCAACGATTTCTCAAGAATTTTTCGTAATTTTCGGTTCGACCGGGAAGTTTATACGGTGGATCAACGATATCCGGCCAATCGCAACCACATTCTCTCGATACAACACTCTGCATTCCCAGATCGTGCATAGCCTCGCGATAACGATCCTTCGTCTCGTTCATATGAGTCTCGAAAAGTTCGTCATACTTTTTGCGTAAATTTTCCGGCACCAAATTCGATATGTTGTTCGCCCAGAGCTGTACGAAAGTATAAAAAGTATTCAAGTGCGCGTCGGACGACGCATCCGTCGAGCAGGCTCCGGTAGCTTTTTATCATTGCCCTGTCCAATATCCTACTCGAGGGTTTGCGATTTTTCTCCCTACGGAATTTTCCATACATGGGAAATTGAAAAAAATGTACAGTGAAAATTCAGTTATACGTTTTTAAAAGGGTACAGCAAGTATGACGTATATAAATGAGAATAACGTAGAAGTTAAATGTATCTGAAACTCTCGACCATTAAAAAATGACGATTGGTGCATAATTCGCGGTTTTTTTTTATAGCAGCACTTCCATTATGCTAACGTTTGGTTTTCCATTTGAAAATTTGATTGATAGTAATAAAGTAATGAACCAACTAAATGTTTTTTTATTTTCATTTAGAATTTTTTTTAATGCGACTTTGCAGCATTAGAGCTATGAAAATGAAAATAATTGCGTTTTTTGTATCACAGAACACTGAGTAACGTATAACTGAGCAAAAACGGACCTCGAAACGGACGCTGGAGAACAAAATTAATAACGTATAAATGCGAAAAACATAGAAATGAAACTTTATTGCATTTTTCATAAACGGAATCTGCCAGGGTCAGTGAGATTTGACGTATAAAGGATAAAAACAATCTATAGATATTACACAAAGTGCAACTATTTCATGGCGTTGAAAATGTAATCAGACTTTTCGGGTGATAAAAAAAGGTACATGCACATAATATAAGCTGCTCTCTATCTCACTCTCTTCTCACATTCTTACTCTCGCGTTCTCTCACACAAATTCTCACATTCTCACTCTCTCACTATTCATCTATCCATCCATCAAAACCCAACGAACAAACAAATAAACCCAAAGAAACCCAACTTCACCCAAACAAGCCCAACTTAACCCAGCACACCCAAACAAACAAACCTAACTTAACCCAAACAACCCTAAATAGACCCAACTTAAACGGGAATAAACCCGAACAATTTTTCGAGCATTTTTCAACAAGTCACAAGCATTTAGCATGTCGCAGCTCCCCCCACCCCCCTGCTACAACACAGCGGAAGTGAAGTGGGGGCAACGTTAGTTTCGTGTGACATGTCGCTAAATCAGACCCCCTATATATACATCTTTAAAAGCATATTTGATGCTAAAACGTATAAGTGCAAAACGTATAAACGAGATTTCACTGTACTTTCAAAGTTACCGAAATAACGATAATTCCTAGCGGCTACGGAACCCCAAAAACCGTGTTTTTCTTCGAAAATATATATAGCGCGAAAAAATTAACCGACCGGCGTAAGTCCAACCGCGGGCAAATTCTCCGCAAATCGTTGCATCTTGCTCAAGTAAAAATCCTGCGGTGGTCCAAGATCACACACGAAGGAGGAACGATATCTATCGCTGTCTTCAAATTCCTTGTTTCTCGTATCGGTCGCTGCCACTTCCAAGATCTCATGAACCTCCTGAGCGCGTATCTGAAAATAATCAAATTCGACAATGTTAATTTTGAAAAAATGCAGGGTTTTGGAAGATTTCACGAGCACAATTTGCCGTTACCTTGTCAAGATTGAATTTGCACAAGGGATTTTCTTTCTCCCTGTCCAGATTGAATTCACTGCCATCGGGGACCGACGGCAAAACTCGTATTCTCGTTTTACCGTGCAAAAGATCGTGAAACTCTGCCATTTCTTTCTTTCGAGTAACCTTTTTTTTTTATCGCTTGTCACCGATATGAACGTTTCTCTTCTTTCGTAATTGCACAGCTTGCTTAGATGGGATTCATCCCCGAAAAAAATTACGATATTGTTAAAGAAAAAGGTTCTTCGGGCGGAAGCATCTTCGATAAATAGTCGCCTAAGAATTCAATAATCTCTTGACTTTGCTGTAAATTTTCGTTTATTCATTTACAAACCATTACACATTGGTGCTCGTGTAAGATCGAGAGATTATTTTCGTTGTGTCGACAAGGACGGGCTTCGACATTCCTTCGAGTGTACAACACAAATATTGAAACTTCTCAGGACGAAAAAAATATATATGTAGGTGAAAAAACGATATTTCTACGAATTAACGATCGAATGTGACTTTATTAAAGGTTTATTACATTGTGAAAGAAATCTGAAGGAAAATCTGTGGCGGTTGCGACTAAGCATCTTACAGATTTTTCAGCTTGCTCAGCTTGTTTTTGCACGTCATAGAAAAAAAAAGTAATAAACACACAAAGCACAGGGAGGTTTCGATCTCTTAGTCGGAATAATAAAAAAATTAGATCATACTCAGTGCGGATATCTCTAATCAAGACATTGAATCGATACAAATCGCGATGTATCATTTCATTGACATCTCCTTTTGTTTTTTCTTCTTTCTCCCAGCACGCGAATCAGACTTCGAGATACTTCGATCGAAGCACGCTCTATATTTTGACAATAGTAAAAAAAAAACAAACAAACAAGTAATGCGACGAATACGAAGCAAGCACTCTCTCGGTTTTCTCACATTCTTTAAACTTTCTCTCCAGCTATTATATACCACATACTCGCTCCTTCTAATATAATAGTATTACTAATTTTTACTTCTTTTTTTTTTCTTCTCATTTTCCTTTTTCACTCTCGTTTGTTTTTTCTTCGAAGGCGATAAGTATTTGGCTTTCCATTGCTCCGGAAAAATTGGGACGGGGCTGTACCTTTGTGCTTGAGAAAGTGTTAGTTTCTTGGATAATCCGGATCGGCGATTATCTCTCGTGATAAATATATAATCGAAGGGGGCGCAAACCCAAAGTTCGAAGGCTTCTTATCAACTTTTTCAATTCATCAAAAAACAAAAACAAACAAAAGAAATCGTATCGAGATTCCCGAATTTTCCAGTTATCGTTTTATTTTCAAGATGTCTCGTTTTGAACCAGCCTTCGGGATCAAGCGTTTTCGGAAAATAGGCTCGTCTGGGGAATTGACATTATTTTTTGGTTGAAGAGAAGCCCCCGTTGGTAAAAAAAAAAAAGAAAAAAAAACAAAGTGTTCAACTCGTGGTCGTGAATGTTTTCTTCTTCTATATTTCAACAAACTTCGAAGACGATACTGGGAGCATCCACGTATTCGAATAATATCTATCTTAATATCGTTGTTCAATCGTTTTTACGAATAAAGCCCTGCTCTTTCTCTCCGTATGTGTATATATATGTGTGTGTGTGTGTGTGTACATCAGCAAGTGTAATGAGACAAAATTCTTAACTCTGGTCGTTTCGTAGCATGAATTCTCGCAACGACAATAGATTCGACAAAGCAAGTGTGAAAACGAGGGGTCCAGAGACACTAGAATTTTGAGCAAGAGGTAAAAAAAATGTTCGTTGGCGAACGCAGCGGTGATTTGTATGATAAAGAAAGAATCAATGGATCATCGAAAACACTCACGATTAGCGTTAGAAACATTATTTCCACGTTATTCCGTCGAACAGCAATAGGTAAAAAAAAAAACGCGAAAAAATCAACACGATAACAATTTCCGTTGGACGTTGCTACTGCAGGCCAAAAATTCTACGAATCGATCCAGTCGCTGTTATCATTTGATCCGGTGACTCGAGCTGATTTCAATAGTTATTTCAAATAAATTTGGAGAATACGGAACAACAAGAATAAGTTCCAATTATGCAACGGGAAGCATAATTGGAATTACAAAAAAAAAATGTCATGTTCCGCATAGCTCGGACCTTTGAGGCTGAAAAATCCACTTTTAACACTTTCTCTCTCTCTCTCTCTCTCTCTCTCTCGATGTTGTCTGCTGATTATTACAAAGACGATTTCAGTTCTGTAAAGCGTTGCGTGGCAAATGGACGTATCCTCGATTCTTTAAACTCCCCCCAAAGGCCTCGTTCATTATTGTTTCTTATTCACGTGACGAACAAGCGACAAGGATACAAATTACAATAAATCAGGTCACAACTAGTTACCTATATTACATATAAAAGAATAATCATGTTACGCAACTTATTGCAATTTTTCGTCTCTTTTCTTGCTCAGGGTGACGACTAGAGTGTTCTTTTTTTTTTCAGAAGAGTATAAAAAAAATAAGAGAAAAAAAGGAACGCCTCTTCAAACGAACGCAATGATCCGCGAGCGATCGGAACGATTTTGACGATCGATAAATCTCAAAAGTTACCTCGACTAATTTGCGTTGCGCTAATTTGAAAAATTCGCTGCTTAATTTTTTTTTGCGAAATCTTTAATAATAAACTCTGAGCTCAATTTCCGAGTGATTCTTCTCAACGAAGCAAATTCCGCGGAAAAGTCACGAAACGGTGGAGAGAGCTGAGGGGGGTGGTAGAATACTGGCCCACGAACTTAGCAAACACCAACGTGAAATAAAATTCTCCATGTGATCTTGATCTTGTTACTTCGATTGTACAATGAACGGCGGGGGGAGGGGGGTAAAGGTAAAGGGGGTTAATATTGCTCTTCGTCGTCCGGTGCAAGACCGTCACCTTCCAGCTCTTCCGGTGGGGCGAAACCATCCTGAAACATACATAATATACTTTTTACATACTCGTAAGAGACTCGGCTAATTCGAAAACAGTCACCTTTACCTGTGATTTCCCAATCAGCTCGATTGCCAATTGCACTGAGTCTCGTGAAATTTGCAATCAAAACTTTCAATTCCCTTTTATAATCATACACGACAGGACCTTTTTGTACCGACAATATTGTCTTTCCCCTTAATTCTGACGCCACAAGTATAAACACGTTAAAATCAATCTCTTCGTCTCTGACAAGTTCAAACTCTCCGCCCACCATGTACCGTTACGCCGTCAACAAATAAATACTCCTTGAAATGATTTTCCCTTAGGAAGAATGGATAATACGTGTGATGCGGGAAGGAAATACTGTCACTATTTGAAAATCGATTTATTCAAATGATACTGTGTATTGCGTTGAATTGTTCTTTTGTTCTTATAAACACATCGTTCAAAGTGACAAACATCGAGCCTGAAAAAAAAAAAGAACTTTCCCAACTCATCGTCAATCTTCGAAACCTACAACTTTTCACGTAACGTCATAACTAAAGTGAATGGGATGAGGAATTGTGAGATAATTGAACGGGATTTTAAAAGCTTGGATCGTAATTTTAATCTCACGATTATCAACAAGACGAATAATAGTAATAATGATTATCGTTATGGGAATGATGATAATAATAAGTATTTGTACGACTAGTAATTTACGTACCCTATTGTAGTTTGTGTTAGTGTCGAAAAAAGTAAGAGAATAATAGTGATTTTCTGAATCAAGAAGCAAACGTGTGCCAAAAGAAAAAGCAAATTGCGAACCAGCAAAATTGCTCAAGACTTCAAACTTACGAAAAGAATTCGTGTCTAATCTATAAAATACGTTTACAAGAAGCAATAAATTGAAATGCTCGTACAGTAGAAATTTAGGTGGTACACTCGTGCAGTTTTTTTTAAATGTCAGTCACGTGTAGAATTTCATCCTGACAGCGAAGAAATAATAGCATGTTTCGAGAAAATAATCTTTCGTAGGTGAGATGGAGAAACAATACGTGTGAACGAGAGAGAGAGAGGGAGAGCGAGAGAGAGCGAGAGAGAGCGAGAGAGAGAGAGAGAGAGGGAGAGCGAGAGAGAGCGAGAGAGAGAGAGAGAGAGAGAGAGAGAGAGAGAGAGAGAGAGAGAGAGAGAGAGAGAGAGAGAGAGAGAGAAAGAGAGAGAGAAAGAGAGAGAGAAAGGAGAGATGGATTTAAAAACGAAAAATAAACATTCTTATACACCAGCTACAACCCTGACAATTCTTAAATCGAACGTAACAGCACATTCGAACACACTATGGACGAAAGGTAATTATTTTATACAGACACGATACTATATTTCCGAAGTGTTCGGTTATAAAAATTCGCTGATTCCCGTGCCCGCAAAAAGTTGTTCGGTCTCATTTGAGTTCGAATACAATAAGATATCTTGAATGCACATTCGATATTACATTTGAGGCCGCGAATTTTTTCCACATATGCGAGGAACGCTTCCGAAACTCTCGACACTCGTTGATAAAATTTAAGCTCCGCAGGAGAATTTCTCTACGCGTTTGTGTATAAAGCCGCTCTGATTTTGTAATATTGAAGTTTGCGTCGTCGAAATGCAACGAAGCTCCATTTTTAGCTCTCATTGTCATCCGGTCTCTATTTTTCTCATTTTCACTATTATCCACAAAGTTTTTTTTTTACAGATGCAGCTTATAGAAAACTAGTAGGCTGAAACGGCGAAAGAAAAATTTGCATTTCAAAAGGAAATAATTGTTACTGCATTCCAACGATGCAAACTTCAACATCCTGTTTTAGCAAACCGCTCAATATACAACGTGTTGCAGTTAAAAAATTGCAATGATAACATCACCTATTCGTATATTCCAAAAACCAGTAATTTTGAAAGAGTTACAAGCAAACCTTTGATCTCGACGTTGGTCCGAGCAATATAGATCGAAAATAGAAGGAAAAAAGTAATTGATTCGATCACAGAGACACAAAGATTAAAGACGCGTTTGGCTAGTTGGCATTTCTCGATAATGATACGCCGGGACTTTGAAAAACCCGAGCCGAAACGTATGTGTGTGTTAATTCGAGGTTCCAAAACCGCCCTAAGAACGAAAATATAAAAAAAAAACAACCCCAGCAAGGAGGCTACCCCCAACAGTCTCGCCGTGTTTCTACCAATCGTGTTACCTTAATATAGATCGACCCTTGCATGGAAATGAAAGATATGAACCAAGGGAAGATGCTAAAAGATCTGTCCATCTTCCTCCTCGCCATTTCCATTCTCCTGAAATCATTACATCGTCAACAAATCTCGCAGTCCTCAGCCGGACGAGGTAGCCAAAATCGTCCAATGTCGAGACGCCGATTTAATCTTTCCCCAACGGTTATTTTCCCCCAATGAAGGGTGAGAAAAAGATAAGAAAAAAAAATGGCTGTCGGGTCTCGCGAATTTCGCGGGATTTACGGTTCTTCTGTTTTTTTCTTTTTTTTTGCGAACGATATCAGTGACCGCAATTACGCGATGGTCTACGTGAACGCGTACGTCCCTTTAGGTGGTCTGATAAAGTTTTTCTTTTTTTTTTCTTCCAAATTTCAATTAGCGGTAGATGATAGTGTGGTGGGTAAAAATTTTGCAGCTGTACAGAGTGCGGGTGTGTCAGTGAATACACGACGATTGACCGAGCGATAATTACCTCAGTGGCGTAAAGAACTTCCAAAATCTTTCGTACAATCGGAGGTGGATCGCCGCCGTCACAATCTTGACACATGACTTCGATGTCCCGCAATTTTCCGAAGTAGAAATCTCTCTCCTTCTCCAGGCCATCGATTCCGATCTTCAGTTCCGTTACCTGTACATATTCATTATTGTTGAAACATCGCAATTGCGTACCAGCGAAAAATATCGTAGAGGGTCGGGAGTTTCACCGATGAATGCTGATTTTTTTTTAAACGTAGATATATCCAATTCAACTTCGAAATTTCAGTATGTTGCACTGCATCGATTACGTGAGAATGAATTCTGAAATCTAAGCAACGTAGTTTTTTAAATGAAAAATCGTGAATTAAATCGGCTTTAATATCTCTTGTTGACTGAAATTGTCTTGTTTTCAATGCTTTTTTTTTTTTTTCAAAAACGATGTAGTGAAACTTACGGAAACTTCGAAGTAGAACTTTGTGAGATGAAACGCTCGATCCTCGTTAAAAAGTACAATAGTAAAGCTACTTTATCTTTGCACGAATGTTTACTCGCCATAAATGCGATGCGATGTAACTATATGTATATCCACTACGAGAAGTTTCCGTACAAAAATTCAAAAATGTTCCGGAACGATTTTTTATGCCGTTTCGCCGATAGTCGGCATAAATGAATATAATAAACGGCATTTTGAAGGGGAGGAATTCACCTTCATTCCGTTTTTTTGAAAAATTTTTACCATTTTTTTTACGACTAGTACCCTGTTTCGAAAACAACCGTTTTTCGCCTGTTTTTTTGTTCCTTTTCTGATGGACCTCGGTTATAGACAAAAAAATTTTTATGCATTTCTTCGACCGGCATCATAAAGGGGAGAGCTCAAACTTCAAGTTTGTTTTTCTTAAGCTTCGTACGATTTTTTTTTTAAAGATATTTTGATTTTTTGAAAAAAGAGACAATTTTAAAAATAACGTGTAACGCGAAAACGACAAGGATTCAAGGAAAACCTCAAGATAGTAAAAAGTTGAAGCGGTTTTCGTCGATAATTTTGTCAGATTTTTTTTTCAACATTTTTTTCCACCTATTTTCGGTAGAAAATCAGATTATTGAATTACTGTAACTCGTGAAAAAAAATGTCGAAAAAAAATCTGAAATAATTCTATTGCGTTGAAAATAGAAAAATAAAAAATTATCCTCTCTTGAATTTTTACCACAAACACGGGGGTTACGGGAATTAGAACATCTGATTTTTTCACCGAAAATAGGTGAAAAAAAAATTTTCGAAAAAAAAATCTGAAAAAATGCTCGCGAACTCAACGAAAACCGATTCAACTTTTCACTATCTTGAGGTTTTCCTTGAACCCTTGTCGTTTTCGCGTTACCCGTTAGTTTTCAAATTGTCTCTTTTTTTTAATCGAAATATCTTTAGAAAAAAAATCGTACTAAGCTTTAAAAAAAAAAATTGAAGCTTGAGCTTCCCCCTTTATGATTCCGGTCAAAGAAATGCATTAAAAAATGTTGTCTGTGAACGGGAACCACCAAAAAAGGAACAAGAAAAAGGCGAAAAATGGTCGTTTTCGAAAAAGGGTACTAAGTCGTAAGAAAAATAGTTTAAAAATTTCAAAAAAAAAACGGAATGAAGGTGAATTCCTCGCCTTCAAAATGCCGTTTATTAAATTCATTTATGTCAACTATCGGCGAAATGACATAAAAAATTGATCCGGAACTTTTTTGAATTTTTGTCTGCAAACTTTTCACCGGTAGTGTGTGTGTGTGTGTGTGTGTGTGTGTGTGTGTGTGTGTGTGTGTGTGTGTGTGTGTGTGTGTGTGTAAAATATGTGTATACATTGCATACAAACCTGTGCACTGAGCTCTTCGAGTTTGCCATTATCGCCACGATTTCCAATTCCTCCCCCTGTTCTCGGCGTTGGACGACTCGGTTGTATTTTATTGACTGTACGAGGAAACAAAAATGGATCGTGTCACACGAGATTTCGTTTCGCTAGCTACTAAGTTCTACGATTATGCACGTCAGTATGAACAATTCTCACGTTTCGTACCCTCGATGAGGGACGGACGAAATAATTATTCGCAATTGGGTTGTGTGCAATGGAAAATTACAAATTTACTTTCTCCGGAACACTATTACTTCCTGGTCGATCATAGAGCAAACACTTCAACGTGTTTAAAAATTCCAAGTTTATTGAATTATGTGGGAAAAAAATGGACGATATATTGGTTCTCATTATTGACATTAAAAAAAAACATCAGCATCAACCTTTTTTTTTTAATTTCATTCCGAAACTCAGTACGACCAGATAGTAAATAGTCTTCGGAACATACGAACACAGCAACTAGTTAGCCAGAGTAAAGCATGCAGAAAGCATGTGAAAGCACCCTAATGACAGAACACATTGACTAACAGAAATGAATGAGAATTCAACTTTTACGGCGTTGAAGTTTGGACCGTTGGAATACAACCAAAGTTCTTTCTTATTCTTTCTCATTTCTTCATTTTTAGCATAATCTGTTATATTTTTTTCTTACAGATGAAAGTCGTGGATCTCTAACAAGGACAAGAAAAAGTGTTTGAGTAATTTTAGTACTCAAAATCAGTAAAAAAAAAAAATATAAGCGATACAAGAAAAATTAACTTTCAACACATTCTAACGACCCAACCTTCAACATCATAAACTATTACAAGTGTATCAAGCACATAGAGAAACAACAACAAAAAATCGTGTAAAACGTTTCTTGCAATAATAATTCGCGTGGTAAAGTAGTTTCGAATAACGGGTCAAAGTGTAAAATATGCATAAACTGTGAAGAACCTCTTAAAAAAAAAAACCCAGAACGTAAGAACATAGAAAATCTTCGAGAACGAGTAAATATAAATGTACGAATTTCAAATCTATTTAGACTTGCCTTATCGCCCCAAAATTCTTTGACTGCATAAATAGATAAACAGTGGTTCGGATAAATGGACAGAGAAAACAAGTCAGGCACGAGCACAAGAGTAATAGTAACAAAAAAAAAACAGAAAAGGAATAATTACTAGTTTTGCCTACGGGCTTCGTGGTAGGCGCGTGAGTAGGAGATTCGGGACCCTCACCTATAGGCAATATATCGTACACCTTCAATGCGATATATTAAAGTGACGGCGGACAATTTTTTTTTTTTCAATTCCTTTACACGCAACGAACGTATGATTTTTGTTTTGCGGTATGTGCAACGAATATATCTGCGGACAAATCTCACAACAGCACGATATCTTGGTACGAGTATGATTTTCAAGAGTATTTTAATCACCGATGATCGAATTTTATCACAAGTGCCTTTTTTAATTACCGAATCGATGAAACTTGATTGAAATTTATGTGAAAGAAAAAGTACTTCTAAAAATTACAAACGAGATTAATGTTTCAGTGGAATGTGGGAAATCGAGAATCGGTTCTGGATTTAGCGATTGACAAAAACGAGTTCGTAATGATTTCGATTGATTACCCTTCAATGTACGTAAAAATTGGCAGCGAAATTTCGAATATTACTTTTCTATATTATCTCTTTTAATTTCTCGTAAGAGCGAACGTTTGACGCGTTATGGCTAAGTGAATTTGATGTGAAAGTACCGGCACGGGGAACGGGCCGAGAGGGAGGTTCACGTGGCGAGGTTCGCTTCACCATTCCAGCGCCACGTGGAGCATTGTTACCGCCACTTCCCATCGCCTCCCCGTTTCTCATCGCGAGAGCATCGTAAGGCTCGCTTCCCGAATAGTTGGCGTCGAAAAATTTCTTGAACCACTGCAAGAACTCAAAGTTGTCTTGGAATCGACCCTTTACCAGCTTATCGATCGGCACGATCTGCAAACGACAACGAAACAAAACAAAAACAAACGAAAAACTCAAAACGCAACGAAAAAATAATTCAAAAAGCCTTTCATAATAATAATACTAATAATTGGCCTGAAACGTGTAAATGAGAATTGCGCATATTCGAGATAAAGTGTATAAATTACATTTGTGTATAAATTACGAATCAAAAAACGATTGGTGCGAGGCAACATTTGCAGCATCCTTGGCTGTGTACTTTGATGACACATTAATGCGATTTATATCTAGTTTAAAGAATTCTTGGCGTGTATCTTCTGAGAGAGAGAGAGAGAGAGAGAGAGAGAGAGTTGATTTTACATCGTTGAAATACAATGAAAATCATTTTTTTTTATCGCCCAAAGTTTTTTTCCACCTTAAGCTGAATCTACAAATGAATTTCGATAATAATAAAAATAAAGAAATACAAAAATAGGCAAGAATTTTCGTTGCATTCCAACGATGCAAACTTTAAGCCCGTTATGTGTATCCGGACAAGGCTACGCACGCTAAGAATCCTTGACAAAAGAGTGAAGAACGAAAAGTAATTCGAACCGCAACAATTGAAAATTCGTGCAGGGAGCAAGCATGTCCGAGTGGAAGAATGATCTAGAAAAGAAGTTGGGCAATTAAAAAAGAAGAGAGTGTTCTATACTCCATTGGATACCCTGAGTCGTGGGCTGTCGAGGCATAATATTACGCTGTTGAATTTGCTTGGTTGGCATCGGAGCGGGCTGTTTAGCCTGAGTCGGCAGCGGCACCAATTGAGGATTAGACAGGTTGTGACAGCCGTCAACACCCGAACCTAACGGTATGCGACCGCGCGCCTCAAACGCATCGTAGTCGACGCCGTCATAATTAGCGTCAAAGAACTTTTTGAACCATTGTAAAAATTCAAAGTTGTCTTGGAAACGGCCCTTTATCAACTTGTCCACCGGTATTACCTGAATGATACGCACAAACAATTCGTCTTTCAAGTCTTACCAGGACGCGCAACCGTTGCGACGAAAAAAAAAAATTTACATCTGACTCATTCGTACTGTTTCTATTTTCTTCTAATTCTTCTTCTTAACGCAATTCAAGATTTTGCACGTGCCTCGTAGATGCATTTTCGCAATAACGTAAGTCTAAGCGAGAAAACTTCTCATTGGCATCCTCTCATAGGCAAAAAGCGTTAGCTCGTTCATTACCTTGTCGACGTTCATTTTTTTAAAGCCACCCTGTAATATTTTGAAGTTCTGTATGTATTCGTGTTCGAGATTCGTCCTAAATTTGACGCGTTTGAGGGGCACACTCCCAGGAAACAGCATATCCATGAATTGACAGTAAACGGCACCGGTGCAGAGCTCCTCAATTTTTGTGAACGACGATTGGAGACAGTCATTTACCCAGGCCAGCATGTCGTGCCGGCTGAGATTGTCCGTCGTCACGTTAGTCGCGTAAACGTTGACTGCCATGCTGATTTTTTACTTTCTGCAGAAATAAATGAAAATTCAATTTTACGTACATAGGTAAACTTAAATATTTTATTTTATAGAGACGGCGGGCAGTTCGTCTCCGTTGCGACATTGCCTCGCGTCCGCACAATAGCATGAGGAAACTATGCCGTTATGCGGGAGATCGCCAATGCCGTGCACTGACCTCGCGTCGACTATCTTTAGTACCAAATACTTTAAGCGCTTACAACCGGTTGAAATTTTTGAAAATATTGTTTTTTTCGTTTTCGGCGGGTTCTTATAGCATTTCAATAATATTATCTGAAAATTTCAAGTTAAACCGTTCAAAATTGATTTTCGTGAATCGGCAAACTTTAAACACACTTTTTTCAAAATCGGTAATCACGATATCTCAACAATCACGGCACCGATCGACTTTGAATTTAACAAGCTTCTTTTACATATCGAACAGTAGCGCTTGAACGAAGATATTTCTGTTTCGATGCCTAGTTCTTTTTTATCAACCCAAATAGAACGTTTCTCTCACAGAAGATGAATACTTTCACTTTAGACTGTAGCCATTTTTCCAAAAATCAATACTTTATCAAATCCTTCGTTCAAGCACTTAAGAATTTCATGCAAAAACTGAATGCGTTAAGATTTTTTGTTCCAGATCATTCGTTTTCGAGGAACAGTGGTCACCATGGAGTATCTACCGCGTTTATAATTTTTCAATAACAAAAATGCTAAAAGATCCTTCAAATCATAACGTCAAAGACAGTTGTGAAAACCTGTACACGTTTTCCCAAAAAAGATTCATGTAAACGTCGGAAGTACGTAAAGTTCCGGCAAAAAGAAATCGGCAACGATCAATAATTACGCATCTGCAGAAAATCGGGGTTTTGACTGTAAGTTTTTTTTTTCTCAAACGTCAATTAAAAGTAGCCAAGAAAATTTCCCAAAGTTGAAAAAATGCTACATCCTCTAAGTGTACAAAAATGTTTGCGATTTTTTCGAGAAAAAAAAATCGATTCCATCGCACAACGCCGTTTTCGATCGCTAAAATCTCAATACTTTCTTATGATTATCTTCGAATTTTCGAAACGCGCTAAAGAAAATCACACGACGATTCGTAAAATGGTATTTCGCGGATAAGAAGATTCGTGACGACACGAGTGCAACGAGCCGCCCGCTGGAGAGGTTAATCACACGTATGTGCGTGCGACTCGCGGTGACGCATTTATAAATATCCTGACTCGAAAAAAGGAGCAACGCCTGTTACGACGAAGAATTTCTATCCATGATTCTTGCAACAATGTTCATTACCGGTAAAAAGTGAGACCGGCGAACGCGGGGGACGCAAAAAAAAAAAAACTGAAGTATGTCGAGATCGAGGTTTTCCAATCGTCGACGCGTATCGGAGCGTGTTCGTGTTTTCTCGATCCACGAAGACGCGATTTATCTCACTGTATCACGCCATCGACGAGTACAAAATAATAAAAAGCACGAAAAACAACGTGTTGAAAATTCTTTTAAACGACTTACCGAGTCTCTTCGACGGCTCTAACACACACGCACACGGGAGTGGCGGTCACGCGCGTTTATCGTGCTTTTTTTTTCCGGGATATGTGCAACAACGAAAAAAGAAAAAACGATTCGAAACACGATCGTTCAAACGCGCATTACGAAAAATTCAATCGTGACTCGATGCGGTTAAAAAATTTCGATCGAATTTCGTTAAATTCTCTTAATATTTTCGATCGAAATATAATCGCTGACAAAAACTACGCAAATTTTCCTTTACCACGAATTCTCCCTGTCCCTCGTACGCCAAAAACGCAAACTAACCGCCAAATTTCCTTATCGACTCGTTAAACGGCGCGATTATTATCACTCTACTGTTATTATTATGTCGGAATTATCCGTGAAAGACGTTTTGGAGTATTGCTGCAGATATTCCCGGCTGTCGCGTAATAAAGAGGTTATAACACATCGAAGATCCAAACACATGGAGAACTCGCGTATTCTAGCTGAGAAAAAAAATATTTTCTCGAGCAAAGAAACTGTGACAGTAAAAAAAGAAACGAGTTTGCGCGAAAAGTCAAGATGAAATTGCTCAGTCGCTGATAAAATCTTTTTCGGGGTCAGTTTTTTGTCGATAAACTGCAATATCGAAGCTCCAGAACTTTGAGTTAAACGGAAGAAAAAAAACGGACAGTCCAAGCGAGTCCGAGATTTGTCGAGAGAGAGAGAAGAAAAAAAAAAAAGGTTTTAAGAAAAAGGACTCACCGATGCCAAATAGGGTCGAGCGAAGAGCTCAACAAACGGGAGTGGTTCACACAACGCACGTAGGACCCTCGTCGTCGATGACAAATGTGCCTGGACACGATCGTTCAAACGCTCGCACGCACACAAACTCACGCGGGAACGACGAAATAGAGGGTAACGGTTTATGTGGCGCTGGTGATTGGACGATCGGCCGCGTAAGACCCGAGGTTTTTTTTTTTTCTTTTTCTTCTTCCTCTATCGCCTCATTGTATCGACGTTACTTGCGGCAATTAATTTTTCCGACGTTATTTCACTTTTATCGATCGCAAGCGTTTATTCGTCCCAGGCAAACGACAAAACGTAATTTTTTCTCTTTCATGGAGCCGCGCGAATCGTAAGCGACGAAGTTTCTTGCGAAAGGAAAATTTGTGTCTCGGAACGCGGCGCTGTCAATTGGCTGGTGTATTTCTCGCGTGTACGTGCGTGTGTGTTAGTTGCGGCAACGAACACCACCGTTTTTACCATCCCCTAGAAATTCCAAGACGCCTGGCCTCGGCTTCGCTCGCTTGTATTCGTACGGAACGCTGCCTTTTTTTTTTACGCAAAAACTGACAACAGCGCCGCTCTTTCTTTCGTCTTTTCAAACGACGAGCGTGTACGCGGCACCTTCGCCAATCGGATCGCGCGTCGTTTATCAAACGATCCTTTCATTGGTCAAGACCGCTGAGGGAGAGAAAGACACGGAACGAAGTGGAAAATGGGGCCGTAGTTTTTTTTTAGGTTATGTTGTACGCGTTTTTTGTTGTGAAGCGAAAATCGGTTCGTTGCTATCCGAAGTCTCGAAAGGGGTTGCAACCGGCGAGAATAGACGAGGGAACGTTCAAACGTAATTCGCGTGTGTAAACACGTAAGAATAAAAATAAAATTGCATCGATAATGAACATTTTGAAATGTGACTTTGCCAAATCTCGCGAGATCCGGATATTTCGGCGAGAAAATTCGAGAAGAAGAATGATCATGATTACAAATACTGCAGACTTTTCAACGATATTAGAAAATTTCACTATAAAAAAAGTTCAACGACCCCGATTTTTATCGAAAAAATTGTTGATTGATTCTTGATTCTCTATAGCTTTACAATCTGTATTCAGGCAGGACCATTTTTACTCATTTTCAGACAAAATTGTCACACAAACATAACCTTCAAGATGTGTTCAAAGAGCAATTTTGTTGCGGTAACTTCACGACCGATGCAAAATTCGTAAATGATTTATCTTTCGTACGAATTTTACTGTGTTTCCGGGCTGTCGTTCTCACATAACGACTCGTGGCTAATAAATCAGAAGCCCCGAATTCATAGCGTCACAGTTTAGACTGAATCCTACGCTTGTAGATTAATCGCTGCTGTTAACTACAGAATTCTCATTGAAACATTTGGTAACCATTATTTTTTCCAGTATCATTCCAATCATCGAAAACTAGAACATGTTGCGCTTTATGGTCCTATATTTAATACTGAAATGCACATAAAGCTAGAGAATCATGATGCCTTTTCTATAAAAAAATCATGTTAAGGTATTCCTTTCACGAACCCGAATATTTAACAATTAACTGATTTTCGTCTACAATTAAGTAAAAATACATTCCAGTATACATTCATGTACACCACATGTATAACATTCATTTAAGATTAACCGTGGTTTCGGTTATCTGGCGATCCTTCGGCTCCCAGCTCCCTGGTTAATCGGGATTTTACTGTACTGGTAAAATTTCAAGCCAAGTTACTGAACTTGCAACGAAAAAACACAGCTTTATAAATCGTCTAATTTATGCAGCACTTTATGGAGATGGTATGCTGGCCATTTTTCTGATAATTTATAAACTAAATAACTCTAGATGCCTGCAATCAACTGTTCCAAGCACGTAAAAATTCTAAAGATTCCGTAACGACAACAAAAACAGCAGGTCACCGAATGTATAAAGAAAATAATGATAGAACTTTGGAAAATGAAACTAGCAAAAGAATTTGCGCAACTGCGAGTTCTAAGAGAACATCTAAAAATGTTTACATCTACAAAATTTATACGATAATTTTCATTCCAGTTCATCATTGGGTGTAATAATTGATTGTAACTTATTATTATTACACACCACTATAGTCTACTAATGATTATAGTGGCCCTGGCTTATGCGCCCATAAAATACAGCCCTCCGAGAAAGGAATACCTTCAATTTGCCAAACTTGGATTTATTTATTCAGCCTGAATAAGGTGGTAACCTTGTTTCAGTTTTCAGCCCAAACCCACACGCCTGTGTGCATCAATTCTAGCATGTAAAAAGATTCAGGGGTGATCTGATAACGTACTCAATCCAACCCATTTCTTCCCACTTCTCATATCAGACGAGTAAAAATATTACTATAAATATTGTTTTATCGATCAATTTGTCGATAATTGTTACAGCCTCAGTCAACAAGAAAGAGCAAAGGCAGTATTCTAGTCTAGAGGCATTAAAGCAGTATTCTAATCTAGAGGACTAAATTACGAGCGTTTTTTCAGGCTTGATAAAAAAAAAAACTATTTTTCAGTACCCATTAGTCCTTTTATCGATGTTTCAAGAACTTGCAGAAAAAGTTTTGTGCATCAATATTTAAATTGAAAATGTTAGGGGCCTCTGAATATGGCCGTGAATAAAAAAAGGTTTGAGGCGGTTGACGTGATTTGAAAGCTCCCATTCATCTGAAACAAAAATAAAACCAACTTTCTTGCTCAATAAGAATGTCATTATGGCAGGTACCAAAGAGAATTTGTTTTTTATGACGTCTGTCTGAAAGAAAGTTAATTTTTCGCCCTACTTTTTTCAAAGTTAGTTTTTTTAATAGTAATAATAATAATTTCGCAATGGTCGAGGTAGGGACGATAGAGAGAACTGAGGGTCCATACCAAATTTGAATTCAATCGGTTGAATAGAAGTCGAGATTGGATTTCAGCCAGGTTGAAAGAATTAGTTTTGAGAAAAACTATCCATTTTAAAAAAAATGTATTATCTAATAGTACAATATGTCTAGAATATTCTCCCACAGTTTTAAGTCAATCGGAGTAAAAGTCTAGGGGAGAGACCCTTTGGGAATGCTCCCCGTTGGGAAAGACAGGCCAGGAGCGATGCAGGTATACGCATTTTTCTCAAAACACTATTTTTGAAGTAGGTGGCCACGATTTTACAAAAACTAATGCACCGATCTTATTGAAATTTTGCACACTTCTGCAAAATAGTATTGACTAGTGATTGAACGAAGGTTTTTTTCGATTACAACTAATTTTACAAGGCTATACGCAGTGTAAATTGTACCAAAAATTGAACTATTTTGCATACAACTCTGCCAAAAATTCAAATTTCAATTTTTTTTTAAATCCTTCAATCATCAGCTATACTTATCTACTAACAGAATTTTTTTTTTTTTATTTCAGATAAAGCTATCATGAGTTATTCTGACCACCATGAGGACACTTTTTTTTTAGGGGTCTCCGGAACACAGGTCTCACTGGCTGAATTTCCCAAATTTGTTTATGAAAATTTTTAAAAATATTGTTGAAATGTTGCTCTCTTATGTGCTTAACATTTTGAATAAAATAATTTATATATTATATTTAAAAAAAATAGAGAAAATATGCTTTTTTTGGCTTCGAAACCCACGTAACTCCTTAAAATTTTGAGTAGAATTTCAGACAACTGCAACAATCTAAGTTGCATAATGTCATGTTATACTTACGTTACAGTAGAGCCTCGATTATCCGAATGTCAATTATCCAAAACGTCAAAAAATCAATTACCTAAACAATAATTGTTCATCCGAATACTTAGTTATTCGAACGATTACGCCCTATATATTACGGCAATGGAGTGGTACGAAACGCATCCTGAATGTTGTTCAATGCAACTTCTTCTAAAACGATTGCGAGATTTGGCAGCAAAGAAACGAGCTTGCGTTGTGAAACAAAAGAAAATAGTCGACTTTTTCAAAAATAAATATATATGAACTCAAAGATGTACGAATTTTGATAATTTTTAAATACATATTTAACTTCGTTCTATATCATTAAATGATACAATGATTATTTTCAATTCACCAAAAATGTACTTGCATTATTAACATATTAATGTTCATTGTATTTTTAAATATATATATATATTATCATATTGAAAGAATCAACGTTTTTTTTTCGCCCATGGAATATTGCTGTTCGGTTATCCGAATTTTCGTTTATGCGAAAGGCGCCCGCTTCCAATTGATTCGGATAATCGACGCTCTACTGTATATTAATCGGCCATTCCTGCCTCGTAAAGTGTGCCTTCCTTCGAAATGATGATTTTCTGAAGCTCGTTCTTTTCTGCGAGCAGTTATAGCTTCCTTAGAATCTTTTCATTGTCCGATTTGCGCCGGTGCGACCTTTCAAACGGGCCGTATTCAAATCGCTATAACTTTATAAATATTGGGAATTTCGAAATTTCCTTGCGAGGACATATTCTTAAGAGCTTAAGAGCTATACTTTGAGAAAATTCAAAAAAATCGATTTTTTTCCCTTAAATTTCTAAACTAGAATAACCTCTTAATATAAAAAAAAATACTGACATCTGCCCTCTTAAAAAGATTGTAGTTTTCTTCTTTCGTTATTGCCAAGTAAGAGACCGCGCTAGAGCCAAAATATTCTGATTTTTCGAAAACCTTTATTCCTTTGTAAAGGACGTACAGAAGACACGGGTTTCGGGTAGAAGACACGGGTAGAGCGAAGGTACATCGGGGAAGACCGTTTTTCACAAATCTCTTATGGTAACGAGAGCGAAAATTTCGACGAACGAGAGACTGTACTGAGCAAGATCGGTGTACGGCACGTCTAGACGATCGCAGAGATCCTCGAGGAAGTAACGATCCAGTACGTAAGAGAGGCAAAAGCTCAAGACGCTCCAGTGGCCGCATCTCAGGCACGCGAAGCAGATCGTCACCAATTGAACGCCTACGATTAGATTGGTCAAGCGTTGCAATCTCGTACGATTCTTTTTGCGTATGACCTCATGGACGATAGGCAGAGTGCCTAATCCGACGAGCAGCAGCTGTCTCAATACGTCGTTGACGTAGCAGCGGAGCGAGATGTCGGTGGCGAAAAGAGCGAACGGCACTATCTCAATGACGTTCGTGAAGCCGTAGTAGACGTCGCGGAAGATTCGTTTTCCTGCCAGGCTACCGGAAGTGCCTGTGACAGTGGAAATGATGAGTTTGTTTGGGTGCACAATGGACGGTCTAACGCCTTCATGATGGCTCAGATTGCGAGAAATTATCGTTTTGTTACTCTTAATTTTTTTTGATACATCAAAGATTACTATTTTATAATATTCCCCTGTATTGTCCAATAAATATGCAATATGGAAAGTCAGTCGTAAATGGCACAATATAGAACAAGCCTCAAAAGTCTAGTTAAGGCCTTAGACCACTCTAAGGACAAAAAAGGGCATATTTTGGGATTTTTTTTCAGCGAAACCATAAAATAAATTGGAATTACAAAATAGGGGTTTTATTATACACGTAATTGACTATACAAAATTATTCTTTCACAGCGATACATGTCAAAATGGCGACTGTGCAGCATTTTTCCGATGACGCCTTTATTTCTGGAAAGTCAAGGGCCGGATCAACAGCTCCGATAATTTTTGAGTTATGATGAGACACTAAAGTTTTTTCGATTATACAGGGTGAGGCACATAAAGTGTTACAGAGTAATAGCACTCAAACTATTGATCATATCCAAAAATGTTTCAGACAAAAGTTTCAGTGTTCGAGAAGGCCGTCATACTGGACCACCCTATTTTTTTTATCGGTGGAGGCGCTGAAGCTACGTCAAGGTCAACTCCACTTTTTTAAATAGAACTATGTATTTTTTTTTTTTTTTATGACATTATTACCAATTTTAAGACGAATCCAGCGACTTACAACACAAGGTCATTCTAGTCACGCAAAGTATGAAAATAGTCGAAAAATCGAAAAATATCGGAATAATCACTTTCAAAGGATCCACTAACCTTGGTTTGGGTCTACCTACAGAAGATGCTCGAAGTGATGGCCCTCGACTTGTAAGCACTTGTTAATTCGCTGATGAAAAGACCGTCTAACTTCAGCCAACATTTGTGGTGTAATTTCGGTACATGCTTGGTGTATTCTTTCTTCGAGCATCTTCTGTAGGTAGACCCAAACCAAGGTTAGTGGATCCTTTGAAAGTGATTATTCCGATATTTTTCGATTTTTCGACCATTTTCATACTTTGCGTGACTAGAATGACCTTGTGTTGTAGGTCGCTGAATTCGTCTTAAAATCGGTAATAATGTCATCGAAAAAAAAATACATGGTTCCATTAAAAAAAGTGGAGTTGACCTTGACGTAGCTTCAGCGCCTCCACCGATAAAAAAATAAGGTGGTCCAGTATGACAGCCTTCTCGAACACTGAAACTTTTGTCTGAAACATTTTTGGATATGATCAATAGTTTGAGTGCTATTGCTCTGTAACACTTTATGTGCCTCACCCTGTATATAAGAATAGCTATAGAAGTACATAGCATTTTTTTGATATATTGTTTTTTGTCAAAATGGCGCATTTTTAAAACAAAAAGTATAAAATACCACGAAAAAATCGTCAGAAAATTGTTTATAAAAGAGGAACTGTGCAATATAATTTTTAAAATCCTACGTAGTGCCTCAGAAAATGTAATTCTAAATAAACAGTTAAAATTTCAAGTGAATCGGTTGAAATTTGTTTGAGTTATGAGTCCGGCCGACTTGAAAAATATAGTTTTGAGATAAACGCGTTTAAAGTTAGTAGAAAGTCACGACATGAATCAAGAGGGATTGCGCTAGAATTCGAAAATCGTGGACTTAGAGATTTTTCACACCCATAAACTTTTGGAATATAATTTTATAGGTACTAAGGTATATTTATAACAAAAAAAAATCGATTTTTGGAAAATCCTAGAGTGGCCTAAGGCCGTAAGGCGGCACACCCGAGTATACGGCAAAAAAATATAAGTGAATTTTGGGAATTATCTCAAAACCGATTTGTCTGATTTCATCCAAGTTTGTTTTATTCGAAAGTATAATTGTTGAGGCATATTGATAAATTTTTTAATAAATCTATATCGACTGGGAGCGCTCGTGTTATGGCGTAAGACATATTCCTCGCTGGTGGTCCCCGTGATTGCGTGCAGTCGATTGATCTGAAACAAAAATTTCGTAAAGATTCTTAAAATGTAATGTATAAACCCCTCCGCAATGTAGGATTTTTTAAATCAAGCCAGAAAGGTCGGAAAAGTAGGTTGAAAAATGAATGTACATTACAATTAGGCGCCATTTTGTGAAAAAAATATTTTAAAAATCCTACAATGCGATTTTATACATTACGTTTAAGAATCTTTTCGAAAATTTGTTCCAGATCAACGGACTGCATGCAATCATGCAGACCGAGCCAGCGAGGGACATGTTTTACACCGGCCACAATAACAGTGCTACCAGTCGATATATATTTATGCATTTTTTTGTCAATATACCTCAATATTTTTACTTTCGAATAAAACAAACTTGGATGAAACCGAACAAAAAATTTTTGCGATAACAATTTCCAATTTTTCTTTCGCCCTCTACTCGGATGTGCCCCCTTAAGGTATTCCTTTCACATAGGCCTGTATTTTGCAGGTGCATAAACAGTGCCCTTTTCAATCATTAATGAATTACAGTCACACTCAATACAAATAAGTTACAATCTATTATTACACCCAACGATAAACTATCGCTACAAAAAATATTATTAATATTTTCTTTAAACATTTGGTGACGCCCTGGTTTTATTGTCATTACCGAATCGTCCGAATTTTTTCCATGCGTGGAGCAATTTATATCAGACATAGAGCTATTTACTATATAAATTATTAGATAGAAATGTGGCCAGCATGTTATCTCCATAAAGTATTACATTCTTAGGATGATCTTTGAAGTTGTAATTTTTCGTTGAAAGTTCGGTACATTGGCTTGAAATTTTACCAGTATACTGGCATATATTTTGACTTAATTGTAGACGAAAGTCACTTAATTTTTAATTACTCAGGTTTCTGGAAGAAATACCTTAAAAGTGTTTTTAAGTATTGTTTGCTTGCATTCGTTATTTCATTTTAATGGGTCTACTGTTCAAACTGCTCAACAGTTTGGTAAAGGTGAGTAATGCATTTAGTAAAGGGCAAGCCAAACCAAAAATAAGCAGAGTTTTAGAGTTTTACGATTAATTACGCTACGATTGTGTAGCAAATGATTGTGCAATTTCACAAAAACTTTCATACATAAATCACCCATGCAAAAAATCTAGAAATCGTTCTGTTCCATTTTTTCCCAGCCCGAGAATAAGACAACACCCCCAAAAAACTAGGCAAAACTACTGCAAATCAAAAGTGTTATGGTTTTCGGACTGTTCAGTGGATTTATCTCAAATTTTGCAGTCTTGAAACTAAACGAAGCGATAACACATCTAATTTTTATCGTAGTGATAGTATTTCTACGAGATTCCAAAATATCTTCCATTTCGCAATGTCCAACTCACCGAACGTGAAAATACCAAGAACGGAGTGAACGAGTAGAATTTGAAGGGCTCTAGCCGCCCAATCGTTCTCATTGGAAAAAATTTTGTACGAACTTTCGATGTACCGCATACACACAAGAGTAATTATAAGTTTGAACAAATGAGCCACGATAGTACCCGTGTTTGCCATTGCGGATACTCGTATACCGTTGTAAATGTGTAGAAAAATGTATATAATTATAGCGTCGACTGACTAGAAGGAGTTTATCAAAAAATATATGGCATGCCCGTGGCAAGGACGATATGATAGTAGACCGATCTTGTGTTTACGTAACAACGCAACAACATTCAGCTGATGTGAGTGTGGAATTTATCACAGGAAGATGCTGCTATTCTCTTTCTTATTTTAGCTCGAATAGCTTTGTTTTGCTCCAACTGTTCCATCGACGGAGCCCTGGACCGAGAGACCTGTCGATCATGGGGATACGATGTTTTTTGCACCCCACGCGAGGGTAACACGAAGAAAAGTAGCGCCAGACGAGTCATCCGATTGACTCGGGCGATTAAATCAAATTTCTGATATTTTTTGACACTCGGAAATGTCGGAAGACGAGATTTACGGTTATGTGAGACGAAAGTGAGGTTAACTTTGGATATTATTGATCACGGTTGCCAATATGAACACACGATTTACGAATATTTCATTATAAACACGGTAAGCGTGGAAAATTCATTTGAAAAATTATGATAAACAAAAATCTTTGATTACGCTTGGGTTCGAGTAACCATCGTGAATGTACTTGTCTCAACTTTGTGCACGGCGTTCATGTTTATTTTTTTTTTACGAGACAAGTCACGACGCATTTACGTGAAAATAGTAACGCGGATTACAGCCTTACTCTGATAAGAGTCGCTCCTCGCTTCGGCCCTTGGAATTTAACGGTAGCGCCATCTTTGCGGTAACGTTAAAACAACCGTGTTCGCTCGTCGCTGTACACAATCGATTTGTGTTCGCCATTATAGTAAAATGTGAGAAATAGTGGCGATACGGTATTGTGCATTTTACAATCATTTCGTGTGAGTTTTGATACGTGCCCGGGATGAAAGTTTTATCGTGAGAAAACGAATACGAAAGATTTGTGAATACTCGGTGGGAGGAAAAATGGCCGTGGCGAGGGAGAAATTGCGTTACGAAAACAAGATTATTCTGGCGCCCATGGTACGTATCGGAACGTTGCCCATGCGTCTTCTGGCCCTGGATTATGGCGCCGATATTGTCTACACGGAGGAACTCATCGACTTCAAACTCTTGCGATCCATACGACGAGAAAATGGTAAACTACCTTATCGACGTTCAAGTTCCGTTTAAATCGTCTCACGGTATTCTAAATGGGTCGATTCAAACGAGCCACCCTGTACATATTTTGGCGGTACTTCCGAACAGCCGTTACCTACGACTTTGGTGGTGTTATTTTATGTTCGTTTGGGCCTGGTTGAATTTGTTTGAACTCTGTTGGATATTGTTTGGGTTTGGTTGTATGTGTTTGGCAGTGTTGGGCGTTATTCAATAAAATTTTTAATCAGTTCATTAATCGACTAAAAAAGTAATTGCAATTAACTATTAATTGCATGTTGCAATTAATTTATTTGGATTAATCTATATTAATTGCAACTCGCAATTAGAACAATCGCAATTAACTTTTTACATTGTTCTAAGAAACAATTAAAACTAACAATTAACCTATTTAACGTTACAGATATCAGGACGTATTAAAAAAAATTATATTTCAATACAGTTTATGTTATAACACGTTTACATTGACATCAAAGTGGTCTTCAGAGCAAAAATACGTGGACGATGATTTCGGGTTGATACGTCGTGCTGCATCGAATCACAGATTTCGACGTTTTATGTCCTGTGGGAGATTCAGAAATACCTATTATGTGCACTTTTCGTCGTATTTATACAAAGAGAAACGAAACAAGCCTTATACGATTTTGTCGTTGTCATCGTTGACTGAATACTCGTATTACACGAGTAATTCGTATAACGGCTTTCGAACGGTGACGTCACAGAACGCTCGGGTAACTTCGGCTGCTTTCGGCGCGTTTTTGCCAAGCCGAACGCAACAACATTTTCAAAGTGCTATATCGTTGTTAATTGTTGAAAAAAAAAAGAAAAATACTTCATTTTAAAAACCGCACATGATCTTTGCAATGAAAAAAAAATCATTTAATCACCCATTTGTATAGTCTCCACTCAGCATTTTCGGGTGACCGAAAAGATCCGCGTTACTTTTTTTTTCTTCTCAATTTCACTTGAGTTTAAGTCACTAAAGATCGATTGGTCAATAATACAAAGTTTCCCCATTACAACAATTTTTTTTCTCGTTAAACAAAATAGCTGTACTCGGGACGATCGATTACGTGGATCGCACGGACGGAACTATCGTATTTCGCACGTGCAATCGCGAGAGAGATCGGGTAGTTTTGCAACTGGGCACGAGCGACGCGACGAGAGCGCTAAAAGTAGGACAGATGGTGGAGAACGACGTTGCCGGTATCGACATCAACATGGGATGCCCAAAAAAGTTTTCCATCAACGGTGGGATGGGCGCTGCACTTCTGAGGGACGCGGAAAAGGCCAAAGGGATACTGAAGACTTTGGTCGATGCTTTGAACATTCCAGTCACCTGCAAAATACGAGTTTTTTCGGATATGGAAAAAACTCTGAATCTCTGCGATGTAATAATTCACTTAAAATCGATATTGTTAAAAGGAAAATATCAATCGACAATAACATTTCCATTAGTAAATTCTTCTAGACGATCATTGTTTCGTTGCTTCGTAAAAAGATTTTGACAATAAGCTTCCGACTTAAAAAAGTTGAGAATCAATAATAATGATAGGAGGTACATTCGAAAAAAATAAAATAAATACGGGAACAATAGTTAGGTAATGAGCGACGGTAGTGAACGCGCGATCGGGCAAGTGGGAAGTTAAAGTAAAATAAATTCATAAAAGCCCGGAAAGGCGTACGAAAAAAGATTAGAAAACAAACAAACAAAACAATTTGCCAACTTGTTTTCTCACTATTTCAATTAACTTGCCCTTTTCGAGAACAACACTTGATCGTATATCTTGAAAACTTATCGTTGGAAAAAAGGTTCTCGTCTCGTCGGGAATATCGGCGATAGCGGTACACGGTCGTACGATCGACGAGAGGCCCCAGCATCCAAATCGCAACGAGGCGATTTTAAAGATCGTCCAACATCTCTCCATACCCGTAATAGCGAACGGTGGCTCAAAGGAGATCGAGAAGTACAAGGATATCGAGAAATTCAAGGAAGACACGGGTGCTACCAGCGTGATGCTCGCCAGAGCTGCACAGTGGAACTGTTCGATTTTCCGTAAACAAGGATTGCTACCGATGGAAGACGTTCTCGGGGGTTATCTAAGATACGCTGTAGATTACGACAACGCGCCCTCGAATACGAAATACTGCGTGCAAAATATCATACGAGATCTTCAAGAATCGCCAATGGGAAAGAAGTTTCTGGCTGCGCAAACGCTCGAACAAATCTGGTAAAATGTTGCAAATTCGAATTTTCATTTCGGCACGTTTTTAGCCGTCGCGCTTCTGTAGCCGACCACCCTTACAAAACTGAACCACAGAAATTGATCTAGAACTCCTGACTATTTTAAACCCTGATCAATTTCGGTCCAACAAATTCGTCAGATCTTTTGAACGATCGTTATTTTTAACTTCGGAAATTGTATTCTTGAATGCATTGATCTTTAATCAATATCTTCAAGTACTTTAAATTATTATGCTTAAATTATTCGTTTAGCAATTACATTTATTCTGTAATTATCGCCATTATCTATACATATAAAACAGTTCCGTGGCTGACTGACTGACATATAAACAACGCACCGCTGAAGATAGAAACATGAAATTTGGAAGATATGTTACTTAGAAGGTTTAAAGGTGCACTAAGAAAATATTTTTTGAAAATTAACCCTTGAGAGGGTGAAATGGGGTGTAAAAGTTTGTATGGACAATTGTATTCCCTGCCTGTATCAATTTGGAACTCGATAAAAAGATTCTTCAAAACCAATATTAAAACGCATATTTTAGGATTTTTTAACACAACCCCTAATAAAGGGTGCAACGGGGTGTTGAATTTTATATGGGAAAATCGAATTCTCTGCTTTTATCTTCAAGAAATTCGAAAGATATGTTCCTTAAGGGAACATTCCACTGTGACTGGCTTGAAAATTGTTGATTTATATGATTTTTTTTTAAATAAATTACGATAATCAGTTCGATTTTTTTTTTCGTTTATTTAAATGTCTAATGTTGTACAAACATAAAAATATTTTTTAATGTTTAAGTTTTATTTTTTATATAATTTTTCTGGCCACTGCAAAATGATGCCTAAAAAAAATTGCGCCTGACGGTGGAAAGTCCTACTCCTGCAAAACTTGTTTGAAAGAAAATAACCAAAAAAAACGATTAATCAGTATGAAAAACTGTAGAGGCGTACGGAGGGTGTTTTTTCGATGAAAATTAACAAAATGGTCGTCATTTCAAAATTAAATGTCGAATTGGGTCTTTTATCGACAGTTTTTCTTTAAAAAAAATGTGAAATTTTTAAATAAAAAAAAACATTTCCATACGACGTTAAGGAATGGCGTGAAGAATGATGATGTAGGCAAATTTGAGAGTGATAGCTTGAAAACTCTTCGTTTAAAATCTTCCACCATTTTGACAAAACGTTCACCAGCGCCAGGTTCACGCAGCTGGTCGAACTCCTTTGTTTAAGAAAGACTGTAGCGACCGGAATAATTTGAATTTCGCGACCAAAATTTAAAAGTATGTTTATGAAAGTCCATATTTTTTTAATAATGCAAGAAAAAAACGATTTTCAATTTTTTTTACAATGGAACGTTCCCTTAAAGGGAGTAGAGGTGCACTAAGAAAGGTTTAGCTTCTCCCATGGACATCTATATGTGGACTGTTCAAGAGTATCGAGTGCTCAAAACTTGAATGCACTTTGCAAATACTATAAATCATACAATGTTTTCTACAAAACTATATTGCAAGACCACATACTTCTGTAGATAACAATGACGTATGATACTGGAGTTGAGGGTTGGCACTTTTATACTACTATTTCATTAATTATCAACCCTCACCTCAGTCAGTCAGTCTACCACCGTACCTGAGAAATATGACACTCTACCTTCTTTCTTCATTTCTTACTTTTTTTCTCTCTTTGTTCATCTCCTCCCTCGATCAAATCCTAGAGTCCACGCGGACGTAGTTGCGGATAAAAGCTAGTGATTGATATGTATATTAATATCATAGTCACTTTGTAAATGATTTACTTTGATTCGATTGTGTATAACATCAAATATTTCTCTACAAAAATGTACATAACTTATATCTGGAGTTACAAATGTAATCCGAACGATGTAGAATTATCGTCAACGAAAGCTCGATCTTCCATTAGACGAAAAGTATTTTGTCCTTTTATGAAGTACCGGATACATCAATTTATTATTTCCTATGTTTTTTTTCTTCGAAAACTTTCTTCCTAAGCAATTAATTAAATTTACTTGAAGATTAATTTCGACGGGTTCAATTTACCTGAGGTTAATTTTTTTTTTATTTCAATTCCCGTAGATAAAATAGCCTAGGATCCGTTTATAAAGTTGAATTCGTATTGAACCCCTTTTTTCGTAGTGACGTTTGGGGCATGGGTGACTACTGCAGACTGAAAAGTGATGAATACCAGAAGAGAGGATTACAGGGACGCTTCCACGTGACACCGGCTTCGCGAGACGACCATGACGGTATGGGAACTTCGAAGCGCAAATTCAACGACCACGGATTGACGGTAATGCGTTGCGCTTATCTGAAAAATAATTATTCGAACGATGAAGAACTACCGAAAACGAGACTCTACCGATGGGTCCGCGAGAACAAGAAAAAAATGCCGGAATACGACACCTGGTACGAGGACAAATTATTTCGATCCATCGTCACCGTCGATGGCAAAAAATACAGCTCGACGTTCTGGTGAGGATTTTTCGCAGAGATTACAACGAAATGAAATGGAGACTCATTTCAATTTAAAACTTGTAATAAGTTTTGCAAAAATTACTTTTAGCGAAGCAGTCTTTGTCACAATTTATTCAGTTTGTTCTTACTTTTCACACAGGGAGAAAAATAAGAAATGGGCGGAGCAAGGAGCAGCTCTGGTCTGCCTGTGCGCCATGGATATAATTGACAAGGAAACTCTGCGAAAAAGTGGCAACCTGCTCGGATCTGATAGCGACTGTACGAACGAAATGACAAACTCCAAAAGGCCAAAATCTACGTGAATCGCGACAACGGGAATATTTTCAACAGTTTTTATTTTCAATAAACAAATGCTCGTTTACATACGTTATTGTTTTGAATCGCAAAAAAGGTATTTCAGTTTTGCCGCAATTACGGTATATTGTAATTAGGATTTTTTTTTTCTTCCTTGACGTTAAGACGTTCCCGCGTTTCTTGATTTCTGTAAAAAATGTACGAATATTTTTGTCAACAAATTATCTAATTACAGAATGATTCTATTTTTTTTTAATATCTCGTGTTCCTTCGTGTTTAGTCTATACTTGTTACTTCACGATTTTCAGTCCCGCTGTACATTAGGATAGGGAGGGGTATGTTGAGCAGTCGGATAAGTTGGCCAATCGAAATATTTGGAAAACTAAGCACCGCACGCGGGTGCATCAAATGGCGAAAAGAGAGGTATAGGGGAGGAGAATTCATCACACCACGAGACGGTAACACGGGACGTTTCATTATTTTTGCACCCAAAAGTAAAAAGAAAACGTGATTGGAAGAGTTTCTTCTACCATTGTATGAGAAAAAATATTTCAAAATTCTTTGCAATTAATGTTAAAGTTTCAAAACCTAACTAATTAACAAGCAACTGTTGGTTTATTACTGCATTGTGCCAAATCATGTTGCATACGTCTGATTTTTTTTTTGCGATTCTTACTTTGCCCAACTTACCTCATACTTCTGCTCAACTTATCCAACTATCGGGGCAGGTTGAGCAAATATGGCCTTAGCCATTTGAGAGCGATTATCTGTGAAACAATAAGGATAACAGGGATTTCGTCTACAGATTTTTTATTCCTAGATAAATTTTCTGTTGACCAAAGTAGGTTTTATTTTTGCACGGCAGACTGTTAAGGAATTACTGGGCGATAATTTCAAACTTGCTCAACATGTCCCTCCCTATTCTACGGTAGCGGTACGGCATACTAGTAAGGTAGTGGTACGGCGTACTAGTACAGTAGCATTACGGCGTACGGTAGCGTACGGCTACGGTACCAGTGCAGTATGATTATTGTACCCTCACGGTACGATTACGGTACTGATACAGTATCATACAGATTCAAAACGCGCTTTTTTTTCTTCATTTAAATGAGGTTCGTTTGAAAAGTTTTCGGCTTTATCAACAAAAAGTCATAGTAGAAAAAAAATTCAATTACAAAGCGGTGATCACGGTTTTACTGCTCACGTATCCAACTAGGTCGTTAAAAAACTGAAATTTAATTAGACATAATAGATATTGTAAAAAATCGAAAATCCGAACTTCACCGTGTAGTTCAAGCACTACAATATAAAGGCCCCTCTACACTACTCGCGAAGTTAATCGAAGTTGGGCGAGGACGAGAGTGTAGCGAGGCACTTTGTGCTTCTTCGCCTCGCTTTGCTTCGCTTCGGGCGACTTCCGATCGGTGTCGGTATTTTGGGTCGAGTCAAAGGACCTAAGTCGCGAGCACGAGTTCTCGCGAAGTTAAGCCACAGGTTCTTGCGAAGTTGAGCGAGTTGTGTGGTGACGCTCCTCGTACTCGGCTAGCTTCGGCGAGGAACTTCGAACGAGTAGTGTAGAGGGGCCTTAAAACGCTTTCAACTTCCGATTGAATATTATCATAATGACGTAATAGCACCCATAAGGCCCCTCTACACTACTCGCGAAGTTAATCGAAGTTGGGCGAGGACGAGAGCGTAGAGAGGCACTTCGTGCTTCTTCGCCTCGCTTTGCTTCGCTTCGGGCGACTTCCGATCGGTGTCGGTATTTTGGGCCGAGTCAAAGGACCGAAGTCGCGCCCGACTCGCCCAACTTCGATTAACTTCGCGAGTAGTGTAGAGGGGCATTAACAGCTGATTCGTTTGGCGAGTATAATCGTGCTCTGTAGCGAGATTCTGTAACACGGTAGCAACAGTTTTTGTTACCGTTGGCTAGCGACAAGCAATCGCATGCACGATGAGAAAAAAGGGAGCCTCTTGTTGGCTGTCACGAGCTAACGATAGCGAAAACGATCGCAACGGAGTTACAGAATCTCGCTACTGCTTGGAAATCGTCGTGAAGAGTCCAGAGCCGTTGAGGATCCAATTTTTCAGTTTTTATTAGTAAATATGCAATAAAATATTCACTACAAATTTGGCATTTTGAGATCGACAATACGAATATTCAACATAAATCAGAACACCCGTGGGGTAACATAAATTTAGTCTCTTCGTTGACCCTGAGGGAGTAGTCGCACATCCGTAAGAGTTGATTTTCAAAAAAATCCTTCCTTAGTGCACCTCGACACCTTCTATGGAACATGTCGTCCAAAATTCACGTTTCCATTTTCAGCGACAGTTTCCCTGCAATAGGAAAGTTGTGGAAACGCACTTCCAACTCTTGTCTCGAAGTGCTATCACAGCACATTTAATGGTCTTACGATTGATTTTTATGCGGAGGGGAAACATTGCGAATTTCATTTTCACCGATATTTATGATTTTCACAAAAATTAAATACTTTAATCGTATGGCTACGTACACAATTTGTATCGAAGGCTTTGCCCTAAGTATAGTTTGATTTTTCGCCACCAGATGTCGTATAGCCATTTGACAGTGTGAGCTTTGACATCTCGCCGCGACGCGGCTGCGGATCCCCACACAACAGATCCCAATAGTGTCATTTGTCCATTCACTGGTCGGTTTACCCTAATCGACCAAGTTGCGCTTGACAAAAAAAAATCGTACCTCGCGTCTCCTTTTCTGGCCCGTTCAATTGTTCTTCGCGCACGCGCGTAGTACAAGCACGGGGCGAAAAAAAGTTGTTACGAAAATCGTGGAAAAATGGGTGAATCGATTAACGGTGTCGAAGAAAGTTGCGATAAATTTAAAGGGGTACACAGTTCGCGATGAATTTGGGCCGGATGATTCAACGCTCGAAAATCGGCCGATCTCCGTTCGCGAGTCGGGGAGAAAATGAAACGCGCTTAGCGGGACATCTCGTGCGCGCGTTCACTGTACGCCCCTCCCAACCCCGTGCGCCAATCTCGCGCTAGGAGGATTCGGGCGGCGAGCGGTGGAGCACGCGTGACTATGTACCGCAGCCGCAGTATACGTCGAGCCGTCAACTCGAGCAAGTGCGTCACGTCAATAGTGCGCGTACGTTCGGCCCTCGCATACGCTCGCTACTTCCGTTCAGTTTGCCAATCGCATCGCCGTGCTGAATCGCGTGTGTGTGGTGCATCGAAAACAAAAAAAAAACGAGCAGGTCGCAAGCTCTCACTGCAAATGCAACGCGACACATCGTGCCGCGCGAACGATTTTTTTTTGTTTTTGACCGGTGCATCGGGAACTATACGGCAGAAAGGATTTCTTCGCTTTGTTCAGTGTCATCGGAAAAGGGAGCGCGCGCTGCTTGCTGTGTTGCACCGTCAATTAAGAGAGCTTCTCCGCATATACTCGTGAGTAAATTAGACACTTCCTCGATCCCCGTAAGCTTTTGTTTCCCTTTGTTTCGGGTACTTTGCCGAAGCCAAAACGAAAATGGCGGCACATCCGTTTTTCTTTGAGAATCATTTCCGGCAATTGGCCTTCGATGAAAAATCGAGCGGAATACGAATTCTGTACCGCGCTCGCCGATTTAATCGCATTCCGCGCTCAAGCTCGTAGTAGTTAGTGCGCACGAAACCGGAAATGGATCGGTGTCGCGGGGGAAACTCGTGCGAATGTTTTTCCGCGATCGCGCATTCGCGTCTCGTCCTCCAACGGTCACGGAAGGTCAAGCGGTAGGAACGTGTGGGAAAAAAACGTTTATCGCGGGCATGTGTTGCTCCAGGTGTGTGATACTTTCGGAAATTGAGAGATCGGTAATGATTAAGTTAATTCGATGTTTAGAAGCGTGGGATTTGGACAGCGACGTGACGCCTGCGCAGTCCTTTGGAAACATAAATGAACACACGAAAGTGTACCTTTTTCGCAAACGCTGAACCATTTATATTATCGAGACGCATTTTTTTTATTAAAAAAGATCGTAAAATTCTAATTGATTAAATTTTGTATATATTCAGAAACAGTATCTATTTTGAAATGAAAACATTAAGTTTCTTAAAGAATGAAAAGTAATTCGATATCGTTTTTGATGATGAAAGTATTATGTAATGTTTTTTTAATGAACAAATAATAGATTTAAAAAATGTAATAATAACAATATATATTTTGCTTTTAATACAATCACTATTATTATTATTATACTAGTACTATTATAGAAAAAACTATTATTCAGTAATAATAACAATATATTTTGCATTTTTCAGATATAAATACGAAGAAATAATATAATTTCTTTTTTTTCTTCAATAACCCTTTTTTTCTTCACGCATCCAAATTCAATCGCGGTGGTCACAATTGGGTCGATTCTACCCAGTCAGTTTTCAAAAAAAGTATTGTGACCAAGCTATCCGTCCGAAGTGGGTCAAAAGATTACGGAACATGCTTTTAACTTTCTAGATGATGTACGAAAAAATTTTTTATAAGAAATAAAATGGTGACATGTTCAAAAAAATTCATAAAGACGTGAAAACGCAAAAAGGACACTCTTTCGCTGAAAAAATCATAGTTCCGTGAATTTTCAACATTTGCACATAAAATTTGGACATGATACTCCTTAGATATGCTACTTTTGGGAAAAATAGTAGCATAGTGCGCGTTCCAAAAAAGGTATTTATTCCGACATGTGAAGAGGGTAAATTTTATGATTTAAGGATACTTTAAACTCTCGGTAGGATGGTGAATACAGTCCCATTCGAAGCCGGGAATAATTATATTAGATGAAGTAAAAAGTTCTGAACGTTTTTTCGCTTTATTTCGACGATGAAATTAACATAGGATTTTCCGATTTCGATCAAATATGCGCCGTTTTGTTCGATAACTTTTGTCCATTTTGAAGGCAATTTCATAATTCCGCGATTGAAGAAGTCCTCGTCCCTATTGGTAAAAAACTTGACCAGCTCATTTTCACAAGATTCTCTTGAGGCCAGTTTTGTACCATCAAGACAATTTTCCAAATGCTTGAACAGGTGATAATCGCTTGGTGCCAGGTCTGGACTATACGGCGGGTACGATAGAACCTCCCATTCAAGCTCTCGGAGCTTCTGGCGCGTCGTTAAATATGTGTGCGGCCTGGCGTTGTCTTGATGGAACACAATACCCTTCCTATTGGCCAATTCTGGCCGCTTCTGGTCGATCGCCTGCTTCAATCTGGTCAGTTGTTGACAGTAGAGGTCCGAATTGAGTGTTTGGCCCGATGGGAGCAGCTCACAGTGGATGATTCCCTTCCAATCCCACCAAACATACAGCAAAACCTTCTTGGCCATTAATGCGGGCTTGGCGATCGTTTGAGCCGGCTCATCGCGATTGGACCACGATCTTTTTCGGCTGTTGTTCTCGTATGTGACCCATTTTTCATCGCCAGTCACCATCCGCTTCAAAAATTGGTCGATTTCGTTACGTTTCAGCAAAGAATCGCAGGCATCAATTCGGTCCAAAAGGTTCTTTTGCGTCAATTCGTGTGGCACCCATACCTCGAGCTTCTTCTTGAGACCAGCCTTATGCAAATGGTTCCAAACGGTTTTCTGGCTAATCTTCAGTTCCTGGGCAATGAAATCAGTGCTCACATGCCGGTCCGACTCGACGATTTCCATGATTTTATCAACATTTTCGATGATTGGCATACCAGAGCGTGCCTCATCTTCGACGTCCATATTACCAGAACGGAATCGTTGGAACCACCGCTTTGCTGTTGCATTCGATACTGTATTGGGTCCATAAACAGCACACATTTTTTTGGCCGCCTGCTCCGCTTTTTCACCTTGGTTCTAGTGGTACTGAAGAATGTACCGAATTTTCTCTTTTTTTACGTCCATTTTGGAACGCTGTAACACACAACTGGCTTCACCAAACACAAAACTGTCAAAGAACTTTTTTTGAAGCGTAATGTCACCTTCAAATCGTCGTATAATACGACCCGATGCGATGTATACATCGTGAGATATGGCTCATTAAAGACATCTAGCGGAAAACGCTCAGAACTTTTTACTTCACCCAATACTTTCCCTCTCCTAGTTTCTCCATTGCATTTTTGACTTCCAATCCTCATTTTGTTGGGTTCTCATTTATTGACACTCCTCTCGCCTCCTCATTGAAGCATTTCTTCTCCCATCTTCTTTACCTCTATCAAATAATTTGCCGCTCTCTTTCATGTTTCCGTCGTTATACCGCTTTGTCCCACGTTCATCCGCCACATATAGTTTGGCGTATTTCTATTTAGGTCCACGGCCAAAAAATGAAAAAATTAATAAATACAACATATTTGTCGATTGAAAATATATTTTTTTCGTTAAGTAATGTAATGTATTTGATAATAAATAAAATATTATACATTTCCTTATAAAAAAAAAAAAAATTTATAATAATAAATATATATTTTTTTGATACAAAAATAAAAAGAACACTTTCAACACAACATAACTTAACATGACATAAACAATTTTTTTTTAAACAACTAAAACACAAAATATTTTTTAAAATTATGAAAAATAACATTTCAAATCTTCCATAAATCTTCTCTTTTTTTTCGAAATTCACTTTTACTATATGATCTCGAGGCCAAGTGTATATATGGAAAAAAAAAAGTCTTGAAACACGTAGCGTAGTGTGTTCGCTCGTTTCAGACATTTAAACTCTTGACATTACTTCGCAATGTCGCCTACGCAAGCGCGACACCAATTTTTCTCTCTTCGAAGCTCTCGAACTTCGAAATATTCTTCGTTTGCGACACTTTGCCGGTGTTTGATTCTCAATTGACGAGATCGCATCACACAATCGCCACTGGCATCGCCTTTCTCGGGCGCGTATTTTTTTTTTTTTCTCGTCATACAACATCGCTTTGTGTTATTTGCTTCCGCGTGCCTATAATTCTTGTGGCTCAATTAGACAACGGCAAACGTCTCAGCTGATGACAACGTGCATCGCCGCTAGGAGGCGAACACGACCCGAACAGGAGAGGGAAAAAAAAACGTTTTCGTAATGCAATACCATTACGAAATGGAGAGAAGGGAGAGCGTTGAAGAGAGCGAGAGAGAGAGAGAGAGAGAGAGAGAGAGTGTGTGTGAGAGAGAGAGAGAGAGAGAGAGAGAGAGAGAGAGAGAGAGAGAGAGAGAGAGAGAGAGAGAGAGAAAGAGAGACATGCGGATAGAGTACTCGTAAATAAGGTTACAGAAAATGCATCGTAAGACGACGGGAATTATTATATGCTGAATTATGACGTTGAAGTTTGCATCCTTGGAATGCAACGAGTATGAAATTTCTTTCTTTATTTCCCAAATTTCTTTTGGCAGATTTAAGCTACGAAAATCACGCAAACATTTTTTGGGTTTTTTGTGAGCGATCGACAACCTAAATCTGCCAAAATATAATGTTGGATAATAATGAAAGTAATAGATTAAAAAGAATTTTCGGTGCAGTCAAACGATGCAAACTTCAACAGCATGCCGAATTGTCGTAATTGCAGTAAACATGAATGTAAAAAATAAGGCTCACATTTATCCCAAAGATGGAATAAGAGTATTTTAATATTGAAACTGAAATTTGAAGTTTATTAAAACTTCATTATTTATTATCAACATTAAATTAATTATGGAAAAGTTGGAAATATTAAATTAAGGCCTTAGGCCACTCTAGAGGCAAAAAAGGGCATATTTTGTGATTTTTTTTTCAGCGATACCATAAAATAAAACGGTATTACAAAATAGGGGTTTTATTATACACGTAATTGACTATACAAAATTATTTTTTCACAGCGATACATGTCAAAATGGCGACTGTGTAGCATTTTTCCGATGACGCCTTTATTTCTGGAAGGTCAACAGCCGGACCAAAAGCTCCTATAATTTTTGAGTTATGATGAGACACTAAAGTTTTTTTCGATTATATATAAGAATAGCTATAGAAGTACGTAGGATTTTTTTGATATATTCTTTTTTGTCAAAATGGCGCATTGCTAAAACAAAAAGTATAAAATGCAATGAGAAAATCGCCAGAAAATTGTTTATAAAAAAGAAACTATGCAATATAATAAAAAAAATCCTACGTAGTGCCTCGGAAATGTAAATCTAAATATGCAGTTAAAATTTCAAGTGAATCGGTTGAAATTTGTTTGAGTTATGAGTCCGGCCGACTTGAAAAATGTAGTTTTGAGATAAACGCGTTTAAATTTAGTAGAAAGTCACGACATGAATCAAGAGGAGATGCGCTAGAATTCTAAAATCGAGTACTTAGAGAATTTTCACACCCATACTCTTTTGGAATATAATTTTATAGGTAGTAAGATACATTTTTACCAGAAAAAAAAATCGATTTTTGGAAAATTCTAGAGTGACCTAAGGCTTTAAGAGTTACGGCAGTATTATTGTCTGGAGCGCGGTTTTCAAAGTGATTTTTAGGAAGAAATAACTGCTAAACTGTTCTCGTTTTTCTGACGAGAGTATTGTGATGACGTGGGTAGGGATTTTGCGGTGGTGGATAGGCGGTCGGGGTTCGGCTTTGGCAGTCCTTCCATTTAAGCTGCGTTATTCATGACCGATACTCAGAGCGGTGACCGCTTAGCCGTGCATCGGTTGGCGCATTAACCAGTCAGCGGAAGGCCAATACTTCTGAGACCTTGGCGTAGATACTTGAGTAAAACGTCTGTGCACCGGAGAATCAGAAGAATATGGTATAAGGGAAGTCCGGGTAAAGCGAATACCCTGGGCAAAGTGAATACCCGCCACCACTCGACAAATTAAGCGTTTGCCGACCGCTACATTACTAAAGCAACGTTCATCCGTCGTCACCCAGTGCGTGGCAAATACTTTGGTGATTGGCCGTGTCACGCGCCGTTCAGGAGACGACGATTTGTGTGTTTGCTTGAAAAGATATTGATTCATCAAGGTAAGTATTTTACTAATAACAAGAAAGTTATTTATTTATCGTCCGTTGTTTTTGAGTGGCATGTTTATGTAGCTTTATAATTGGGTAATATGTTTATGTAGGTTTACAATGTATGTTTATGTAGCTTTATACACTGTGTAGAAAATGAGAGCCAAAGCAATAGTTTTTATTTGAAGCGGGATAATCTCAGGAGTGACCACGTGGGCCAAAGCGAATAGGGCAAAGTAAATACCGTATTCACTTTCCCCAGTGATCGTCAAGAATTTAATTATACAGGGTGGACCACGCAACGTGTGCACCTCTTTTACGACGAAAATATGCGTTGCACAAAAAAATGTTTTATACAAAAGTTACATGGTTTATAAGGCTACACTATGTGGTGCATTTTTTTTTTTTATAGGTGGAGGCACTTCGAAGATTTGAAGGTCAACTTTATTTTTTCAAATGGAATGCTATATTTTTTATATCATAATATGATAGAGTATCGAATTCTGAGTAAAAAAAGTATAGACCTTTATTAGCCCTAGAGTTAATAGCTAACGAGTAATTTCACTTTATTACTTTAAAATTTTCTTCACGTAATATCAAGTTGGAGATTCAAATCTACTACAAATTTCTGAATGGCAGTGATTACATCACAGTGTTTATCAATATGAACACATTTACCACATCACACACACTTATCATGATTCACAATCTTCTCAATGATTGTAATCCAGTATTAAAGTATCCTTCGGTGATTGTGCGTGATTATTATCAGAAAGATAAAAGTGAAAATGAATTTTCCTAATAGTGAAAAACTTGATATGCTTTTAGTGTATGGTGAGTGTCATAGAAGTGCAATAAGAGCTGAAGCTATGTATGCCGAAAGATATCCTGAACGGATTCAACCATCTCGAACCGTATTTGAGAGAATGTGTAAATCGCTTCGAGAAAATGGAAGTTTTAATGTTAACAAACGTAGCGTAAGAAAAACTGCCACTTCTGATGAGAATGCTATTGCGGTCTTAGCAGCCGTAATAGAAAATCCTCGTATTAGTACGCGGCAGATTTCACGAGGTTCTGGAATAAGCAAAAGCAGTATTCTACGAATTCTGCATAAAAACAAATATCACCCCTTTCACCTTGCAAGACACTAGTCACTCACTGTACTCAAGGTAATAAAGTGAAATTACTCGTTAGCTATTAAACTTTAGGGCTAATAAAGGTCTATACTTTTTTACTCAGAATTCGATACTCTACCATATTACGCTATAAAAAATATAGCATTCCATTTGAAAAAATAAAGTTGACCTTCAAATCTTCGAAGTGCCTCCACCTATAAAAAAAATAAATGCACCACATAGTGTAGCCTTATAAACCATGTAACTTTTGTATAAAACATTTTTTTGTGCAACGCATATTTTGGTCGTAAAAGAGGTGCACACGTTGCGTGGTCCACCCTGTATATAATAATCTCCATATTTTGTGTCAGATGATGAACAAATACAAAAAAAAAAGACTACGCAAGGTTCTTGGAGTGCAGACGTCATGCAAACAGCAATAAATTTATATAAAGCTGGAGAATCCATCAATGAAACAGCCAAAAAGTACGAGTTAGCATACGCTACCTTATACTGATCATTTTGTTAGTAACTTACGTTTCCAAAGATTTCTTTGTTTTTATCCACTTTGCTCTTATGCCGTATCCACTTTACCCGGGGGCTCGGGCAAAGTGGATACTTTTTTGTTATTTGATTTATAGCAACTAATTAAACTAGAATTAAGGATCATTGTTGACGCGTTTCGAAAGTTGATTAAATAAAAACTAATCGCAATTAATTGTTTTAATTTTCTCTATTATACATTATCGGCAATAATCACGGAAAGCTTAAGGTGGTCACTTTGCCCGGACCTCCCCTACCGGTACGGGTTTTCCATAGTTCCCTTGTACCTTCGGCAAATGCGGTATAGGGTAGCTTCAAGAGTTTCGATACCGTCTTTTAGCGAGTGAATTTAATGACATTTTTTACCATAGCATTTTTTAAAATGAAAAATCAGTTTTTTAAACTAATTTTTGAGAAACTATAGGTTCACATAGATGGCAATTATGTTAGCTTCGTGAACGTGTCGTACAGCCGCCATTTTTAAATATAAAAAAATATAATATATAATACGTACATAAATTGTTCGTTATGTAAAATAAATGTATTAAAAATGGTTTCACCACAAAAAAATCTTGAAAATTCGCTTATTTTCGGCTATTTAAAGGGATCGCCTCCCTTAAAAGGAATAATAAAGATATTAATTAAAAAATGTATATATGAGGCATTCCATGCCATTTCACCTAGCCCGTGACCCCGACCATTTTGGATTTCCGGATTTTTTTTTTGTAATTGTACCCCATGAAAGGAATACCCACACCAATTTTTAGATTTTTATCTCTTCTCGTTTCGGAGTTATAATTCCCCCAAAAAATGTAAATTCCGGAAGTTTTGGAAACGTTTAAATACTGATAACTGCTGAACTAATTGAGATATTGACAAATGTAATTATACACCCTTGGCCAAAAGTTTGGGGCACCCTGCAATTTTTCTTTCCGGACAAAAAATTGAATATCTCGGCCAAAAAAAATCGGAAACCAATTTACCAAACGGGGTTTTGAAGAGAGTAAACCCAGCTTCAATTTGCTTTTTTAATTTTATATTTTCGATTTTTTTTGTGCCCGGTACGTCATTTTGAAAATGACGGTTTTTCACGATTTTCGCACCTCGCAAAGTCGTTCGCTGAACTTCGGTAAAATAGAAAACTCGTTATTTAGTGAAATGATCTTCGAAAAGGGAAGTGTTAGCTTTAGTTTAGATTTTTTTTTTTAATTTTACAATTTTTTTTCGCAAAGAAATTTAGTTTTTCTTAAAAAAAACGGCAGGTTTCCGTAAAGCCGGCATCGTGCAGCGTATCGTGAAAACTATGAGGTTGAGAATATTTGTCCTAAGGACTAAAGAGTTTTGTTTTGTTATTTTGGAGTTGTTAAATTTTTTCAGATTTTTTTGGCAAAATTCTTTTTTATCGCTAGTTTTGGTTGATCGTCGACGATTAATCTAACTAATTTATTGCCGTTACTTTGAAACGAAGATGTTTTAATGAAAATATCTTTGTTTCAAAATAACTTTTCAAGAAAACGGACATAATTGAATTTGTACGTCGTACGAATCAAATGACGTTCTGAGCTTATACAGAGTCAAACGAATGAGTACTGGTAAATTGGTTTCCGATTTTTTTTGGCCGAGATATTCAATTTTTTGTCCGGAAAGAAAAATTGCAGGGTGCCCCAAACTTTTGGCCAAGGGTGTATATATATATATATTATTTTGAAACATACTTTCACGAAAAAATATGAAAAAATTATCATTTATACTGGACCACGTATTTTTTGCTTCGAAAGTGGGAACTATATTTTTTGAAGATGATTGCCATTTTTTAATTTTTTTTCAAAGAATTGTCTAAAATAGAGTGACCTATTTTATGATTTTTAAGCCTAGTCTCATCGTGGGCCCATTTTTTCTTCTATTTTTTTTCAAATTAATCATATTTTTTTAGAAGATTTTTATCATTTCAATCTTGAAATAATTTTCTCTTTTAATAATTCGAAATTAAAAAATAATTCGCACAAAAATAGAAGAAAAAATGGGCCCACGATGAGACTAGTCTTAAAAGTCATAGAATGGGTCTCTCTATTTTAGAGAATGTTTTGAAAAAAATAAAAAATAGTAATCATCTTTAAAAAAAAAAATAGCTTCCACTTTCGAAGCAAAAAATACGTGGGCCAGTATAATTGATATTTTTTTCATATTTTTTCATGAAAGTATGCTTCAAAATGATAAAAAAAATATATTGACATTTGTTGATATCTCAATTAGTTCAGGAGTTATCAGCGTTTAAGCGTTTTCAAAACTTCCGAAATCGACATTTTTTGGAAATTTATAACTCATAAAAGAAATGAGATAAAAATCTAAAAATTGGTGTGGATATTCCTTTCATGGGGTACAAGTTTACAAAAAAAAATCAGGAAAATAAAAAATGGTCGTGGTCACAGGCTAGGTGAAATGGCGAGGAATGCCTCATATATATATGTATATATATATATATATATATACGCACCCCTCGGTAAACCAAGACTTGTTTTTTTTTAATCGATGTTATTCTTTATTATTTTCTTAAAATTATTTTTATTATTTATTATATATATACACCGGGAAAGTGCAAAAGTAGACAAGTAACGAGAGAAATTGACATTGTTTGGATACCCCGTCACCGAGCGCGAGTTCCACTTCCGATATCGGACGCGTTCTGTACACGACTCGTACATATATGTGTGTGTATACGTGTGTGAGTGTGTACACATATACGTTTTTATGCGTGTATGTGTGTGTTTATATATATATGGTTAAAAATTGGAACGACCAGCTTCCATCTGTATTGCATTATGCGCCGAACGAATAAGGACGGGATATCGTTCGATTCGGTATAAGGACGCGGTAATTACCGGCCGAATACTAATTGTCGTATTACTCTCGCGGAAAGACTCTCCCGTCAAGCTCCATTTACGAACGAAAGTTTGTCAATATTCCACACTTTAGAATCAATATTCGTAGGAAAAACGAGGGAAAAGAAAGAAAGATACAGAGAGAGAGAGAGAGTGAGACCGATGGGGCGGGGGGGGGGGGGGGGGGGGTAGGAGAAAGGGGAGGCACTTTTTCTTTTATGACGTTAAGAACAAAGAAAAAGGAAGTTGATTGTAGTAGCTTTGTTATGGAGAAAGATCGGATTGGGTTGCCGTTCACTAAATTGAATTAAAAAGTAAATTAGAATAATTGAAATGCGTCGAATATGTCTTAGAATATATTATATATATATATATATAAATTAAAAAATTAAATTCCGTTACTAATATCTCGCACACGTGTGCGTGTGGGGAGAGAAATCAAGAAATTTGAGGCAAATTTTTATATTCTTAATTTGAAGGATTCAATATTTTTTATCCTGTTCCTCCATCTGTCCCCGGGCCTTCTCGCATTGCCAAATGTGGGCGAGCGTTTCCTCCGCTTCCCCACATACTCTACATCCTGTATCTCTGAAACCTTTTTCTGCCTCCCTTCCCACACTCCCGCACCTCATTTTAGCCCATATTTCCCTAATTTCCCCCCGTGTTGTTCCTTTATCCCAATACTCCTCCCTCCCCACCTCTTTTTTCCTTTCTTTATACCCCTTACAGAAGTTTGACCTGTGAATTTTACCCCACATCCTCTGTACTTCTTGTTCCGCTAGCTTCTGCACCGCTCTCCCGGCCTTCTTCCTCCATTCCTCCTTATTTCCTCGTCTCATCGTTTCCCCTGTCTGTCCCTCGCCTGCACGGAGAGAATTAAAAAGTAATTTTTGTCGTGAATTTCACGGTAAAAATTACCGTGATATATTTCAATGTGGTGACAAGTGAGAAAAGCATAATAATTCGTATGCGACAAGTTTTTTTTAACTCACGTTACAGAAAATTTCAAATACGTAGCTAAAATTTTACTATACAAGAAGGGTAGCGCGCACGATAATTTTTACCGAGAACACAATACATTTTCCTATAACACTCATTATATTTTATAATAAATCTTAAAATAACTGTTATAATGGCGATACTTTTTTATAGACATTTTTGAAAGGCATAAAATAATAAAATGCACAGTAAAATTTAGCTGATATTATATATTTTCTTAAATTTAAGTTTTGCGTATTTTGTTACACATGAAAATTTACTAGAAAATCTGGTAAAATTTTCTATCTGAAGAAGAAATTTAATTTAATTTTCGTGAAAATCTGTGTTTTACTCAGTAATAATAAGCGAAGTTTCAGGGTTGTCATCTAGTTACCGTTACTGCACGGTAATTTTTAACATTTAATTCTCTCCGTATGTTTGCTCCATTGCTGCCTTCATTTTCTTGCCCCATTTGCTTCCGTCGTTGTTTATCCGTCCCCGCGCCTCTTCCATTAAACACTTTCTTCGCCATCTTTCTTCCTCCATCTTCATGATTTTGCCGATATAGTCACCAGCACGTTTAGCCATTACTACATATTATTGAGAATTTTTTTTCATAATAAAATTTATCTCCATATTTTTATCTTTTTATACATAAAAATAGAAGTTTCAAAGTGCAAGAAATTTTTTTTTCCAATTTTAAAAAAAAATTTATCTTGGTGATCTGGCTGCCTGAAGTTACCCCTGCTTTCACCTTGTCGACACGAAATCTTAACTTTTGAGCATCTAAAAACAAAAAGTCGAGTATTTTATTGTATAATGGAGTTGTAGTTATGACCCCTACTAAAAACTTTCGTCCCCGATAAAAAGAAAACAAAATGGCGCACTTTTGCATTTTTCGACTGTTTTTTACAACTTAAATTGTTTAAAAATAGGATTAAATATTAATGAATATTTATACAGTTAGTAGGGATCGAAGAGATACATGCACAGAATAATCCCTGTAAATTTGAGCCTAATCGGTGCAATAGTTTTTCCAAAATCATGTCAACACGGTCGAAAAACGTTGTTTTGAGAAAAACGCGTTTAAAGTTTCTCTTGTAAAAATCTACATAAAACTTAAAATAAGCCTCTCACCCTCAATCAGCGATGCCTGGTCCAATACCTTATTCCTTCAGCTTCTTCAAACGCTTCACTTTCTTGGGTTTTTTTGTTTCGGATCTCTGTTCTGCGAGCTTTAGACGCTCTACACGGCGATTACGCGCTGAGCGCGCAGAGTCGCTTTCATTGTATCACTCTTTTTAGTCCCTTATCGATCACTCAGACCTAAATAACGTTCTCTACCGTATTTCTACAGGTATGTAGTATATGAAACTGATGTTTTTAGAAAACCGAAAATTTCCGGAAGTAGACTGACACTGGTCCCTTAATGAACTGCCAATTCCCCGATATGATTTTCCCTTTTCTCTACCCAGATAGACAGTCATGATTATCACGGCGTGCATACAATTGATGAAGCAAATTTTACAGCATATTGACTACATGTTGTGATGCAAAGCCATGAACTCATTTAGTATCATACATTTACAAAACATTTTGATCTTAATATGTCGTTTACAAATGCATCGTGCGTTTTGAGCACGTCGAACTCATATCGCTGTGCTCAAGTGTCCGCAATTAATATCCGCAAATTTTACGTCATATTGAAGTCATGTGTAGACATTTTGGTGTGTACTCACTATGGTAACATCAATTCTTCTCATGAATTGTACTTAACATGAACGCAATTTCGTTTACGTCGGTGAATACATTTCATGAGCTCATTCAGTACCTTGGATTTGAGATACATCGTGACTTAAATTTGTCGTTTCGAAATGCATCATCCATTGACTACAAGATAAACTCATAAGAGGGCAAATTTAAATTCTGCAATAAATATTTGCCGATAGACGTCATATGGTAGTCATCCAATGATTTTTGTTGGTGTATTCACTGGGTTAGCACTGGTAGTAGACATGCCATGCACGCAATATGACGGCGATATGCATATTTCTCAGTGATACACCCCATGAGCCCAATATGCCGGCAAAATGCATGTTTCTCAGTGATACATTCTATAACGGCGATATGCATGTTCTCAGTGATACATTCGATCAGCAGAATATGAACTTTTACTCCTTGGTAAAAGAAAAGTATGAATTCCTTAAGGCGAGCAACCACTTTAGGAGACCGGAAATTAGATGATTTTTTTTGATTTTTTTTATTGTGAAAAAAAAAAACGGAAATTTCCTCAAGTCTGACAATAACTTACTCATATTTTCATACATCTCTGGTAATTTTTTCAAGTTATTTCATGCATTAATTAAGGTGTAATCCGCTGTGTCCCTTGGCGTGTCCTCATCGTCGTTATCGACTTTCGGAAACTGTGCAGCTCGCAATTCGCATCTGAAATAGTCCAACAAATTTTGATACATTCTTAAGATGTTTTTTAAGAACGTGAACCTAAATTTTAAAAAAATCGAGAATTGAATGTTGGTACGTGTTTGAAAAAAAATTATCGATTTTTAGCATTTTTTCCCCGGCATTTTACAATAATAAATATGTTTTAAACAATCTAATGTTTCCAACTTTAGATTCATGTTTTAATAAATTATATGATGTAAACGTGTTCCAAATTTGAAGATGATCCATCAATTAGTTTTTGAGTTGCGATTCGCACAAATTGAAAAAATGCCTTTTCGAAAAAAACACGTTTAAAGTTTCAAAAACGAAAAACTCAAAGTCAAATGTGTTTAATCAAATGATAAAGTGTCTTACCGATTAATCAGCGATTCCAGCACCATACAGCAGTCTTACCTCTTCTTCATGCAACTCATTTGAAGCTTGCATTTCCTATTTACGAGCTTTTCGAGCTTCTTTTGTCTCTAATAAACTTTTTCTATTTTGCCGAGACACGCGCATCTGATCCATTTGCTCGGCATATTCGCAGCTCTGCCTGCCAACTACGATTTGTAGTCCATTCATAACCATGAGTAGAGCTGAATTTCCTTCATTGAATAAAATAGCAGCAAGAAATGCCGCTACCTCGATTATTTTGTACCCAGAATGGAGATGTTTTGGAGCTAATCGCCAAACGGTCGAGTTTGGGTTTGTTTGGGTTATGAAAACTCAAACAAATGAAAAAAACTGCCTAACTGAGCGCTCGTGGATACCTGAGCGCGCCTGGGATTCGAGCGGAGAGTCTCGATTTAACGATTTATGAAATAAAAAAAAATGATTTTTTGAAGCATCTTAAGTGGGTTGCCCGTCTTAAGGGAGGAAAACCCTTTACAATGTTCAAAAAATCGATTTTTTCACATATTTCAAAAGTATAATATATTGAGGGTATACTGGAAAATCGAAAAACGAAATGTTTCCGAAGTTATAGCACAAAGTCGAGAACGCGCCGGGACCGCATGCTGTAAACTAGGAAAACTTTAAACGCGATTATTTCAAAACTCCATTTTCAAAAACTGCTTATGTTATAGCTTAAAAAGTTATTGATCGATCTGGCTAAAATTTTGCTCACTATAACATTATCGGAACGAGATACCTAAAGTTTTAACGTTATCGCGTAAACAAATTACTTTTTTGGGGTAAAAATTGTCAAGAAAATGGTCAACAATATGAAAATTTGGTTAAAAAGCTTACTTAATTTTTAATTTTATTCTTTTTCATATTTTTGCAGGTATATCCTTCCCCTACACATGTCAATAATCGAAAAATATTTTCGGTTTCTGTTTCAGATCAATAGAAAAAGTCAGACAAATAGAGCACTTTTTGATATCATGCAAAAGACGCCTAAAAGAATACCTTATAACGTCGCCATTTTGTTTTGTTTGAAAAAAAAATTAACACTTGAAAGTTGTAATAAGATAATATCAAAATTTTAAAATGATGTGATTATCTTATCACCGTAAAAAAATTCATGAAAAATGACTCATTTTCGGGCGTCTAAAAGGTTCTCCCCCCCCCCCCCCCCCCCTTAACTCGACTATAAGTAAGTGTACAGGGCAATCGTATGTGAAGAACAATGGTGGCCGAATATCAAAGCGAATCACTGTATATGACAAAAGCGTCTGTTTCCGCAATAACCGTGCGGCGTTACCGTGAGCACGAAGACGCTGCCGTTAACCGATCGCACGACGGGATTCGACTTCGTGACGTCACGAGGAGAGAGAGCGAGCTTTAAGTAGGTTAGGTGGCTGGCTATTCCGTACGCGGGTCCCGAGACACCACGGCGCGGGCCATTGGACAGCGCAGCGCCGCGCGAGCCTTAGCGCAATATCTTCTTCAGGGCCTTCGCGGCGATGTAACGCTCGAGCCTAAGCCACTTCTCAATTCCAAACGCATCTCCGCGCGAGTCGGCCTTTCGGGAATGCCTGAGCGCGTGTTCAGTCTTACTGTACTATTTCAACAACGCACGAAGAAAAATGTAGAAAAAGTGAGGTACACACGGGGTCTGCGCACATACTGCGTGGTTGTTAAAAATGGTGCACGGATCTTTTAATAAATAATATTATTCGATTGTGGAAGTAACACGGTCGCTATCCACCGCAAGTTAATTGCTGTTTACGATTTTTGTTGTTGTTGTTGCGATGCCGAGATCATTCCAAGGTCAGGATAGGTCATTGGTTTCATTTTGGATTAGGAAAGTACACGAGGGAGTTGAAAGAGGGTGCTCAGGATCTTTGCGGGGCAGGCAGCGAGAGGGGAATGCCTATGCTTAAACACAGGTACCTATAACGGCTGCCAACCCCGAATGATCAAATTTTCGGTTACGGTAAAATAAACAAATTTAAACTAATAAATATGTGGAATGCATATAATTGACTATTTATAAATGTTATTAATCGTTTTTTGTTTGTTGACATCGCGAATACGTTATTAACCAAGTTGAAATGTGGCAAATGCGTAATTTAGTTCTCAGTAACTGGTAGCACTGAGCTCAGATACGAACGCCACATAGCGAGCGCTCATCTGTCAAACTTCCTTCGCGAATGTAACTTTTGTGTTCGACGAAAATGAATAGATGGAAAGGAAAAATCCGATGTGAAAAACAGTATAATCTACCGTTGAAGCAAGTACAAAATGGAAAACAGCGAAAAAAAAGTAGTAGTTGAGCCGGAAAATGAATTCGCAGTCGAGGGACGACGCATAATTGATTTGAAGGTTATGTCAGAACACATGCATTGCAGCTTTCTGGCACGAGGAGTTATGGATGAAGAATATCGAACATGAAGAAAGACATGATAAATAACTTTGGTGTTATCATAAGGAACAAAAATAACAATAGGGTTAAAAAATATTTAAATATACTCTTTATGAATAATAATAATCTTTATGAAACCGTGGTAAGAAATTTATAACGAGGAAGCAATACTTTGTGCGTTTCAAATTGTGGCGCCTATTCAAGATGGCCGATTTGATCGCAACGTTGCCATGTGTCGTAGCGCGCTTTATCGTTTTACGCAAATCAGCTACAATTTTCTGTTTGGTTTCGAAAATATCTCGATAACGAGGCAGACAAAACTCTTCACTCTTCGTTGAAATCATTAATTAATATGTCAAGCATTTCTTCCACCTATTTGTATTCAAATGTCATCAATTTTATTTTGTTGCAAGAGTCGTATCAGAATTATCGTATAGCTTTTGCTATGTCGCCCGTGCACAGGAGCCCAACTTCAATAATTAATTGCTCAACAATCATGCAGACGAATGCCTTGAACTTTTGCACGGAGTCGTAATGCCTGTTCGCAAATATCCTCAATAAATTTCAGCAAAGTCTCATTATTACGCGATATCTGAGCAACCTCCGAGACAATTGACAAAATGCTACCATTAGATTCAAATTTATACAGTAGGGTAGAGGGAGGCGCATCTTGAGCAGTCGGATAAGTTGGGCAATCGAAATATCTGGAAAACTAAGCACCGCACGCGAATGCGTCAAATTGTGAAAAGAGCGGTATGGGGGAGGGGAATACATCACGCCATCGCCCGTTGCCATGGATTCGGGCATCTTAACTATGCATGTGTGATCTGCTGATGGATAGGCGTTAGTTCTAGGTACTTTCTGGGTAGGATACTATGGTATTTGTATTGTTTGATGTATTCGAAAAGAGTTCTGGCTCCTAACTGTTGTCCAATAATTGTAAAAAAAATTTATCAGCATCTGAACTATGGAAGTGTGATCTGCTGATGGATAGGCGTTAGTTCTAGGTAGTTTCTGGGTAGGATACTATGGTATTTGTTTCGTATGATGTATTCGAAAAGAGTTCTGGCTTCTAACTGTTGTCAAATAATTGTAAAAAATATTTATCAGCATCTTAACTATGCAAGTGTGATCTGCTGATGGATAGGCGTTAGTTCTAGGGACTTTCTGGGTAGGATACTATGGTATTTGTTTCGCATGATATATTCGAAAAGCGTTCTGGCTTCTTACTGTTGTCAAATAATTGTAAACAAATTTTATCAGCATCTTAACTATGCAAGTGTGATCTGCTGATGGTTAGGCGTTAGTTCTAGGTACTTTCTGGGTAGAATACTATGGTATTTGTATTATTTGATGTATTTGAAAACGGTTCTGGCTCCTAACTATTAACAAATAATTGTAAAAAAAATGTATCAGCATCTGAACTATGCAAGTGTGACCTGCTGATGGATAGGCATTAGTTCTAGGTACTTTGTGGGTAGAATACTATGGTATTTGTTTCGTATGATGTATTCGAAAAGAGTTCTGGCTTCTAACTGTTGTCAAATAATTGTAAAAAAAATGTATCAGCATCTTAACTATGCAAGTGTGATCTGCTGATGGATAGGCATTAGTTCTAGGTACTTTCTGGGTAGGATACTATGGTATTTGTATTGTTTGATGTATTCGAAAAGAGTTCTGGCTCCTAATTGGTGTCCAATAATTGTAAAAAAAATGTATCAGCATCTTAACTATGCAAGTGTGATCTGCTGATGAATAGGCGTTAGTTCTAGGGACTTTCTGGGTAGGATACTATGGTATTTGTTTCGCATGATATATTCGAAAAGAGTTCTGGCTTCTTACTGTTGTCAAATAATTGTAAACAAATTTTATCAGCGTCTTAACTATGCAAGTGTGATCTGCTGATGGATAGGCGTTAGTTCTAGGTACTTTCTGGGTAGGATACTATGGTATTTGTTTCGCATGATATATTCGTAAAGCGTTCTGGCTTCTTACTGTTGTCAAATAATTGTAAACAAATTTTATCAGCATCTTAACTATGCAAGTGTGATCTGCTGATGGATAGGCGTTAGTTCTATGTACTTTCTGGGTAGAATACTATGGTATTTGTATTATTTGATGTATTTGAAAAGGGTTCTGGCTCGTAACTATTAACAAATAATTGTAAAAAATATTTATCAGCATCTGAACTATGCAAGTGTGATCTGCTGATGGATAGGCATTAGTTCTAGGTACTTTGTGGGTAGAATACTATGGTATTTGTATTGTTTGATGTATTCGAAAAGAGTCCTGGCTCCTAACTGTTGTCCAATAATTGTAAAAAAAATTTATCAGCATCTGAACTATGGAAGTGTGATCTGCTGATGGATAGGCGTTAGTTCTAGGTAGTTTCTGGGTAGGATACTATGGTATTTGTTTCGTATGATGTATTCGAAAAGAGTTCTGGCTTCTAACTGTTGTCAAATAATTGTAAAAAATATTTATCAGCATCTTAACTATGCAAGTGTGATCTGCTGATGGATAGGCGTTAGTTCTAGGGACTTTCTGGGTAGGATACTATGGTATTTGTTTCGCATGATATATTCGAAAAGCGTTCTGGCTTCTTACTGTTGTCAAATAATTGTAAACAAATTTTATCAGCATCTTAACTATGCAAGTGTGATCTGCTGATGGTTAGGCGTTAGTTCTAGGTACTTTCTGGGTAGAATACTATGGTATTTGTATTATTTGATGTATTTGGAAACGGTTCTGGCTCCTAACTATTAACAAATAATTGTAAAAAAAATTTATCAGCATCTGAACTATGCAAGTGTGACCTGCTGATGGATAGGCATTAGTTCTAGGTACTTTGTGGGTAGAATACTATGGTATTTGTTTCGTATGATGTATTCGAAAAGAGTTCTGGCTTCTAACTGTTGTCAAATAATTGTAAAAAAAATGTATCAGCATCTTAACTATGCAAGTGTGATCTGCTGATGGATAGGCATTAGTTCTAGGTACTTTCTGGGTAGGATACTATGGTGTTTGTATTGTTTGATGTATTCGAAAAGAGTTCTGGCTCCTAATTGGTGTCCAATAATTGTAAAAAAAATGTATCAGCATCTTAACTATGCAAGTGTGATCTGCTGATGAATAGGCGTTAGTTCTAGGGACTTTCTGGGTAGGATACTATGGTATTTGTTTCGCATGATATATTCGAAAAGAGTTCTGGCTTCTTACTGTTGTCAAATAATTGTAAACAAATTTTATCAGCGTCTTAACTATGCAAGTGTGATCTGCTGATGGATAGGCGTTAGTTCTAGGTACTTTCTGGGTAGGATACTATGGTATTTGTTTCGCATGATATATTCGTAAAGCGTTCTGGCTTCTTACTGTTGTCAAATAATTGTAAACAAATTTTATCAGCATCTTAACTATGCAAGTGTGATCTGCTGATGGATAGGCGTTAGTTCTAGGTACTTTCTGGGTAGAATACTATGGTATTTGTATTATTTGATGTATTTGAAAAGGGTTCTGGCTCGTAACTATTAACAAATAATTGTAAAAAATATTTATCAGCATCTGAACTATGCAAGTGTGATCTGCTGATGGATAGGCATTAGTTCTAGGTACTTTGTGGGTAGAATACTATGGTATTTGTATTGTTTGATGTATTCGAAAAGAGTTCTGGCTCCTAACTGTTGTCCAATAATTGTAAAAAAAAATTGTCAGCATCTTAACTATGCAAGTGTGATCTGCTGATGGATAGGCGTTAGTTCTAGGTACTTTCTGGGTAGAATACTATGGTATTTGTATTATTTGATGTATTTGAAAAGAGTTCTGGCTCCTAACTGTTGTCAAATAATTGTAAAAAAAAATTATCAGCATCTTAACTATGCAAGTGTGATCTGCTGATGGGTAGGCGTTAGTTCTAGGTACTTTCTGGGTAGAATACTATGGTATTTGTATTATTTGATGTATTTGAAAAGAGTTCTGGCTCCTAACTGTTGTCAAATAATTGTAAAAAAAAATTATCAGCATCTTAACTATGCAAGTGTGATCTGCTGATGGGTAGGCGTTAGTTCTAGGTACTTTCTGGGTAGAATACTATGGTATTTGTATTATTTGATGTATTTGAAGAGAGTTCTGGCTCCTAACTATTAACAAATAATTGTAAAAAAAATTTATCAGCATCTGAACTATGCAAGTGTGATCTGCTGATGGATAGGCGTTAGTTCTAGGTACTTTCTGGGTAGAATACTATGGTATTTGTATTATTTGATGTATTTGAAAAGAGTTCTGGCTCCTAACTAGTAACAAATAATTGTAAAAAAAATTTATCAGCATCTGAACTATGCAAGTGTGATCTGCTGATGGATAGGCGTTAGTTCTAGGTACTTTCTGGACAGGATACTATGGTATTTGTTTCGTATGATGTATTCGAAAAGTGTTCTGGCTTCTAACTGTTGTCAAATAATTGTAAAAAAAATTTATCAGCATCTTAACTATGCAAGTGTGATCTGCTGATGGATAGGCGTTAGTTCTAGGTACTTTCTGGGTAGAATACTATGGTATTTGTATTATTTGATGTATTTGAAAAGAGTTCTGGCTCCTAACTGTTGTCAAATAATTGTAAAAAGAATCTATCAGCATCTGAACTATGCAAGTGTGATCTGCTGATGGATAGGCGTTAGTTCTAGGTACTTTCTGGGTAGAATACTATGGTATTTGTATTATTTGATGTATTTGAAAAGAGTTCTGGCTCCTAACTATTAACAAATAATTGTAAAAAAAATTTATCAGCACCTGAACTATGCAAGTGTGATCTGCTGATGGATAGGCGTTAGTTCTAGGTACTTTCTGGACAGGATACTATGGTATTTGTTTCGTATGATGTATTCGAAAAGAGTTCTGGCTTCTAACTGTTGTCAAATAATTGTAAAAAAAATTTATCAGCATCTTAACTATGCAAGTGTGATCTGCTGATGGATAGGCGTTAGTTCTAGGTACTTTCTGGGTAGAATACTATGGTATTTGTATTATTTGATGTATTTGAAAAGAGTTCTGGCTCCTAACTATTAACAAATAATTGTAAAAAAAATTTATCAGCATCTGAACAATGCAAGTGTGATCTGCTGATGGATAGGCGTTAGTTCTAGGTACTTTCTGGACAGGATACTATGGTATTTGTTTCGTATGATGTATTCGAAAAGAGTTCTGGCTTCTAACTGTTGTCAAATAATTGTAAAAAAAATTTATCAGCATCTTAACTATGCAAGTGTGATCTGCTGATGGATAGGCGTTAGTTCTAGGTACTTTCTGGGTAGGATACCATGGTATTTGTATTGTTTGATGTATTCGAAAAGAGTTCTGGCTCCTAACTGTTGTCCAATAATTGTAAAAAAAAATTATCAGCATCTTAACTATGCAAGTGTGATCTGCTGATGGATAGGCGTTAGTTCTAGGGACTTTCTGGGTAGGATACTATGGTATTTGTATTATTTGATGTATTTGAAAAGAGTTCTGGCTCCTAACTGTTGTCAAATAATTGTAAAAAAAATTTATCAGCATCTTAACTAGGCAAGTGTGATCTGCTGATGGATAGGCGTTAGTTCTAGGTACTTTCTGGGTAGAATACTATGGTATTTGTATTATTTGATGTATTTGAAAAGAGTTCTGGCTCCTAACTATTAACAAATAATTGTAAAAAAAATTTATCAGCATCTGAACTATGCAAGTGTGATCTGCTGATGGATAGGCGTTAGATCTAGGTACTTTCTGGACAGGATACTATGGTATTTGTTTCGTATGATGTATTCGAAAAGAGTTCTGGCTTCTAACTGTTGTCAAATAATTGTAAAAAAAATTTATCAGCATCTTAACTATGCAAGTGTGATCTGCTGATGGATAGGCGTTAGTTCTAGGTACTTTCTGGGTAGGATACTATGGTATTTGTATTGTTTGATGTATTCGAAAAGAGTTCTGGCTCCTAACTGTTGTCCAATAATTGTAAAAAAAAAAGTATCAGCATCTTAACTATGCAAGTGTGATCTGCTGATGGATAGGCGTTAGTTCTAGGGACTTTCTGGGTAGGATACTATGGTATTTGTTTCGCATGATATATTCGAAAAGAGTTCTGGCTTCTAACTGTTGTCAAATAATTGTAAAAAAAATTTATCAGCATCTTAACTATGCAAGTGTGATCTGCTGATGGATAGGCGTTAGTTCTAGGTACTTTCTGGGTAGGATACTATGGTATTTGTATTGTTTGATGTATTCGAAAAGAGTTCTGGCTCCTAACTGTTGTCCAATAATTGTAAAAAAAAAATTATCAGCATCTTAACTATGCAAGTGTGATCTGCTGATGGATAGGCGTTAGTTCTAGGGACTTTCTGGGTAGGATACTATGGTATTTGTTTCGCATGATATATTCGAAAAGAGTTCTGGCTTCTTACTGTTGTCAAATAATTGTAAAAAAAATTTATCAGCATCTTAACTATGCAAGTGTGATCTGCTGATGGATAGGCGTTAGTTCTAGGTACTTTCTGGGTAGAATACTATGGTATTTGTATTATTTGATGTATTTGAAAAGAGTTCTGGCTCCTAACTATTAACAAATAATTGTAAAAAAAATTTATCAGCATCTGAACTATGCAAGTGTGATCTGCTGATGGATAGGCGTTAGTTCTAGGTACTTTCTGGACAGGATACTATGGTATTTGTTTCGCATGATATATTCGAAAAGAGTTCTGGCTTCTTACTGTTGTCAAATAATTGTAAACAAATTTTATCAGCATCTTAACGATGCAAGTGTGATCTGCTGATGGATAGGCGTTAGTTCTAGGTACTTTCTGGGTAGAATACTATGGTATTTGTATTATTTGATGTATTTGAAAAGAGTTCTGGCTCCTAACTGTTGTCAAATAATTGTAAAAAAAAATTATCAGCATCTTAACTAGGCAAGTGTGATCTGCTGATGGATAGGCGTTAGTTCTAGGTACTTTCTGGGTAGAATACTATGGTATTTGTATTATTTGATGTATTTGAAAAGAGTTCTGGCTCCTAACTATTAACAAATAATTGTAAAAAAAAATTATCAGCATCTGAACTATGCAAGTGTGATCTGCTGATGGATAGGCGTTAGTTCTAGGTACTTTCTGGACAGGATACTATGGTATTTGTTTCGTATGATGTATTCGAAAAGAGTTCTGGCTTCTAACTGTTGTCAAATAATTGTAAAAAAAATGTATCAGCATCTTAACTATGCAAGTCTGATCTGCTAATTTATAGGCGTTAGTTCTAGGTACTTTCTGGGTAGGATACTATGGTATTTGTATTGTTTGATGTATTCGAAAAGAGTTCTGGCTCCTAACTGTTGTCCAATAATTGTAAAAAAAAATTATCAGCATCTTAACTATGCAAGTGTGATCTGCTGATGGATGGGCGTTAGTTCTAGGGACTTTCTGGGTAGGATACTATGGTATTTGTTTCGCATGATATATTCGAAAAGAGTTCTGGCTTCTTACTGTTGTCAAATAATTGTAAACAAATTTTATCAGCATCTTAACTATGCAAGTGTGATCTGCTGATGGATAGGCGTTAGTTCTAGGTACTTTCTGGGTAGAATACTATGGTATTTGTATTATTTGATGTATTTGAAAAGAGTTCTGGCTCCTAACTGTTGTCAAATAATTGTAAAAAAAATGTATCAGCATCTTAACTATGCAAGTGTGATCTGCTGATGGATAGGCGTTATTTCTAGGTACTTTCTGGGTAGAATACTATGGTATTTGTATTATTTGATGTATTTGAAATGAGTTCTGGCTCCTAACTATTAACAAATAATTGTAAAAAAAATTTATCAGCATCTGAAGTATGCAAGTGTGATCTGCTGATGGATAGGCGTTAGTTCTAGGTACTTTCCGGACAGGATACTATGGTATTTGTTTCGTATGATGTATTCGAAAAGAGTTCTGGCCCCTAACTGTTGTCAAATAATTGTAAAAAAAATTTATCAGCATCTTATCTATGCAAGTGTGATCTGCTGATGGATAGGCGTTAGTTCTAGGTACTTTCTGGGTAGGATACTATGGTATTTGTATTGTTTGATGTATTCGAAAAGAGTTCTGGCTCCTAACTGTTGTCCAATAATTGTAAAAGAAAATTATCAGCATCTTAACTATGCAAGTGTGATCTGCTGATGGATAGGCGTTAGTTCTAGGGACTTTCTGGGTAGGATACTATGGTATTTGTTTCGCATGATATATTCGAAAAGAGTTCTGGCTTCTTACTGTTGTCAAATAATTGTAAACAAATTTTACCAGCATCTTAACTATGCAAGTGTGATCTGCTGATGGATAGGCGTTAGTTCTAGGTACTTTCTGGGTAGAATACTATGGTATTTGTATTATTTGATGTATTTGAAAAGAGTTCTGGCTCCTAACTGTTGTCAAATAATTGTAGAAAAAATTTATCAGCATCTTAACTATGCAAGTGTGATCTGCTGATGGATAGGCGTTAATTCTAGGTACTTTCTGGGTAGGATATTATGGTATTTGTATTGTTTGATGTATTCAAAAAGAGTTCTGGCTCCTAACTGTTGTGCAATAATTGTAAAAAAAATTTATCAGCATCTTAATTATGCAAGTGTGATCTGCTGCAATACAATATTAATATGAATATATTCATATTAATTTTAATATTAATATTAATATATTAATAAATTAATATTATACTAACTAAATATAATAATAATAATAATTGATATCGTAATTAATTATACATTTTTATCAATTCATATTTTCGTAATATCATTTAATTCAAACGAAATATGAAAGCCAGCGCTCGAAGGCACGACTTGTATACCGGCCTATGCAAGATGCGGATTCGGGCGCTCGAAGGCACGACCTGTATACCGGCCTATGCAAGACGCGGATTCGGGCGCACGAAGGCACGACCTGTATACCGGGCTATGCAAGACGCGGATTCGGGCGCTCGCAGGCACGGCCTGTATACCGGCCTATGCAAGACGCGGATTAGAGCGCTCGAATGCGCGACTTATATACCGGCCTATGCAAGCCGCGGATTCGGGCGCTCGAAGGCACGAGTTGTATATCAGTCTATGCAAGACGCTGATTCGGACGCTCTAATGCACGACCTGTATACCGGCCTATGCAAGACGCGGATTAGAGCGCTCGAATGCACGACCTGTATACCGGCCTATGCAAGACGCGGATTAGAGCGCTCGAACGCACGACCTGTATACCGGCCTATGCAACACGCGGCCTATGCCCACATCAAAATAAAATATATGTAAAAATATATTTTTCGAAATATTAAAAATAAATGTAAAATATATTTCTGATATATATTATATATCTTAGATATATATTAGATACATGCAATATATACGGGAAATGCTTTAAAAATATATTCGCGATATCCAACTTTTCGTCAAAAAATATATTTTCAGAATGTATAGAGAATATATGTTGGATATGCGATTACATATATTCAAACTATATTTGAAATATACTTCAAATATATTCAAACTGCATCTAAAATGTTCACGAAATATATTCATACTATATTTCAGATATTATTGAAATATATTTAAAGTGTATTCAAGATATACTTGAAATATATTTGGATTATGCTTAAAATATACTTTGAATATCTTTAAACTACATCTAAAATGTATACGAAATATATACATACTACGTTTAAAATTTACTCGAAATATATTCATACTAGATTTAAAATATTATTCAAAGTATATTTCAAATATACTCGTAATATATCTGAAGTGTACACGGAATACATTTAAAATAGGTACATTTTGGGCATATTTTAAGATATTTATAAAATCTATATAAAATAAATTTTATAAATATCTGCAGGAATCAAACAGATATTACAAAAAAATTTACAACGAATAATTTTTAGGTGCAATCCTATTTATTTATGTTAATTACACGAAAGTCGAAAAACGGTCCATTTATTATGTACGCTTTGTTGACGGTGAACCGTTCGAAATCGAATTCTTGTACGTTGTCACGATGACGTATCTCCTGTTATGCTCTCGATAAATATTTAAAAAAAAACATGGCCGTCGACTAATCATGGGCAGGAGATGACAGCACCTGAGTATATTTAAAAAAGTAGGATGCATGTAATCTCAAAGTACAAATGTAATTTTAAACTACAAATTAAACGTAAATACAAAGATTTAAATCAAACCAAATCGAACGCTGTTTTTAAATGAATAGTTGGTTCGTTGAGTCCTTCGACAAATCCTTTTTATAAATTGTCCAACAAATCCAAACGATATCACTTCGTTTTTCAATAAATTCGACAACTATGGTTGGTTCGTTGGTCAAATTGCTCTTTCGGTTATTTATTCCTTCGAAACTTTGTTTGATGTCAAAGTCTCTTGACAGATGACGAAACATACAAAATCGAGATATGAAAATAGCTGCATATGCTGAGATATGAAAGTATCTACCTTCATGGTTAGATTTTTGACCTTCTGACTATGGGCAGAGTATGCTATGGAATGTATCCTTAAAGCGACTATTTGATGTTCTAAAATCCAAATTTTCCAAACTAAACATTTGAGTGCCAAATTGTGTGCCAAATTTCATCATTTAATTCTAATATGCTCTAATATTATAATTATAATTATAAAAATATTAGGTATTATAATCAGATTTCACATTCAAAATATATAAAATGTACATTAGTAATACATTTAAATCTATCGTCTACACCGTTTCCATGAAATTAACAATTGAAAAAAGACTTTTCAACATAGAGAGGATGCTCACACTCATCGCTGATCGGCAGTTTTACGCACGAAATAGTATGTAGAAATGCCAAGAATGTTATGAAAAACTGTCAAACGACTCAGTACACTTTAAAAACCATGTCACCCAAAAATTAAATGATTCGTCTGTAACGTTTATTAATTATTAACATCTTTGTCACTGAAAATGTTAGGTTTTGCCCCCGCCGACGAGAAGCGTACAATCGTAGTGTGGCAACGTCGTATGAGTTTTGAGGAGGTTCTGCTCGAACTTAAAAAAAAGTGTGAAAGCCTTGAAATTTTAATAGCACTTGTGGAAAGGTATTTCACTTGCACCTGCAAAATTTCAACACGATTGACCATCTACTCATCGAGATAAAAAAATCGTAAAGATGCCTCCGAATTACATAGGCTCTTGTGGTGCATACTGTTATGACGTAAAAAAACAATCAAATATCAGTTAGAAAAGTGGTGGCTTATTGAAACTTTTATGAGCTATAGATATATCTATAACAGGTGTAGCAAAAAAAATAGGCCCGATTGACCACGCCTGTCATGAGTTATAGCTAATAAATATACGAAAAAACTCTGAAATTGCTTGGGACACGAGTGCGGAAGGCTTCGACGTAACAGTGCTGTAGCTGGCAATGGGCGGGGGAGACAAAGATTGAGACAGCGCAAACGCAAATATCTAGTTTAAGATTGTTGCTAAATAATTTTTGAAGAGTGGAGGAAGCCACGAAGTTCCTATGCTAATATATTGTGCAACGTCACCAGTGCCAACTTATTGTAGCAACATTTTTATGATGTGTACGAATAAATATCGCAAAAATTTTCAAGTATACGGTAGATAATCGCAATTATTATTTACATTTATGTTTATTCGAAGGAGTTAGAATTAAGAGAAAATTAATTTTCGATGTTTCAAAATCCTATTAAAATATATAGGAGATTTGGCAACAGCGCGACGGTTCTTTCGTCATTCAAGGCTATTCGGTTGATTGCAGTGATTGTCACAGGTCACAATTCAGCCTTTTCAGAGGTTATGTCAGAGCAAAAGGAGGCAACAAATGATTCAGAAAAGAACGATTACTGTGCCGTAAACGTTCCCATGAAAAGGAGGATTGGTGAATGCTCGTGCAGACGAGCATCGTTCTATGCTCACCGAAGCTAGAAAAAAAGGAAATACGTCATAATAAATAAATGAATGCGATTCCCTTACTCGCATTTGACTTTAACATACAGTCGAACCTCGATATAACGAAGATTTGCCCATTCCCTTCCGATAGACACCCGAAACCTTGATACAACGAACTTCCCCCCTCTCTGCTTCTACGGAGCCGGTCTAGACTGGCAAACTTTAAAAATTAAACAAAATATTTGTTTTATTTTAAAACAATCCGCTTTTAAAAATAATATGTTATATACATTTTGCTCTAATTGCTAATTGCTTGTACAAATGCTTTCGACGACCCATTCAGAACACTATTAAATGATTAGCTGCAAAATTTCAAAAGGATTCACCGTTTTGTTTTTGAGATATTGACAATAAAAGGTTTCACGGTTTTACGCGTATTCTTATGGGGAGCAGTGGAAAATTTCACATTTCACGCAACAACTTCGAAATTTTTCTATAGATTTTTTTTGTTTAATTCGCAATTGCAGAGAAACATATGACGTAGTGGGTAAAAAAAAATCATGAATTTTGACCGTTCAGTTTCAGAGATATAGCGATTTAAATTAAGCAATGTCAAGAGCGACGCCTAGCGCCACGAAGCGACTGGAGCAGAGACTAGAACTCGATTACAGTAGTGTGTGCATATCCGTATACGCATTCATTATAAGGATATTTCGCAATATTTCGAAGCTTTATTCGCTTTAGCGGAGAATAAACTTTTCAACGTGACTGTGGCAAGACTATTACCTTTAAAACTATCCCTATATTTATAGTTCTAATATATTTTTCTTTTAAGAAAGAAAGGTTTAAAGTAGAGCAATTTTTATTTGTCCTTTTTATTGAAACCTCAATATAACGGTTTTTTTTTTTTTTGGAACATGACCTCGACGTAACGAAACCTCAATATAACGAAAACTCGATAACTTTTACACTAAAAGAGCAAAAACGAACTTTTTGCTCTTCCCTAGAGATTCGTTATATGGAGGTTCGACTGTATTTGAAATTAGATCGCAAGATTTTCGATTGGTTTTTCTATTCTTATAGATCCGACGCTGCCAATTGTCGTAGGGATCCAATGCGATTATCCATCGGATCCCCACCAGGATGTAGGGACGTAGGATCCAATTGGATTCCTACGACAATTTGGCCACGTTCACACACGAACCGCCTAGCTGAAGACCTTGACCGTTCGAGTTTTTCGTCATGGCCAGACCGCATTCTTCCTCAAGTTCATTCCGTTATAATCAATCTTCAACGTCCAATGCCAAGGCCAATAAGCGGGCTCGGAAAAAGACACAAAAAAAAAAAACTCAATCATCAGGCTTGCGTAATCGAGCAAGGAGAGGTACACGTGGATACCGCACAGAATTTAAAGTCGAGGAAATCGTAATTAGTTTTTCATTGAAAACTCCTACGTTTAGATCGAAGAATTTTGATCAGTCAGCGATGCGATCGATGCAGCTCATGATGCGCGACTTTTACATTTCGCTTGTTGGGTTGCAAGATTGCAACAGGGGTCATTCCTTATCTCGCTAATAGAGAGATTCTCCATTGGCTCGGCGCGATCGCGCGATCGAGGCGTATCGCGCGAAAGAAAAACACTGCGATTAGAAATTGTCATCGGTCATCGCCTGGCGACGAGGCGCGAAAAGTTTGAGAAAGAAGGAGACTGGAAAAAGTGACATGATGAAACTGCGGGAAAGTGGCGCCGTCTGGCGACGAACTGGACGATTCACGATGGCGCGCGAAACGACGGGAATTTTTTACGATGCTGGCGCTCGACTCGAAGACTTGGGTATAGGTTCGCCAATGTCCGCATGGATCGCTCCTTGCGTCCGCGAAGAGGACAAACGTAGGATACACTTTTCCACGGTACACGTCGCAACATAAGAAAAAATCGACTTTTTTTTTTAATTTTCCATTATTACTTTCTGTACTTTTCTCAATATCAATTAGGAACTATACTTTCGCGATCTGAACAATAGCTCGAACGATTTTTCATACTTTTTAATACACTTCTTTTTCCAATCTTCGGAATTACGTTCTTTATGTCTATCCTCTTTTCTTATTCTTTTATTTACAACTTATTTATTTTTTATAAACATTGGAAGCGCGAAATTTGACACGAGAAAAATTTCTCTCTTTTCACAATATGATATCCTGTTGATATTTTTCGAAATTTAAAAATTTCGTTCGACATACTACTTTGGCATCACTTTGCACGAATATTCTTGGATTTTTGCCTGTTATCAACAGTGGCCTTAAGAACCGTACACGAATATGAATAATGGCCAAGAATTTTCTGTCTTTATTTCCTATAGCCAAAGTACCAATAAATAACGTATGATGGGCATTTGTGACCAGATTTTTTTAATGAAAAAAAATCTCGAAAATCGCCGATTTCCGGCCCGGTTGGAGATACGTTAATTATAGAATTGACTAGAAAATCAATTAATTAATTTTTAATCAATATTTTAATTGAAAACATTATTATGTAATTTAAAAAATAAAGATTATTAACACAAAATGAATTAATTACATTAATTAAATTTTGTAATTAAATAAATTACATTTTTTATTTACGAGTTAAATAAAAAATAATTATTTGTTCAAACACCGTTGATTTAATAGTACATTATGACACGAGGACAAAAAACTTTTTCTAACGCGTGTTAGTTTGCAGCACGAGCCGAAGGCGAGTGTTGCAATCACACGAGGTTGGAAAACGTTTTTTCGTGAAGTATTATACGAAATTTTATTGTACACGGTGTGAAAACGGAGGTTTTACGCACGCGAAGCGTGCGTAAAACGTCCATTATCGTACCGAGTGGAATAAAAATATATATACGCGAACTGTACATTTAGGTTGTATGAGTTAGTCAGGGTCTTCTATACATATATATATATATATATGTAACATAAAAAGACGACCGTAATTCGCAAAGAGAAATAAAATGACCACTGAGTCCGTCTTTCCCATTGTAACCAAACCTGGGCTAAAATAAACGCACGATAATGAGTCCTATGGGTGGGTTGTCCTATCTGAACGGGGATGAGTCTCCACAGAGGAAGAAATGGAGGTATACGAGCTATATGCATGTATGAACATTCGATGATACAGATATATATATATATATATATATATATATATATATATATATATATGGCAACAGAGGCGGAGAAACGGTTTTTTCGCCTCCTCGCCGCGAGAGAAAGTCGACTTGTACGTACTGTGTTTGGGCAATGTACCATAAATACCATCGTTCATCTTTTTGTAACCAGTGACGTGTGGTCCACTATCACAAATTATAAATTTCGCTCTCTCATATATATCGCCCTCTCTCTCTCTCTCTCTCTCTCTCTCTCTCAGTAGGAGCCAGAATGTTTACAGTTAAAACGAGATTTGTGGGAAGCGCGCGCACATCACGTTTATTTTCGAGCACGTGGTGAAATTAACATATAGAAGAATTTGTACACGGCTGATGGAGAGAGAGAGAGAGAGGGAGAGAGAGAGAGAGAGAGAGAGAGAGAGAGAGAGAGAGAGAGAGGGAGGGAGGGAGAAAGAGAAAGAAACGGAGAGAGCGAGAGGGAGAGAGAGAGAGAGAAATAGAAAGAGAAAGAAACAGAGAGAGCGAGAGAGAAAGAGAGAGAGAGGGTGGCAGACAGGGACGGAACAAAGATCCTCTGGACGAAGGTCAACGATCTCGGAGCCTTCATTCGTTATCGACGAGTTCGTGTATTCACGCAATATTGATAGTCCAGTTGCTTTGTTTGGGCAGCGAAGCGTGCATCTAATTAGACAGCAACAACGTTATATATATATATATATATATATATATATATATATATATATATATATATGAACAAAGATACGAAGAAAGGTGACTCATTTCTTTGTTTAAAGCATGTCGCTTTGCAAACAAGTTTTCTGTGTGTTTTTGGCTCTGCCATGTGAATGTGTGTGTTTACCCCCCTCCTCATATACAGGGTGAGGCACATAAAGTGTTACAGAGCAATAGCACTCAAACTATTGATCATATCCAAAAATGTTTCAGACAAAAGTTTCAGTGTTCGAGAAGGCCGTCATACTGGACCACCCTATTTTTTTATCGGTGGAGGCGCTGAAGTTACGTCAAGGTCAACTCCACTTTTTAAAATGGAACCATGTATTTTTTTTCGCCTGACATTATTACCGATTTTAAGACGAGTTCAGCGACCTACAACACAAGGTCATTCTAGTCACGCAAAGTATGAAAATAGTCGAAAAATCGAAAAATATCGGAATAATCACTTTCAAAGGATTTTAACCTAACCTTGGTTAGGGTCTACCTACAGAAGATGCTCGAAGAAAGAATACGCCGAGCATGTACCGAAATTACACCACAAATGTTGGCTGAAGTTAGACGGTCTTTTCATCAGCGAATTAACAAGTGCTTACAAGTCGAGGGTCATCACTTCGAGCATCTTCTGTAGGTAGACCCAAACCAAGGTTAGTGGATCCTTTGATCCCCTGTAACGATGCAAAAACGACTTCCTTTTGTACCGAACGAGCAAAATGTCACATGTATTTTTGCGCTTTTCCATTTGCCTGTCGTTCAACTCGTGTGGTACCCATCTACCGGTCTTCCGAATCTTTCCCATCTCTCGTAGCCGATTGGAAACAGCTTGTTGACTAACGCCCAATTGCTCGGCGAGTTGTTTTTGTGTTTTTCCAAATCATCTTCCTCCAACAATGCTTGCAATTCCACTTCTTGGTATTTTTTTGGCGGTTTTCCATGTTCCTTGTCTGCAACATCGAAGTCACCACTTTTGAAACGCCCAAACCATCGTTCACACGTATCTTGCGATAGAGCATGTTCACCATAAGCTTCTCGAAGTAATCGGTATGATTCAGCAGCAGTTTTCTTCAAATGAAAACAAAAAATTAATGGTGTCCGCGAATGCTCTTTGTTCGGTATAAATTTCGACATATTGAACACAACAACACAACACTATGCACACACTTTTCCAATTTATCACTCGTGCGCGTCTGACACTTGTTGATGACACAACAAAATGGCGCAGTGTCAAATCTTTATAGCACAAACTGTATTGGTGCACCATCTGTTGTCTGAAATCCGCATTTCATACTTGTACACCTGGTATACTTTTTTATATTTTTATAGATATATCCTTACCCCCCTACACATGTCAATAATCGAAAAATATTTTCGATTTCTGTTTCAGATCAACAGAAAAAAATCAGACAAATAAAGCACTTTTCGATATCACGCAAAAGACGCCTAAAATAATACCTTATAACGCCGCTATTTCGTTTTGCTTAAAACATTAAAAAAAAACTTTTAACACTTGAAAGTTGTAATAAGATATAATATCAAAATTTTAAAATGATGCGATTATTTTATCACCTTTAAAAAAAATTCATGAAAAATGACTCATTTTCGGGCGTCTAAAGGGTTTCCCCCCCTTGAGGCGAAGTAAAAGATTCACCACGTGACATATTAGTGCGAGAGAGATAGCTGAAATTTTCGAACCGTGATTTCTCAGAAATGAATAATATTTAGGGCAAAAGAAAATTGTCATGCTCTGCATTCAGGGAATTCTCCAGAGCTTGATGATTTTTTTTTTTAACTTAATCGTCTATGAGAAAACTCGGATCGAAAATTTGTGAAGTTATGTTGATGTTGTACACGCCCTCGACGCTTCTTTTTTTTTTTCTTTTCTCTTCAATCGAAGAAAACGTCAAATCGAAGAACGTGCATATCATGATCAACTGCGAGATAAAATCTCGGGTGAAAGCTCCGGAGCTGAGTGGAGGATTTTGCGATTTAATCGCGAACATGCGCGGCATCGTTGCGGGCCTAGAAAATTGGAGAGACAAAAAAAAGACAAACAAATACTGTTGAATTATGGTTGATGTTTCAAAGTCACGAATAGCGAGACCTCTCTCTCTCCCTTTCTGTTTTATACACTATCTGCAATCTTCGTCGAATCTTCCCATGGCTTCGCTGCGCCTCATCGCACGTACACATTTCGGTGCTCGGACCTCGCGAAAAACGCAAATTTCTCGAAATGCAAATACCGTAGAGGTATAATAAGAAGAAGAAGAAGACGAAAACAAGAAAAAGAAAAACAAAATGAAAATACATTTTTTTAAATCAAACGAACGAAGAACGCTGCTTGCGACGTTTGACTCGTGGCGGGGAACTGTACTTTATAACGGGGAGAACTTTCACTCGAAACGTGATCAGTGAAAACGCATCGATGACTGGCGATCCAAAATAAAAATCGTTTCCTGGCCAGAGAATTGTTCAAACACTTAGAATCGGTTTAGTCGCCAAAATTCGAACGGAAAAAAAGAAACACGTGAACACACACATGCACTATATATATATATTTATATATTAGGTGTATGACTTAATTTTTACAGATTTTTCAGCAAATTTATTTAATATAAAAAAATAGAGAACAACGAACTTAATCTTGGAAACATTGTCCATCGTTTTCTATAACCTTGCGCCATCTCTCAGGTAACATACGAATGCCGTCGCGAAAGAAACTTTCAGGCTTCGAGGCGATAAGGTCATCGACGAATTTACGCACATCGTCCAGCGTTTTGAACTGTTTATCCACTAAGGCGTGCTGCATTGACCGGAACAAATGGTATACGGAGAGAATTAAAAAGTAATTTTTGTCGTGAATTTCACGGTAAAAATTACCGTGATATAATTCAATGTGGTGACAAGTGAGAAAAGCATAATAATTCGTATGCGACAAGTTTTTTTTAACTCACGTTACAGAAAATTTCAAATACGTAGCTAAAATTTTACTATACAAGAAGGGTAGCGCGCACGATAATTTTTACCGAGAGCACAATACATTTTCCTGTAACACTCATTAAATTTTATAATAAATCTTAAAATAACTGTTATAAAGACGATACTTTTTTATAGACATTTTTGAAAGGCATAAAATAATAAAATGCACAGTAAAATTTCGCTGATATTATAGATTTTTTAAATTTAAGTTTTGCGTATTTTGTTACACATCAAAATTTACTAGAAAATCTGGTAAAATTTTCTATCTGAAGAAGAAATTTTATTTTATTTTCGTGAAAATCTGTGTTTTACTCAGTAATAATAAGCGAAGTTTCAGGGTTGTCATCTGTTTACCGTTACTGCACGGTAATTTTTAACATTTAATTCTCTCCGTGTGTTATCACCATCATTTCATAGAATGTACACACACACACACACCCACACACACACAAATATAGGGTTTTCCAATAGGGAACCTTACGCAAAGCTCAGCGCAGATGGCGCCACGTAAACATGACGTAAATTTAAGAAATTATCCGCTAGATGGACTTGCCATAGCCCTCCCCTTTTTCTCAAAAAAAAATATAATAAAATAAAAAAACAAAAGAAGCAGTCAACGCGCGCGGTAAATTTTCGCGTTCGTCTGCCTTGTGATAAATTTATAGGAATAGACATAATGGACAAAAATATGCCCTTTTTTGGCCTCTAAAGTGGCCTAAGGCCTTGAAGTTACCAAATTTTTTCGGTGTTAACCTTTGTTTCTCTTTGTATTCCGCCACTTTTCGTTGCAATGTTGAGCGTGGTACATTGTACGTTCACTGCGTATCGTTTTTTCCACTACTGCTGCGCCATCTCTCGGAAAAATGGTGACAATATACAGGGTGGACCACGCAACGTGTGCACCTCTTTTACGACCAAAATATGCGTTGCACAAGAAAATGTTTTATACAAAAGTTACATGGTTTATAAGGCTACACTATGTGGTGCATTTATTTTTTTTATAGGTGGAGGCGCTTCGAAGATTTGAAGGTCAACTTTATTTTTTCAAATGGAATGCTATATTTTTTATAGCGTAATATGGTAGAGTATCGAATTCTGAATAAAAAAGTATAGACCTTTATTAGCCCTAAAGTTTAATAGCTAACGAGTAATTTCACTTCATTATCTTGAGTACAGTGAGTGACTAGTGTCTTGCAAGGTGAAAGGGCTGATATTTGTTTTTATGCAGAATTCGTAGAATACTGCTTTTGCTTATTCCAGAACCTCGTGAAATCTGCCGCGTACTAATACGAGGATTTTCTATTACGGCTGCTAAGACCGCAATAGCATTCTCATCAGAAGTGGCAGCTTTTCTTACGCTACGTTTGTTAACATTAAAACTTCCATTTTCTCGAAGCGATTTGCACATTCTCTCAAATACGGTTCGAGATGGTTGAATCCGTTCAGGATACCTTTCGGCATACATACCTTCAGCTCTTATTGCATTTCTATGACACTCACCATACACTAAAAGCATATCAAGTTTTTCACTATTAGAAAAATTCATTTTCACTTTTATCTTTCAGATAATAATCATGCACAATCACCGAAGGATACTTTAATATTGGATTACAATCATTGAGAAGATTGTGAATCATGATAAGTGTGTGTGATGTGGTAAATGTGTTCATATTGATAAACACTGTGATGTAAACACTGCCATTCAGAAATTTGTAGTAGATTTGAATCTCCAACTTGATATTACGTGAAGAAAATTTTAAAGTAATAAAATGAAATTACTCGTTAGCTATTAACTCTAGGGCTAATAAAGGTATATACTTTTTTACTCAGCATTCGATACTCTATCATATTACGCTATAAAAAATATAGCATTCCATTTGAAAAAATAAAGTTGACCTTCAAATCTTCGAAGTGCCTCCACCTATAAAGAAAATAAATGCACCACATAGTGTAGCCTTATAAACCATGTAACTTTTGTATAAAACATTTTTTTGTGCAACGCATATTTTGGTCGTAAAAGAGGTGCACACGTTGCGTGGTCCACCCTGTATAATGTAAATGCTCAGATGACTGGGTTTCCTGTTTTTGTAGGACAGAACGTAGTATGATCGAGTATGATTATTTAATAAAAGTTGGCAGGTTATTACGAAAATGAGCTTGGCATGCATACAGTATGGCTTCTAAAGTATTGACCTTAATTTTTTTCGTGAAAAGTCCATGTCTATAGGTAATTACACCAACTTAATAATGAAAATTACCATTCTGAATTGGTATATATGTAACCGTTTGTGTAACAAAAATAGGTATGTCTTCAAATAAATTTTGATTAAATGTAGGCAAAAAAACTATTCGAGACACCATGTCACCATGTCACAAAAATAGAAGAAATTTTTAATTCCGATAGTCAACGATTCGTTCGCGGAAAAGTAATACGGCAAACTAAGGTTAATGATCTCCCAAAGTTTTAAGTCAATCAGAGTAAAAGTCTAGGAGAGAGAGCGTTTGGGAATTCCCCCCGTTGGGAAAGATCGGCCGGAGCGACGCAGGTATACGTATTTTTCTCAAAACACTATTTTTGAAGTCGGTGGACACGATTTCTCAAAAACGAATGCATCGATCTTATTGAAATTTTGCACACTTCTACATAATAGCATTGACTAGTGATTGAACGAAGGTTTTTTTTCGCCTCGAGTGGATAAAAGCTGCAATAAAGTCTATTTACGAAGATCTTACAAAAGACGAATTACTACAAAGATGTATAGGAGGATTTACGCAAAATAGTAATGAAAGTTTTAACCATAGAGCGTTTAGAAGGTCATTCCAAAAACGTTACCTGCCAGCTTCGCCACTGTTAGCATAGCAGCCAACATTGCTACCTGCACCTTCAATGAAGGTTCCTATGGCTTGTCAGCAGTTTTTGATGCTATGGGGATTAAATTAGGACCAAACGCCCACAATTTTGCCACAAAGGAGGACTCTGTTCGGGTTGAAGTGGCTAACCGACGTTCGACGGAAAACACTCGAGAGGCCAGAGTAGTTCGACGACGGAAGAAAATCGCTTCTACTGCGGCTGCTAATGCGAAGGAAGGGTCACTTTATGGTGCCGGAATAGATTATTCAATGTAAGTCCAAAAATAATTTTTTGATATGCATGTAAATTGTACTTAAAACATTAAACGGGTTTTTCTCGAAAGCACGTTTTCAAATTCGGTGAACACTGTAACTCCCGAACGGCTTGACGGATCGTTTTCAAATTTGTATCACTTATTCTGTACATAATTGTCCCCAGGATGGACGAAGGATTTTTATCGGCGGTGAATAGTTTTTTTTTTATAACTGAAAGTATGAGTGAAATTTTTGTCGAAAAACAAGTTTTTACTTTGAACATCCGCCATTTTGTGAAAATTCGAAATTTCCATTAACCCTTCGTCCACCCTGGGCCCGATATGATTTACTAATAATCCCCGTTAATTTTTTTGGTTTCAGATGATCCAGTGATGAGCAGCAGTGATCACCGCGAAACACCTTTTTTTTGTGGACCCCCCGCAGACTGACTGCATCTCGCTTATTTGTCATTATTTTTCAATGAAAATTTTACTGTAGCTACTAGAAATATTGATTATTCATATGGGAAAACATTTTTCACTAAATAATAAAACTTGTGAAAAAAATCCCGGAAAAAGCGTTTTTTCGGCGTTACAAGTAGCCCTCACGCCTTAAGAACAAAGATGTGTGAGATTAGAGAAATAAAGAATTTACTCAATTTTCGCTACGGAATTTTGCATAGACCCAATAGGTCTAGCTTGCTTGGGAAAAAAAGATTTTGCATTACTACGTTACTACAGCATGATGAACCGAATAGAAATACGTACGTGTGTTTTTTCAAAGCACCCAACATTCTTGCTTTATTCCTTTTTTTTAGCTATCGCGTCAGCTGTTCGGCTATGGCGTTAATTTTTTGTTAAATGGAAAACATTTACGGAAATATAAGAGTTTACGGCGAATGTGACGCACGCCGAGAGCTTTGTCTCGAGTCTCGCTTTTTGTGGCTCAATATTTGCTCAATCGATGAGGCTCAAATATATTAAGTTGCGCGCACTTAAATTTTGAAATATCGCTAAAAAATGTTCTCCCTTCTGTGCATAATCAACTAATTTTCTGCTGACCGATTGTATTAGTGACAATATCGTGTATCAGGCACGTGCAAGAATAGATACGATAATAATGTTGTTGTCGAGGTGAAGAGACACCTGCCACGGTCGAACGGAGCAACAATGCGGTACACGTAAAGTGAACTTATCGACTTTTACTTCTCGTTGCGCCGAGTAAATACAATGATTAACTGCCGCAAATTCAAAATTCGACTCTGCATGAACATAAAGACGGAAAGATGCTTGGTATTAGTTATAAATAATAACGAACACTCTGGAGGTGCAGGATTTGTAAAGAGGAGAGCGAGACGATAGAGCACCTATTGGTATGTGAAAAGGGATGGGAACGAGTATCTGAGAAGGCAAAAAAAAGCGTGGACGAATGGGTGCGTGGAGTAGATATGCTGGAGATAAAGGAAGAAATTATAAATATGTTGAGGGGAAAGATCCAAAGAGGAATATGCGGGTATTATCGGGAAATAGAGGAGTGGTGTAAGAAATTGGGTAAGGTGGAAGGGGAAGGAAAGAGTGAAGGAGGGGAATCGTAGAACAAGGAATAGACAAAAAAAGATGGAAAGAGTTAAGGGGAGGAGCAGGCGAAGTGAAAAATAGGTGAAGATAGAGAGTAAGAAAAAATATATGTTTATAAAAGACTTGTATTAAAAGTCATGCAAATAAAACTCGATTATATATGTATATATATATATAATAACGAACACTCGCAAGGAGGAAAATACGATTTTTCATTGCGTGTGCTCCCTCCATCGATATATTTCGATTTTTTTTGGATATATTCCTTAAATCGGTAGGTCGTGTGTCTCGTGCAGTGTTGGGCAAATTTTATTTGCTAGGGTAACTAAAGATTAACAATTAATTAATCGTTAACCACGACTATAACAATTAACAATTAATTAATTGTAATTGTGAAAATTCACGATTAACAATTAATTAATCGTTAATTTCTGTAGTCGCAATTAACAATTAATCAATTGTTAATCGTGAGTTTTCACAATTAGAAACTAATCAATTTTCAATCTTTTTGGTGTATTCGATTAAGGCAGGCAACCACTTTAGGAGACCGAAAATTAGATGTTTTTTTGGATTTTTTTTATTGTGAAAAAAATGGAAATTTCCGCAACTCTGACAATAATTTATTCATATTTTCATACATCTCTGATAATTTTCTCAACTTATTTCATGCATTAATTAAGGTGTAGTCCGCTGTGTCCCTTGGCGTGTCCTCATTGTCGTTGTCGGTTTGCGGGAATTTTGCAGCTCGCAATTCGCATCTGAAATAGTCCAACAAATTTTTATACATTCTTGAGATGTTTTTTTAAGAACATGAACCTAAATTTTGAAAAAAAAAACGAGAATTGAATGTTGGAACGGGTTTGAAAAAAATGGATCGATTTTTATCATTGTTTTTCCCGGCATTTTGCAATAATAAATATGTTTTAAACAATCTAATGTTTCCATCTTTAGGTTCATGTTTTAATAAATTATATTATGTAAACGTGTTCCAAATTTGAAGATGATCCATCAATTAGTTTTTGAGTTATGATTCCCGCAAATTGAAAAAATGTCGTTTCGAGAAAAACACGTTTAAAGTTTCAAAAACGAAAAACTCAAAATCAAATGTGTTTAATCAAATGATAAAGTGTCTTACCGATTAATCAGCGATTCCAGCACCATACAGCAGTCCTTCCTCTTCTTCATGCAACTCATTTGAAGCTTGCATTTCCTCTTTGCGAGCTTTTCGAGCTTCTTTTGTCTCTAATAAACTTTTTCTATTTTGCCGAGACACGCGCATCTGATCCATTTGCTTGGCATATCCGCAACTCTGCCTGCCAACTACGATTTGTAGTTAATTCATAACCAAGAGTAGGGCTGAATTTCCTTCATTGAATAAAATAGCAGCAAGAAATGCCGCTACCTCGATTATTTTGTACCCAGAATGTAGATGTTTTGGAGCTAATCGCCAAACGGTCGAGTTTGGGTTTGTTTGGGTTATGAAAACCCAAACAAACCTAAACAAACTACCTAACTGAGCGCTCGTGGATACCTGAGCGCGCTTGGGAGTCGAGCGGAGAGTCTTTATAATTTATATACATACCTTTAGAAGGAATCTGAATATCGTTTTGAAATTTTCAGGGTGTACTCTTAAGATATTTTGCTAACGATTTATGAAATAAAAAAAATAATTGATTTTTTGAAGCATCTAAATTGGTTGCCCGCCTTAAAAACTAACAATTAAAACTGATTATTGTATAGGGCGGTGCGTAAGCCTAAAAAACCCAAAGAAACACGTCGTATCTGATATCTGTAAAGTTAAATAAGTTAATTGTTAATTTTAATTATTTCTTAGAACAATTTAAAAAGTGAATTGCATTCGTTTTAATTGCTAGTTGCAATTAACATAGATTAATCCAAATAAATTAATTGCAACATGCAATTAATAGTTAATTGCGATTAATGTTAATTGCAATTAAATTAAATGCAATTACTTTTTTAGTCAATTAATGAACTGATTGAACATTTAATTGAGTATCGCCCAACACTGGTCTCGTGAAAAAAGAACACGATGTCAAAGAATTCAGCAATCTCGGAATGTTCATTCCCAGCTCGTGAGCTAATAGAAAGAAGCGATTCTGTATATTCTGTATATTCCTCTTGTTCTGGTCGTCGGTTTGTTGGTGGGTCAAATAACGGTCGAAGTAGAGTATTATTAAGCTTGCTCACAAACTCCGCCACCTCCTAACCGCGCGAGAGCACACGAAATGCTTGTAAATATTCAAGCGGAGGTCGTTTCTCCCATCCCCGAAAACCCAGCCCCTCAAAGCGCGAGCGCCAACACTTTTTCTGCTAGAGCGCAAACAGTGAAACGTAATCGGCAAAACCGAACGAGAAAAATATCATAGCCAACAAAAAAAAAAGAACATCGAAAATATCAACCGGGGTTTGGCTCCGGCGGTACTTCGAGTTAAACGGGGTTGCGCAGGGCCAATACTCGGAGCGGTGACCGCTTAGCCGTGCACCGACTGCCGCGTCAATTAATCACCGTGCAGAAATTTGGTGGGGCCAGAAAGTGGTGCAGAAAGTCCTTAGATCCTACCACATACCTATAGGGATTTAATATTTCTTTCTTCGATATATATATATATATATATATACAGTGAGTAAAAAAAAGTATTTGTACACCGCGCGTTTTTCAAATTGTCCTGCCAAAGCATTTTATTTTTTTTTCGTAAATTTTTGTCGAACATTTTATTTTTCTGCGAAAAAATAAATGCTAAAGTATTTTATTTTTATTTTGCAGAATAATTTGAAAAACACGTCGTGTACAAATACTTTTTTTACCCACTGTATGTATATAAAAGAACTCCAGGAAGAAATTGCGAACGATATATATTCAAAGTTAATTCGAGAGTAGCGATAATGGAGACATTCCGCGGTCCAAATGCCGGTCGAAAGACGCGACTGACTTTCGCTGATGTAAATCTCACTGACCCACTCATGCAAAGCGAACTATTTCATATATACATACGTGTATGTATGTATATGCACTACCGGGGAAAGAAACCGGACAAAAATTTAAAAAAGTTCCGAAACGATTTTTTATCCCATTTCGCCGATAGTTGACATAAATGAATTTAATAAACGGTATTTTGCAGGGAAGGAATTCACCTTCATTCCGTTTTTTTTTAAATCTTTGACTATTTTTTTTTTACGACTAGTACCCTTTTTTTGTTCCTTTTCTAGTGGATTCTGTTTACGGACAAATTTTTTTAAACGCATTTCTTTGACCGGAATCGTAAAGGGCGAAGCTCAAGCTTCAATGTTGTTTTTTTTCTAAAGGGATCTTGATTTTTTTGAAAAAAAAAAGAGACAATTTAAAAAATAACGTATAACGCGAAAACGACAAGGATTTAAGGACAACCTCAAGATAGTAAAAAGTTGAATCGGCTTTCGTTGAGTTCGCGGGAATTTTTTCAGATTTCTTTTTCAAAATTTTTCGAAAATGTCGAAAAAAAATGTTTCGAAAATGTCGAAAAAAAATCTGAAATACTTCTATTGCGTTGAAAATAGAAAAATAAAAAAATTTCCTCTCTTGAAATTTTACCACGAACCCCTTAATTTTTTACCGAAAATCGGTGAAAAAAAAGATCGAAAAAAAATCTGAAAAAATGCTCACAAACTTAACGAAAACCGATTCAATTTTTTACTATCCTGAGGTTTTCCTTGAATCCTTGTCGTTTTCGCGTTACACGTTAGTTTTCAAAAAATCAAAATATCTTTAGAAAAAACATCGTACGAAGCTTTAAAAAAAAAAAATTGAAGCTTGAGCTTCCCCCTTTACGATTCCGGTCAAAGAAATGCACAAAAAAAATGTTGTCGGTAAACAGGGTTCACCAGAAAACGAACAAAAAAAATGGTCGTTTTCGAAAAAGGGTACTAGTCGTAAAAAAAAATTTCCAAAAAATAACGGAATGAAGGTGAAACCCACCCCTTCAAAATGCCGTTTATTAAATAAGTTTATGTCAACTATCGGCGAAATGGCACAAAAAATCGTTCCGGAACTTTTTTGAATTTTTGTCCGGTAACTTTTCGCCGATAGTGTATATGTTATTATAATGATGATAACAATAATAATAATACTAATAATGTTATACTACGTGACATACGTCCGTAGGGTTCTCATAGATGCTGGCTAGATGTCGAGACTTGTATGGAGTGTTGATAATAATGATTATAATAAGTTCTCTAAAAAACTGTCGTTGTCCGAAAAATAATAATAATAATGATAATGATAAGTTCGCCGAAAGAAATGTAGTTCGAAAAAAAATAATGATAATGATGATAATATTAAATTCTCAAAAAAATGTAGTTCTCCGAAAACAAGATACTTCAGTTCCCCGGCAAAAAAAATGCAAGGAGTGCTCTGTCAGTATTTTTTTTTATTTCCACAACGACTTTGTGACCAATAATTTATGATGATTAAAATAGGCAGAAAAATCGTATTGTAATGAAAAAAAATGGTCTATCTGCATGTACGTTTGCGCGTTTGTAACTCAAGAAGTATAGAATCGATTTTGACATTGATCCGAGTCTGGAATATAATTTAGGCCATTGAAGCCCCAACTACATTACCCCATGTAGTTTATTATATTTAAGGAGAAAAAGAAAATGTTACGCTTGGGACGGCCAAAAAAGATTACATCGAAGAAAATATATATATATATATATCAAACGAGTTTTATTTGCATATTTTTTTACAAAAGTTTTTTTTACAAAATCGTAACTTTCCGCTTACATATTCCTGCATTTAATTATTACACCCCGCATTCTTGTACTTTGTACTCCCAAATACTTCTTTTTTTCTTCATTTATTCTTCTACTTCATCTCTTTCTCCTCCCCCTTCTTCCTTACTCATTTTTTCTGCACACTTCCTCTGTTTCTCTAAAGCATGCACATATCCCTTTTTGTAATTTCCCACTTAACATATATATATATAATTTCCTCCTTTATTACCACATCATCTATTCCTTCCACCCACTCCTCTTCTTTCTTTCTTGCTTTCTCTGTTACTGACTCCCTGCTTTTTCTACAGATTAACAGGTGCTCTAACGTCTCATTCTGTTCTTTACATATCCTGCACTTCCATTCCTCTTCCTCTCTCTTTCCCACTCTTTCTATATTGTCACATCTTAATCTCGCCCACATTTTCATGTCCCTTCCCTTTACTCCCTTCTCCGACCAGTATGCCAGTATACCATGGCATATCCATTATTCTCTATAATATATTTGTACTTCTCATTACAAGTCGATTTTCTTATTTTTTCCTCTTCCTTCCTTAAAATTTCCTTTTTTGAGTTTTCTAGCTCCTCTTTTATCCTTTCGTCCATTCCTTTCACTTCTCTTCGTTCCCTCATCATTGTTATTATGTCTTCTATTACCATATCTCTTAATAGTTTCACTAAATTTTCTCCCCATTTTGTCGGTTCTACGTTTGTTATCGCTCTTATTTCTTCTATTAAGCAATTTTTTGGCCATCTTGTCATCTCTATTCTTATCACCTCTTTAATATACTTTAACGTAGTAGTCTCACCACAGTCACATTAAAAAGTTTATTCTCCGCTCAATCGATGAAAGCTTCGAAATATTGCGAAATATCCTTATAATATAAGTTGTACGTCTTATCGGGATGTAAAAACTTATAAAGTTATGATGAAAACGTCTAATATTATATAATGTTGATCGAACCCTCACTCTTGTATCAGCCTATCCACTCCGGCTACTACGTAGATACTCTGCGTATACGGATATGCACACAGTTACTGTAACTAGTTCTAGTCTGCTAGAGCCATCGAACGAAACAAATGGCAATCAGAAGGAGCGATGTCTGGAGAATACGGCGGGTGGGGCAGGTGTTCCCATTTAAGTGTTTCCAGATATGTTTGTACCGGTTTTGCGACGTGCGGACGAACATTGTCATGCAGCAAAATGACTTTGTCGTGTCTTTCGGAGTATTCCGGCCGTTTTTCTTTCAATGCACGGCTCAAGCGCATCAATTGCAGTCGGTAGCGATCCCCAGTTATGGTTTCATTCGGTTTCAGCAGTTCATAATAAATCACACCCCTCTGATCCCACCAAATACAGAGCAGCGGCTTAGACCCATGGATATTTGGCTTTGCCAGTGATGTTGATGGTTGGCCGGGCTTAACCCATGACTTTCTGCGCTTCGGATTGTCGTAATGGATCCATTTTTCATCACCAGTGACAATTCGATGCAAAAAACCTTTTCTTTTCTCCCGTTGAAGCAGCAGTTCACATGTCAAAAGACGCCTCTCAATGTCCCTTGGTTTCAATTCATATGGGACCCAATGTCCTTCCTTCTGGATTATGCCCAAAGTTTTAAGACGTTTTCCTACCGTTGATAAGTCAACTCCCAATGATGTAGACAAGTCTTGAAGTGTTTGAGATGAGTCTTCATTGAGCAGTGCCTCCAACTCATTATCTTCAAATGTTTTCGGCTGGCCAGGTCGCTCCTTGTCATCGAAGTCGAAATCACCAGCTTTAAAACGTGCGAACCACTTCCGACACGTTTGCTCAGCTAGAACATGTTCACCATACACTTCCACTAAAATACGATGAGCTTCAGCAGCACTTTTGTTCATATTAAAGTAATGAAGTAAAACTCCTCGCAAAAACACTTTATTCGGCACAAATGTTGACATATTCAATAAATTATAAAGTGTTGTTATTTACGATTCAAAAAGAGGTTATGTACAGCAAATGACATTCAATGATAGCTGTTTCACGATGAATACATTACTGCCGGTAACAACGAAATACTGTACTACTTACGCCATCTCTTGTAAAACGCTACGAATTAATTCCAACACCTAATATATATATACACATAAAATATTGTAATAAATACCGATGAATCGGTGCTTCGTATCTTGGAATCGAGGAGACAATATCCAGGTGCTCCATGCATCTCGTGATTCAGTCTGTGCACTTTGTACGATGATAATGTGCAATGTATTGTCAATCGTGTGAATACAAAAAGTGCTGATTTTTTTGCGCGCGTATCAGATTTGGCGCGTCCTTGCAGAATTCTCTCCGCGTGTGCTTATATCGAGACGTGTGATGTAGAGATGACGAAGATCGGTATCGAGATTGATCAGATTTGTCAATGACAGAGTAATTTATACGCATGACACACACACACGCGCGCGCGCGCGCGCGCACACACACACACACACACACACAAATATTGAGTGAAGTAAAAAGTTCTGAGCGTTTTCCGCTAGATGTCTTTAGTGAGCCATATCTCACGATGTATACATCGCTTCGGATCGTACTATACGGCGATTTAAAGGTGACATTACGCTTCAAAAAAAGTTCTTTGACAGTTTTGTGTTTGATGAAGCCAGTTATGTGTTACAGCGTTCCAAAATGGAGGTAAAAAAAGAGAAAATTCGATACATTCTTCAGTACCACTACGATTAAGATGAAATCGTCGAGTCGGACCGGCATGTGAGCACTTATTCCATTGCCCAGGAACTGAAGATTAGCCAGAAAACCGTTTGGAACCATTTGCATAAGGCTGGTCTCAAGAAGAAGCTCGATGTATGGGTGCCACACGAATTGACGCAAACGAACCTTTTGGACCGAATTGATGCCTGCGATTCTTTGCTAAAACGTAACGAAATCGACCCAGTTTTAAAGCGGATGGTGACTGGCGATGAAAAATGGGTCACATACGAGAACAACAGCCGAAAAAGATCGTGGTCCAATTGCGGTGAGCCGGCCCAAACGATCGCCGAGCCCGGATTAACGGCTAAGAAGGTTTTGCTGTGTGTTTGGTGGGATTGGAAGGGAATCATCCACTATGAGCTGCTCCCATCGGGCCAAACACTCAATTCGGACCTCTACTGTCAACAACTGACCAGATTGAAGCAGGCGATCGACCAGAAGCGGCCAGAATTGGCCAATAGGAAGGGTGTTGTGTTCCATCAAGACAACGCCAGGTCGCACACAGCTTTAACGACGCGCCAGAAGCTCCGAGAGCTTGGATGGGAGGTTCTATTACATATAGTCCAGACCCGCCGTATAGTCCAGACCTGGCACCAAGCGATTATCACCTTTTCAAGCATTTGCAAAATTTTCTTGATGGTACAAAACTGGCCTCAAGAGAGGCTTGCGAAAATGAGCTGGTCAAGTTTTTTTTACCAATAGGGACGAGGACTTCTTCAATCGCGGAATTATGAAATTGTCTTTAAAATGGACAAAAGTTATCGAAAAAAACGGCGCATATTTGATCTAAATCGGATAATCCTAACTATGTTAATTTCATCGTCGAAATAAAACGAAAAAACGCTCAGAACTTTTTACTTCATCATATATATATATATGTGTGTGCACAGGTTGATTGATAACTATTAGAGATCCCTTGGTGAGCATATAAGATGTGTCATTGCGAGCAAAATGCTTTTCTGAAGAATTTCGTGCGACAAAACTTGACCAGGATAAGGTAAATAATGAATTGTTTAATAAAGCATTTAATAACAATAAATAATGAATCGTTATCCTTTACAGCCCTCATCAACACTAGACGTCCAATTACTGGTGGTCGAGTGTCCATTTACTAGTAATTTCATTCATTTACTGGCGATTTAGTCATTTTGCTACTTTTTATAAATTAATTCCTCTAATATTATTTGTTGCAATTACATCGAATATTTGTTTCTGCTATCAGACTGATCGTCCATTCGAATCCTATAGTGTCGTTAATAAACGGCACTATAGGATTCGAATGGACTATAAAATGAAAGTATTATCGAAACAAACTTTTTCATTGCTATATAGCTAACGAAAGATATCATTCTGATAGCAGAAACAAATATTCGAAGTAATTGCAACAAATAATATTGGAGGAATTGATTTTTAAAAAGTAGCGAAATAACTAAATCGCCAGTGAATGAATGCAATTATTAGTAAATGGACACTCGACCACCGGTAAATGGATATGTAGTGTTAATGAACGCTGTAAAGGATAACGATTGATTATTTATTTGTATTAAATGCTAGATTTAGAAATCACTGTGTTGCACAAAAATTATAATATTCTTATAGATATGAGTATTGTATTTGTTATTGTGATTTTGTAGAAAATATACGAAGCTTTTTTTTCATCTCAACGAGTCTTACCTTCAAAAGAAAAAATACACACACAAAAGCCCGCTTCGTGAGCGTTTACGTGTGTGGTAATATCATGTTAAACTGCAGTTAAATAAATATCAAACGATAATTACAATGGATTTTCAGTGATCTGATTCAAATCGATTTTTAAGATATAACTTTTTCAAGAGATTTATACTTTTTCAAGATCCTCTCACTTTGTATATCTATATATTCTGTTTAGAAAATTTAACCTGCAAAATGCGATGAAATCCATCAAGAATCGTATTGGATTCTGTTTGATAATGTGGGAATCCTTTAGGATTCAAATTGTATTCGTACATTGGATTCCAATGGCGAATCCACATGAGAATCCAAAATGTACGAGAGTGACGTTTTAATATAGGGCTCCAATGCGACGACCCATTGAATTCCTATCAGGAATTGGGAACAAGTATGAGAATCCAGTTGGATCCCAACGACAATTTCTACCCGGGAAGGTGGATTCGAAGCCGCGCTCGATCCGGCTCGCACTTTCCGCGCGGAAGCAACTACTGTGCCATTCTTTACTGCTTGAACTTTGAACGCGAATAACTCGGTTAATTTTTGTCGCACGGTATTTAAAAAAGAATAAACGCTTTGCTCGCAATTGCACACCCCATATATTCACAAACGGAATCCTAATAGTTGTGAATCGCCCTGTATATATATATATAGCGTACATGGATGTACACGTGTGTGTGGGGCTGTCCCGTCACTGACCCACCTGGAGCTTGTGTACAGTTAACAGTATACTCGAACTCGAGGCTCGCTACGTTGTGTCCAAAATTTAAATTACATTCCTTCTTTATAACGGTGCGGAGTTCTTCCCGACACGTCTGCCGTCGTACGTTATTATTTTTACGGACCGCGGATCTTTCGCTCTCCCGTCGTGTTCTCATATACACAGCGTATTCCTACGATACCCGCGCACAACTTGGGCTGTTTCAGCTCCCATCGTGACCAGATGAGAATTTTACGTGACGAAATGTCAACCTTCCCGGATTTTCATTTACAAAAAACAAAAAAGTTTTTTTTTCCCCACGAGTTACTAAATATCGTGAAGCCAAACGATAAATCGACAAGAAGTGCCAAACTTACCAGTGCTGAATGGAGTTGTCGGGATGGGGGGATAGGCTTGTTATTGATTTAATTGAAAAATTTATTCGATCATTGGCAATATGTTTGAAGTGCTTACTTTTCTTTTTTATTGTTTATGCTGTTTTATTGTTTGCATAGTAGTTGCATCGGGTTGCGAATACAGACATACAGGGTGTACCATTTGAGTTGGCACAACGATGTATCCCGAAAGGGATGTATTTTAAGAAAAAAATATTTGAAAAGAGAGTTTTACAGTTTTACGGAGAAAAAAAATTATGGTGTTTGCTATTTTTTATTTGATGCCAATTTTCAAGGTTTTTTCAAGGTCAACTTTGGTTTTTTGTATAGGAAACAAGATTCTCTAATTTCAGAATCATTCGTTGCATAACACAATCGGTAACTTTTGTGAAAATTTTTTTTTGTGTTTCTCTTAAATCCGTTAAGATATTTTTGATATTCAACCAGACAGTTACAATTTTAACTAATATTTACTAAATATTCTACTAATTGTACAGTAAGTTTTACCAATTTACTGATTTTACCGAATTCACGAGCTGTACTGAAGTTACTAATTTTTTCGAATTGACTAATTTTACTGAATTTACTAATTGTACTGATATTGCTAATTTTTTGTACTAAATTTACTAACCTTACTCATTTTTCAATTAATTTTACTGAATTTATTAATTTTACTAATTTACTAAATTTACTAATTTACCCATTTTTAATAAAATATTGAAAAAAATATTTTCGTAATATTTTTAATATCTTTGAAAATTGAAGGCAAACCAAAAAAGAAAAAAACTCGGCCAAAAGTTGCTCATTGTTGATACGCAAGACAGGATGCGAAAATTAAAAAATGTTGGTTCCCATGTAAGAAACTAAAGTTGACCTTGAGATAACCTTGAAAATCGCAACAAAATAAAAAATGAAAAAAATTTCGAAAAAAGACTCACAGTATTGATACAAATTTACAGCCTTAATTTGCGGGAGAAAATCAATCCTTTTTTTTTTACGCACACAGGTGAACATCAAGCAGCGTAGCACATGAAAATTATTATGCCAAAACGAAGATGGAGCTTCGGAGCATGTGGTCTCGTACTCCTCTGCCTCGCTGGAATTACGAAAAACACATTTGGTAAGTTTACCAATAAAACTTTGGCGGGTTCACGGGGAACCGAGCGTTTTCTTGAAATTCATGTATTGGCATCGTCACATTATTTTTTTGTGGAAATTATTTTTCCAAATGTAAAAAGTAAAGGAAGTACATCAAATGATAACGATGTCGCGCTTATTTGGATCGTGACAGGCGTGCCCGTGCGGGAGTGCAGATCGAAGAGAGAGGTCGAAATAGAAAACACAAATTGGACTCGTTTGGCTGATGAATGGCTCCAGGCAAAGGAGAGGGTCGAGAATCAGTACGGGGTCGTTTTGTTGCCCGAATCGAAATTTCGGGACTTGCCGGCCATCGGAACTTCCAGAAGTGTGGAAATGAATGCGGATACGCTAAAAAGAGTGAGTCGAATTCCATCGAGATAGATATTTATGTGAAAAGAATTTGCCACGGTCGAAGCTTCTCGACAATTCGTTATGCAATTGCAACACGCTTTTGTGCAGGGTTTCGTAGCGCTATTGGGAATCCTCATAATTTCGCTTTGTCCGTCATTCATATACGGGGTGTCCCGTTTGTCTTGAGACATCGAAATAACTCGCGAACAATGTGGTAAATTAAAAAATCCCGCGATCTATTGATAATTAACCTTTTATAATGTCGCTGAAGATTGCATCGTTGGAATGCAACGAAATATTTTTGTTCCAACGTTCCCGAATTTCCTTTGACAGATTTGAGCTACGAAAATCTCGCGATCATTTTTTAGGCTCCTTATTTAGCGATCTACAACCTAAGTCTACAGAATAGGACTCAATAACAATAAAAAAAAAGGAATTTGAAGAAATCGATGTGTTGCAACGATGCAAACTTCAAACCATCCAAGTTCTCACAAAATCTCATATTGACATTTAATCTTTTTTCATATCAATGTCACACAACGTCTACAAACCGTTCCATATTTTTTTTTAATGCAATTCATGCAAAGTAGATGGCGTTGCGTAAAGTTTGGGAAAATCGAAAGAAAAAAAAATCACAAATCAATCGGTTTCACATCGTAGTTTCGGAGATTTTTTATGTTCAAGTTGAACCTTTATCCATTTGCACATATGACACCTAATAAACAACTGTAGGGACAAAAATAATACCGAGATTTTTAATTTAAAAAACTAGGCAAACCGTAATTATAGCGTTAGGAATGTCTTGTGAAATAATCAAGTAGTTTCTCTACTTCGTTCATTAATAATACTCGAAAAGAGATTAGAATTGTAAGCTCGAACGGTTTGTTTTTGGACATTAAGGGGTTACACCACCCTGAGAGGCTAGAATAAGACTCGATATTCATGAATATTTTGTTGCTAAACTAATGCATCTTTTTTATTTCTATCTTTACACTCTTTTAGTACATGGTTTCAGCTTCTTAAATGTATTTTTTTAATCTAAAAATATTGATGAATGGAGAAGATACACGCCTCCGCGCGCGTCAAGTTTTTTTTTTCACCTTTAATCTGCGGGAAACCTAATGTCCTCCCGGTTCATCTGAAACATAAAAGAATGAAAATATTTTGTCGAGTTAGGTTAAATACACGGCGCTATATAGGATTTTCTGGAAAAAAAAAAGAAAATGGATTTTTGGTATCACGCAGAAATTTATGTTTGTTTTACACATAAAATTTCTACCTAAAAACATTGATTAAACAAAAACGGTTAACATTCGAAAAAAAATTCTACCTACGGATTGAGATAATTATGTTAAAAATGTGTGGTATAAATTTCAAATCAATCGGAATTGCTGTTGTTGAGTTATCTTTCCCGCAAATTCGAAAAATGTCGATTCGAGAAAAACGCGTTTAAAGTTTTGACGCGGCCTTAACAGTAAAAAAAAACATTGAAAATTCGTGACATACCTTGTTGTTTAGTTAATCGGTGATTCCTGCTCCATATTGGGGTCTTTCCTCAGCAAGTTATTGGTCCTCGAGAGATAATCTTGACTTTGGCCGAGCTGTTCTAGCTACTTTTGTAGTTTCTTGCGTGGGTTTTTCAGCAAGCGATATACGGTGCACGTCTTCGTCATTACACATGTCATAAAAATCACTTCCGATGATTATGTTTAATACGTGTAACATTAATAAAATATTACTATAGCCATCATCATAAATACACATGTAGCGATGTAAGTAGCTATTTCAACTACTTTCATACCACTGAAACTTATTTTCGATGCGATTTTCCATATCATAGCGTTTATGCTTTCGTTACAGTTTTGATTATATCCTCCTAAACCTCCAATTAACAATGGAATTGGACCTTCCAAGAAGAAATCTATGCTCGGGTACTAGTTTCATAGAAGCGAAGGGTGAATCTATCTAAAGGAGCGCTGCGCAGTGCGATAGAAAAAAAAAATATCTTTGTTAATATTGTAGGTACAGACGTCGCATTCAGCTTAAAATTTTCTTTAAGGTTCAAACCATGAGAAAAAAATTAAAGCAAAAAATCGATTTTTCGTAAATTTCAGGGTGGTGTGACTCTTTAATGAAAATTGTAGATTAAACGTGGTGGCACCGCGTTGGCTGGCTCTTTCGAGTGAGCTAGTCACAGTCAAACATCAACTGGTGGGAATTTCAAAATAATCGGATGTTTAAAACCTGCATAGTATTACAGAATTTGAAGTTTATAATACAATATACTTATTCGTTTGCTCGACATTTTTAACGTTTTCTCGACTTTGCCGAATAAAAAACTATAAAACGTTGTAGGTTGAACGTTTTTCACCATGTAAATAACCTGGAGCCGACGATCCTTTAGCTATAGTCAGTCGTGCAAATGGCAGATAATGCCGCTGTTGCAAAGTCTCTCGGTTATTTTTTCTTCGATAAAATTGCAACATATTTATATTTGAAATGAAAAAATGATAATTTTTAATATAATTTCCCGGCTTAAAAATATTTTTCAACAATATTATGAGTTGGAAATTGCCCAATAATAATTTATTTTTACGTGAAATTTGATTTGCAAGAAGTTGGAAGCCTGCCAAAAACTCATTGTATTTTCATCCCCATTCTCGCAGCTGAAGAACGATATCGAATTTCGAAATCGAAAATCGGAAAACAGCGAAAATCATTAACTGATTTTCGCTGATAATTACGTAAAAAAAAACTTTCCAGTATACTGGTAAAAAATTTCGAGCCAAGTTATCGAACTTTTAACAAAAAATTGCCACTTTAAATATCGTCTAATTTATGCAGCACTTTATAGAGATGACATGCTGGTCACATTTCTATCTAATAATTAGTATACTAAAAAACTCTGGATGTCTGATATATATTGCTCAAAGCATGTAAAAAATTATGAAGATTCCGTAACGACATTAAAAACAGGGGTTCAACGAATGTTTAAAGAAAAATATTAATGACAAAACTTAGAAAAATCTAACTGGAAGAAGAATTTTCGTAACCGCGACTTTTCAGAGAATATGTCAAAATGTCTAAATCTACAAAATTTCTGGAAATTTTTTCATTCCCGTTTATCGTTGGGTATAATAATTCATTGGGTAAATATTCGGATATGTCACTCCTGTCAGAATCGAGCTGATTTTTTTTTGTGTGGTTTCTTACAGTTAAAAAACACCATATTTAATATTATTATGGCAGCGCATCAACAAAAACAATTACCAAGAGGGTAATTCTATACTTTAGCATCGAGGCCACGAATCGTGGAATCGTGGGGTGCGTAGAACACTGGGGTGGGCGGAGGGCACCTCGGATGGGTGCGTAGAACGACATTGTTTTTGTTGATGCGCTGCCATAATAATATTAAATGTGATGTTTTTTAACTGTAAGAAACCAAACAAAAAAAATCAGCTCGATTCTGACAGGAGTGTCACTTCCGAATATTTACCATTGATTGTAACGTATTTTTATTAAGCGCCACTGTAATCTACTAATGATTTAAAAATGCCCTGGCTTATGCGCCTACAAAATACGGCCCTCCTCGAAAGGAATACCTTGATGCATTCTATCACTTATCCTTCATCCCCCCGATTGATTTGTTTGCAAATGTTTACAATGTACAGGCACCCAACGTTTACAGTTTTATTATATGTATTAATTGATAATTATAATAATAATCACTATGAATAATTATCACCGATAATAAGAATTGCAATAATTATATCTGTTGATAACTATTACCAATAGATAATCATAGACGTTGGGAATGTTAATATCAATAATGAATGATAATTATCAGTGTTTGTTTCGGTTTGTTTGGTATAATAATAATCATTATCAATAATACATTATTATCAATAATTATTACCACTAATAATATTCACAATAACGATCTATCGATAATTATTACCAATCGATAATCATAGCCGTTGGGAATATTGATAATAATAATTGACGATAATTATCGGTGTTTGTAAAATACTGTGTTTCAAAAGAAAAAAATCTACAGATATTACAGAAAGTGTAACTATTTCATGGCATTGAAAGTGTAATCAGACTTTTCGGGTGATAAAAAAAGTATATGCAAATAATATGAGTTGCTCTGGCTCTTTCTCTAACTTTTTCACTCACATTCTCACTATCCATCCATCCATCCATCCATCCAAACCAAACCAAACCAAACAAAATCTCAACAAGCTAAACCAAACCTCAACAACCCCAAACAAACCCAAACAAACCCAAACGAACCTAACCAAACCCAAACAAACTCCGACAAACCCAAACAAACCTCACCAAACTCGAACAAACCTCAACAAACCCAAACAGACCTCAACAAACCCCAACAAACCCAAACAAACCTCAACAAACCCCAACAAACTCAACAAACCCAACCCCACCAACATTGTATACACCAAAATTGAAACTTACAACTTGTAACCACAAATGGCTCTACATGTAATGCAGCATTTTTCAACAAAGCACAAGCATTTAGCATCGCGCAGCTCCCTCCCCCCCTGCTACAACACGGCGGCTGTGGAGTGGGGATAGCGTAAGTTTCGTGTGACATCTCGCTAAATCGGACCCCCTATATACATCTTTAAAAGTATTTTCAATGCTAAAAAAGAAAAAAAAGCGTCGCTCCGATTTGCAAACTTTTAAAAATGAATTGAATTTTGTATTCATCATTACGATAATGCGTGTACTCAATAACGGGCTACGGAACTCCAGTACATCAATCCGTGGTCCAACAAGCGGCTATCTTTTTTTTTCGTTTTTTTCGGTACGTAACAAGTTTAGTGATCTTCCGCGTATCCGGATTCTCACTTTACGTATTAATATCCACGTACGCTCTCACTTTTAACGCCGAAATACACTTTCACCGCGAGACGCGACGATACGACCGCGGAAGTGCGAGTCGCGACGAAGCCTTCTCAGAGCGTTGAACTTGGCAAAAGTGGAGATTCGTGGAAAATAAAAGTCTTGAAGGAAAAATGAACTAAAGAGTTAGGCCACTCTAGAGCAAGAAAAAATCGGCATATTTTGGGTATTTTTTTAGCAACATGATAAAATAAAACGAAACTCCGTGCACGGGTCTTTATTATATTATTAATGAACTATGCAAGATAAGTTTTTTGTAGTGATTAATAACAAAGTAGCGGCAGCACAGCATTTCTACGCTGACGCTTTTTTTTTAACGCTCCACGGACAAAAACGTAGCTCATGCCGTTTTCAACCTGGAACAAAAAAACCAAAATTTTATCGATTGTATATGAGAACAGCCACAGAAGTGCGTAGGATTTTTTCAATATATTGATTTTTGCCAAAGTGCCGCATTTTAGAAAAAAAAAAGGAGATAAATTTCAGGGAAAAAATCACCAGCTAATTGTTTATAACGAAAAAAAACTATGCAATATAATTTTTAAAAATCCTACGTACTTCTGTAGAGAATATAGTTATAAATGTACAGTTACATTTTCACATTGATTGGTGAAGATCTGTTCGAGCGATGCTTCCGGCCAGTTGAAAAACGGGCTTTCGAGAAAAACGCGTTTCAGTAAAAGGCGTAAAGCTGTATCAAAACTCGTCAATACAAATTTTTATTTTCCTACCGAAAAATACCTTCTAAACCTTAGAAAAGTCGAAAAAAAATTAAATTCGAAATATTTCCACACGGGAATTATTTCCCTTCCTGTGGAAAAATTGTATTCGAAGAATCTGAACGTTTTGTCTACTTCTTTTTGTCATTTGTTTTGTCACCGGAGAGAGTAGTAACTTTATATTGAAAATTGCAGATGAATTATTCCCGAATGCTCTGGGAAATGGAGACGGTCCAGCCAAGTGGTCATCTCTCGCTCTTCGTCGACAAAGCGATGAGGTTGTTGGACCTGAGGCAAGTGATGGTCGAGATCGAGACCTCGATAATGTCGAAGGTTTCTTGCACCGCGTGCAAGGTCGGCGCCGGCCTCCTCCAGCATTACATTAAAATTGGCAAAACCGACGAGGAAATCATGTCCTCGATATTCAATTTCTGCGTTTCACTGAAGATCCAAAGTCCCCGAGTGTGCCAAGGTGTCACCGCGTTGTTCGGGGTGAGGCTCAATCATTTGTTTTGTTTTTATTTTTACGTTTCTTCTTTGTGAAGCATGGAGTACAGGAGTCCAAAGTCTATGGGGTAAGCGGTAGAAAAAAGCGTATTGCGAAAATATAAAAAAATTCAAGTAGAAAATGTCTCCACCGGTGTCGCGACGATAACGAGTGACCGACCAATATAATAACAGCTGGAGCACAAAGCAAAAGTGACCGCGACACTCCGAACAATCCTAAAAAGAGTAAACATTGAAAAGAATCTCTCATCTATAAAATTAATTCTGAAAACTGTTTTTTTTTTGTAACGTACTTGCTGTTAAACCGGAAACCGGGAACACGAAAATCGCAAGCGTTTGAAAAAACGAAGATAACAATTCACAGATTGGAAGAATTAACATTGAGATTGGTACTTTGTTGAATTGTCAATTACTTTGACCCCACTCGGAAACAGTTTTAAGTTATTCGTTTCGTTGGAGCTAGCTTTTGAACAAACCCAACCAAAACCCAAATAAACTCGTTTTCAGTTTAACGTCGTTTTACTTAGTAAAAACTAGTTGTGACTGAACGCTTTCCTTACAACTAGTTTTTCCTAGTAAAAACTAGAATTTATCTTTAGAGACCCAAACTTTGACCTCATTAGGAAACAATTTTAATTGAGTCCTTCCGTTACAGCTAGCTTCTGGATCAAACGCGTGTTCAATTTAAACGCGTTTTACCTAGTAAAAACTACTTCCGTCCAGACGCCTTCATTACAATTAGTTTTTCCTAGTGAAAAATAGGGTTTTTTGCTTAGAAACCCAAACAAACCCAAACTTTGACCTCATCCGGAAACAATTTTAACGGTTTCCTTTCGTTAGAACTAGCTTTTGAGGCAAACCCAAACAAACTCGTTTTTAGTTTAAACGCGTTTAACTAGTGAAAACTACTTTTGTCCGAACGCTTTCGTAACAACTAGTTTTTCTCAGTGAAAACTATAATTTATGTTTAGAAACCCCAACAAACCCAAAATTTGACCTTATCCGGAAACAGTTTTAACTGATTCATTTCATTAGTTCTAGCTTTTCCCAGTTAAGCTGAGTTCTAAGTAACATACCAATATATCTATCAATAAATTCTAGCTTCTACCAGGACAAAATAGTTGTGACAAAGGCGTTCAGTAAGAACTAGTTTGTAATAGGGAAAACGTGTTCGAACTGAAAACGGGTTTTAACTGTAACACAAACACGATTTGACGTTTCGCTAAAAACATATGAATGACTTTTTATTTTTCTACACTCTGCTTCACATTATACCCGTATTTTTATTGCATACTTTCGTTCAATATCGAAACCAAATTGAGATTATGTTCTTGTAGAAATAACATACGCATATAGATAACATATTGGACGCGACCTGCACCAGCATCTCTCGGGTAGATATTTATTTTTTAGAATTTTGCAGACGCCTTGAAGTACGAAGTTTGGACTCCTGAACTCCAACCTCCGTATTCAGTTTGCTTGTGCAACGCATTCCTGAATAGAAGCGTGTGCGGTTTTTCTCTCGCAACATTAGTACGGAAGCTATCTAGCGTGAGGCAGCCAGTGAGAGAAAAATAGAGAGAGAGTGAGAGAAAAACAGAAAAAAAGAACGTGCGAAAGAAAGAAAAAAAATAACGAAACTGCGAGCTCGGAACTTTCTACTTGTAAATTTGCGTCGACGGTGATTTCACCGATCACACATTGTGCTCGAACGCGTCTGCCGGGCATTATACGTGTCCGTGCTCACGCGAACCTGTAACAAGATCGCCAAGAAGTCGCGTCTACGTATGCCTGCAATTGATCGTCGATCGTTGATCGATTGGTGAGTGTCGGGTCAACGTTGCAGCACTGATCACGAAAGGAGTGAAAACACTCGTTATTTACTTCAGACGTTGATTAGTATAATATAGTAATAAACTATTCGGTACCCGGTATGCTACAGTAATACAGTATAGCTATACAGGGTGTACCGTTTGACTTGGCCCAATCAAATATCTCGAGAGGACTGCATTTTAGGAAAAAAAAATTTCGAACGACAATTTCATAGTTTCAAGCAACAAAAATGATGGTGTTGGTTATTTTTTATTTAATAAAGTTTTCAAAGGTATTTCAACGTCAACTTTAGTTTTTAAAATGGGAACCGATATTTTTTATTTCAGAATCATTTTTCGCCTAACAAAATAGGTATCTTCTGTTTAAAACCTTTTTTTGTATGACTTCAATTTCTCAAGATATTAAAAAATTTTAACAAAATATTTTGTTCTATATTTTAGTTGATAGTAGTAAATATTTTTAAATTAGTAAAAATGAGTAAATGAGTAAAATTATTAAAATTAATGAATTAGTACAAATTAACAGATTTTTCAAATCAATAAATTAGTAAAAATAAACAATTAGTAAAATTAGTAAAATATATCGGAAATATTAGTAAATTAGTGGAATGTTTAGTAAATATTAGTTAAAAAATTACCTGTCTGGTTGAATATTCAAAATATCATGAAGAATTCAAGTCGAAGAGAAAAAAGTTCCAAACAAAACTTACATATTTTCTTACGCAATAATAATGATTCTAAAATAAAAAATATTGTTTCCCATTACAAAACCGAAATTGACCTTGAAATAACCTCAAAAATGACTACCAAATAAAAAATAACCAACGCCATAATTTTTGTTCCGTAAAACTGTGAAACTTTTGTTGGAAACATTTTTCTCCTGAAATGCATCTAACAATTGCGCGTTTACCACTGTCAGTTACTGAACTACCATATAATGCGGCAGCCCAGTTACATAGTATTGAATTATAGAGCAGCTGTACTATTTACTAAAAGACTATACAATACAGTAGCATAGTAGAGTACAATTATTCTAAGATATTATTTTGAGAGTCTAGGGATAAAAGAGTAAAACAATGTACCGTTATTGTCCGCAGGCTGAGCTGATCTACGTTCTCAAACAAGTGAATTTAGGGCCGTCTCAGATATGCAGCTTCGTGATCGGCGGTGAGGCTTGTGACGACGAGTACAATCCGGAACACGAGTGGGACGTTGCATTTCCACCGGTGAAAAAACCACCTGTAAAACCGCCTGTAGCACCAAAGGGAGGTGCGCCCACCTTCAAGGTTCTCCATATATCGGATACGCATTACGATCCTTACTACCAAGAGGGCACGAACGCCGAGTGCAACGAGCCGTTATGCTGTCGTCTGACGAACGGTCCGCCATTGACGAGTGCAGCGGCAGCCGGACGTTGGGGCGATTACCGAAAGTGCGATACGCCCAAGAGAACGATCGACCACATGATGAAACACATAGCGGAAAAACATCCTGTGAGTATGAGAGGCGATGATAAAGAGTGGACAGTTCTTTGCATTGGCGTAGGCAGCATTTTTTTCTGGGGGAAAGCAGAAGGGGCCGCTTTTGCAAGAACTGATTTTCTTCACAATAATCGTTTTTTAAAGTAAAATTTACACAATAGTTGATAATCACGTAACACCCATGAAATATGGACCGTGCTTGAATCACGCATCCATGTTAACATTAATATCAAACTCTTTCAATACCTTAAAAAATAATCATCCAATTTTGCATGATTCTTTAATCCAGTTACCAGTCTTTAAACTTTACTTTCAATAGGTACTCAATTAAATAAGTCGTACTTTTCTATTTTTTTTCTGTAAATTGGCCCAACACTTTTTCACCTGGTATTTTTTTCTTGACAATTTCATTCTCAATGAACCGCAGTGATATATAAGAGAACCGTTTCTTAATCATTGTACTTCTAAGCCACATTTTCATCTGCCTCATGGCAGAAAAACTTGTTTCACTGCCGGCGGAGCTCGCTGGCAGTACTATTGCTGCTAAAGTTCTACTAAAGTTTATATAAGTGAGGGCAGTACTTCTTTTGAGTATACTTTCTTTAATATTCAGCATTTATTTCATCATTTTTACATTGAAGTATGGTTTTCATGACATCGCTTTAACTTTTAAGGCTGATGTATCAATTATTGAGAGGGGAAAACCCTTTACAATGTTCAAAAATTCGTTTTTTTTCACATATTTCGAAAGTATGATATATTGAGAGTATACTGGAAAATCGAAAAATCGAAATATGAAATATTTACGAAGTTATAGCACATCGTCGAGAGCGCGCCGGGGCCACTTGCTGTGAACTAGGGAAACTTTGAACGCGATTATCTCGAAACAGCATTTTCAAAAACTGCTCATGTTATAGCTCAAAAAGTTATTGATCGATCTGGCAGAAATTTTGGGAGGTTTCTCACTATAACATTATCGGAAGGATATACCTAAAGTATATCCTTCCGTAAATAAATTACCTTTTTGGGGTAAAAATTGTTGAGAAAATGGTCAAAAATATGAAAATTTGATTAAAAAGCCTACCTAATTTTTAATTTTATAGTTTCTTATATTTTTATTGGTATATCCTTCCCCTACACATGCCAAAAATCGAAAAATATTTTCGATTCCAGTTCCGGATCAATAGAAAACATCAGACAAATAAAGCACTTTTCGATATCATGCAAAAACGCCTAAAGGAATACCTTATAACGCCGCCATTTTTTTTTTATTTAAAAAAAATTAACACTTGAAAGTTGTAATAAGATAAAGCAAAATTTTTTAAACGATGCGATTATTTTATCACCTTTAAAAAAAATCATGAAAAATGACTCGTTTTCGGGCGTCTAAAGAGTTTGACCCCCTTAAGATGTTTCAATAATTATTGATGGAATCCGCTCCGTTCTTCATATCCAATTATATTATAGATATTATCTACTAATTGGTAGTAAATATTGGTCTTTCAGTATTCTTCTAGTTGCTTATCGCCCGGCAAATCTAATGTATTGCCTTTGCCCACCATTGACTTAATTGCCTAATTTGAATATCTATTTAATTTGAGTTATGAAATAGCAATTTTTCATACAAATTACGAAATTACGACGAAGGAAATAGTTCAGGTTTTATAAAATTATTTCTTTATGCTTACTTGGATGAAACTTAAATAACATTAATCGATTTTCAGACTTAAACTATTTTGGATCTATTTTTTCTGTGTGCCCACCCCAGCCCCCCTAGCTACGCCAATTGTTCACTGTCCATGAACTGAGTTACAGACAGAGCTCGTTTTGTGCTATGCGATCGATCGAATCAATATTTGTTTCTGCCAATAACTATTAATTCCGTCGTTGCGTTCGTAGGACATCGACTACATACTGTGGACGGGGGATCTTCCACCTCACGACGTGTGGAATCAAACTCGCGAGGAAAACTTGAAAGTTCTGCGGGAAACGGTGACCCAGATGATTGAAACTTTTCCCCGCGTGCCCATATTTCCCGCCTTGGGAAATCACGAGAGCTCACCAGTCAACAGGTACACAATCGTTGATCAGTTTCAATCGGAAATATGGGAATCGAGAGACGTATCGTTGATATCTCTGTAAAAAATTATGCTAAAAAATGGCCAAATTTTTAAAGATTTAAAGATTAAAGATTTTAAAGATTTTTAAAGATTTTAAAGATAAATGGTCAAATTTTTAAAGATTTATTAGGAGATTAATTTTAACAAAATAAATTGATTATTTTGATAAATATCTCAGTAACTGAAAATCTGGCAACGTCGCATATGAAGCGTACCCACATTTGTGCGCCGCGATAGGAATTTCAAAAAATGTATTATACCCAATTCACAGCGCTCGAGATTAAAATACATGTATAGGGGATGGGAGAAATAAATTAAATTTGTATCGCTTGGAAACAACAACAATTTATTAATTACGTATATATAAATATATAATACAACAATGTAATACGTCCATAGTTTTCCACCGCCTTTCGTTCCCAAAGAAGATAAAATAAGCTGGCTGTACGACGAGCTCGACGATCAATGGAAACGATGGCTACCCGCTGGAGTCTCGCACACTGTGCGCCGTGGCGCTTTCTACTCGGTCCTCGTGCGTCCCGGCTTTCGGATACTCTCGGTCAACATGAATTACTGCAACAACAAAAATTTCTGGCTCCTGTTGAACAGTACAGATCCGGTGAGCGAGCTACAGTGGCTCGTTTACGAGCTACAAGGCGCCGAGATAAATGGCGAGAAGGTTCACATAATTGGCCACATACCGCCCGGACATTCGGATTGTTTGAAAGTCTGGTCCAGAAATTATTACAACATTATCAACAGGTGGGAGACAGCCTGCGATCGGCATTCCCATCTTTCGACCTTGGGACGAACACGCTCTCGTTTTTTATGAACGTTAAGAAAATGTGACAACATATCGCTTCTTTTTTTTATTCAGATACGAATCGACCATTACCGCTCAATTCTTCGGACACACGCACTACGACGAGTATCAGTTGTTCTACGACACCGCCGACTTTGGTAGACCTCTTAGTATCGCTTACGTTGGACCCTCCGTCACGCCCTACTCCGATCTCAACCCCGGATATCGGATATACTACGTGGATGGTGATCATGATAAGACAACGAGGGTGAGTGTTACTGCACGTATACGCAACGGTCCCACTGATGATAGAGACTTTACATCGGACTGACGGATTGATGTGACATTTTTGTGAATATGGGACCCGAAAACAACGCTCAGGAAAGGAGGAAGAGGGCGTACAATAATGTATACTTTGCTATTTTATTTCCTATTGTTGCAATACCAATTCGGAATCGTCAAGATTCGTTTAACGTCCTGAATGAGTTTTTCCAATACCGAGACTCAGCTAAATCACTTTTCCGCGTGCGAAAACGATAGACTCACCCGGTTACGTCAAGATCCTTAGGCTCGATTTCGCGACAAAATTGACAAATCTTCAGCTATTGGCTCTCCTTGTAGTTGCCATTGCGTTGCTAACAGGACAGGGTTTTTTTAATACGTCCTCAATCCTAGAACTTATGTGTCATTTTTTCTACCTTCTGACTCATGACTGGGGCAGATACCCACCCCACGAGTTTATTGTCGGCACAATCGCTCCATTGAGCAGTAAAGGGAAACATAAGTATACGAATCTCTTCGTTTTTTGACGAGGATGAGGATGGTGTAAAGCAAATTCGATTTGATTAAAATTTATTTAGTGAATAACCCATTTAAACGCGGACATCGGCCGAAAATCAGCGAAAATCGCATTTTTTAAACAAAAGATTATTATTTTTTCTAATTAACAGATTCTCAAATCTCGCACGGCGTTTTGAAGAAAAAACATAGAGGTTATCCAAAAAAAATGGTTGAACTATATTCCGTTAGAAAAGTATATTTATTTCGGGATATGAAAATGGGAAAAATACGGAATTTGTAAATACGGGAAAAGTCAATGGACACGCAACAACAAAAAAATGTTTGCAGAGGATCTTGGTATATTTTTAACTTTGTTTATTGAGAAAATAGTATATAATTAATACTGATGATAAAAATGAGAATATAAAAAAATTGTACATTCAACTCATTCTACTGTCGCGCCAATGCAACAATGCACCGTCCTGTGCTCCTCGCAGACGGCCCTTTGGCATCGTTGGAAAAAAAACCTGAACCTTGCGATCATTTGCTCTTAGACAGAGTGCACATCTCGGCGCTTTTTTGGCCCAACCCTTGGTACTGTTAGTTTTTCTTCCCGCCAGATGGTACTGATGAAAACTTACAAGTCTCGCCGGAGATTCGGAATGAGTAGCCTTGCTCGAAGATGAGGCTCGATTAGAGACTTAACGAGACTTTTTACGAAGGTCCTCCGATCCATATTTTCAAGATCCGCGTTGAAATTGTGGAGGTTTATCGCCTTAATTTTTTTTCAAATAAAATATAAAATATATTGCTTTAGATAATATATATGACCATTTGCAATTAAATTACTCAATAATACGTAAAATATATTGATTCTGGTGAAGAAAAAAGTAATAATCACTTACCGCCACGAAACACCAACTGCAATTTTAGACCGGGGTAGATACCCACCCCGGACACTCTTGAGAACTGTTTTGCCTGACAACCAGCGAGCAAATAACGCCAGTGTCGGCCTGCCCTCAGAGCCGAATAGTGAAACTGAATTATGATCACGGTTCCCAGTTGACAATGTCCATTTATACCTTAGGAGCGCACTTTAAAACTCGACTGGAGTGAGTTCCTACCTCATACCCCCACAAGCATACACCTATTGCTCGTTCAAGAATAAATAGAATCAATTCGCTGTATTCTCAATTCACACGTCAATTACACGTCATTATACGCCAACATTTGGATGATTCGCAGTTGGTCGTCGATCACGAGAGTTGGATAATGAATCTCCGCGATGCAAATCGCGACGGCTATCCGTTATGGTACAAGATGTACAGCGCTCGTCAGGCCTATCAAATGCCGTCCCTGTTGCCCAAAGATTGGGACGCCCTCATCGACAAAATGACTGACGACCAGCCCACCTTCGATTTGTACTACAAGTAAGTTGACATATTCGCAAATCTTTTCCCTATACGAATAACACTTATATCGGCAATGTGACGTTTGTATCGTCGTATGCAGGCATTATAACAAAGATTCGCCATTACGAACGCCATGCGGGAACGAGTGTCGCAAGAGGCTACTCTGCGATCTTCGAAGCGGCCGTAGCCAAGATCGCAAAGCCCTGTGCGAGCGGGTCGAGTCCCGAATCGACGGGGCAACTCGTACAACGTGGCGCGAATGGATTTACAACGGTCTAGCAATGTCGTACGTAAGAGAGTGGTGGATGGCGACTTACTACAACGGTGACACTTATACTAACAATGTTGGACCACCGGAAAAGGACAGCATGCCCCATCCGAGTACACCCGCCGGTGCTGCATCGCAAACCGGATTGTGAAACTTTCCATTGCACCGACACCCAATCACCTCGTTCCTCTTTTTCTTCTACCAACTTAACCAACTTCGTTTCGTTCGACTCACACGAACTCACGTGCAAATCTGGAAAGTCCACTGGTCGGGCAAATTCATTTGCTTCTTTCGTCAAACGCACTGCTATCGTCAGTCTGTTACGAAGATAAAAATGCGATAGTGGTAATACTCTTAACTTTAGGGACAAACCGCAATACAAGTGAATGAAAATCGACATGCCTTTCAGAACCCCGCCACCAAAATCGTTCCAACTTTCCAGACGTGTACATGAAATCGCGTGGCTCAACTATCTCTGCATTCTCTCTCGTTTCTTCTCTATTTCGCCTTGGTAACTGAGCCCGTCAATACATTAGTGCTAACTGCGTACGCTGCGGAAGTAGAATTTACAATGACCTAACGATAGTAATAATACCTTAACGGGTTACATACCTCCAGCCGTGCCGAAAATCAGTCTTTCGGAAACTTTTTTTTAAAGTATAAATCCTAAAAAATCGAAGAAAAATTCATCAGAATTTATTGATTCGTACTTTAATTACATAAACTGTTTTTGTTTGTTGAACAATAATTTCGTGCTCATGGTCTGCACGGTTACTGCATCGCAGGTTGATGGATCTGAAAAATCCAAGAAGATTCTTGCAAAGTAATCTTATCGTTATAATTTGTTGAGCCAATTTTATTGATTACGAGAAAAAAAACAAGTAATCATATTTTAAAGTCAACATTCAAATGTTTATGAAAAATGCTAAAAAAAATACCTCGGAAGGCTATACATGTATTTTCGAAAATAAAAAGAAAAACGCATTAAAAAAGATTAAAAACTGTTGTAAAGATATTAAAAACTCGTTGAGAGTAGAGAGAATAATAATCGACTTTTTAAATGCCGGAGGCATGTTACCCCTTGAGCTCGTTTAGCCTGGCTGAATGCTTTTGTCACGGCGTGGACGAAAAATAATCGATGCAACAATGATGAGAGCCTGTTAGATGAGCTAGTCCAGTGATGCGATAACTAACGCGGTGACCAATTGCAATACGTGCGACAATCATTCGCATTAAGAATGATTAATTAACTGAGCAACGATTTAGAGATAACACGCATGAAGAATGGCCCGAAAAATTGCCACAAGTTCAAGGTCAATCTCAGCGATGTGACACGATATTGTTTATACGTGTGTGTTTCAGGCGTTTCTTCGCGAAGCACATTGCAGCCGGCCAGTAGAGAAACATAAATCTCGTCGAGCGGTGTTACCCGATAGGACTTATTATTATTATTATTATTATTCTTATTTTTACATTCGGGAGTATCCGCAAAGCTTACAGCCAGTCAGGCGATTATTGAGCTGTTAAAATTTGCATCTTTAGTGATGCAATGATTTTCTCTTTTTCATTTATGTATTTCTTCATGGCTGGCCTAAATCGTGTTTCGTAGATACAGATTGTGGATATCTCTGATGAGGATTCTGAAATAACGTTTGGATGATTTTTTTAAGGTGTTAGGCTACTGTGACAATACGAAAATCCGGATTATTACAAAAAAATAATTTCGAAGGAATAAGTGAGATGATTGAAAAATCATTCGGACAATTTATTTGTGCGTACATTAACGAAAGTATGTACCAATTTTCATAACAAAAATATTTATAATTAAAGGAGTTATAAACAATCTCGTGAAGGACCTTTGAACGTGAGGGGCTCAACGGTGTACTTGATTTTCGCCACCCGTTTGATCATAAACGAAAAAAAAACAGTTTTTTTTTTCTTGAAATAGATTATCTTGGCTAAGACTTGACCGAGCTTTTTATCGTTATCGTGTTTCAATCATCAAAAAACAAATCGTTGATTTTTTTTTTCAATTTTTCGTGGAAGCATGACATTAGTGTTAATAACTAATGAAAACAAATGTTAAAAAGAAAAACGTCGTTCACGACTAAACTACTATTACACTGAATAAGTGTACTAAATTTCAAGTCAATCCGTTCATTGAATGTCGAGAAACCGTGTACACAGTTTTGAAAAACATAGCTTCGAGAAAAAGGCGTTTAAAGTTTTACTAGTATTTCTATCGTTGTAATCATAAGTTTACCATCAATCTGCGATTCCGGCACCATATGTTGGATCTCGCTCTTCAATTTGAGTTGCCTCAAACGACAAAACGCCTGTTTGACATTTTCACAGTAGCCTAATCCCTCAATCTAAACGGAAAAAAAAATTTAACAATTAAGGGTGCGATCTCGATACGTTTGAATTTTAGGATAGATCCTAAAGTCCGAGGATGTAAGCCCCGGTCTTAATTGACCCTACTGTTGATCGTAACACGATGATCTTCCCGGTAAACCCATCGATCGCGAGGGAAGACACTTCCACCCTGTGTACATATACTGCAAAATCGATATTTCCCTTCCCCATTTTTCTCAATCACGACCAATCGCTAACGCAAGATATCGTAAGGCTGACAATACAAAATTCCTAATAAAATTGTAAATAATGTCAGACGCTTCGATACTTATTTGCAGCGCACAGCGTACACTTGTTTATCACTGTGTTTTCCAACGTTTCGGAAATATTGTGGAATTTGCAAATCTCGCAGTACCGTTTAAAAGAAAAGAAAAAAAATAAACAGTTGCAAAGCCTTGTGATCTCCTATGGGACGGTAAAACTTGAAAAGTGAAAAAATTTGGAAAACGAGGCGCTGCGAAATGTGCAAATTTCCGGTTTACGGCGGAACTGAGCCTCCTAATCGCGGTGATGGATTCTAAGACTACGGTCGGTACACACCTGTACTATTGCAGAATGTAAGTAGCGAGCGCACACCATGTACAAAGAACAATTTATTAACGCTTTATTTAAGAACAATTTATTAAGAACAATTTATTAACGCTTTTACCGACAAAGTGAAAATTGAAGGGGCTCAATTTTTTTCATCCAACGTAACCCAAAGACCTGTGGACAGTTGAACTTTTTTTCGGCGACTAGCTCAAAATACCAACTTTTATTTTTTGATTGCACGTTCTTAGTCTCACGTTTTGTCGCTCTGATTTATTGCTGGGAAAATATTTTTTACACTGGAATTCTTGGAAGTCCAAACGAATACCAAATAGATATTTTAAAAAACCAGATAATCAACTACGCGAAAACAAGAGCCTTCAATTTTCACTTGCACTTTTTTCCATATCACAATCCACATCTAGTTTTGCCTCAACGAACCTCGTTGACTTTCTCGTTGCAACGAGGCCTACTGAGATCCGCACTGCGTTAATCGTTTTCTCTCAATCCGCAGGATGAACATGGTCATGGCGATTCCGCGATTCGCCTACAATCTACCCAAGTACGTGCTAGGATTGGGCTAGCGTGCAAGAGTCCGCCCGAGGCAAGCCGAAAAACAGAAAAGAAAAAAAAACCTTCGATTGTGATTTCATATATCTACGCGCCAGAAAAACAATGAACTGGATGAATTTTGTGAAGCTAGGAAATAGTTGATTTCCGATGAACCGCGAACAACGATCCGATAGCGGATCGAAGAAAAATTAATCGGAATCGATACAGGTCGGCGAGCTTGCTTCCAATTTTCACTACTATTCGATATGACTCTTTTCTTTTTAACAATAAACCTCGCGATCGTTTCGAGCGTGCGGCAGGATCCCAAGATACGTCGAAATAATCGAAAATCGATAGCGATTTTTTTTTCTTCGTTTTTTTAGAAGCTCTCGCTTGTTTATAACTAAAGACCATGGCGCAATAATAATAATTGTACGAGCGGCCTTATTAAATTCAAGTTTCATGCGAATGCGAGCTCGAAAAAAAAGCGAATAGAAAAAATAACAGGCTGCTGGCCTGCGACCTTTAGATTGTCGGATCGTCGAACGCGTTTGAAGGTATCGGAATATCTTTTTTTCACCGCAGGTACGCGTACTTTGCAAAACGTGTGACATTAACGGAGGGGAAAGGAGACGCAACTGTGAGACGATAACGCGAATGCTTTGTATATAAGGAAATAGATGTTGTTTATTTATACGCATTCCGTTGCGTTATAGCTAAGTTTGTTATCGATTATTAAAAGAAAAAAATCTTTTATACATCCTACCGAACACTATGAGTAACGTGATTCATAACCTTTGTGCACTCCCGCGATCAACAATTTATTTCCACTCCTCGTATGCTTGACAGTTGCTCTCCGCCGTTATTCCTTTTTTCGCTTGACGATAAAAAAAAACAAATCAAGTAAAGTATTGAGAAGCAAAAAATAGATATTTTTAAAAGATAAAAGATTCAAATTTAGTTCACGTTTTCGTCGCAAGCGGCACTTTTATCGGCCGGTCGCTGCGAGGCAAGGATGGAAATATGGAATACATGATGTGATGGTCTCCTCTCCAAACAAAAACGAATGATAAACGAGAACGTTATTCACTGAAATCGAAAACACCGAACATAACCTAATTCTCTTAAGCAACGAAAATAAATACCAGCATCGCACGGGACAGTTGTTTAGTACCGGTCGTCATGGAACGAACTAGACGTGGTGAACGCACGTATATTTCCTGGAGGCTGCTCAAAGAGGGAATCATTAGTCTCGTGGGGCCGGTATTTATCGACATAACCTCTAAAAGGCTGGACGTGCGCGCTGGAGAATTATTGATCCTATTTATTTATCTTCTTAACTACCCGCATGCTCAAAATCGTTTCATTTTTTCTTCGGTATCGTTCGACCTTCGATTCCGTAACGCAAATTTCCACAGGGCAGTAGAAACGCTCGACTTAACGAAAAGCGAGGTTACATTATCATTTTATCTGATATTCAAAGGTTTTTTCACCTCTGTAGAGTTTGTTTTAATTGGAACATGGTATCGAATCTTTCAAAAAAGTCAATGGTGTCACGAAATTTATGTACCAATGGGAAAACGAGCGATTTATAGTTAGATCAGCTTGCTCTGTCCTTCTTTATCGTCCACTTTCGCTAACTGCATTAACAATACTTTCTGTTATAAAAAAAAAGATAATGGACGTCTCCTCGCTGATCGTAGCCCAACTGTTGTTTCTACAGCCGGAGAGCAGCGAAAAACTTATACACTTGTACATCAACTTGCCTGGGAGTAGCGCAACCATCAGACTGGATATTCAAAGCACAATGCAGTACATTCTTTCCACAGTAGCGACTTTGTACACCAGACAAGCACGCTCGATGAAGAGCCTGCTACTGCCGGTGGGATTGCCCGGAGTGCATCACACTATGACGGATACCAGAATGATTTACCAACCGTCAGACGATACACCGGGCCATGCAACCGACATACAGCTACAGGCAGAAGAAATCTTCAAGCTCAAGAAACAAATCAACGAACTTCACATCAAGAATGCTGACATGGATTTCCTCAGGATAGGTGAGAAAATCCAGAAGACCAAGAAAAATATATTGTTCATAACGTTTCCCTCAAGAACAAGTCGATTTTTCAGAATTGGCTTCTCCATCAAAGACGCTCTGAGAGTGAGATAGTCCAATAGGGAAGCAACGTGCAAGTTTCTCATCTTCAGGTTCTTTTCTCAATAATGCATTTTAATAACGCTGTTAAAGTGCCTCAATTTTGTTGAACATTTCTGACTATTGCCATGATGAGCCTTGTATCACAATTCTGTATGTATTTAAATTTATGCAGGTGTAACATTTTAAGGGGTTACATGAGTTTCGAAGCCAAAAAAAAAGCATATTTTCTCTATTTTTTTTAAGTATATAAATTATTTTATTCAGAATGTTAAGCACATAAAAGAGCAACGTTTCAGGAATATTTAAAAAAAATTTCAACAAAAAATTTGGCAAATTGTGCCGGTGGGACCTGGTTTCCGGAGACCCCTAAAAAAAAGTGTCCTAGTGGTGGTTGGGATAACTCATGATAGCTTTATCTGAAATTGAAAAACCCAAACAAACCCAATAAACCCAAACAAACCCAAACAAACCAATTTTTTTCTGTTAGTAGATAAGTATAGCTCGTGATTGGACGAAGGATTTAAAAAAAAAATTTAATTTGAATTTTTGGCAGAGTTGTATGCAAAATAGTTCAATTTTTGGTACAATTTACACCACGTATAGCGTTGTAAAATTAGTTGTCATCGAAAAAAAAAACCTTCGTTCAATCACTAGTCAATGCTATTTTGAAGAAGTGTGCAAAGTTTCAATAAGACTAGTGCAATAGTCTTTGAGAAATCGTGTCCACCGACTTCAAAAATAGTGTTTTGAGAAAAATGCGTATACCTGCGTCGCTCCCAACAGGGGGAATTCCCAAAGGCTCTCTCTCCTAGACTTTTACTCCGATGACTTAAAACTTTGGGAGAATATTCTAGACATATTGTACTATTAGATAATAAAGTAAAATAAAAGTGGATTTTTCGAAATTTTCAAACCCACGCAACCCCTTAAGAAAGTTATAGTATGAAAAATCACTTTTCTTCAAATCCGAACGCCATTAAAATAAAATCCTTTCAACGATTTTGTAAAAATTCAACTTTGACACATTTTGTATCGTACACTTTAATTAGGTAAACGTTTCAGAGACCTAAATTAATTGCAATGACAGCAGAATATAAGTAAACTACATTACAGACTTGTACATAAACTTGCCTGGGTATACCGCAGTCATCAGACTAGGCACTTATACCACAATGCAGTACATTCTTTCCCCAGTAGCGGCTTGGTGCACCGGACAAGGACGCTCGATGACGAGCCTGCTAGCGCCGGTGGAATTTCCCGCAGTGCATCGTACTCTGACGGATACCAGAATGATTTACGAACCGTCAGACGATACACAGAGCCATGCAGCGGACATACAGATACAGGCAGAAGAAATCTCCAAGCTCAAGAAACAAATCAACGAACTTCACACAGAGGATTCTGACATGGATTTCCTCAGGATAGGTGAGAAAATCCAAAAGACCAAGAAAAATATATTGCTCGTAAAGTTTATCTCAAGAGCAAGTTGATTTTTCAAAATGGATTTCCCTATCAAAGACACTTTGAGAGTGAGATAGGATGATAGGGAAACAATGCGCAAGTTTCTCATCTGCGCGTTTTTGCTCCCAATAGTAGATTTCAACAATGCTGTCAAAGTGCCTCAATTATGTTGAACATTGCTGACCATTGCCATGCTGAATATAAACCGTGTATCACAATTCTGGGTGTATATAAATGTATGCAGCCGTTACATTTTAAGAAAGTTATACTACGAAAATAGTGAAAGTTATACAATCAAATCCTTTCAACGATTTTGTCAAAATTCAATCTTGACCCATCTTGTATTGTACATTTGAATTTGGTATATGTTTCAGAGACCTATAATTAATTGCAATAACAGCAGAGTATAAGTAAACTACATTAACAGGTCTGCATGAGCTAGGTGCCCAAAAGACCAGTCGGTTTTCAATATTTTTTTCTGACGAGAATACTGAGACAGATAGGTCGGGATTTTTCACACAACCTTGCCAGGTTTAAGTTTTTTTTTAATGGAAAAATATCGATGAACAATTAAGTTATTATTATGTGAACAAAGTGCCACCGTTTCGGGATGGCCAATCAGTGTCGAAGCTTTTGATAACTAGGATGATATGAAACGAAAGATAAAGAAATGTACTTTTAGTATGATAACTGAACTTTCGTTTGACTGGATACTTTTTGGAAATGTTGAAAATTATAACAATGGCAAGCTGTAGAAAAAAAAGTTCAATTTTCAACGAAAAAATGCAAAATTAATCATTTGTTATTAACAAATGGATAAATATAACAACACATCATCCGGTCATGCAATAGAAAATGTTAAAACTATGCTCTGTCCGAATTTGACGTAAATCGGACAAATAGATTTTGAGATACGACTTACCCCATTCCATAAAACATAATATTTGATAAAAACGCAAAAGAAAAACGGGTAAATCGACCCTTCCTAAAACTCGTCATAATTCGGTAAATCTTTAGTATTTTTATTATAAATTGAAGTTAAGACTATACGCTATGAAACTATGATATGAAAAATCGTATTTTCGAAGTTTTAAGCCCACGCGAACCCCTTGAACCGTTTCAAATTTTTTAAAGGTTACAGCACGAAATAGCACTTCTTCAAATTCATACATACTTCACCGATGTTCATAAAAATTCAATACGAAAATCCTTCGTACGATAATCTATTCCTGTACAAAAATCTATCCCGATATGACAAATTTTCAAATAATTACAGCATAAACCACATTTCTGAGAATTTAAACTCCCTTAAAATCTAAACCCTTCCAACAATCCGAATCCTATAGTGTTTGAATTCTTTGCCTCGAGCCTCCGTGACGACACTGACCAAATGTTCGTCCCCACGGATTAATTTATTTTTAAACGCTCGAGTATGATCAACCTGAAAGTATTCCGCGTCGAAAAAAAAATGAATCTTTCCACACATTCTTCCGCGAACGCGTGGTTGCCTAACCATTCGACTGTATTCTCTTGCCTCCGAGAAATTCCGAATCCGATTTTCCGCCGCATGCCGAATTGAATAGAAAAAATATATGTATCTTTGTTTCTTCGAAACAGGCAAGATTCTTGAGTTATTCCTTTCTTCCATTATCGCTTCAACTATCCCGCGATACTTTTTCAATGGAGAAGAAAAAAACTTTTGCCGCAGTTTGTGAGTCGACCGCGAATATGACGCACGGTGCGGTCTTTGTTTCGAGTCTGTGAAAAAAATATGAAAAAAAAAATCTACGAATTGCTCCTAAGATAATTAATTTCTTTGCTATTCGGTCGGTCGAATTGCCAACGAAATCGGGTGGCGTGCGTGCGAGAAAATAGATACTGTAATAATATATTTGAGAAGAAGATACACGTGCCACACTCAAACTCAGCAAATAATTTGGCGCAAGTAAAGTGAGCTTGTTGATTTTTTGTCTCATCGAGGTTGTCTGAGATGCGACATATCGTTTTGATCTAACATTATTACTGTACACGTATATAGATCCGCACACTTACATAACTTCGTATTGTAAGTGCGCAAGTCGATAAAAAAAAATCATAAAAATGTGTATAAGCTTGTGTACAAAACGAATTATTCAGTGCACGAAAATTGTAAAAAAAATTTGCATACTTTAACTAAATACTATGCAAGATTTTGGAACTTAATTGTTGTAGGGATTTTCTCCGTAACGATTTCCTTCGATTCTCGGTTACGATTTTTTTCAAAACGTCTTTTTTAAACAAATTTCGGACAAGATCTAAAAGTGCCCGATTAATCGATAAGAGACATTGGGGCGATTTTAGCACTAATCTCAAGATAAATCAAATGATTATTTGTTTACGTTCACAGGTGAGAATCGAGCATCAGGACATGAGAATTCTTATGGGAAAAGAGAGGTGGAGCATTGGAGTACGTTGTCTCGTGCTCTTGAGTCTCGCTGGAATGATGGACAACGCTTTTGGTAAGGTGAACATTGAAAATTCGGCTCATCGATAGGCAACAAAGCCCATTTTTATCCTGTCCATTGCTACGAAAAAAAATTTCCACCCCCTCTGACACTCGTTGCCATGTTTCAATTTTTCGAATTAATTATATCGGAATTTTGTGCAACACGATACAAATCGTATTTTATGAAATGTCAATCTTACATAGACCCCTTGGATGAGAATAATACGTGCCTTATTTGAATCGCGGCAGGCGCACCTGTGCGAATCTCTGTATGGACGAACGATACGGAAATGAAGAATATAAACGTCGCTCGTTTGGTCGACAATTTGCTCCGTGCGATAAAGAGTGTCGAGGACGAGTACGGGGTCGTTCCGTTGGTCGAATCGCCCGATAAACGTTGGGACTGGTTATCATTCTGGGGTATCAGAACCGCACAACCCATTTATCATTTACTGGAAGGAGTGAGATGAACGCAATTGAAACACGCATTCGCATTTCTATAAACATTCTCTGCAATTACCAGCTATTAAAAATCGTAGGTCAATCATTCCCGAGTGCTCCGAGAAGCGGAAGCGGTTCCACAGATCGGTGCTCCGTCGCAGTTAGTCGATCAACTGATGAACGCGTTAAATTTGGTTAAAATAAAGAACAAGATCGAGACTTGGGTAGCGGCGAAGAGTTCTTGCGTCGCGTGCAAGTTCATCATCGCTCTCTTTCAAGTGGTCATAAAAATAGGGACTACTGACGTAGAGATCACACTCACGATCTATAGTTTATGCATTTTACTGCAGATGGCAAGCCGAAAAGTCTGCAACGGTCTCTCGGAATCATTCGCGGTGAGAGTCAATCATTTTTTTTTCTGCTTCAATCAACAACAGGGCATGAGCGTTGCCCCTACCTTTCACGCGACCTAGAAAGTCTAACAAGGAAACTTCTTAACGTATCTTAACGTATCTATTTTTTATAACTTTAAAAATGAGGTTCGGCAGATATAAAAAAAAAATACGTGTTAACTCTTTTGACCCACTCTACAAACATGCCAAATTCCATCAAACTGCGAGAAGGACACCTCAAGACGTTTCCTCGCAAGTTCGCAAGCTTGGGGAATAAAATGTGAAAAGATATACCGTTATTGATCGTAGCACGATGTGCTCAACGTTCTGAAAGTAGTAAAGACTGGACCGTCTGAGATATGCGGCTTTCTGATGGTGGATGAGGCTTGCGCGAAGCCGTACATGATAAACGAGTGGGACGTTCCGCTTCCACCGATCAAAAAACCGCCTATACAATCGCATATAACACCGCTGGAAGGAGCGCCCACCATCAAGGTCCTCCAACTATCGGACACGCATTACGATCCTGACTACGCGCTGGGTGGGAACGCCGCGTGCGATGAACCCCTGTGCTGTCGAGCGACGAACGGTCCACCCGCGTCGGCTGCGGCGGCAGCCGGACCTTGGGGCGATTACCGAAAGTGCGATACACCCAAGAAAACGATCGATCACATGCTGGAACACATAGCCGAGGAACATCCAGTGAGTAAGAGTAACGATGGTAAAGGGTGGTCGATTCTTTGCTCCCGAATTCTGCTTCGGATCGAGCTAGTTTCGTCTCACCTCAATCCGGCTCTCCAGGCTCCTAGGAGTCTGCGATTGATCGAATCACGATGTATTTCTGGAATGACTATTAAGGCGTTACACCTCCTTGGCGCTCAGAAAAATAGGTATAAAAATACATTTTTTTTACGCGACTATTGAATATATAAAATCATTTTTATTTTTCACAAATACATTATTGTTTTACGAACAAATTAAAAAAAAAACGAAGAAAAAAAATTTTAATGGCGGAGATATAAGTCAGAAAAATAGGTATAAAAATACATTTTTTTTACGCGACTATTGAATATATAAAATTATTTTTATTTTTCACAAATACATTATTGTTTTATGAACAAATAAAAAAAAACGAAGAAAATAAAATTCTTTTTTTAGAATGAAGGTAGAATAGAAGGTAGAATCCTCTTTTAAAAATCCTTGCCGATGGTAGAATTTTTTCTGTCAGGCATCGTCTGAAAAAAAAAGAAAATTTTTTCTTCTAAAGAAAGGCAAAACCTAAAATGTAGCACAGGGAAACATTTAAAAAATTTTTTTGTAGAAATAACAGCTGTTTGAAAAAAAAACTGATTATTATCAAAATGTTGAGTTTTAAAAATTAATAAAAAATGAACGCAGCATCCAACGATAAAATCCTATGCTACATCCTAGATAATATTCTAAAGAATACTATCCGCCGTGCCCAGCTCCGCTCGGGTGCAAGTCGATTTTTTGTGGGCTTGTCACTGATAGAAAATAGGTTTATAGTGAACGGGCCCTCTCACGCATGTTTACACGGTCAATTTTCTTATTGCGCGTCTCACATTTTTATTCACTGCTTAGCCCCCCACACCTCCCCCCGATAACCTACCGTGATGATATGTAGCTTAGAACCGAAACCAGAAAATACACTATACACTGATGAAAACCGTATCCAAATTGGAGTATTGGTTCAAAAGTTTATCCGGGACAGGCAGAAAGACCGACTTCCGTTTATAAATATCTTGAAAATGTGGTATAGATTTGATAAAAATCAGTTGAGTAGATCGCCAGATATTTTGTCCACCAGTTTGAAAAGAGGGTTCTACTAGACGACTTAGATCTCCGTCATTTTTGATATTTTTAAATTTGTTTTTTTTTTATTTGTTCATTAAACCATAACGTATTTGTGAAAAATGAAAATTATTTTCTATATTTAATAATCGCGTGAAATTGCTTTTAAATTTTTATACATATTTTTCCGAGCGCCAAGATGGTATAGCCCCTTCATTCCGTCGTTGTGTTCGCGGCTCGCGTGGCGGATTATTCAAATTGAAATCGTTCGTGCATAGGACATCAGCTACATACTGTGGACGGGGGATCTTCCACCTCACGACGTTTGGAATCAGTCTCGCGAGGAAAACTTGAAAGTCCTGCAGGACACAGTGACCCAGATGATTGTAACTTTTCCGGGCGTGCCAATATTTCCCGCCCTGGGGAATCACGAGACCACACCAGTCAACAGGTACACAATCGTTGATGAGTTTCAAACAATTACGAGATACAATTCGAGTTTGACGAGATTTAATCCTCGTCACTCCACACTCTTGTCACTTCGCCATTGTCAGTTCCTCAGATATTCCCATCCAGTGTTGGCCACAACCAATCTTTCCCAATACACTGTTATGCCGCATTTGTACGAGAGCACAGGGAAACTGTAAAAAAAACCGTGTTTTTTTTTACAGTTTCGTACAGTCTGTTTGACAAAAGCGTGTACGGCGAAATTCAAGAACTATTTGGAAGAAATTTCAAACTATTTGAAAGCCAACGTTTACTACCAAATAGTAGATAATATAATTGTAAATCTAAAACGCCGATTTCAGAATCTACCATTACCTCGTGCAATTGATGTATTTTTTTAAATTCGATATGAAGAACGGAGAGGATTTCGCCAATAACTATATAAAAATCTTAATAATTGATACGTCAGCCAAGAAGCTGAAGCGATTGTCATGAAAAACATACCCCAATTTAAAAATGATAAAATAAATGTTGGCAATTTGAGAAAGCATATTAAAAAGTACAGCCCTAAATTATATAAACTTTTCCAAGCAACAACAGTACTCCCAGTGAGCTTCGCCGATTGTGCGAAAAGTTTTTCTGCCATGAGGCGAATAAAAATGTGGCATAGAAGCACAATGCTTCAGAAACGATTCTCTGATATGTCACTGCTGGAGAATGACATTGTTAGAAAAAAATTCAGCTGAAAAAGTGTTGGACCGATTTGCAGGAAAAAATAGACAACTGATTCAATTGAGTCGCTATTGAAAGTACAGTTTAAAGACTGGTAACTGCATTAAGGGGTTACGTGGGTTTCGAAGCCAAAAAAAAGCATATTTTCTCTATTTTTTTTAAATATCATATATAAATTATTTTATTCAAAATGTTAAGCACATAAAGAGCAACATTTCAACAATATTTTAAAAAATTGGATATTAAAAAAATGGATTTTTTGAAATTTTCAAACCCACGTAACCCCTTAAAGAATGATGAAAAATTACTTGAATATTTTTTGAGGTATTGCAAGCATTTGATATTAATGTTAATTTGAACGTACGATTAAAGCAAATTTCATATTTCATGTATGTGACGTGATTACCGACTATTATGTGAATTCGATTTTAAAAAAAGAGATGATTGTGATAAAAACTAGTTGTTGTCACTGAGTTGCCAGTTATGTTCACGATCGAAAACGCAATAGAACTGGATCCCGTTTTGGACGATGTGTCAGTTCATTCACGTATTAGCCGAAGCTACTTGACACGAGACGATCGCCGCAGCCGCACATCGGCTGTGCGTCCACCACCATCGTTTAAAAAGAAACAATGTTTTTTTTTCGTTTCATTACGTCCACAGTTATCCGCCACCTTCCGATGCTGGCGAAAGTAAAATAAACTGGCTGTATGATGCGCTCCACAAACAATGGGGACGATTGCTACCGTCCTATGCCTTGGACACCGTACGCTATGGTGGCTTCTACTCGGTCCTTGTACGGCCCGGCCTTCGAATACTCTCGGTCAACACGAACTACTGCAACAACCTAAATTTCCAACTCCTCATCAACAGTACCGATCCCGCGCGCGAGTTGCGGTGGCTCGTTAGGGAGCTCCAATTCTCCGAAAGCCATGGCGAGAAGGTTCACATAATCGGGCACATACCACCAGGAGGCCCAAATTGTGTGCAAGTCTGGTCGAGAAATTATTACAAAATTATCAATAGGTGCGTCACAGCCAATGTTTTTTTTCTCCTCCGGATAAACACTTTTGTTATTTTAACTTTTAAGAAATGTGAGAATATATTGGCTTCTTGTTCAGATACGAATCTACCATTGCCGCTCAATTCTTCGGACACACGCACTGCGACGAGTACGAAGTTTTCTACGACACAGCTGACTTCAAGAGAGCGCTCGGTATCGCTTACATCGCACCCTCCGTCACTCCCTATTACAATCTCAACCCCGGATATCGGATTTACCACGTGGACGGTGAACACGAAAATACAACGAGGGTGAGTAACACAGTCTATACGTATACACGAGACTCCCACTAATGACTGAGATTTTGCACGGGACTGACGGATAAATGTGACATTTTTGTGAATAAGGGATCCGAAAAAGAGAGGTATTTTTCGGAAAGGTGGGAAGTGAGCGTACAAAAATCCATATTTTGCTATGTTATTTTCAATCGTTGTAATACCGACTCGGAATCATCAAGATTTATTATGCAAGCCGTATCGGTGGCACATTCATGTTTTTATCAGTAGATTATTGGATCGTAAAAATCAATCTGATCGTATAACGCCCATTGGCGTAGCCAGGCGGGGACTGGGATGTGCAAACCCCCCAGCTGTCGATCGATCTAAAATAATTGAAGTCAAATAATCGATTCAGTTTATTCAAGTTTTACCCAACCAAGCATAACAAAATAATCAAATAAAGGTTGACCTATTTCCTTAGTCGTAATTTGTATGGAAAGTAGCTATTTCATTACATAAATGAAAGAGTTACGACACCAAAATCGCAATGCTTGTAGACGGTTGAAATTTATATCGCCGAGAAATTAATTTACTGTCTTGATGCATTCACTGTCCAAAAATCAATCCGTTCACAACATATTTTAGGAGGGTTTTAATGTTCTAGTTGAGCTTTTATCCATTTGGTAATTCACATGACACCTCGTAAACACCATTCATCGGGCTATAGGGACAAAAAGAATACTGAGATTTAGATTTAAAAAACTGAGCAAACCGTGATTATAGTCTTAGGAATATCGTGTTAAATAATCAAGTGACATATGATTAAGAAACAATTCCCTCGTATGTCATTGCGGCTCATTGAGCATGAAATTAAAAAAAAAATACTAGCTGAAAAAGTGTTGGGACGATTTGCAGAAAAAAAATAGAAAATCACGATTTATTTAATTGAGTACTTACTGAAAGTAAAGTTCAAAGACTGGTAACTGGATTAAAGAATTAATCCAGTCCCCCTCCATCCCGAGAAAAAAAATTCTGGTTACGCCAATGGCGTAACCAAAACGCCTCAAATCAGTTTTCGTAACATCGACATCCAGCTAAATCCCTTTCCCGCAAACAAAAATGATATACTCGTCCGGTTTCGTCAAGATCCGTAGGCCCGATTTCAAGACAAAATTAACAAATCTTCAGTTATTGGCTCGCTTGTAGTTGCAATTGCATTGATTCGCTATATCCTTAATTATACACATACCCATGCCGGAATCCACGAGCATAAACTCGTGGAACCTATTATTCGTAAACCTATTACTCGTTCAACGGTTCATAGCATCAATTCGCTATATCCTCAATTCACAAATACAGCATACATGTAAACATTCGGATGATTCGCAGTTGGTCGTCGACCACGAGACTTGGATAATGAATCTCCGCGATGCAAATCGCAACGACTATCCGATATGGTACAAGCTGTACAGCGCTCGTCAGGCCTATAAAATGCCGTCCCTATTGCCCAAAGATTGGGACGCCCTCATCAACAGAATGGCCAAAGACCAATCCACCTTCGATTTGTACTACAAGTAAGTTGACTTGATACATTCCCAAATCTTTTTTCCAATACGAATAATTCGTACATCGGCAATGTGACGTCTGTATCGCCACTCGCAGGCATTACAATAAGGATTCGCCGGTACGACCGAATTGCGGGAACGCCTGTCGCAAGAGGCTACTCTGCGATCTTCTATGCGGCCGTAGCCAGGACCGCAACGCCATGTGCGAGCGTCTCGAGTCCCAAATTGAAGGAGCAATACATCCACCGTGGCACCAATGGGTTTAAAATGGTCCAACCATTTTGTACGTAAGAAAGTAGAGTATAGAGGCTTGCTACAGTGGCGACACTCTCACAAACAATGTTGGACTACCAGAAATGGACCGCATACCGTGTATCGGAGTGTGGCACCCGGTGAATCGTAAACAGCGGATTGCAAAACTACGATGCGTGGTCGAACTCCCTCTCTCTGCTCTCTTCTCCTCTGTCACTTCCACAATTGTAACTGAGCCCGCCAAGACGTCAGTGACAACTCTGCACGTTTCAAAAGTAGAATTCACAGTGACTCGACGATAGTAATAATCCTTCTATGTTAGACTTTGGATTTTACAATCGATCCTAAAGTTCGGACTTTAGGATAGATCCTAAGTAGATCCTAAACTTCGAACATTGCGATAGATCCTAAAGCCCGAGGGTGTAATTCCGGTCTCAATTGATCCTAGTGTTGATCGCAACACGATGATCTTCCCGGCAAACCAACGATCGTGAGGGACGATCAAGATACGTCTGCCCTCTGGGCATATACTCCAAAAACGATATTTCCCTTCCCCATTTTTCTCAATCACAACAATCGCTAAAGCAAGATATCCCAAGGCTGACAGCACACAATTGCCAATCAAATTTTGAATAATGTTAGACGCTTCGATACTTATTTGCAGCTCACAGCGTTCTCGCCTAATAGCATTCTCTCACAATCCACAGGATGAACATCGTCAAAGGCGCGAGTCGTCCTCGATAAAGAAGATACTAGGGCTACCGAGCTCGCCCGAGGCAAAAAACAGATGGAAAAAAAAATTCAATCATTTTACACAAGTATCTAAGAACCAGGAACGCAATAAACTGTCATTTGAACGTAGAAAGTGCTCCGTCAAATCGCTGCGCAATCCTTTTTATATGCTACAGCCATTCTCGTGCGAAATTTTATTCCTATCTCGCGAATACATCAATATCGAAAGAGGCTGCACTGCCACCCTCCGCGAGGCGGATTCATAAAAAGTGTCCTCGAAAACGTTTGAAAGTACCGGCGAATTTTTTCCCCTCGAGCACGTATTTCCTGAAGAATAAACGTCGCATGATGGTCACAGGGGCGGGTGGAGCGAAACACCAGGAGACGATAACGCGATGTGTGGCTATACATATATAGTTTTTCAGTAACAATTATCCTACTTAATTACTAATTGTTAAACTACATGCAAAATAAAAGTATTTTTTTCTCTTCGTTTGGGTGTCGAACGCGGCAAGTGCTACGCAGGGCACAAGCGCTCCTTGCGGCGGAACGATGAACTTCCGCTGAAACCAGCGGACGTGTTTTTTTCGGACTTCCGTAAATTTAACCTCGGAGCATGCAATCTCCATAATCTAAGTTTCGAATCTTCATAAATAATCGATGCTCTTTTCCCAAACTTCGTTAAATATTTACCAGATATTATTGATTTGGATTTTCTTTTCAAGGTGTATGGAAGATTCGAAACTAAAGAGAGGATAGTTAAGGTTGCTGCTCAATCATCTTTGAAGGGTGGGGGAAGAAACGAAATTCCGACTTGACTCCCTCAGACTACTTTTTGTTTCCGAGGATTAAGACCGCCCTCAAAGGACAACGTTTTGACGGCATTAAGGCGATCCAAGCCGCCGTGACGACCGCTCTGAACGAGGTTCCCGTCGATGCCTTCCAGGACACATACCGTGCCTGGAAAAAATGTGTAGAACTTACATTTTGATCCCCCTTGAAAATGATAACTGTTTTATTGATTTTCATGCAACCATCCCAAGTGCGAGGTGAGAAAAAGGAAAATGGAGAGTCGGTTCATTCCTTGATATAATTTTTTCTCAACAGTTTCCTAGTCGATTTTTCATCGCTTACATTAGAGGAATTTTCGTTTTTGTTTTATTCGGATCGGTGGACTGCTTGTGGGTGAAACTGCATAATTACCCCGCGACACGCTGTCCTTTGAGGGGTGGTTTCCCCCCTTAAAACCGTTTTTCTGCCGATATAAAAAAATACGTGTCTATTAGTTTGCAATGCTTTATCACATATATGAGGTTCAACATAATCGGAACCGGATACTTCAGTGATGTTCCTCGTCGGAGGAGGGTAGTTAACCCTTAAGACGAACGTAATAATTTGAAACATACGAAAATATTTAATTGTAGCTTATAGGAGTATTTTGAATCAGCGATACACTTCAAACACAGAAAACACGACCGTGATAAATAAATTTATGTTAGGGGTGGTTTACGCCCTTAAATTTGCTGTCCGGCAAAAACGTAAAAACACGTAGACTTGAATTTCGACCCCCCTTGAAAATGATACCTGTTTTATTCATTTTCATGCAACCCTCTTAAGTGTGCGGTGAGAAAAAGGCAAATGGAGGAGTGGTTTACCCCTTAATTTAATTTTTTCGCAACATTTCTAAAGTGGATTCTTCATCGCTTTACATTAGAAGCGTTTTTGTTTTCCTTTTTGTTTCATTCAGATCGGTGGATTGCTTCTGGATGAAACTACAAAATCACCCCTCAACACGCCTTTCTTGGAGGGGCGGTTTCCCCCCTTAAAACCGTTTTCCCGCAGATAAAAAAAAATACGTGTGTAATAGTTACCAATGCTTTATCACATATATGAGCTTCAACAAAATCGAAGGCGGACACTTAAGTGATATTCCTTGTTAGATAATTAAGTACCTACGTTACTACGATACTATTTAAATATGAAGAATGTTTTCACTTGAAGGAAATTCATATATTCTAAATCATATGATGCACATGAAAATAAGAAGACAAGTGCATAGATGCGTAAAAGAATGAGTAATCCTGCCACACGGTTAGTACTTTCAATTATACAAAAACGGTAAAAACAAAATATCAACCTCCAAATGCTCTCCAAATGTCGAAATTTGTGCCTTGCGATCGTCGCGCCGGCGCAGAAGATCGCAAGAATATTCTTAGGTAACGCCACGTACAGGTCAGAGGTAGAGTTAAGACACCCGGACAAAACGCATAGCGTTTTAAGGAGGTTGGAACGGTCCATTTGAGTCAAATGACGCTTATGAGTTTTTTTTTCTTTAATAGTCCTCAAAAACATGGATGCGAGGTATAGATTTATTCTGTAGATGCTAAGTTTTCATAAAATATATAAGTAACGGGCAAAATTATGCATTTTTATGCTTTTATTGCATGAAAAAGAAAAACTGTTGTGGTACTACCAAATTGAAGACGTACAACATTATTGATGAATATTATAAAAGTCGTAATCTTTTATTAGATTAAGAAAATTGAAAAGATTCATAATCTTTTATCAAACCTTGATCGTTCAATATTGAATATATATTCTTTTCGATGGGCAAGATGGGTTTTTTTTTTTTCTAAATGTTTGCAAAGGTTTACATTAATCCGTTGTTAGAAATTATTTATCTTGGTGCCAAATAGCCAAAAAAAATTACGTCACTCGTAGCGTGAACGTCTTGCTCATCTGACCGCACGTAAAATGACATACATTAAACTATTTTTTAGCTCCGGTGTTTTGTGGTGAAAAAATTTCAAAAAATTCGTAAAGACATAAAAAGAACTCAAACAGTCATTTGACTTAACTGGAACGCTCCAACCTCCTTAAGATGACTAATCTGGAATAAAAATTCAGCCGAATGACGCAATCATCTAAATACTGATATACATTTGTAAAGTCACAAGGAAAAAGGGTGTACCTACAGCGAAAAACAATTTTTACATTGCTACTTACCCACATCAACAAACACCCAAAATAAAATATAGTGCAAAATGAACAAATAGCTGGTTTTATGAATTAATGTAATCGAAAAGTTTTCAGTTTTTTATATAAAAATATTTATCTTTCTTTTGAATCGACACATTATTTTGTATTGCTTTCGTATATAATGCAGCTCATACGACAATACGGTAAGTAAAGTTAGGTCGAACGGCGTATGCGCTGCGATCAAGAGAGAAAGAGACAGGAGAGCTGTTTCTCTTATCGTTGCACACTACTTGCATTTGCCGTCGCGCACCAAGCGGGAGAAATCGGAATAAAAACCAGAGCTGCTTAGCGTGCCCACCCCCACTACCGTCGTTGTCAGATCTGTATGTAAGACGTGTAAGACCGTGCTCGACCCCACTCTTGTGTTCTTCCGTTCGCGGATCTGACAGCCGCAGTGTTGTCCGGTGTTGTGTTCGCAACGAAAGCCTCGTTTCTTGACGAAAGAAAAAAATAAACAAGAGCGTGCAATGTTGGGCGGGATTCGTAATTTGTTACAAGCAAGCGTGAGTCGAGCGTTTCATCGTAACGTTTATTATTCTCAAAACTCGAAAATACCGAACATAACCTGACTCTCTTATGAAAAAAAAAAAAAAAACTATACCAGAATCGCACGGGAAAGTTATTGAGTCGAAACTTGAATCTCGTGCCGGTCGTTGTGGAACAAACTGGACGTGGTGAACGCGCCTACGACATTTACTCGAGGCTACTCAAAGAACGAATCATTTGTCTTATGGGCCCGGTATTTATCGACGTAACCTCCAAAAGGATCTAGACGAGCGCGCTGGAGCACTATTGATCTTGTTAATTTCTTTCATTAACTAATCCGCATGCTCAAAATATCTTCATTTGTCCTTCGACCTTCGATTCCGTAGCGCGGATTTCCACAGGACGGTGAAAAAGCTCGATCTAACGAAAAGTGAGGTTACCTCACGATTCTCTTTGCTATTCAAAGGTTTCCCCGTCTCTGAAGAGTTTGTTTTTCTTGCACCACGGTATCGCGTCTTTGTAAAAAAAACTCAACGTAGTCACAAAATCAGTTTACCAATGAGAGAACGAGCGATCAATAGTTCGACCAGCTCGTTCGGCGCCCCTTGATCGTTCACTTTCGCGAATCGCAGTAACGTTACTTTCTGTTGTGAAAAAAAAAAGATAACGGACGACGTCTCCTCACTGGTCGTAGCCCAACTGTTGTTTCTCCAGTCAGAGAGCAGCAAAAAGCCCATACACTTGTACATAAACTCGCCTGGCGGTAGCGTAACTGCCGGACTGGGAATTTACGACACGATGCAGTACGTTCTTCCCCCGGTGGCAACTTGGTGCGTCGGCCAGGCATGCTCGATGGCGAGTCTGCTACTGGCGGCAGGATCGCCAGGGATGCGTCACGCTCTGCCAAACGCGAGAATAATGATTCATCAACCGTCGGGCGGCGTACAGGGCCAGGCAACCGACATACAGATACAGGCAGAAGAAATCCTGAAGCTCAAGAAACAAATCAACCGGCTCTACGTCAAGCACACCGGCTTGGAATTGCTCAGAATAGGTTCGAAGATTCAGACAAGCCGAACAAAGAAAAGCCTCTACGAGCGGCTTTGCAAAATTCCTCGCGTTCGTTTTTTTTTGTTTTTTTTTCAGAAAATAGTATGGAAAGGGACAAATTCATGTCACCCACGGACGCCAAAGAGTTCGGCATAATAGACAAAGTTTTGGAACATCCTCTGCGGGAGAACGAGGAAAAGTCGAGTCTTCTGGACGAGACGAGCGCTGCATCCACCAATGGCAAGCAATAGTCCTTGATAGCACGTCTTCTTCCTCAAGGGTGGAAAAAAAAACAAGAAAAAGCAGACACTCTCGCGTACGTCTGCGAAAGAATTTTTATCGATATTTCGACATAGTTGTAATAAAACATTTAATAAACGACGTTATAAAATATACTTATTCGATTTGTAACAAAAAAAAGACAAAAAACCTTTCGAGTGATATATATATATATAGTAAAGCACAGTCAGAGTTGACTCGCGATCACAGGGGAACGCACAGAACAATAAGAGGGCAAGGATCAAGCACATGATTTCATTTCGCGATGCTGAGCACCCGTCACACGTGATAAAGTTAAATAATAAAAAAAGTTAAAAATTGCTCACTAAATTGTAGGCTAAGCAGCGGCAGAAAGGGCCTTATCATTTTTTAAATATCACTTTACGTTTGGCAGAAATGGGGATGTCCGCTTTTCAAGTGGAACATCAAAGTATCTCGAAAACATTCAATAAACGACGTTATAAAATATACTTATTCGATTTGTAACAAAAAAAAAAAGACAAAAGAACCTTAAGAGCAATATATATGTATACACACTACGCGCAACAATTAAAGGATGAAGAAAAAGATCCAACATTTTTGGGTCATTTTCAAGAAGCTGTATCTCCGCGAAAAATCATCATTGAGCAAAAATTTTAAAAACAAATTGAAGCCACAACATTCTAGTTTATAGATCTTGAGGCCCAACATTTTTATCATGCGCGGTTTTTTCAGTAATCATAAGAAAACCAACGAAATAAATCTTTCAAAAAATGTTGCCTGGCTTTCAAAAGGTCCACGGACGTTAATATTTTTTTTTTGTCTTTTCACCTGAATTTTCGTTTAGTTTGATTCTTCTTTAATTTGAGCGGTCCACGAGCTCTGTACGATGAAAAATCATCGCACAGAGCTCGTGGACCGCTCAAATTAAAGAGGAAGATTCAAACTGAACAAAAATTTTGGTTAAAAGACTGAAAAAAAATTATTAAAGTCCGTGGAGCTTTTAAAAGTCAGGCAAGAATTTTGAAGTTTTTTCTTTTGTTGGTTTTCTTATCAATACTAAAAAACCGCTCATGATAAAAATGTTAGGCCTCAAGATCTAAAAACTAGAATGTAGTAGCTTCAATTTGCTTTTTTTTATTTTCGCTCTGCGATGATTTTTCGCCAAGATACAGCTTCTTGAAAATGACCCAAAGTTGTTGGATCTTTTTCTTGATCCTTTAATTATTGCGCGTAGTGTATATATATATAGTACAGCACAGTAAGAGTTGACTTGCGATCACACGGGAACGCACAGAAGAGTGGAAGGACAAGGCTCAAGCACAAGATTTCATTTCGCGATGCTGAGCACCCGTCACACGTGATAAAAAAAAAATTTTAAGGTAAAAAATCGCTCGCTAAATTGCCGGCTAAGCAACGGCTGAGAAGCGCCTTTTCATTTTTCAAATGTCATCACCTTACGTTTGGCAGTAATGGGGATGTTCGCTTTTTGAGTGAAACATCAAAGTATCTCGAAAACTAAGTTGTAATACTTCAAGCTGTATTTGCAACGCTTACATTCTCACCTTTTCCACTGTAGCTACTAGGGTCACATAAAGGTCACCTTCAATTTTTCGAATGCCACCGTATATTTTCCAGCACCATTGGCGTAACTAGATAGCCCCCGTCCCAGGACTGTGTGCCCCCCATCCAGGATTTTCGAAATATCTGACCTATACCCGGCCATACGTATAGATCTGGTAATAGTTTGTTACTTTTTCGATAGCAAGAGTAAAGCTCTCATTGTAAATGATTTACCGCCAAGTATTAGATAATATTATTGTAAATCTAAAACGCTGATTTTGAGAATGTACCGTTAGCTCACGCAGTTGATGCATTTTTGAATTTGAATATGCAGGACTAAAAGGTTTTTATCAATAATTACAAAGATATCTTAATAACTGATAACGTCAGCGTCAGAAGCTGATGCCATGGTCATGAAAAACATACTTCAATTTAGCATTGATGAAATAAATGCTGAAAATGCAAGGAAGCATATTAAAAAGGAGTACTGCCTTAAGTTATATAAACTTTTTCCAAGCAGCAATAGTACTCCCAGTGAGCAACGCCGGCTGAGAGACAAGTTTTTCTGCCATCAGGCGGCTAGAAATGTGGTTCAGAAACACAATGCTTCAGGAATGATTCTGTCATATGTCACTGTGTTACTTGGAGAACCACACTGTTAAAAACAAATTCCAGCTGAAAGAGTGTTGGGCTGATTTGCAGAAAAAATTAAACAACTAACACTTATTTAACTGAGTACCTATTAAAAGTAAATGTTAAAGACTGGTAACTGGATGAAAAATTAGATTATTTTTTAAGGTATTGCAAATGTTTGATATTAATGTTGAACATGTAATTGAGGCAAGTTTCATATTTCATGTGTGTTACGTGATTATCGACTATTATGTAAATTTTATTTAAAGAAAAGTTATTGTGAACTAAACCAGTTCCTGCCAGGTCGGCCCCTTCTGCCCCCCAGAAAAAAATGCTGGCTACGCCAATGTTGAGCACTCATATCGGCAAAGTTGAGAATATAAGCGTCATATTTCTACCTCGAGAATACAACTTGCGTTCGAACCTCTATTCGGAAGCCGTTTTCGAGAGACGTTGCCATTTCGCTTAAAATAGGACAGCCTATGTGTATATGTATATATATAGGGAAAGTCTGTTGTCCCCATAGTCAATATTACGTAAACTCCAATGTCTTCGAAGCCACTTCCAAAAGTGATTCTGAAGAGTAAATGTATTTATGTAAAGGTCATTTCACGGAATCTCCAATCGTCAAAATGAGGGATCCTAAAAAAAAATGTATGGACCGTCCGCAAAACAGCCGAATGATTTTTTTGCCGCCAATGTAGCAACATTGCAAGTCTTTGCGCTAGTAAAACGTGTAGGGGGAAGCCTCCTTCACCTTGGCGCAAATTTCATAGCAAACGCGTGTACATTTTGTTTTTCATGATTGTTTTTTTTTCTTGCACGTAATCCTGAGTATTTGCGTGTGGCGCATTTTTGAAAAATGGATCGCGATAGTTCAAGTGGATTGAACATCCTCTCGAATATCTTTCTCCTTCGAGAATTTTCGACCCGTTTTTTCCGAGCTACGTAAAAAACGTCACGTTTGTTCTTTGTTTTATCGAATTATAGCGATTCAGTTTCCAAAATCTGCCACACCCGATAAAACTACCTTCGTAAAATACATTAAGGCAGTATTCTAGTCTAGAGATTTGAAAAAATCGATTTTTATTTAGTATTTTCTTAAAGTATAGACTCTTAAGAATATGTCCTTAAACGGAAATTTCGAAATTTCCAAATATTTACAAAGTTATAGCGATTTGAGTACGGTCGGATTAAGACCGCACCAGGCGCGAATTGGACAATCAGAAGATTCTAATTGAGCTAGAACTGCTCGCAGAAAATAACGACCTTCAGAAAATCATAATTTCGAAATCGCGGAAGGTACACTTTACTAGGCAGGAATGGCCGATTAATATAATGCAAGTATAACATGCCATTGTACCACTTAGTTGTGGTTGTTTGAAATTGTACTCAAAACTTTAAATGCGTTTTTCTCGAAACTTCTTTATTCAACCTGATTGACATAAAATCTCGGGTTCTATTTAACCGATTGACTTCAAATTTGGTATGGACCTTCAGTAAATATCCCTATATGGTCCCGACCTCGGGAATTGCGAAATTATTATCATTACTATTAAAATAAAATGTAACTTTGAAAAAAAATGGGCGTTTGTTTTCAGTCGCCATTAAATTTTTTCCTTGTTCGTACCTATCTTAATCACATTCTTATTAATCAAGAAAATTGGTTTTATTTCTGTTTCAGCTGAAGGGGAGCTTTGGAATCATGTCAACCGCCTCAAACCTTTTTTTTCACGGCCATATTTAGAGGCCCATAACTTTGTCAATTTTTATTTTTTTTCTTGTAAGTTCTTGAAACATCGATAAAAAGACTAAAAAAAATGGATACGAAAAGATTTTTTGTTTTAATCAAGCTTGAGAAAACGCCCGAAATTTGGGCTTCTAGACTAGCATACTGCCTTAAGAAAAATGCACCCACGGTGAAGGCGGTTACGCGCTAGACGTTTCACTGGCGGAGAGACCTGCAATGGTGCTAGATACGCGGAAAAAAATCACATGAACTTGTTGTCCATGCCACATAAGGGATACAAAATGTCCTTTTCCCCCCCACATATATATATTAGGTGTAGTAAAAAGAAATTCATTATTTTTGCCTTCAATTTCATGCAAAAATAATGGATTTCTTTTTACTACACCTAATATATATATATACACACACACACAAGGTGTCCCTCTTATCTCTGCCACCCGAAATAACTCGGTAATTATCGACGTCACAAAATAATGTTCCAGACAAAAGTTGTACGGTGTAAAGGGGGCCATCAAATGCGACCAATTTTTTTTATTTCGGTGAAGGCGCTGACGCACAGTGAAGGTCACCTTCCCTTTTTTAAATGGAATGGTACATTTTTTTCAACCATCTTATGGAGCACCTCAAGCCGCATAAAAAACATTAGGGGGTCAAAGTCGTTCAAGGTCAGTATCGATGAAAATGGGATCCATACCAAAAATATTTTCAAATTTATATTTTATTTCAATAGATGTTCAAAATGACCTCCACCAGCCTCCAAACACTTTTGCAGTCGGACAGTCAGACACTGTTTCGATCGTAGAATGCTTTCCGGAGTGATGCCGTTGCACGCATTGATGATGCGTGTAACTTTTCTTGCTTCACCGTAACACAGTATCATGTCCACTTTTTCGAATTGCCGGTACAATTTTAAATTATGAATAGCTCTTATCCAAATTCGAAATCAAACTGAACGACAACCTCGATTGAGTTACATACGATACAGATTAACGCGGGTTGGCAAATAAACAGAAGGCATTCGAAGTGTTGTCGATGACTACGATCTCCGATATCTCTCATTTCAAGCTAATTTCGAACACCTATTAAAATGAAATACAAATCTAAATATCTCGGTTCACTACCAAATATTTGGTAGTGATCCGAGATATTTAGATTTGTATAATCGATACTGACCTTGAATTACCTTGAACGACTTTGACCCCCGAATGTTTTTTATGCGGCTTGAGGTACTCCACAAGATGGTTGAAAAAAAATGTACCATTTCATTTAAAAAAGTGGAGGTGACCTTCACTGTGCGTCAGCGCCTCCACCGAAATAAAAAAAATTGCTCGCATTTGATGGCCCCCTTCACACCGTACAACCTTTGTCTGGAACATTTTTTTGTGAGGTCGATAATTACCGAGTTATTTCGGGTGGCAGAGATAAGAGGGACACCCTGTATATATATATATATATATTTAGTTATTAAGTATGAAATGTCCGATTTCCAGCGTCTTAATCTTACCGATTCGTTTCAAACGGTTCAATATTATTGGAACAGTAACGTTAACGCTTGCAGCTAATTCACGCGTAGTTCAAAATATACCCCGTTTTTGAGCTCATCGATAATGATGATGTTCATCGTTATTGATGATCATCGAACATCATTATCGACCTTGCTTTCAGGTCGCCCACGTGGTTCATTTTAAAGATAAAAATCGCCACACCGGAGCTTCTCACTATGCGTTCATTAGTCACATCCTTGCCAAACACTTCGTTGACACTTCGAGTTGTCTGAGCTGTATTTAGCTCCACGACGGAACTCGTATTAAAAAATAACGCGATTTTTTTTTTACTCATCGATGGTTTACAAAATTGAATCTGCAAAAGGCAATCCGACAGATAATCACAAACGAAAACGTGCGTCTGAAAGGCTGATGACGTACCATCAAAATGCAAAAAAAAAATCCAAGAACTGTCAAAGTGAAATATCAAATATTAAACTTGGTACTTGAGGTAATCGGATGTTTCATACTTAACCCCTTGTCGTACCTAGACGAAATCTGGGCCCAAGCGCTAAACAGGCCAGAGTGATGCTCGAGAACTCGAGACTCGGGATGTTTACATTTGGCACGATCTTCAGTTCACGAGTCTGACTCGTAACGTTTACGTTTGACCCAATCTTCATTCCACGAATCTCACTCGAGATATTCATGTTTGTTACAACATTTTTATCACGAGTCAGACTCGTTAAAGTACGGCAAGAGGTTAATGACCTAATATACTGGGTGGGGAATTAAAAATGTTACATGGCAATAGCACTCAAACTCTTGGTGATATCTGGAAAAGTTTCAGATGAAAGTTATATTGTTCGAGAAGGACGTCAAAAAGTTCGAGAAAAAAAAATACGATGGTCCCGTACGACATCCTGCTCGAATAATGCAACTTTCATTCGAAACGTTTTTTAGATAACCCCAATAGTTTCAGTAGTATTGTTCTGTAATACTTTAAGTGCCCCGGCCTGTATATAAGAAATCGTAATGTGGCTCGAAATTTGACTGCCAAGCGTAATTTACATCGTTTTATCACACGATCATGCTCAGAGGGATCCACGTCTATACAATTTTTAATTTGTATTCGCACGCTTATCAATAACCGCTCGTCCTCCATCATATATCCTAATATATATAATACAAAATAATTTTAATGCACACTCGCCCCAATCAAACGAATAGAATTTTCTTCAAATTCAACTCTCTTGAAATGCTCACAGTCACGAGATTCTCCGTTTCCGATCAATCCAACGGGCACAAGGAATCGCGCTTATCCCAAAAACTTTAGGCAAAGCGAAGCAGGTGCCACGTGACGTACTAGGGCGTGTGTGAGAGAAGGTGAGCGAGCGAGAGAGAGTGTGGGGGGGGGGGGAGAGAGAGAGAGAGATAGCCGAAAATCACTTTTTCACTTTTCTCCGATGTGCTCCATTGGAAGAACAGAGGCTTTTTTTTCGTCCCTTCGCGAACCTTCTTGGAGAAGTACGCAGAGGGCTTCTGGAGACAGACTGGTTTTTACCGCAATTTGATGGATTTTGAGGTTTGCGGAATTTGAGAGACGGAATTGTTGAGTGCCGAATTTTCGTCGATTGATTTGAACGAGCTCGAGATATCACGTGACGACGAGAGAATTTCGTCACTGTCACGTCCACTCGAACCTCGTCGTAATACTTTTTTTTTTCTTTCCGGACGCGATTTCCGATCGAAATTTGCGTGTAAATGATTCTCCCGTTTTTACACATAAATCGTTTTTCGAAACTTCTTCTTTCCTCTCTTTTGCTCTGGTTTTCTCGCTTCTGTGTATGTTTTTTTTTTTCACTGGGGACAAACTTGTGCGTGGGCGAGCATGAGAATGTCTTTCTTCTCCTTGGGAAATCTCAATTCGCGACCGGCCAATCGGGCGGTCTCCAATTCTCTCTCGGCGACGATCAATTCCATGGCGACGACGCCGCCACCGCTCTCGTGTTCCCGGGCAACCCAATCCAACGCCATTTGACTCCTCATGTCGTCGTCGAGGACTCGATGACTGTAGTGCGCCACGACTTCCTGTCTGCTGCACTGGCGCTCCCGCATAGCCTTCAACGAGCCGTTCCAGTGCAACAGCTGGAAGACCGTCATCAACTCCTGGAACTCGAGCATCGTACGGCCGCGATTGCACTCGAGCATGAAGCGAAACGCGCCTATTCCCGTGTTCGGGTCCTCCTTCTCGTCGCTAGTGGTCTGTGAACAGATTTCTTTTTTTGCCACTCACGATACGAGGTGGAGCACTGAAAGTAAACTTCTCCGAGCCACGCGTCAGAGAGACTGAGGGATTTTGTGACGTACCTGGCTCAAAACTGTACCAACGCCGTTGGAATTCGTAGCCGGCTTGGCGAAGCTCGCTCTCGCCTCGGCGACCGCCTTCTCGATAAAGTCGTCCGTTATCTTCCTCGAGGGATGCTCGTTGAAGACGGAATTCATTAAGGCAATCTTGGCCGCGGATCTGCGCGCCTCCGCCTTTGTCGGACAGTTCTGGAAGCTGCCGAAGCACGAGCCACCGGGTAGAGTTACGTAGCAAACGTAAGGCGGACTCGCACCGGGTACCGACTCGTAGATCACGAGGGCTCCGTTTCTCAGCTCGGTACCGCGACTCTGCTTCATCTGCCAGAATTCTTGGAGAGCCTCGACTACGTTCACTGAAGGCGTGCAACACCAGGGACAGACAAAAAATCGATCTGCATCAGTCTGTTGCTGGATGAAAAACTCTTCTTGAACATTCGAAGAATTGACTGAACAGCTCAATGTTGACAAGTCATTAGCCTGACGTTTGCACGTAACTGCCACAAGACCTGAGCGAGAACGCCATTACGAGCATTGGTGCAACCAGGGAAGGGGGGCTGGGGTGATCGCGTCCCCACCCCCCAGAAAAAAAATCCAAAATAATTCAAGTTAGATAATCGATTCATTTAACCGACACTCGTAGATGTACGGTCGTACATCTACGAATTCGTATAAAAAGTAGTTATTTCATTGCGTAAATAAAATAAATCGTTAAATTTTGCAGTCAAGTCAACTGTGGGCAAAAGCAATTTAGATTTGCCGGCTGGTACACAATCAGATGGTAAAGCATGTTGCACAAAGGGAAAGAAATTTCATTTTCAGTGTATAAATTGTTGTGAAAACGAGGCTTGTGTACATAATGTGCAAGAACAAATGTAAGAGAGAATATAATATGTGAGGGGGGTGTAAATACATAGACCTCCCTCACATACCTTAAAGGGAATATACCCTGGAAATAAACTACACTACTACTACTACTGCTGCTTAAGGCGGGCAACCACTTTAGATGCTTCAAAAAATCAATTTTTTTTTTATTTCATAAATCGTTAGCAAAATATCTTAAGAATACACCCTGAAAATTTCAAAACGATATTCGGATTCCTTCTAACGGTATGTATATAAATGATAAAGACTCTCCGTTCGACGCTCAAGCGCGCTCAGGTATCCACCAGCGCTCAGTTTGGTAGTTTGTTTGGGTTTTCATAACCCAAACAAACCCAAACTCGACCGTTTGGAGATTAGCTCCAAAACATCTCCATTCTGGGTACAAAATAATCGAGGTAGCTGCATTTCTTGCTGCTATTTTATGCAATGAAGGAAATTCAACCCTACTCATGGTTATGGATGAACTACAAATCTTAGTTGGCAGGCAGAGCTACGGATATGCCGAGCAAATGGATCAAATGGGCGTGGCTCGGCAAAATAGAAAAAGTTTATTAAAGACAAAAGAAGCTCGAAAAGCTCGTAAAGAGGAAATAAAAGCTTCAAATGAGTTGCATGAGGAAGAGAAAGGACTGCTGTATGGTGCTGGAATCGCTGATTAATCGGTAAGACACTTTACCATTTGATTAAACACATATGACTTTGAGTTTTTCGTTTGTGGAATTTTAAACGTGTTCTTCTCGAAACGACATTTTTTCAATTTGCGGGAATCATAACTCAAAAACAAATTAATGGACCATCATCCAATTTGGAACACGGTTACATGATATAATTTATTAAAACGTGAGCCTAAAGTTGGAAAGATTAAATGGTATAAAACATTTATTATTGTAAAAAGCCGGGAAAAAATGCTAAAAATCGATCATTTTTTTCAAATACGTTCCAACATTCAATTCTCGATTTTTTTTGCAAAATTTAGGTTCATGTTCTTAAAAAACATCTCAAGAATGTATAAAAATTTGTTGGACTATTTCAGATGCGAATTGCGAGCTGCACAATTCCCGCAAATCGACAACGACGATGAGGACACGCCAAGGGACACAGCGGATTACACCTTAATTAATGCATGAAATAAATTGAAAAAATTACCAAAGATGTATGCAAATATGAATAGATTATAGTCAGAGTTGCGGAAATTTCTGTTTTTTTTTCACAATAAAAAAATCCAAAAATCATCTGATTTTCGGTCTCCTAAAGTGGTTTCCTGCTTTAAGGTATTCCTTTTGCAGAGGGCAGTATTTTGTGAGCCCATAAGCCAGAGCTCTTTTGAACCATTAGTAAATTGCAGTGGCGCTTAATAAAAATAAATTACAATCAATTATTATACTCAACGATGAACTGGAATGAAAAGTTTCGCACAAACTTTCTAGATTTAGACATTTTTACATGTTCTCTGAGTCGCTATTACGAAAATTCTTCTGCTAGTCACATTTTTCTAAGTTTTATCATTAATATTTACTTTGAACATTCGGTGACGTTCTGTTTTTATTGTCTTTACGGAATCTTCAGAATTTTCCGCATGCTTAGAGCAGTTTATATCAGACATCTAGAGTTATTTAGGATATAAATTATCAGAAATGTGGCCGGCATGTTATCTCCATAAAGTGCTGCATAAATTAGACGATTTTTGAGGGGGGGGGGGGGGGGGGGGGGGGGGGGGGGGGAGTCATGTAGAATCGAATTTTTTGACACTTTTTTTTTATTGCTTATAAAATTCCTTTAACATCTCAAAAATGTATTTTTAATGTTGTAAACTCAAAATCGAGCCCTAAACGTCCTCATGGAGTCATCAAAGTGACGCACTTCGAACATATATTTTCGAAATAGTAGCCTCCCCAAGTGAACAACTAAAAGGCAACGAGCTCTCTCTATCCCCCTATTTTTCTCAGCGTGTTGTTGCTTCAGGTTCGTGTTGTGATTCATATTGGTTGAAAATGAATTCTTGAAAGAAAATCGAAAGTGAGCCTAACTATCGTGCAAGCCATCCTCGTCATAGGAAATACTTAGATAATCAATTAGCACATGTAACATGCACTGAGGAAGAGGACGTGCAGAGCAACACTGGACCGAGTGCCTCGGCTAAAAAATCGAAAGCAACGGAAGCAGATATAGTTGTGAATCTAGGTTTTTGTTACTGCATTATAGAATTCGTTAGTATATCTTCGGCTATAGCTGACATAACTATTTGTCGAAAGTGTAAACAAAAGTGGCTCCAAAGCATCTTAAGTGCGGCAAAAAAATCTTGAAATAGCTGCTTTTTTAGCAACAGGCATGTACAACGACGGCTACACATTCATTTTGCAAGTTATGAATAATTTGGGGAACTGAAGATCGGCATTAAATGTAAAACTTAGTTGACCGATCGACTTGAAATTTCACACAGATATTCTTTAACTCGTTCAACATATCTTCAACCTAAAATACCATTAAAATAACAATAATAAATATTGTGTGTAACAAAATTAAACGATCTTTTTGAGTGTCCTGAATTTTTTATTTTATTCTTAAGCTAGCTTGCGCTCGTGGCTTTGTTCGCGTAGAATTTGGCCCATAGAAAGCCCTTCATTATAGGTAGAAGAATATTTGAAGAAGTTTTGAAGAATATTTGAACCGAGTTTCAAGTTGATACACGCAAGGAAAGTTTTCCATACAAAGTTTTACACCCCGTTTCACCCTTTTAAGAGTTGATTTTCGAAATATCCTTTTTTTAACGCACCTCTACACCTTCTAAGGAACATATATTTCAAGTTTCAAGTTGATACATGCAAGGAATATCATTTCCCATACAAACTTTGACACCCGCTTTCACCCCCTTAGGGGTTGAATTTCGAGAAATCCCTTCTTAAACGATGCCTCCAATATAAAATCAACACTCTCTCCAAATTTCACGTTTCTACCTTTAGCTGGGCGATAATGTCAGGCGATGGGTCAGTCATTCAGTCATTCAGTCAGTCAGTCAGTCAGGACTTTGCCTTATATATATATATATTGAATAAATCTTTTAGCGAAGATATATTAGCGAAAAAAATTTGGATCTTTTATTTCAGGTAATTAGAACGACCGGTAGCGTGCACCGCGCAAAAAAAAAACTTCGAGCGGCTACACGGAGAGAATTAAATGTTAAAAATTACCGTGCAGTAACGGTAACCAGATGACAACCCTGAAACTTCGCTTATTATTACTGAGTAAAACACAGATTTTCACGAAAATAAAATAAAAATTTTTCTTCAGATAGAAAATTTTACCAGATTTTCTAGTAAATTTTGATGTGTAACAAAATACGCAAAACTTAAATTTAAAAAATATATAATATCAGCGAAATTTTACTGTGCATTTTATTATTTTATGCCTTTCAAAAATGTCTATAAAAAAGTATCGTCTTTATAACAGTTATTTTAAGATTTATTATAAAATTTAATGAGTGTTATAGGAAAATGTATTGTGCTCTCGGTAAAAATTATCGTGCGCGCTACCCTTCTTGTATAGTAAAATTTTCGCTACGTATTTGAAATTTTCTGTAACGTGAGTTAAAAAAAACTTGTCGCATACGAATTACTATGCTTTTCTCACTTGTCACCACATTGAAATATATGACGGTAATTTTTACCGTGAAATTCACGACAAAAATTACTTTTTAATTCTCTCCGTGTATAGCGCAACTTCGAGCAGCTATAGCGCCGCCATTTTGCATTTTTATAACACAAAGAAAAAATCTTATAGCATTTATTGTCAATATTACGATGTTCTTTACGAAAATTCAATAAACTTTTTTATTTTTTATAAATTCGTAAAAAAAAACCTGTTTACATGACATTCCCGCTTTAAAGTCGAAATGTTTGGTTGAAAGTTCGGTAACTTGGCTTGAAATTTTACCAACATATACCGGGACGTATTTTTGATTAATTTTCGACGAAAATCATTTAATTGTTAAATATTCGGGTTCGTGAAAGAAATACCTTTATGAAAGGGCGGGTTTTAATGCGACCAAGATAGACCCCGGAAATCGGTAAAAAAAAAGTTCCAATTATTAACGCGAACAATTTGTAATAGAAGAGAAAGTACAACATTGAGATGAATTCCGTGTAAGAAAAATACAACTAAGTTTTATCATATGGATAAAATGAAAGTCTTCGTCGATGAACATCATTGAAAAGTTCAACTTTTTCCTGTCTCTCACCTCTTCCGTAACCCTGGGTGTGCTTGGCGAAACTGTTGACCACCGCGTCGACTGCTTCTCTCAGCACTTGCTTGGCCCGAGCGTCCACGAGGCCCCCGTTTACTCCCATGTTCTCGGTCACCCTGGTTTTCGTTTTGACCGGCATAATGCCCTGCATCACAGCTCTCAGCGGTGGATCTCGATCATTTAGCCTGACAGCGGGTAAGAAGAAAAATTGTTACGACAGTCCTCGTTTCGCAATGTATACTCAAGTGCCGCGAATAACGAGATCAAGCCAACAAGCTTACGTAATACACAATATTGCGCACTTCAAATATGACGCGTCATAGCGTTACACTTTTTTTTTTTTTTTTTTTTTTTTTTTCAAATTCGGACACATCACAGGACCTGGGAGTTCGAATATAATGACAATAGTTGTCCGTCTATTAGGAAAAACATACAGAGAAGACTGAAATGAAAAAATAATAATTGAAGCAACTATAACCCTTCATATCTTAACGTAAAAATGAAAAAATTGTTATGAGGTTGAAGTTTGCATCGTTGGAACGCAATGAAAATTAATATTTCTGAATTTCTTCAATTTATTTTGGCTACTTCGACTACAAAAATCCTGCAAACATTCTTTAAGATACTTATTTAGCTATCTACTATACAAATCTACGAAAAAAATATCTTGTATAATAATAAAAATACGGAAATTGAAATGTCAACAAAAAAAAACTTTCGTTGTGTTCCAACGTTGCAAACTTCAACACCATAAAATAGTGGACTTTATGGTAGGTTTTAATGTTTGAGAGAGGAAATAAGAGGAATATCGAAAAGGGAGCCTTCGAAATGGAGAAAAGACTTGACGAAAGTATCAAAGGAATTAGAAATAGAGGAAATAACAGAGATGATAAAAGAGGAAAAAGAAATAACAATAATAGAGAATCTGATAGACAAGGGATTAGAAAACATAAAAAGAAAAACCATAGAGAGAGAAAAAGAACAGATACAAAAATCGACGTGTAATAGCTTATACAAAGCGTTAATAGAAAACGACGAAGCACCATGGAATTATTGGGCTGCAAAAGACATTGAAGGAAAGGATAAGGAAACGTGGGCGAGGATAAGATGTGAAAATATAGGGAGGGATGGAAAAAAAGGGGAAGTGTCATGGACTTGTAGGATATGTGAACAAGAAAGAGAAACAATGGAGCACCTGATCACGTGTGAAAAAGAAAGAGGAGTAATATCTAAGGAAGCGAGAATATATACAGGGTGAGGCACATAAAGTGTTACAGAGCAATAGCACTCAAACTATTGATTATATCCAAAAATGTTTCAGACAAAAGTTTCAGTGTTCGAGAAGGCCGTCATACTGGACCACCCTATTTTTTTATCGGTGGAAGCGCTGAAGCTACGTCAGGTCAACTCCACTTTTTTAAATGGAACCATGTATTTTTTTTTCGATGACATTATTACCGATTTTAAGACGAATGCAGCGACCTACAACACAAGGTCATTCTAGTCACGCAAAGTATGAAAATAGTCGAAAAATCGAAAAATATCGGAATAATCACTTTCAAAGGATCCACTAACCTTGGTTTGGGTCTACCTAAAGAAGATTTAAGGGAATTTCATTTCCCTTTGATATTTTGTTGCGAGCGTAGTTAAATATATTTCTACCGCTTCAATTTTCAAATTGCGGATGTATAGCGAAGTATGAATGAACAAGTATGGAAGAAAAGAAAAAATATTTTGCGTGTGATAAAGTCTCAAAGAATCAGCGAAAAAATATAAAAACGATGTACGGTAAAACCTCGATTAACCAGGTGCAAATTAACTGGGCAGTGGATTGACTGTGCCAGGCTCTTGCCAATTATATTTTTGCATGCTACGTGATACATACTCAAATCGTTAACTTTATAGAAGAATGACCAATTCGATCGGAAACCGTGAGGTATTGACATTCTCGAAGTCGTTGAATATCAAGGAGACAATTTACTCAGTCGCTTGTGCATGGAGTGGAGTAAAAAATGAAAGTATTGCACAATCGTTTCGAAAAATAATGTCGGCAGAAGACATTGAGATCCGAAAAGATGCTTTGAAGACATCTGAGAATATTTTATCGTCATATAGCTTTGCAGCAGTACTACAAGAAGTAGATGGATTGGTAGACATAGAAGAACCGGATATCGAGCCGTGGTTGCAATACCATAATAGTGAGTCGGGACATGATGTTCTTACGGATGTAGAGCTGATACAAGACCTTCTAAAACAATCGAACACATTGCCTACGGGATCAGAGGTCGAAAATGAATCCGACAGCGATGAGAGTTTGCTATCGATTAAGGCCTTAGGCCGCTCTAGAGGCAAAAAAAAGGGCATATTTTGTGATTTTTTTTCAGCGAAACCATAAAATAAATCGGAATTACAAAATAGGGGTTTTATTATAATAAAACCCCTAAATGACTATACAAAATTATTTTTTCACAGCGATTTCTAAAACAAAAAGTATAAAATGCCATGAGAAAATCGTCAGAAAATTGTTTATAAAAAAGGAACTATGCAATATAATAAAAAAAAATCCTACGTAGTGCATCGGAAAATGTAATTCTAAATATACAGTTAAAATTTCAAGTGCATCGGTTGAAATTTGTTTGAGTTATGAGTCTGGCCGACTTGAAAAATATAGTTTTGAGATAAACGCGTTTAAAGTTAGTAGAAAGTCACTACACGAATCAAATAGAGTTGCGCTAGAATTCGAAAATCGAATAGAGATTTTTACACTCATAATCTTTTGGAATATAATTTTATAGGTACTAAGGTACATTTTTAACAAAAAAAAAAAATCGATTTTTGGAAAATCCTTGAGGGGCCTAAGGCCTTAGACCAGTCACACATAGACAAGCTGGAGAGGCGATTCAAATCGTTCTGAATTATTTCGAACAACAGGCAGATACCACTACTATCTATATCTTGAATATCAAACGAATGAGACACGTAATAGCAAAAAACCAAGTAGAAGTCAGAAGCTAAAATAACATACTTTTTCCAGAGAAGAAACTAAAGCAGCGTGTGATATCTATATATTGGGAGTATAAATTAATTCGGTCTGTTTTCAAGAGATGGCTCTGGCTGTTATAAATGTTTCATAGTGACAGCTGATTTCAGTGGTTTCAGGGAGGTTAGACATCTGTCAATAACATTCAGTTTATATCGCTTTGAGTTCCATTAAAAACCTTGTTTTTTACTGTGTTGAATATGTCAAATTTTGTGTTAACTAAGCAGCATTTGCGGGAAGTTTTACTTTTCTGCTTTAATTGGAAGAAAAGTGCAGCTGAAGCGCATCGAACGCTTGTTGAAGTTTATGGTGATGACGTTCCAACTGATAAATGATGTAGGGAACGGTTTCGACGCTTTAAGAACGGTGATTTCAGCGTTGAAGACAAGCCTCGACCTGGACAGCCAAAAGAATTCGAAGACAATGAATTGGAGGCATTACTCAATGAAGATCCGAGTCAAACACAAGAAGACCTTGCAGATTCATTGGGAGTGACTCAACAAGCAGTTGAGTCAATCAAAAACGGCCGGAATACGAGCAAAGACATGACAAAATTATTCTTCTGCATGACAACGCTTGGCCTCATGTCGCAAAAGTCGAAAAAAAACATTTGGAAACGCTCAAATGGGATATTTTACCGCAACCGCCGTATTCTCCGGACATTGCTCCTTCTGATTACTGGTTGTTCCGACGGATGCAGCAGGATTTAGCAGGACACCGGTTCACTTCTTTCGCAGAAATCGAAAATTGGCTCAAAACTTGGATCGCCTCAAGAGACGAGACTTTTTTTCGAGATGGAATTAGAAAATTGCCTGAGGGGTGGGAAAAAGTAGTGGCCAGCGATGGACAATACTTTGATTAATCTATTCATACCTTTTATTTTGAAATAAATGGATTTTTTACCACAAAAAATGGACAGAATTAATTTGTACTCCCAATAAGTGTGTACCAAAGTTGTATCAGTCTTTATAAAAGGTCAGATATATATTGTTTTTTCATAAGACTGTACAAAAAAAACATACAACTTTCAATTATTTGTGGACTCTTCGGTCCCAGCATGCCCCGTTAATCGAGGTTTCACTGTATGTAACAAAAAAAATGGAAATTGGTGAATACCACTATGGACCGAAGCACACTAATAAATTGCTCAAATTTATCAATACAGGAGTTTGCAACGCAAAAGTGCCAAGCGCCAATTCGAATTGCCAAGCATCCGTCCTACCCAATCGATGAATAAACCAATCAATAATCAGTGATAAAAACAACAGACCAAAATCTTACCGCAAGCTTGATAAAATTAATTATTATCGCAGCATCAATCAATCTGAGAAAACATCTTGTCATTCAATCGAATTTTGAATATTTCATGCACATGTTTCTCACCTTTGATTCGCGACACTGAAGAATATTTTTAAAATCGTTAATCGCCGATTACCGATTTTTTTGCAAATAGCCTTCACGAAAAGAGGCTTTCGAGAACAGAAAATGTGGAAAAATCCGTTCGATCAAAATAATACGAGGCGAAACAATGAATTTTCAATGATCTACGGTTAAAATTGACGAAATTTTACGCACGAATCGTAATTTGAGAATCGCAGTAACGATTTTTTTTTGTCCACAGCTCTATCGACCGTCAACAAGTGTCGATTAAAAATAACGTAAAAATCTTCACCAGCCTCGTCGTCATATAAAAATTAAGTTCTTTCAAATTACGAAATGAACAATAATCATGAAAATTGACCGAAACATCGGTACAAGCCGATGTCGACGAGTACACATCGGTCTCTCTCTCTCGCTTCGTCCATTTGCCGAAATCGCGGTGGAAGCGCACAAGAAAAAAAAAAAATACACGCACGAGAATCCAAGCAAAAGAAGCGTATCCTTACAGCAATAAGGGCATGCTCTCACGTTTAAAAGTTCAACGATCCACGTTACGCGGAAAACGTCACGAAACTTACTTGCAGAAAAATCGGAAGATGCAAAGAAGCCGCGCTCCAGAAAAAAAAAAAAACCTCACTTCTTCTCCCCTCCTCGAGCGAAATTAAATATTTCTCGTGTTCACCGATGCGCGTAATATCGATGCAAAATATAAAACGTAAATAGAACAATCCGTGATGAAGAATAACAGTGAGAAAATTTCGAAGTTTTTCGCACGTCGACGCGAAGGTGTGCGTGACGATCCTCGCAACACACAATACACACACACACACACACACACACACACACGCGCGCGCACGATCGGGACAAAACTTGGCGAGAGCACTGGCCCACCTGGAGGCTGGCGAGCGGGACCTGTAGCTATATAGGCGGAGGGAGAGACGTGCGTGCAAGAAGCAACGAGACCGAGCGAGCGAGAGAAAAAGAGAGACACGAGGGAGCGAGGAATTCGCGTAAATTACTCTCCGATCGGCGCGCACCGCCAGGATCAAATTGCAAGACACATATAACGCGTTTAATGGCCCCGGATCACTGACGATTTCCAGAAAACCAGGGCCGTAACTCGGTCGTCCGCTTGTGACGATGGCGCACGACCCACAATGGCGCGGCGGGGTGGGGGAAGGGGGGATGGATCTGGTGAGATCGGCCTTTTTTTCTTCGTCGCTCGGTCCATCTTTCGGAACCACCGTGTGGCGCTGACTGCTAGTTCTTTCGCTTCTTCTTCTTCGTCTTATTCTTCTTCTTCCTTGACGCGTGTTTTTGCTCGCGCCGATGTAGCAGAGATCGCAGGATCCCGGCGATCGATAAAATACTCGGTGGATACAAAGGATCACACTGGATAAATACACAAGTCTTCGCTCTTTCCTTCTGCGTGAGGATTCCTTCGGGGTGTCATTTTCGCACGAGTTTTGCGGTAGAATGAAAGTTGGAACGAGTTTTTATTCGATGCAGACTTTTCGTGTGATAAAACAAAGGCGAGAAATGGCCAGACGAGAATTGCAACGTGAACATTAATGAATGTGTCTTTTTTACATATATTTTTGTAATATGTTTTATGATTCTTGATCATTATTATTAATAATTTTTTTCAGAATTATTATTAATAATTTTTCTTTTTTTAATTATTCTTGATCACTTTTTTTCCGAACTATTATACATTTTTTTTTGTATATTATTTTTACGATTATCATTATTGTCATTACGTACAGTTTATAGTAACAATAATCACGATCATAATAATAATCAATATACATTCCAAAAATGTAAATAATGAACATACGTTACATTTTTGTTATTGTTATTATTATTATTATTATTATGCTTCTTTTACACATCTTTTTAATGTTTTAATTTATCACATTTTCCGACATTTTAAACATTCAATTTACTTAATTTTTTCTATATACTTTTGAATCTATCGGGATCGGTGGTCACCATTTTTTATAAAGGAATCAACGTTCAGTGACAACAAAAATATATATATTTTCTCAAGATTCGCTTCTTGTATTACCGTCAATACCCCCCCCCCCCCCCCTCCCCCCTCCTACGAACGAGCCGCCGTGATTGATTACAATGCAAATGCGTAAAAATCCTTTGATTTGTAGCTTTAAAAATGATGGATTTGTATAAAATATTGAGGTTGGGCATGAACCGATTTTGACACGTAATGTGAAACAAACTCCGGCTGTCCCTCTGACCTGACATCAGCGCCACTATTGCTATCTCTCTCTCTCTCTCTCTCTCTCTCTCTCTCTCTCCCTCTCTCTCTCTCGCACCTGTATACTCTCCTTAAGGACATGGCTCACACGTCTGGTCGGTAAAAGTTCTACCGCCAAGTTTTCTCCTAGACGGATCATATTTCGGGCAAAAAAAGAGAAAGACGTTGTTCGTCGTTCAACAGAGCGAAAGGTGTTTCGTTTCTTTTTTCCGAAATATTAGCCGTCTCGAAGAACACTGGGTAATCTGCGAATCAACAATCTCTCTCGCGCTCTTGGCCGCTCGGTCGGTGTGACACATGGCCTTAAGGTCCGCGAAAACTTTCTTCAGACTAGGAAATTTTTTTCTCGAAAAAAAAAAAAACCATTACCAACTGTCGCTATTTTTTCCCGAAAGAGACAGAACGCAAAGAAATTTTATTGACGTCTCATGCTTTTAGTTTTGTCGGATAAAAAAAAGCAAGGCGGTACGAATTTTTTTTTGTACGATATTTATGAAAAAAAAAAAGGATGAAAAAGACGCGAACGAGTGGCGAGGTGGTACAAAAATGCATGTAAATATTGCAATGACCTTGCCAACGCGTATAAAGCCGCGCGACACACTCGCGAATCTCAATAGAGGCGCGAAAAACAACAAAAAATTCATCTAACGCTAGCACCTTCCGGCCGCCTGTGCAGTGTCGCTTCGCATCGTTCGCTCAGCCCGCGGGTGATTTGAACGCGTGGATCGCGCGACTCGCACACGCGCGTCGTGTCACGTGACGCATCACGAGCTACGCGATTTCATTTGTCGATGAAGAAAGTAATGCGAAACGCACACGTCACGACGTTCGATAATTCGATAATCTGACGGGCTTTTTTTTTTTTTCTTAAGGAGGTTGCTCGGGTTCTTTGCGGGACAGGCGGCAAGAGGGGAACCGCCTTTATCCTTGTATACGGGCGAATATTTAAATTTTCGGTTACGTGGAATAAACAAATTTTAGCCTATAAATATGTGGAATGCAAATTATTGAAATGTTATTAATCGTTTTTTTTTAAATTTACACCGCGAATACGTTATTAGCCAAGTTGAAATGTGCCAAACGTGCAATTTAGTTCTCAATAGCTGGTAGCACTAACGATAACCTCCGATACGAACGCCACATCATGAGCGCTTTGCTTCGCGAATTCATGATTTGTGTTCGACCGAAATGAAAAGATGGAAAGGAAAAATCCAAAGTGATAAACAGCACAATCGTCGGTTGAAGCAAATATAAAATGAAAAGTAACGAAAAGAAGTAGTTGAGCTGAAAAATGAATGCGCAGTCGAGGAACGACGCATAATTGATTTGAAGGTTATGTCGAAAAACATTCACTGCAGCTTCTGTCAAGAGGAATTATAAATGAAAAGTATTAAACATGAAGAGAAACACGGCGTGGCTTCAATATTTTCTATACTCTGCCAAATATCCGTTAAGTTTGTTTGATTGTTAATAAACAAATTTCTATTATCATATTTTTTGCGATCCTTTTGTGTTGTATTATTCTCTCTTGTAATCATGCTCTTAATCATACTCTTTACGAAACTGCGATAAGAAATTTATAACGAGGAAGCAATAGTTTATGCGTTTCTAATTGTGGCGCCTAATCAAAATGGCCGACTTGACAGCAACGTTGTCACGTGTCGTGGCGCGCTTTGTCGTTTCACTCGTTTTCAAATCGTTGAAATTATGCATAAAAATGTCAAGAATTTTTTTTTTTCTGCCGCCTAACTGTGTCAAATTCTTAACATTTTTATTATGTTGCAAGAGGCGTATCAAATTTATCGTATAGCTTTTGCTATGTCGCCCGTGTACAAGTGCCTAACTTCAATAATTAATTGCACAATAATCATGCAGACACATGAGTTGAAATTTCACACGGGCTCGTGACACCTGTTCGCAAATGTCCTCAATAACTTTCAGCAAATTCTCAACATTACGCGATAGCCGTGCAACCTCATTGAGGCCAAAATTTGCCCGTTCAGCGCCTCTCGCGGCGTGAAGGAAGTCGCGACATTAATATCGTTTTATTTCACGGGCATTTACATTTGCCGGATAATAACGAAGTATTATTTAATGTATATGCGTGATTACCCGTAGAGCGTGCGCAACTTGTTACGTATTACGAGAGATATTGGGTGCGATAATCGAGATCCTCCGTCTCTCTCTCTCTCTCTCTCTCTCTCCCTCTCGCGCGCGCGCGCGATCTTCGTGTGTGTCGCCTGAGTTACGTACGTGGCAGACTAGACAAGGACAGAGAGAACGCGCCGCCGCGTGACGTCACGAAAAAGCGCGGTTGGCGGGATAGGGGGCGAAATTTTACGCGCGTACGTTTTCCCGCGTGGTGTCTCCCGCTACACTCTCCCTCGCGCGCCCTCGGTAGCTCTGTCTCTCGCTGTCTCTCTCTCTCTCTCTCTCTCTCTTGCACCGCGCGCGCGCCGTTCCGCATACGTCACAGACTTCTCCCGCTCAAATTCGTTACGGACAAGGCGCACCGCGCATATGTATTTTCCTCTCCTTTGTACTTGTCAAATGTCGTTCTGTCTCGATAAAAATTCGTTTGTTCCCTCACGATCATGATTATAATGTTGAGCCAACAAAAGGTGCGTAATCGTCTCGTCGCTTTAAATCGAAAATTTCGCGACGTAACGATAACGCACGACGTTTCCGAGATCACAGGAGTATTGGCGATACTTCATTGATCGTAGAAAGGATATGAAAAAATTGGGTAATCGAGGTAACGGGGGGGAAAAAAAAAATTGAAAACTGTTGAACATTTCGGCGAGCATTTTTGTCGCTCGCGCGCGCGCGTGCCTGCATCGCTCTGTCTCCCTCGCACTATTCGCATCCCGCGCGCGTGCCTGTGTGTCACTCCGTCTCCCTCGCACGTTTCGCGTCCCGCGTTATGCCTCTAGCACCCGCGTCCCCCCCCCCCCCCCGCCGCCGCGCCCCAGACGCGCACTTCCCCCCACCACCGGCCAGCCGGGGTCACCGTCTCTGCGTGTGTTGTAAAACGCGTTTTGCGCTTTAACCAAGAAATCAGCTGAGCGCCAGCTGTGCCCGTAAATCGAGGGACCAATGGGAGAGCTCGCGATTCTCGCGCCGCCAACTAAAAACGTATACACAAGAAGAGCCGCTGGGCTGCTTGTTGCATTCGTCATTCATGGTTCGCGCGAAACGCCTGCATCGCGCTCTGCCTCACCTCTCTCGCGCGCTCACTCCTGACCCAAAACTCGTGTCGCTAGATTTTTCACAAGCATAATTTACACCCGTGCGCATCGTGATCTACACGAGAAAAGTGGTGCAGCAACGCGATCTCCTTTTTTTTTTTTATCTCGTCGAAGAAAACAGTGTGAAAATTCCGGCGGGAAAGCAAGCAACAGCCGCGCGCGAACGGAGCGTGGGTCGCGGCGTCCTCTTCGCGTCAAACGCTCACCGAAAAAAGACACATTTTGCTTGCAAGTCCGACATTCGTAAGTGCGAAAAAGTTTCGTGAGAAAGAAAAAGAGTGCGCGAAAATGAAGAACGTAAGCGAGTGACGCCGGTCATCGCGTTTCTTGTGCTTTCTCGTAAAAACTACGAGACACCGTGCAGAGAGAGAGAGAGAGAGAGAGAGAGAAGAAAAAGAAAGACTCTGGTTCTCTGTCTCTTTTTCCCCTATTTTCGGGAGGTTATGTAGTGTGTACAGAGGGCGTGACAGTAGCGTGAATTTACGGAGTCGCGTAGCACAGAGCTCGGGGGTTGGTCCGAGGGTTTTCGCGCGCGCTTCGTCTCCCGCGCTTCGACTCTACAACGTCCTCGTCTCCCGCAATTTTTCGCGCAAAAATCCGCTCTTACGGCTCTCAAAGGCGCTTTATTTCCAATCGAGTGTGAATAAAAGACGAACGATACGGGCGCACACATCGTCTTGGGTTTCAATGACATTTGGCCGCTTGCAACGCGGAAACAAGAGAGAGAGAGAGAGAACGAGATAGCGCGAGAGCCGAATAAAAAAATCCGTAAAATATTGTCCGTCTCGTAAGGCGCGGTGAATTTTTTTTCTTTTTTTTTCTTTCATTTTTTTTTCTCGAGCGCTCTCGTTCTTCTCTCGTAGAATTTCTCGCTGCACTATGGCGATGATCGTGTGACCGTGAGGCCAGCCCGCAAAACTTCGTTTCGTATTTTTCTTTTCCTCGTACAATTCGGGGACGAACGTGGACAGCACGAGATTTTACAATTGACGTTCGTTTTCAACGTGCCTGTTCGAGCTCCGAGCAAAAAGCCCAAAAATCCGAGGAATCTCCGAGAAAATACACGTCATCAAAAAAAAAAAAAAAGAAATCCGCCCGTCCAAGATGCCACAAACTAGGTGAGTCCTCGAATCTTCACGCCCCCGTCGCCGCCACGCAACCCCCTCGTTTTTTTTTGCCACGGAAAAAAAAGAACACGCGGCGGATTTTCTCCTGCCCGCGTGCGTTGTTTTTTTCGGCCCCCCTCGACGAGAAATATCGCACGCGACTAACCTTATCGTCCCGAACAAATTTTCACGAGGCGTGGGCCCGAAATCCGGGAAAAATGAGGGTTAAATTCACCCTGGACACGTTTACAGCCTCGTTTTTCAAATGGACAGAAAAAATGGATGGGAATTCGCGATTTGCGGATGTGAAGTCTCCGGGGAACGGGAAGGTTTTTTTTTTTTTTTGATGTAGTGAAGCACCCAATAGGGTGTCGCGGATAGAGGAAGCCTTCTTTTTTGGGCGAGAAGTCCGAGAGACCCGGAGAGGCTCTACGAGGTTTTGGGGCGGCTTGTTGATCTTTTGGAAGACTGAGCAATCTTTGGAGAACCTGTAGGATATTTGACGAGTCTTTATAATGTTTGACGAGACTTCACGATGTTTTACGATTCTTTGCAATTTGTGACCAGTCGTTACAATCTTTTGTGAAAATCTACAACCTTTTTTAAATCTTTGCAACCTTCTGCGAGTCTTGAGGGCCTTTTCTAAGTCTTTAAGAGCTTTTATCAGTCACTAAGACCTTTTTTCAGTCTTTAGAACCTTTTCTTAGTCTCTAGGACCTTGTCCTAGTTTCTAAGGACTTTTCTGAGTCTTCGGGACCTTTTCTTAGTCTCTAGGACCTTTTCTTTGTCGCTGACGACTTTTTTGAGTCTTTGAGATATTTTTTGAGTCTTTGAGATATTTTTTGAGTCTTTGAGATATTTTTTTCAGTCTTTGAGACCTTTTCTGAGTCTTTGAGACATTTTCTGTGTCTAGGACCTTTTCTGAGACTTGAGGACCTTCTCTGAGACTTGAGGACCTTCTCTGAGTCTTGAGGAAGCTTTTCTGAGTCGCTAGGGACTTTGCTGAGTCTTCGAGACCTTTTCTGAGTCTTTAGGACCTTTCTTAAGTCTCTATTACGTTTTCGCAGTCCCTAAAGACTTTTCTGAGTTTCTAAGACCTTTTCTGCGTCACTAAGCTATTTTCTGAGTCTCTACAACCTCTTCTAGGTCTCTCGGTTGTTTCCTAAGTCTCTAAGGCCTTTTCTGAGTCTCTAAGCCTTTTTCCGAGTTTCTAAGGCCTTTTCTGAGTCTCTAAGCCCTTTTCCGAGTCTAGAAAGCCTTTTCTGATTCTCTAAGCCCTTTTCCCAGTCTCTAAGGATATTTCCAAGTCCCTATGACCTTTTTCACTTCTCTTTCTCTCTGTGACCTTTTGTGAGTCTCTAAAATGTCTTTTAAGTCTCTTGGTTGTTTCCTAAGTCTCTAGGACCTCATCTGAGTCTCCCGGACCCTTCATAAGTCTCCATGTTCCTTTATGAGTCTCCGTGTTCCTTCACAAAACTTCACTACCCTCTCCGAATGTCTGCAACCTTTCTCGAGTCACCACGTCCTTGCCAGGGTCTCCACTTCCTGCACGCAAGTTCCTACGACCTTCCAAGATCCTCCGCCCACGCTTCCTCTCACTCTCATCGCCCAAAATTGTACCGGATTTCATGAAAACGTTTTTTTTTTTGGGCCACAGTTTGCAAGAGAAACAGCAGGCGACCCAGTCGTATCTCCAGTGCGGCAGAGCTCTGTCGCAGTCTCACAAGCGCAAGAGGCGAGCGACCGAGTCGTCCGAGGACGCAGAGAACATTTATCCACCCACGAAAATAGCCGCCGTTGCCAATGCATCCTACAGCGAGTCGCGTCACACTTCGACGTCGTCGACGACATCGTCTGATCAGGGCTCGAAAACGCCCCAACAGCAGAGTCTGCCTCTGAAGGAGCAACAGGAAGCTGCGACCTGGTCAGAGCTGAGAACCGCCACATGTTTCCTGACACCATCGGCGTCCAATAGCTCGTCTCACAGACCCAGCCCTCTGCCCTCGTTTCCCTGGGCAGACGGCGGCCAAGTGTGGTCCATCATGTGCTTGGGTGATCAGAAGACTCTGGCTCAGAGAGATCCACAGATGTTTCAACGACATCCTACGCTGCAACCTCGTATGAGAGCCATTCTGCTCGATTGGCTCATCGAGGTATGCGAAGTCTACAAACTCCACAGGGAAACTTATTATCTCGCCATGGACTACATCGACAGATATCTGTCGACGCATCAAAATGTGCCGAAAAATCAACTACAACTCATCGGCATCACTTGCCTCTTCATCGCTGCCAAGGTTAGTTTTTTTTGCCCTCTCAGCACGCCTCGAACGTTTCACAGTTTTTTTAACGAGGGAAAGGAACTTTTTTGAGACTGGATACGTCCAGGTAAAGTTGTTGAACTGACGGAAATTATGGTATATCGTTTTTGCAACAAGAGCAAAACGTTAGAAGTCCAGACTTCCAGTTGAAAAAATCTGGAAACTTCCAGTTGAAAGAGTCCAGACTTCCAGTTAGAAATCTTTTCATGAGAAAATATCAAATTGTTTAGATCTTTATTATCCCTTTTTGGCCTCGAAAACGATGTAGTACTCATAGGAAATCAGTTGAACTTTCATGAGTCGTGCGTGGGCCGAAAAAGGAATCGAAGAATTCATTCGAAAAAGAAAAAAAAACGCCAATGACAAAGATCTATTTTTCGTCCGCGTTCTCGGTGTTCAGAAAAATAGCACGACAGGCTCTGAACTACGAGACGAGTACGTTTTTTTCCACTTCCCTGTTCGAGCCCGATATTCAACGGCTAAATCGTACGACACGATACAGCTAAAAAAAATGTCGTTCAAACAATCTCGTAAAATTCGAGCTATTGTTTATAATTTTTTAGTTATTTTCATCTGGAGTTGGGATTTAAGTTATTGTTTTTTGTAGAATAACATTCAACGTAAAATGCCAATCTCCAGCACTTCGGCCGTGTTTGTAAAATGACGTACGAAAGTTGACGAATTTCGATGGTAAATTTGTAGTAGAAAGAAAAAAAAATACAGTATCTCAAAATGGCCGCTCGGGTTGAGCTGAAAAGCGTCGCGGACGCGAAGGGGAGAAACAGGTCCATCCGGCCCGGCGAGCATAGGGACTCGCTTCGCTGCAGTAAGCTTATATTTTTGACGTTTTTTTTTTAAATTATTTTTTATAATTTTTTATCTTGATACACTATTTTTCAATTTCTTCATCTCTTAACTTACTGGTGTCTGCTACAGTACACTACGTACCTTCGTGTTTTGAGATCACTCTTTTAATACTGCTGTGAAGGGGTTGTTTTCTTCATTGGTAGATACAGATCCTGTACTGTTGTAAATTTTACCTTCAAATTGGGCCTGACCTTTCCATTCGCGGAGAATTTTTACGTACATAATATTTTTTTTATCGGATAAATTTATTATTAATATAATAAGATCTTCATATTTAATTATTTTTTCATTACAGTGATAAATGCGTTTATATTCATTAATTTATTTTTAATTAAATAAAAAGAAAACATTTTGTATTATTCTTCAACATTATTTTAATTAAATAAAATTATTGTTGATAGCAAATATTCTTTTAGTTTAATTAATTTATGACGAACATAATAAATTCATTTAATTGCATCAATTTATTATTACCATGATAAATTCTTTCAGTTTGATTAATTCGTTATTAACGTTATATATTTTCAAAATTAAATTATTGATAACGTAATAAATTCATTAATTTATTATTAACCTAATAAATTCTTTTTATTTGATCAATTGTTGATCTACATAACATATTCCACTAATTTTCTTGATTTATTATTAATATAAAAGATTCTCCACAATTTCGCGATCAGCGAAAAAAAAATCTCAAAATAAGGGATGGTAACTTATGATCCCGAATTACAGATGCCCCACTAAAATAGTCCCTTGCCAAAAAAATCCCCAATCGAAATATCGTTTCACGAATTAATTCCTCGACCGCGAACATCCCCTCTGTTATTACAACAATTGTTATTATCTACAAGAACGCCGTTCAAATTCACGAAGAGCAATAAAAATGTCAAGTTGCCAGTTAAACAATCTTTCGTTTGTTCTCAATAGTATCCAAACGACAAAAAAAAACCTAACAACTAGCCACTGTTCATTATTACAACCACATACGAATGTTGATCTTCCGTCGTTCGATCAAGTGTCTCGTTTCGTCATATAACCGAGATTGCATTGAATTTCCAGGTCGAGGAGATATATCCGCCAAAAATCGCGGAATTCGCTTACGTGACGGACGGTGCCTGTACCGAGGAGGAAATCCTCGGCAAGGAGTTGGCGATTCTGAAGGGTTTAGGCTGGAATTTGTCGCCAGTTACGCCGCCCGGTTGGCTCAACGTGTACATGCAAGTTGAATCGGGCGACTGGTCAAAGCCGAACGCCTTCATTTATCCCCAGTACGGTGGTCTTCAGTACTCTCAGGCAGCCCAACTATTGGATCTCGCTACGTTGGACGAGGGTAGCCTAAAGTTTCCATACAGTCACATCGCAGCTGGTGCGATTTATCACACGCAGGGACGCGAGTGCGCGCTCCGTGTCTCGAGGTTAACGTGGGAACAATTGGGTCCGTGCGCGCGTTGGTTGACCCCGTTCGCGTCGACCGTGGCAGAGGAGAGTTCGCAGCTCCTTCTGCTGAGGTCATCCGTACCACCGGTCGAGACTCACTCGGGCTCGGGTTTGCGCGCCTCGGTGCCTAATATCGTAATGGACGAGTCCCATCGTATACAAACCCACGTCGTCGATCTGGCGATGCTCGAGAAGGCGCAACAAAGAATGGCCGTTGAGTTGTTGCAGTTGGATTGCATCGACACGAATCTCGACTCGGTCGGTAGCCCCGATCAGAGCGGTATACTCACCCCACCATCGAGCAGCCAAAAAAATTCACCCACACCCTCACCACAAATGCCACAGTTGCATCCGTACACGTAATTATTTAATTGGTCGACGCGCGATCGGCTGTTTCTTTTTTCTCTTAAAGGCTGAGTGTGAATGTCCAAGCGATCTGAGCATTTGTTTCCAGTTTGGAACTAGAAGTTACTAGGACATTCGACTGTAACTTCTAGTTGGCAATCTGGAACGATCCAAACGCTCAGCCATGTCTAGTAACTTTTTGGCGCTCCCTATTAACTTGTATGGCGCCTCAAGTTATATCGTAACTTTCTGGTGAGTTTTATTAACATCTTCTGGTGAGTTTTAGTGCCATTTTGGTGACTTTTCTAGTGGCTGAGCTCGACGTTTCTGGTGAGTTGCAAACAACGTTTTTCTGGTGACTTCGAGTTTGTTACGGGCGAACGGGAAAATTGTAACTAGACGTGAAATATCGTAACTTCAGTTCGTCTCTACTTCTGCCTAGTGACTTTCGGTAACCATACCGGAAGTAGATCTCTGCACTAGTAATTGGCTGAAGTGACCTGAAAAATTCTTGTTACTAGCAAGTCTATTGACCATTCTGGACAAATATCTTAGATCCTGTTTTCACCTATGGTAGCTAGAAATCACCAGTAACTCGAAGTAGAGTTCAGACACTAAAAATGACTAGTTACCAGGGACAAAAGTCACCGGAAGTTTTGTGAAATTTTATTATATTCTACTTCTGCAGCCTAATAACTTTTACCAACTTCTAGTTGCTTTTTCCGCAAGTATATGTCGAAGTCTGTTCAGAGCTATGACCAGAAGTTACCAGTAACTATAACCAGCGACTAGAAACAAAGCTCACCGGAAGTCCCATAGAATATTCTAGTATCTCATGCTGCTGCCTAGTAAATTTCACGAACTTCCAGTCACTATACCGGAAGTAGATCTCGAACCCAGTTCACTGCCTTTGTAGACGAAAATAGCGAGACCTTCAATAGTGAGAAAAAAAAAAGCGGAAACTCTTGGCGCGATCTCGACCGTGTGGCGTGGGGTCGAGCACCCTCTGACAACCGCGGCACATAATTCAACGCCTTTCTTTTTTCCAACCGGATTTTCTTCATTCTCTTGTCGGGAAAAGCTCGCGCTGTACTACGCGCGTACACAGTGTAAATTTACGAAAGAAAAGGACGAGAAGAGGTCGGTAAACGCGCGAACTGACTTATCGACTTTAGCACGTGTGAGTGTTATGTGATCGCCAAGTGTGGATCGTCGCTATATTTAAAATAGGACAATAAAGAGAAAGCGATGGCAAAAAAAAAGGGGAGAACGATCGGTCGACCTACGAGTGTACCTTCCCTCTCGCTCCGGACCTGAAAAACGCACAGGAGAGGAGCGTAAAGAGATACGGGGACAATAAAAAAAACGCGCAAACACGCGTAACTAACGCGCACGTTAGCGCCAAATTGCAGTGCCTTAAAAAAAAAAACGAAAAAATAACCACAAGTGCCCTTATGTCGTTTTAATTCTTGCGAGAAGCGAACGAAACAATGTAAATAATATTTCTCCTTTTATACTTGCCTATACACACACACACACACACACACACACACACACACACACATATATATATATATATATGATTGTAAAACGTTCGTAAGAGTGCGCGACTGAGCGAGTGTGCGAATGTGATTTTTCCTTTTTTTTTTCGTGCGAGTACATGCGAGCGGAGCGATTGTGTGTATATATTTTACGTATGCGAGGAATTTACGCTACAGAGTTTTGCGAGAGAGATACAAATAGACGGAAAAGCGGAAACGAATGCGCGAGCGACTTCGCGTGGCGCGCGTGCGCAGCGATTTCGTTTAAACTTGCCGTTTGCATGCCGTTGTATGCCGTGACTATCGAGTTTATACCCCATTTGTAAGCAGAGATTGACAATAAACGTTCATAGACGCAAATGAAAATAATTTAAACAATTGAAACGCGATGTCTCGTGGGTTTTTTTTGTTTTCTTTCCACCTTCGTTTGCGATGCGGATGACGCCGTTTTGTAGAATCGACAGTTGAAGTGTGGCTTGTGCTTCGCACGACGGTCTTACATACAGATCTCTGGAAAGTCCAACGGTTCGGATGGTTCCCTTGCCGAAGCTCTCCGCTAGAGTCGCTGTAATCGAGGAGTATTCTGTGCGACAGAGACAACAATAGCGACGCATTCGCGTTATAGCCTAATCTGAGAATATAATTTTTTCCAAGTTTTTTTTTTTTTAACTAACGGTATTCTTATGGTATGCAGTTGGAAATACATAAACTTATAAAGTGACGAGTATAAATCCAAAAAATCTATCCAGTAATTAATTGGCAATAACTCCATCAATCCTACCATTGAAATCCAAGCGAGTCTAATAAGGATAAATCAATTTTATATTCTCTTATGTATAAAATACATTCTTCAATGCATATATAGGTGCAGAAAAAGAACGTACATTTTGATTAAGGCCTTAGGCCACTCTAGGATTTTTCAAAAATCAATTCTTTTATTGTGTTAAAAATGTACCTTAGGACCTATAAAATTATATTCCAAAAGATTATGGGTGTGAAAAATCTCTAAGTACTCGATTTTCGAATTCTAGCGCAACTCCTCTTGATTCATGTCGTGACTTTCTACTAACCTTAAACGCGTTTATTTCAAAACTACATTTTGAAATAAACGCTGAAAAAAAAAATAACAAAGTATGCCCTTTTTTTGGCCTCTAGAGTGGCCTAAAGCTTTCATTGTAAATGCACTTTACTTTACAAATGTATTGAACTTTGGTACAACGCAGGATTTCGGCTTCACATTTGATAGATGCGCACGGAAACGATTGTTGATTTTTTTTTAGTACTCGAACACGGTCTTGCAGGTCTGGAAACTCCGGCGTTTTTGCATGGTGGAAAGTGTCATCGTTAGTGAGGCAAAAACATACACTACCGCTTAAAAGTTTGGATACACCAGTCGATATTTCTTGCCGCACTAAAAATTAGATAGCTGCGTCAAAAAAAAAAAAGACAATCAATTTTAACGAACGGCGTTTTGAAGGGAACAAATTCAGCTTTGTTTTACTTTTTTTTGAATATTTTTTATGAAGTTTTTTCGACGCGGTACACACTTTTGAACTTGATCGTTTTTTCACTATTTTTCGACCATCGAGAATTGGGCGCATAACTTATAGAAAAATCTTTTGCCGTTTTTAGCAATGATAAACTTAAAAGGGGTAGCAGAAGCTTCATTTTCATTTTTTTTTAAGTTTCGCACGTTTTTTTGTCGTAAAGTTATTTCATTTTTTGCTTAAAAAGGAACATTTTGGAAAGTGCAACATAACTCAAGAACTATAGGGTTTAAGAGGAAATGTCAGAGATGTAAAAAGTTGCGTACGTTCCTAGTGGATCGCTTGAAATTTTTTCAGAATTTTCGCTCTAAACTCTGATGAGTGGGATGGCTTAATTCGAAAAGTATGGCGTTTAGGACAAAATATCAGGAGGAGAAACTTTTTTAATTGTCGACTTTCAATTCGCTTCATTTATTCAAAAAATCAAGACAGAAAGGTCGAAAATGTAGATTGAAAAATGAATGGAAATTTCAATCAGGCGCCAATTTGTGAAAAAAAATTTTTTTTTTCCACAAAATCTTACAATGTCAAGGGCTTTATAAAATTAAATTTTGGGAATCTTCGAAATTTTTGTTTCAGATCAACCGACTGCAGCCAATCATGGGGACAGCGGACCGTGCCAACAAGGGACATGTTATACGCCGCCTACAATAGCAGCGCTTCCAGTCAATATATATTTATTAAAAATTTGGTTCATATACCTCAATATTTATACTCGAGAATAAAACAAAATTGGATGAAATCGGACAAATAGTTTTTGAGATAATTATCAAGTAATCCCAAATACTAAAATCCAATGAAACATAACTAAACCCAAACGAGACCCACAAACCCAAGCAATCCCAAACACACCCAAACAAAGACAAAAAAACCCAAACGAACACAACCAAGCCCAAACAAACCCAAACACAAGTAAATCCCAAACAGACCCGAGCTACCAAAAACAAGCCCGCCTCAAAATTGTTCGTGTTGGATTTGCACGGGCCTTGCGGTGTTTAGTTTGGGTTTCGACCATGTTGATAAAGTAGGGATAGCAGTTGCGCTCTATCATAGATATAGATATACACGCGCGTTAATTTATCAATTTTGAAAATTCTCTATTTCGAAAACTATTGATATACCCCAAAAATCCATTTAGACACCGACTTATAGATTTAAAAAAAAAAACGAAAAACTGTGCAAAATTTTACCAAAAGCGGAGATAACAGCTATTCGGAAGCCCACATTTGTAAATATAGTAAGTAATAATAATAATAATGGTGAATTTTTATTTTGATTCATAAATTTATACATTTTTAAAAATAAAACACAATATATATTTTTTTCAACACAAATTATAAATTTATAAATAAATTTTTATTTATAAAACACGAATACAACATCCCAAAATGGCTGCTCTACATTACCGATCGCGTAGCGCGAAATTCCAGTTACGTTGACGCGTAACACGATGAAGGAATAGGAGGAATAGTAAAGAGACCGAACTCTTGTGGGACTCTTGGTTCAAAAGTGGCGGCGATTTCTGTATAAAAATGAGGCGATCCGCTCGAAGGAGTAGCCGCAAACGGCTGGCTCATGCGCAGTATGCATTGTAGCTGTCTTTGTCTTTCTCGCTGGAAGTACGAGTGAGAGCGACGGTAGGATTTGAACAGTGAAATAAGTTAAGGGATTACGTGGGTTTCGAAGCCAAAAAAAAGCATATTTTCTCAATTTTTAAAAAATATAATATATAAATTATTTTATTCAAAATGTTAAGCACATAAAAGAGCAACATTTCAACAATATTAAAAAAAAAATTCATCCAAAAACTTGGGAAATTCAGCCGGTGGGATCGGGTTTCCAGAGACCCCTAAAAAAAGTGTCCTCATGGTGGTCAGGATAACTCATGATAGCTTTATCTGAAATTAAAAAACGAAATTTTTTCTGTTAGTAGATAAGTAACCTACGCGGACGATACTGCAATCCTGGCAAAGCACGAGAACCCCGCCGAAGCGTCCCTACTACTACAAAAAGCGCTCACGCAAGTTGAAAAATGGTTAACCGCATGGAGGATAAAAGCTAGCGAAAGCAAATCGGTACACATAACGTTTACCCTGAGGAAACACAACTGCCCGACTGTCACACTCAACAATCAACCCTTACCTACAAAAAATAGCGTAAAATACCTGGGACTTCACCTGGACAGACGACTAACCTGGAGTAAGCACATAAAAACAAAAAGAAAAGAACTCGACATGAAACTAAGGAAAATGCACTGGATATTCGGAAGAAACTCCAAAGTAACTATGGAAAACAAAATACTACTGTACAAAGCAATCATCAAACCAGTGTGGGCATACGGCATCCAACTCTGGGGGACGGCCAGCAGATCAAATATAGAAATCATTCAAAGATTCCAATCGAAAATGCTGAGAACAATCACCAACTGTCCATGGTACGTCAGCAACAAGAGCCTGCACAACGATCTCCGAATAACAACGGTAGCAGAAAACATCCAAAAGACGAGCACACGATACACAGAAAGGCTACAGAACCACCCAAACACACTGGCCCGAGAAATCCTCGATAGAAGGAACGAAATCGGACGGCTCAAACGCATTAAGCCCTTAGATCTACCAAACAGACAAATATGACGCAATAAACCCAGACACCGATAGCGGGGACGGCACTGGTCATCCCCCTAAACAAAGATAAACTCCCAACATCAGAACCATTGAATGTCCCCTGGGACAGATTATAGTTGTAAAAAAAAAAAAAAAAAAAAGTAGATAAGTATAACTCGTGATTGAACGAAGGATTTAGAAAAAAAATTGAAATTTGAATTTTTGGCAGAGTTGTATGCAAAATAGTTCAATTTTTGGTACAATTTACACCACGTATAGCCTTGTAAAATTAGTTGTAATCGAAAAAAAAAAAAACCTTCGTTCAATCACTAGTCAATGCTATTTTGAAGAAGTGTGCAAAATTTCAATAAGATCGGTGCATTAGTTTTTGAGAAAATGCGTCCTGCGTCGCTCCCGGCCGGTCTTTCCCAACGGGGGGGAATTCCCAAAGGCTCTCTCTCTCTCTCCTAGACTTTTACTCCGATTGACTTATAACTTTGAGAGAATATTCTAGACATATTGTACTATTAGATAGAAATATTTGAAAAAATGGATTTTTTGCAATTTTCAAACCCACGTAACCTCTTAATAATATTATGTGTTCTGAAAATTATGAGCACTATTGAAATACTTAGTTGTATTATTTTTTGAAGATCAATGAATAAACTTGGATAGATTGTGAAGGCAAAAATCATGGGTAAGTAAATAGTCAAATAAACCGGCGGGAAATAGAATGTATGAATGCGTACGCTTGAAAAGAGTGAATGCATAGCAAACGACATGCATTGGTAAACAAAAAAAATGATTTAACGAACAAAAAGTTTCAAAAACATTGCACAAAGGTGTATTTTTTGCCTTTTTTGCGGGGTGGGTAGCCCAGTGTATGGTTCTAGGGTTAATAGTCTTTCTAATAAATTTCTTGTATTTATTACAAGTTTTGTTTTCTTAAAATGTACCTACACATACATTTGCAACATTTAATTTACACATTTTTTGTACCAATTGAAAACGATTCAACGAACTTTTTATTACAAACCGTACTACCATTATTTTTTGGTAATCTGTAATTTACTAATCAATGTTATAAATAAATCTAATTTTTTTAAGTGACACATACTTTACTGGGGTTCCTATACCCGGGGATCATCAGAAAATACCTTCAGTTCACACAGAAACTCATTTAAAAAAAAATGTTTATAACGCCCCGGTTGTCTGTTCAAACTTCATAACCCAAATTTGCCTTTGCTTAACACCAATCAAATCGAGACGTCATACTCTCACTCGTCGTTCCGTCAGAGAGGCAAGGACACATGGGCGTAAAGAGGAAATGCAAATGCAAGCTCGTAAAGAGGAAAGAGGAAATGCAAGCTCGTAAAGAGGAAATGCAAGCTTCAATTGAGTTGCATGAGGAAGAGGAAGGACTGCTGTATGGTGCTGGAATCGCTCATTAATCGGTAAGACACTTTATCATTTGATTAAACACATTTGACTTTGAGTTGTTCGTTTTTGAAACTTTAAGGCAGTAGTCTGCTTTAGGAGCCGAAAAAAAAGCGTTTTTTCAACAATTTTTTTGAAAGGGAAGGAAATGATTGCGGTAAACGAAATTTTGAGACGATAGAATATTATATTCAAGCTTTAAAAAACAATTTTTATTATTACAAATTATTGAAATTTGCCAAAGTTGTAACGATTTTTCTGGGGCGCCTGGAGTGTGCACTCGTAAATCGGTGCCGGTGATGGAGGTCGTGCGATGCATCTGAAACAGTGGAACCAAATTTTTTTTTAGTTTTTATAAGTTCCTTTTCTATATGAACTAAAAAAATACCGAAGAAATGACGAAATTCCAAATTTTTTCGAAGTTTGAAAAAAAAATTCACTTTTTTGAAAAAAAAAATTCACTTTAAGTTGCAAAACAAGTAATTTAAATAGTACTTTTGTCCAACTTTTTTAGTTCAAATAGAAGATAATTCAATACTGAAGCTAGATCACTTTGGTTTTTTTCGATCGGACATATATTGTTTTTACTATCGCCGGCACCGTTTTCCAAAACTTGTGAAAATGAAAACTCGAGAAAACGGGCTGTAAAGTTCTGCCCGAGCATTCGCACCTGCTCGACGCTCGGCCACTAAAACTGATCTAGCTTCGAAAATATGTCGAATTGGCCTCTAAAATTTTGAACACATATTCTTGGATAGTTTTGGAATAGATTTAAGACAAAAACGAAAAATCGATTTTTTGAAGCCTGTAAAGCAGACTACTGCCTTAAACGTGTTTTTCTCGAAACGACATTTTTCAATTTGCGGGAATCATAACTCAAAAACAAATTGATGGATCATCTTCAAATTTGGAACACGTTTACATAATATAATTTATTAAAACATGTACCTAAATTTTCAACGATTAGATTGTTTAAAACATATTTATTATTGCAAAATGCCGGGAAAAAATGCTAAAAATCGATCATTTTTTTTTTCAAACACGTTCCAACATTCAATTCTCGATTTTTTTTTCAAAATTTAGCTTCATGTTCTTAAAAAACATCTCAAGAATGTATAATAATTTGTTGGACTATTTCAGATGCGAATTGCGAGCTGGACAATATGAATGAATTATTGTCAGAGTTGCGGAATTTTCCGTTTTTTTTTTTCACAATAAAAAAAAATCGAAAAAATTATCTAATTTTCGGTCTCCTAAAGTGGTTGCCCGCCTTAAGGCCTTATATACGCGAAAAATTTCAAAATTTTTCATTTATTTTTGATTCCATTAGCCTGAACGGTTAGGAATATTTTAAGCTTTACAGAATTGAAAAATTCGCGGGATGCTATTAAATAAGGTAAGATTGCATTTATAATAGATACCGCGCGGCGCGCCCGACCGCCAACTTCAAAGCCGTTTTTCCACGATTCACTTTTTTGAACCTTGTGAAAGTTCGAACTCTTGAACGAAGGTTCAGATCGCTTTGAAATTTTTACAACATATTCTTAGTATCATCACCTATCGTGTGAACCACAGAAACAAAAATTTCAATGACACAAAAAAAATATAAAAAATAAAATACCGACAGAAAATTGAGTAAAAAAATGTTAAGTTTCGAATTTTTATTATAATAATTTTAAAAAAATAATATTGTTGGTTCACACTGAAGATACATTCATTATGCAATTATAAATATGTTCATTTTTTTTTCAGACACCCACATCGATGCCCGAGAACTTTCACCATCAACGCGCGCGCAAAAAAATACATTGCTTCATTATGTAATATCTCCGCCATTTGTTAATATTTCTGATTTTTTTTTACATATACTTAACCATGTGCATAAATGATCTGTAAAAAAAATGTTGTCAATATATGCGTCATTTTTTTTTAACCGCGTCTAGAAGAGTACCTTCGAAAATCAGCGAAATCGCGTATATAAGGCCTTAAATCGAGATCCTACGTCTCCTCTTATCTCACAGTACATTGCCGAGCGTTGCAACCGAGCCGATTTCCCCCTCCACGTTTGCCTGCGCCCGTTATGCCAGCGCCGTATTTTTTTTTCCGCGCGGACTGTACGCGTCATAAAATTCGCCGCAATAATAATAATAATGTCTTCCCCCTCCCAGACATCGTACGTTCTTCGTTACCGACCGACTGGAGAAATAGCGAGCAGCGCGGTGACTCGGAGTCGCGCGCTCGCCGATTGGTCGGCTCGTTCGCATTCAAGTTTTGTCAAACGCGAGCAACAGCCGTTGGGAACTTCTCCTTCTCACCCGCTCCCTGCGCCGCTCCTTCACGCATGTCGCTTGCTCCCGTGGCCGCATCCGCGAGCGAATATTCTCCGCGCGCGTTTCCCGCTCCGCGTATCGCAAACGGCTTGGTGAAAAAAAAAAAAAAAACAAAGAAAACGAAAAGAAGAGAAATCGGTGGAGACCGGTTGGTGTACGAGATATATGAGTGGTGTGAGAGAAAAAAAAAGAATTCACGTAAAATTGTGCCAAGTGCGACGGAAAGATTGCGAGAGGGCTTAATCGCGTGTTATAATAAGGGAAAAATATTCTCGCGAGTGTTTTTCGTGCTCTCGCAAACTTTCGCGTTGTTGATCGCGCGCGACTCGCCGCGCACTCTTCTTCGATCCTTATTGCGCTTCGCCGGGCACGCCGAATCTCGCGATCCTTCGCCGCGAAAGAAAAGAAAAAAAACATCGCGACACAACCGACGAATCCATGAAAAATCCTACTCGTGTCGCGTTGCGTCTTTTCGTGAATTCGTTCGCCCGTCGTATCGCATTGTGATCCTGTGACGCTAAACAAAAGCAACAACAAAATTACAAGGATAATATCGTGGATATCGTGAATTTCGGTGAAAATTTGACGCTTAGCGGGAAGAATGTCAAGCCCGAGCAGCGTTGGTGGCGGCAACAACAACGCTTCTGTTGGAATTCGCGAGGGCACGAGGGTCATACTTCGCGAAATAACGGCCAACTTGCAGAACTCACCGCCGGGAACGTCACCGAGACGCAAGGCAAGGCCCTGATCGTAAATTATCAACTTTTTTTTTCTTTTATTTAATTTTTTTTTTCTCTTTTAAATAGTCAGCCTCAAAGTGACCGAAACCCGGTGAAACAAATCACGTGGTCTCTGATCTTTTTTTCGGTTTAGCGGCGTAGTATGCGTGGTCTTTTCATACTCCCCCCCCCCCCCCCCCCCCCTGCTCCACCCAGCGATCCGCGATCTTAAGCCGATCTTTCGCGTTCGGATGGAGCTATTTTGTGTTCCTAATGGAGAAAAAAAAATATTCTTATGCATATTAAAATACTTAAAAATTAAAATTCCTTTAAATTTATTATAGTTTATTAATTATTATAAAAAAAATTAAATTTATTAATTATTATAAAAATATACAAAAAATACCATAATTATTATATTATCGAATATCAGAATTATAATTTGTTTATCAATCCGTCGATTTGTTTGGGTCTGTTTAAAAAAAAACGAATTTAAATTAACAATTCTTGATTTATTATTTTTCATTTAGATGAATAATTTTTGTTGATTTATTATTTTTTATTTAGATGAACAATTTTTGTTCATTTATTATTTTTCATTTAGATGAACGATTTTTGTTAACTTATTATTTTTTATTTACATGAACAATTTTCGTAGTATTCGAGAAAAACTCAAAGGAACAAAAGGGTATAACGTAGCAGGGCAGTGCGCCGTAGGGCAGTGGTCGACCCTTCGCAAGAATCCTCGCAACTCGGTCGATTCTTGGAATTTTTCCAAAATCTTTGTGGCAAAAGTTAAGACCCCAGGCTACGAAACTACGCAATAGGAAAATCGTCCTTTCCATATTGCAAGCTTATGCAGACCCCTTTGTTCAAGAATTATTATGATTAATTTTACAAAAGAAAATTCATTCAGAAATACAATTTCTATAAAAACCAGTTCGTTTGGTTGTGTTTTCGTTTAAATGTTTGGATTCAAGGGTCCTTTTCATTTGTTATTGAATATACAACAATTAATTTATACTTAAAAAAAACCGACAAAATTCATACTCGCGCATCTGTCAGTTTCAGTGCAGCCGGGGAAAAAAAATAATCCTGTGCTCCAGCGCACTTGACAGTTCGGCGGGTGCAACTCCCATATGCCGCGTATATTCTCTATAAATAACACAAAACTCGAGACGAAGCGTGCAAGAAGAGATCTGACAGTGTAAAAATACTTGTCGCATTCCTCGAGGGAAGAAAGAGCTCCCCGACTTTGCCGATATTTTTTATTCGTCTTCCCCCCCCCCCCCATCTTTTTTCACTCTCTGCCACTTTTTTTTCGGGTTGTGTATATTTGGTTGGCAAAAAATAGAGTATTATTTTAGAAAAAAAAATAAAAATGTGTTGCTGGACGAAATTGTCTCTATACTGTCGTCGCTTTTTTTTTATTCGCGATTAAATGTTCAAATCGTGCGACTAGTCGGGGCCTTGTGACTTTGAAGTTTGCATCGTTGGGCCGCAACGAAAATTCATTCTTTTTGATAACTCAAATTTTCGTTCGCCAATTCAGGCTGTAAAAATCGCTCAAACGTTTCTACGCATACTTATTAGAAACTTACGACCTTAATTTGCCGAAAAAAAGGCTTTCAATAATGATAGAAATGGAAAAATGGAAAATAAATAAATATCGTTGCATTCCAACGATGCAAACTTCAACGTTGTATTGATAACACATGGGTCATTAAGTCCCGGGACTAACCAGTAAAAACACATTTTTTTTTGCAAAATTCGACTTTATTCATCAACATAGTCACCTTCCATAGCGATACAATCATTTCAACGTTTTTCTAAACTTTCGATGCCTTTCTTATAGAACGATTTGTCTTTTGCCTTAAAATAGGCTCTCCTCTCCACTCGGCTGATGCTCTTTTCGACTCCGGCGTATAGTGATGAATCCATGTTTCATCCATTGTTATGTACCGACGCAAAAAATCCTTTTTATCACGCGTAAACAGCTTCGAACAGCGCTCCGAATCATCAATTCGTTGTTGCTTTTGTTCCACTGTGAGCAAACGCGGCACCCACTTGGACAAAAGTTTTTTCATACCCAAATTTTCATGCACAATTTTGAACACGGTGCCTTTTGATATCTTTAGGATGTCAGCTATCTCTTGCAACTTCACTTTACGATCGGACATAACAATTTTCCGAATTTTTTGGATGTTTACGGGCGTAGCCACCTCAATTGGACGACCTGAGCGCTCCGCGTTTTCGGTGGTTGTTCGACCGCGTTTAAAATCCGCGTATCATTGGCAAATGGTTGTTTTCGATGGGCACACTTTTCCCGGTAACACTTTTCAAGCCATTGCTGAGCTTGAACGGTATTTTTTTCCCATTAAAAAACAGTGTTTGATTAACACACGAAACTCGTTTTTATTCATCGTTTAAGCAAAAACAAATGTAGCGTCACTTAACCATTCAATATCTCGACAACGACTGAACCAAATGTCATGAAATTTTTACACGTATCTTTTGAAGGTTGGTACTACCGAAAAACAAAAGCGGCATGGCATTGGCGGCGCCATCTGTGTGTCAGTCCCGGGACTTAATGACCCATGTGTCATGGTATTGAAGTTTGCATCGTTGGACTGCAACGAAAATATATTTTCTTCGTATTGGCAATTTTTTTTTTTTTGGTACATTTAGATAACAAAAATTACTGAAATATTTTCTTGGATTCGGAATAAAAATCCACAAGCATTATCTGTAGAAAAAGATTTTTGAATGTAACACAAGTGAAATGAAGAAAATCAAGAAGAATTTTCGTTGCATTCTATCAAAATCACTATTCACTTGGAGACTTTACACTTGTTTTTACGATTTTGAAGTTTGCATCGTTGGAATGCAACGAAAATTGTAATTTTTTTATTGGCTCCAATTTCTTTTGGCAAATCTTAACGACAAAAAACTCTTCGACAATTCTTTAATTTGCTTATTCAGAGATCTATAATCTAAATTTGCAAGGAAAGATTTTTTGAGATAATGAAAAGGAGAAAATAAAAATATAAACAAGAATTTTCGTTGCATCCCAACGATGCGAATTTCAAGGGTATTTTTTTTTCAATTCGTACATATCTTTAAAGAATGAATAAACACGTGTAAATAATTTTAGAAAGAAAACTGGAACAGTTTAATAGTTATGCCATCCTAAAAATCATCTTCAAAATAGCGCTCTTACCATTTTGTCTTTTTTTTTTTATTCCTTTACGTTTCCCATTATCAAAAGGCTTTCGTTTTGAAAAATTAGGGAGATAGATTTCTACCAAGAATACGTAAAAGCGTTTGAGTGATTTTCGTTATCGACATATATCCGAAAAACTTTCGAACAACTAAAAAGAATTTACTTCCGTTGCATCACAACGATGCAATCTTCAACGTCATAATTAAATTGAGTAATAATAAATATTCTAAATTCTCATAAATGCTAATATAACTATAATAAATCCCACCCCCCTCTTTATGTTTACTTGTTGACATATATATGGATATATCGCGCGGGGCTTCGGGGCTCAGGGGTCTTAAAGAATAGACAGTTGTGTCAACGAGAAACGAGGTCGCGATTACAGCGAATTTCTTTGTCTCTTGCTGTTCTTTTTTCTTCTTTTTTCCCCCCTAGACTTTTAATAGTCACACGTTTGTCCGAGCGTACACTTGCCGAGCTCCAAGGTCATCTTGAAAAGATCTGAACATGTCCTGGGAGACGCGAGGAGGAGGCCTGAGAAGGGCGCGCGTCAATGGAATTTTTTATTTCACCAACGATAACGAAATAACACGGCGCATTCGAGTGTCTGGGAAAAGAAGTCACGGCACGCAGCGTTTTCTTGCTCAATGGTGTTGCGTTGAATACGTTTAGATCGCGGATAAGAAAAAGTGCACGTAAAATATGCACGCTGCGTCGAGAGTTCATCGATCTCTCTCGCCCAAGTCCCTCTCTCTCTCTCTCTCTGTCTCTTGTCTGAGGATTTATTGTTAGATGTTCGATCGCGCAAGATACAGCGCAAATGAACGATTTTAATCAAGTATTTCTTTTCCTTCATTTTGTGAGAGTTGTTTTTGTGTTTCTCTTTTATTTATTTAACAATTATGTAGATTGAAACGAAAGTGGATATTCGAATTGTGTGTGTGTGTATGTCTGTATGGGTAATTATAAAGTACTTTATATTATACGGTGAAACTTCTGTTATACATTTTCCAAGGGGTACAGCGAGAAAAACGTATAAATGAAGAACAACGTAGAAGTGAAATACAGTATGTGTCTGAAACTCTTTAGCATTTTGTAATGCAGATTTGTGCATAATTCGCGATGTTTTTTTAAATATCAGCACCTCTGTTATGTCAATTGTTGGTTTTCCAATTGAAAATTTGATTGGTAGTAATGAATGAGCCAACTCAAATGCTTTGAATTTCGTTTAAATTTGTTATTCAATGCGAGTTTGCAACATTAAAGCTTTGACGTTTTAGACTAGTAAATAAGAGACATGTTCGTATTAAGGGGTGAGGGCTACTTGTAACGCCGAAAAAAAACGCTTTTTTCGGGATTTTTTTTTTTACAGGTTTTATTATTGAGTGAAAAATGTTTTCCCATATGAATAATCAATATTTCTAGTAGCTACAGTAAAATTTTCATTGAAAAATAATGATAAATAAGCGAGATGCAGTCAGTCTGCGAGGGGTCCAAAAAAAAGGTGTTTCGCGGTGATCACTGCTGCTCATCACTGGATCATCTGAAACCAAAAAAATTAACGGGGATCATTAGTAAATCATATTGGGCCAAGGATGGACGAAGGGTTAATGAAAATTTCGAATTTTTTACAAAATGGCGGATGTTCAAAGTAAAAACTTGTTTTTCGACCAAAATTTCACTCATATTTTCAGTTATAAAAAAAAAACTATTCAACGCCGATAAAAATCCTTCGTCCATCCAGGGGACGATTATGTACAGAATAAGTGATGCAAATTTGAAAACGATCGGTCAAGCCGTTCTGGAGTTACAGTGATCACCGAATTTGAAAACGTGCTTTCGAGAAAAACGCGTTTAAAATTTTAAGTACACGGAGAGAATTAAATGTTAAAAATTACCGTGCAGTAACGGTAACCAGATGACAACCCTGAAACTTCACGTATTAGTAAAACACAGATTTTCACGAAAATAAAATAAAATTTCTTCTTCAGATAGAAAATTTTACCAGATTTTCTAGTAAATTTTGATGTGTAACAAAATACGCAAAACTTCAATTTAAAAAATATATAATATCAGCGAAATTTTACTGTGCATTTTATTATTTTATGCCTTTCAAAAATGTCTATAAAAAAGTATCGTCTTTATAACAGTTATTTTAAGATTTATGATAAAATTTAATGATTGTTATAGGAAGATGTATTGTGCTCTCGGTAAAAATTATCGTGCGCGCTACCCTTCTTGTATATTAAAATTTTAGCTACGTATTTGAAATTTTCTGTAACGTGAGTTGAAAAAAACTTGTCGCATAAGAATTATTATGTTTTTCTCACTTGTCACCACATTGAAATATATCACGGTAATTTTTACCGTAAAATTCACGACAAAAATTACTTTTTGATTCTCTCCGTGTACAATTTACATGCAAATAAAAAAATTATTTTTGGACTTACATTGAATCATCTATTCCCGCACCATAAAGTGACCCTTCCTTCGCCTTAGCAGTCGCAGTAGAAGCGATTTTGAGCACAGTAGAAGCAACTTTGAGCACGATTTTCAGCGGAGTAGAAGCAACTTTGAGCACAGCCGCCTCGACACGTGGCGGCTGTGCTCAAAGTTGTATATCTTCATGAATAATGCTCCGATTTGTCTAAAATTTTCAGAGAATACTTTTGAAATGCTGTACTTTGAGAAAATGAAAAAAAAAAACGATTTTTTGAAAATGCTGACTAGCCCTCACCCCTTAAAGAGGCACGACTACTTCCTCAGGGTCAACAAAGAAACTAAATTTATGTTATCCCAAGGGTGTTCTGATTTATGTTAACTTATGTTGAATATTCGTATTGTCGATCCCAAAGTGCCAAATTTGTGGTAAATATTTTATTTATTGCATATTTACTAATAAAACCTGTAAAATTAGATCCTCAACGACTCTGGTGTCTTCACGACGATTTCCAAACAGTAGCGAGATTCTGTAACTCGGTAGCAACCTTTTTCGTTATCGTTAACTAGCGACAGCCAATAAGAGGCTCCCTTTGTTCCGATCGTGCATGCGATTTCGTCATTATGATAATATTCAACCGGAAGTTGAAACCGTTTTATAATGTAGTTCTTGAACTACACGGTGAAGTTCGAATTTTCGATTTTTTACAATATCTATTACGTCAAATATAGCAAATTTCAGTTTTCCAACGACCTTAGTTGGATACGTGAGCAGCAAAACCGTGATCACCGCACTTACGGTCGACCGTCTCCATGAGACGCCGTGCTTCACTAGCTCAAAGTGCTTGACTTTGCAATTTTAATACGAAAAAACTGAACGGTCAATATAGCTCAAATTTTTCCAAAGGGTGCATAACGTATTCGTCAACATCATATGAAAATTTCAGGCCCGAAAGTTGGATTCATCCCCATGATCGTACCTCCTTAATAAGAGACGCAAAGTAACGAAACTAATAACGTATAAGTGCGCGAAAAACGTGTAAGTGAAAAAAGTAGAAATGAAATTTTATTACAGTGGAGCGCCGATTATCCGAATGGCGATTTGGTTTATCCGAAACGTCAATTATCCGAATGGCGATTTGGTTTATTCGAAACGCCAATTATCCAAATGGCGATTTGGTTTATCCGAAACGTCAATTATCCGAATGGCGATTTGGTTTATTCGAAACGTCAATTATCCGAATGGCGATTTGGTTTATCCGAAACGTCAATTATCCGAATGGTGATATGGGATATCCAAAATATCAATTATCTAAACAATAATTTTGTTCATCCGAATGCTCAGTTATTCGAACGATTAATTCAATGCAACTTCTTCCTTTAAAACAATTGCGAGATTTGGCAGCAAAGAAACGAGCTTCCGTTGTGAAGCAGAAGAAAATCGTCGAATTTTTTAAAAATAAATAGATAAGAACTCAAAGATGTACGAATGTTGATTATTTTTAAATACATATTTAACTTCATTTTATATCATTAAATGATACAATGGATATTTGCAATTCACCAAAAATGTACTTGTATTATTAACATATTAATGTTCATTGTATTTTTAAATATATACATTTTATTATATTGAAAGAATTAACTTTTTTTTTCATCCACGGAATATTGCTGTTCGGTTACCCGAATTTTCGATTATCGGAAAGGCGTCCGGTCCCAATTGATTCGGATAATCGACGCCCTACTGTACATTCTTTATGGGTGGAGTCTACTGGGGCCAGATAAATTTGATGTATAAATGATAAAAACGTATAAGTGCAAAACATTTAAACGAGATTTCATTGCAAAATACAAAATTAATAATACTAAATACTATTTTAATAATAGTAGTTTTATCGATGTATTACATATGGTTTTATATGTTCATAGGATTATTATTGTATGTGATATTTGCGATAGGAAATATATATATATATAATATTGGGCGAAGTAAACAGTTCTGAGCGTTTTCCGCTAGATGTCTTTAGTGAGCCATATCTCACGATGCATACATCGCATAGGGCCATACTATACGGCGATTTAAAGGTGACATTACGCTTCAAAAAAAGTTTTTTGACAGTTTTGTGTTTGGTGAAGCCAGTTGTGTGTAACAGCGTTCCAAAATGGAGGTAAAAAAAGAGAAAATTCGATACCTTCTTCAGTACCACTACGACCAAGGTGAAAAGGCGGAGCAGGCGGCCAAAAAAATTTGTGCTGTTTATGGACCCAATACAGTATCGAATGCAACAGCAAAGCGGTGGTTCCAACGATTCCGTTCTGGTAATATGGACATCGAAGATGAAGCACGCTCTGGTAGGCCAATCGTCGAAAATGTCGATAAAATCATGGAAATCGTCGAGTCGGACCGGCATGTGAGCACTTATTCCATTGCCCAGGAACTTAAGATTAGCCCGAAAACCGTTTGGAACCATTTGCATAAGGCTGGTCTCAAGAAGAAGCTCGATGTATGGGTGCCACACGAATTGACGCAAAAGAACCTTTTGGACCGAATTGATCACTGCGATTCTTTGCTGAAACGTAAGGAAATCGACCCATTTTTGAAGCCGATGGTGACTGGCCTTGAAAAATGGGTCACATACGAGAACAACAGCCGAAAAAAGATCGTGGTCCAATCGCGGTGAGCCGGCCCAAACGATCGCCAAGCCCGGATTAACGGCCAAGAAGGTTTTGCTGTGTGTTTGGTGGGATTGGAAGGGAATCATCCACTATAAGCTGCTCCCGTCAGGCCAAACACTCAATTCGGACCTCTACTGTCAACACAACTGACCAGATTGAAGCAGGCGATCGACCAGAAGCGGCCAGAATTGGCCAATAGGAAGGGTTTTGTTCTCCATCAAGACAACGCCAGGTCGCACACACCTTTAACGACGCGCCAGAAGCTCCGAGAGCTTGGATGAGAGGTTCTATCGCACCCGCCGTATAGTCCAGACCTGGCACCAAGCGATTAATCACCTTTTCAAGCTTTACCAAAATTTTCTTGATGGTACAAAACTGGCCTCAAGAGAGGCTTGTGAAAATGAGCTGGTCAAGTTTTTTACCAATAGGGCCAAGGACTTCTTCAATCGCGGAATTATGAAATTGCCTTCAAAATGTAAAAAGTTATCGAACAAAACGGCGCATATTTGATCTAAATCGGATAATCCTAACTATATATACAGGGTGAGTCACATGAAGTGTTACAGAGCAATAGCACTCAAACTATTGAACATATCCAAAAATGTTTCAGACAAAAGTTTCAGTGTTCGAGAAGGCCGTCATACTGGACCACCCTATTTTTTTATCGGTGGAGGCGCTGAAGCTACGTCAAGGTCAACTCCACTTTTTTAAATGGAACCATGTATTTTTTTTTCGATGACATTATTACCGATTTTAAGACGAATTCAGCGACCTACAACACAAGGTCAGTCTAGTCACGCAAAGTATGAAAATAGTCGAAAAATCGAAAAATATCGGAATAATCACTTTCAAAGGATCCACTAACCTTGGTTTGGGTCTACCTACAGAAGATGCTGTCAGCGCCTCCACCGATAAAAAAATAGGGTGGTCCAGTATGACGGCCTTCTCGAACACTGAAACTTTTGTCTGAAACATTTTTGGATATGATCAATAGTTTGAGTGTTATTGCTCTGTAACACTTTATGTGCCTCACCCTGTATACAAGAGGATTGATGAACCTCTCTCTGTCTCCCTCCCTCCCTCTCGTATATATATTGAATTTTCACGAGTCCTTTTTTTTTCAATAATGATCCCTCGAACGAATACGAATTTGAAAATAGCTTAATTGAAATTGTCCACCAAGAAAAAAAAACCAAAAAGACTCGACTTTCGAGCATCGCGACAATATAAGAAAGAAAAAACAGAAAATTGACAAAAAAAAACGCACCATACGAGTCTTGATAAAGTCGATAACGTCGGGTAAAAAGTACACAGCAGTAGGAATGTGTTCGTAACGAGGTCTCGAGATAGCGCCACTCGTCGGTGTACCGTATCACGAATCCCTCTGGACACCTAACGCGGCCGTACGCACAGGCACACACACATACACACACACCTCGCAACTGTCCAGGCTTTGGACCTCCATAGTTGGCGATACTGGCCAAGTATCCGCATAAACAGGCATCTCATAGGCAACTTCCCACGTACGTGCCTGGCCGTACGGAGTGTGCGCTCTCCAGGCGTTATTTCTCGTCTCTCTTTCTCTCTCTCTCTCTCTCTCTCTCTCTCTCTCTTTCTTTCTTTCTTTCTCGCTCGCTCGCTCCGTTCCATTGTACACCTCCTTATAGTGTACGTCGGTACGCGACGCACACGGCTTGTGATATGCTCCGCGCCGCGCGACTCGTCCCTTAACGCCAATAAGTGTGTGTTGTAACGAAAGAAAAAAAAAAAAGAAGTGCGAAAGAGCGGACGGCAAAGATGCTCATTGTTTTCGCGACTTTGATGACAGTCACGAAAGAAGCCTCGTATCCTCGTAAGTAAAAGCGACAGCGATAAAAAAAAAAACGTGCGTTTCGTGCATTGCGGGAAACGCACACGCATAGGCTCGTTTTTTTTTTTTTTTTTTTTAGACCCGACTCGACACATCGCGCCTATACGACACGACTTGTACACGTTAAGTCGCGTTATTTCGGGACTGCGGGAAAAAAAAAATAAGGAAAATGAGAGAGGGGACGAAAAAATAGAATTCGAGACAGAAAAAAAAAAATTGCTCCCTTCGCGCTCATTGATTTTCTCGCGTTATGTGCGGCGAGATTTTTTCGCGTGTGCATTCAAATCTACGGGGCAGCTCTTGCGAGGTGTACGCGTGTCGTTGGACGTAAACGCGCACTCGTACACTTCGAGGCGCACGACTTTTATTCTAATATTAGAATTTCTCTTTGGACTTGCGAGACGGGGGAAAAAGGAAATAAAATTCGAGTGGAGTTTTCCTCGTGGTCGCCCAGTGGAGCTTTCATATGGAAAATCCCATTCACGTGTTATTTTTCACGCGTGTATATATATATATTTCTTTTTTTTTCAAGGCGCGGAGATTTTGCGACTGAAAAAAATATGATTTTCGATGGTTGTTCAATTCGTGTTCGAAAAGAAAAAAAAACATTTGATGGTGTTGAACTTTGTTCGAATGCAACGATTTTTTCTTTTTTTTATTATAAACGTTCTTTTTTTTGTTATCAATTAAAGGCACGGATCTCTAATGAGGATAAGAAAAAACGGTTCGATGATTTTCGTGATCTAAATCGGCGAAAAAAAAAAAATCCGAGCAATAGAAGAAAAATCAACTTTCGGTGCATTCCAATGATGCAAACTTCAAGACCATTATATTTTTGTGACGAGTAGTATCGGCCAGAAAACATAGAGCATTCTGGAAAAGTTTTCAGTTCAGCACAACGAAGATAATTAAATTCCAGATACGAAACACTGATGAAAAAAAAAAAACTTTTTTACAAAGGAATTTCATTTCATTTCAAACTTTAAAATGCATCTTTGATCATTTTTTTCTCGATGACCGGATAGAAAAAAAAAAAGTTTTTCTGGAGTGTTTCGTATACGGAATTTTCATTATCTTTGTTCTACTGTGCTTAAAATGGAATTCGGATTTTTTTTTCCAGTATGCTCAATTGTTCCTGACGAATACTAATCGTCGAAAAAATACGCTGTATTTTTTTTCGAAGAGGACTCGAAAAACGATTGAAAATCATATTTTTCTCAGTCGCTGAACGCCCGCGAAATAACGTTAAAAAACACATGGCCAGCTTGCAATTGTCATCCTGTATATATCGATACTGATAACCGAGGCTTCGCGGTTTTCTCCAGATGGGAATGAGTCACGCTCTTGCACGCTGTCACGGACGCTCCTCTTATAGAGTTTCTCATGGCCTAACACGTTTCTTAATTCCCTGACCCCCCCCCCCCCCCCCTCCTTCCTCCTTCCTCCTTCCTCCCAACCCCCCTCATACGCTCTGTTCCTCCTTCCCTCCGCTTGTTCCTCGCTTTACTTCTCCGCTCGTATTTTCATCACTCTCGTCTCGCGGCCAATTTATACTTACGTTATGATGATTCGTCGTAATTACTGCGCGAACGAGCTCCTTCGAGAGGCCAGCGGGGGAGTAGAAAAAAACGAGAACGTCGAATCATCGGTTCCGATTGAGACGAGAATTTTTTTTGGTGGCAGGGGACGCTGGGGAATGCGAGGATCGGGTATTTAAATTGGCGTTGCACTTTGGGTTTGTGCGGAGGAGACAAGTGTAGGGCTAGATAATTTCAAGAGGTGGTCGGGTTCTGGGGTACGTTTTTTTTTAGTTAAGTTGTTTATCTTATCGATAATGCGTAGATTTGTTTTGGGTTTTTTTTATGATTTTTTTATTCTGCGAGAAGAGAAATTCGTTTGGGCCATGGAAAACCTTTTATTTCGGAGTCCGGATTTTTTTTTTAAGGATGATATTTGTTTTTTAGGGTTTTGGATTTTTTTGCTGATGGTACGTAGATTTTTTAGGATTTTTTTTGTTGTTGTACGGAGAGATTTTATGAGTTCAGACTTTTTTCAGTGATGTTACGTAGAGTTTTTAGGAGCTGGGATTGTTTTAGGCATAGTGCGGAGAGCTTTCATGATTTTGGATTCTTTTTAGCGATGGTGCATAAATTTTTGAGTATTTTGGATTTTTTTGGGGATGATACGTAGAGTTTTTAGGATTCTGGATTTTGTTGGACCATGCTACGCAGATTTTTTAGGATTTTGGATTTTTTTGTGGTACACGTAGAGATTTTTGGAGTTCAATTTTTTTTAGCGTTGATACGTAGACCTTTTAGGAGCTCGGATTTTTTTTTGGGAATGGTACATAGATGTTTCGAGATGTTGGTATTTATTTGGGATGGTACGTAGAATTTTCAGGATTTCCGATTTTTCCTAGGGATAGTACGTAGATTTTTCCATGTTTTTTTTTTCGTTTCCTTTTTATATTCTTCGGGAAAAAATCTCCAGGGGTGTTTGAATTTGTTTGCGCTACGGGGCAGATTTTTCGGAATTTAAACATTTTCGTTCATAATACCCTCACGGTAAAATATCGTTCTTAGTTAAAAAAAAAATTCTTCAATTCTTTGTCAATCTGTAGAAAAAAAAGGAGGCAATTTTTTTTATGGGATCAATTTCTATTTTATTATTCTATTACGTTCCCATATATTTTTGTTTTTTTTCTTCAAGTATTTCATTGGTTGTTTATTGTTTACTGTTATCCCGTTTTTGTGTTTATTCCTTTTCCGACAGAGAATATTTCTAGGCTTTGCTGAGGTGGGATTAATAGAATTAACAGAATGACTGGAAAAAATTCTACTGGGAAATGGAGAATTTTTATTAAGGGCAAGGTCGCGGAGTTGATCTCTTAATTGGACTCTGCGCGGAAACGGTTTTTTTTTAATTTCACTTTATTTCAATCCGACTTGATCGGACTTAATGCATTAACTGATCGAACCCAATTGCCAATAATTAACACTTATAAGCTAACAATTAGCGATTAGGTTTCAAGAATTTTTCCACTCGATGATTTATTCTCACCAAATCGTTGAGATCGAATTTAAATTGTATTTTTTTTTTTTCTTATGCCGTTCCAGAATATTTATTCGATAATTTCCATAATTCTCTTCCGAAATAAACATAACAGGTTAAAAAATTCGGTCAGTTATTCAATTGCAGATTATTTCGCAAAAATACGTTAAAAAAGATCTTCGAAAACGCGATAATTGTGAAAAGTTATATTTAAAATACTCGGCTCAATGAAAAATTAGTCTAACGAGCATGTTCTAGTTTTTTTAAAAATCTTCAAAAACATAATTGTCAAAAATGAAATTTGAAATACTCGTCTCAATGAATATTTCCTCGGGCGAGTGCGCGCCGCGATATTTTGACATGTTTTTTTTTCTCCTCGTGTTCTTGGTCGACGTCTCGTGTCTTTAGCGCTCGCTCGCACGAGAAAGCTGCGTAGAGGGGAGAGGATATGCTCGAAAAAAGACTCGTGACAGCGAGAGATATAGTGTAAATTTGGAATGGACGGAAAGTTTGAGATGGGGTGAAAGCCGAAAGTAGAGTCAGTTTGAAAATATCATGGGCAGCATCCTCGCTAGGAAGGTAAAGAGACCGATTATTTTTTTAAATTCAGTTAACAATTAACTTTTCTTCACGTCCATATTTCCAGCAATTTTTTACATTCAAGCTTCGATTCATTCGGAAAACTCGTGTTTTGTTCCGTCTCAATTCACGAATCAGCAGTGCTGCGCTTCTTAAAAGTATTCGCAATATTTTACACCTATAGGTTGTCAAAAATATAACGATAATCAAAAAAAAATTATGCACGTCGTTCCAAAAAGATCTGAAAAAAGTCAAAAAGATACGAAAAAAAAAATAAAAATAAAAAGTATTTCTTATTTTTGTATATTGGCACTATTTTTTTATTTGACTATTTATTCATGCGCTATTTGTTTATTCTTATTGTGTAGATATATTCGATATTATATAATAATAATAATAGAAATAAATAAATCAGAGATTGCCGGTTTTTATTGTTGTATTAAATAATTTCTAATAACAGTTTTTAGTAAAAATGTTTTATTAAAAATAACAACAACGATAATTATTGTTTATACCGTAATAATAATAATAATAATAATAATAATAATAATAAATTCATCTTTGGAACATCGACATGCATAGCTACAAAAAAATTTACACAAATTTGCAAATGGATTTCGCACTTTTGAATATTTGGACGACATAGATCCGAACTTTTATTCACTTATTCATGATTTATTATTGAATCATTTTTCCAGTATTTGTTTATTCTTATGATAAATGTATCATCAACGCAATAAGAATAAATAAATACATAAAACAATTAATGAAATATAACGCGTTATGGATTTTTTACGTTATTGTTTTTTTTTAATAATTTTTTATAACAATTGTTTTAATAGAAATCACAATAATAAAATTGTTTATTCAATAATAATAATAATTTATTTAATTTTTGAACATCGTCGTACGGAGCTGCAAAAAAGAAATACAAAAAAAGGAACTCGCACTTTTGAATATTTGAACGATGTAGATCCGAACCTTTATTCACTTTTTACTTATTTATTATTGAATTATTCGTTTAGCCAATATTTGTTTATTCTTATCATAAATTTATCACCTGCACAATAAGAATAAATAAATAAAATAATAAATATCATATAACGTGTTATATTAATTTTTTTAATTATAAACTTACTATATTTATTTGTTCGATATTTTCTTCATTGAGAAAATTCATTCGCGCACCAAAGACTTTATTCCACAGTACGAGACCAAAGCCGAATTTAGCTCTGCACTTGACACGATATTCGTCCACGTTTACATTTCCCCTCCCAATTCGAATTCGCTTCAGCCTTGCACCGCGACTTTTTTATTACACGGGCTTAAAGACGAGTATACATGAGCGAAGCTGGCGAATATTGCCTCGCGGTTTTTCACGCGAAGATCCGAAATACAAACGGACCACACGAGGCGCAATGATGTTGGAAATCTTTTTGAAAGAGATTCGAAACGCGTACACAAGCTCGGGGCGCGTAGTGGCGCGCGTTGGTCAGTGACGGACAGTCCCGTTTGTGTTGTTCGACGCAATTCGCGAAACGTGCGGCGCCTACCTCCCCTCCCTCCTCCCAACACCCCTCGCGCGTTCATTCTCACCGGATTTTCCGACCGATATTTTAAAATTAGAATGCGTTGATGACTCTCGAAACGCCGCAGTTTGTTGCGCAATTTTATTCGAGGACGGAAAAAGAAAGAAAAAAGAAATGCGACGAATTTTCGGACAGTCAGCTGATCATCTCGACGTTGAGAGAGAACAGTAAACGTGGCACGGTTCGGTGAATCGCATCTCGGCGTTTCTCTCGCTCATTCATTCTCTTTCTCTCCTTTCGTGATTGAGATTTTCGCCGAAATTGTTGAATATGGATTATATCAATCGATTGTTGCATCGACATACTCCCGATTCGTCGGGAGCTTCGCCCGAACCCGAGCCGCACAACGTGACCGTAATATTTGCATCACATATTTTTAATGGTGTCGAAGTTTGCATCGTTGGAATGCAACACGAAAATTCTTCATTATTTTTTTCACTGTCTAAACGATTTTTTTAAGTTTAGGTTATGGAAGCCAAGGATCTTCAAAAATGTTTCAGTGACTTTTGTAGCCTACACCTGTCAAAAAAATTGAGCGATACGGAAAAAAAAAAAAAAAATTCGTTGCTTCCCAACTATGCAAACTTCAATACCATTCTTTTCATATTTATATTCATACCTATATAAAACATAGTATTTTCTTTTTCTTTCATATATTCAGAAGAGTTAATTCTTAAAAAAATGTTTGTCAGAAACAGATAAGTGTTCCCTCGTTTACGAACATTACTGACAAATTGCTTTATTAATTTTACAAGCTTTTATTTAACTTCACTTGTTGTGAGATGCAAAACGGAAAATCGATATTTCACCCACTTCACGGCTACTTATAGCTCTGAAATTTTGCAAACATGCATCTAAGAGGTGCATGCAAAAAAGGGTTCAATAGATAAAATAGGTTAAAAGTTAAGGTACAATAGGTGATGAGCCAACATCTATGATAGATGCCACCTATCACAGTTATCCAGGATTTCCCCTGACAATCAACCAACTAAATACCGGTTCGTTTGGAAGAATTAATGCCTCTGCAAGAATTTCAGAGCTCTAGTAAAATCAATTAAAGAATAAAAAGGAGAAAATAGTCTTATATCTAAAAGCTTTAGATATATCTACAAGCTTTTATTTAATGTACTAAAAAGTCAAAAATAATTTTTTCAACAAGTCACTTGAATGTGCTTATAGATAAAAGCTTGGGGCGATCAAAATTTAGACATATAATCTTTAATTTACATAAATCGGTTAACATATGAACTTTATTTAATTTACTGTAAAACAACCTTAAATTTCCTAAATAAAAATCGGGAAACTGAGTATAAACGTGTGATAATAAATTCTCAAATTACTATTGTGCCAAATTCAATTTTAAATTTCAAATTCAAATCAAATTTATTAAACATTTAGAAAGTTGAGTGCCCCAAGCTTTTATCTATAGTCACATACACGTGACTTGTTAAAAAAATGATTTTCTACTTTTAAGTACATTGAATAAAAGCTTGTTTAAAAAAAAATGTTCAGGTATACATTTTTAGTATGTTTCTGTCGTTTTGCTCGCCCTCGCCATCTCCCATTCGTTTTGCTAGATTTTCTGAAATTGGCGAAATTTTTTCCTTTGCTTTCTCGTATGTACATATATGCACTAAATTTTCTACTCCTTTTTTATAAACTCTGCACTTGTTATCACTATACCCCTTATTTCCTTCTTTTCTCACATTTCCACATCTTAATCTCGCCCAAATTTCTTTTCTTTCGCCCACTATATTTACATTCTCGGAATACTTCTCCGTCTCTATGCTATTCTTCCTGTTTTTTTTATTGTATTTTCGTCCCTATTTCTACTACCCTCTCCACTTCCCTTATATCATCGTTTGCTACCTACTACGACTATTATTTTTTTTCTGAAGTTTTACTTGTATCGCCTTTTTCGGCTTTTTACAAGGCTCCACTCTTATACATCGCTCTTTTTTACACTGTATCTTTCATTCCACAATTCTCCCCTACCTTGCGGCCGCAGCCGACTTCCCCCTCTGTATCGTATTCACCATGACATGTCTGTCATGGGTATAGGGAAACTGCGGAATACCTATACTGATACAACCGGTCCTAGGTTAGCCTCTCAATCACGGAACTAGTCGCCTTTTGCCGAGAAAATGTCGAAGAAAAACATTTCAGGACGAAAGTAACGCGACTGGGATTCGAACCCGCGACCTCCCGATCCGCTGGCCAGTACGCTAACCACTAGACTAACGCACCTACACAGGGTGTAGGACTATTATTAATAATGTCATTATTAAATTGTCATATTAATAGTCTTCTCAAGAGGACATTTCATAACGCGATCAGATGACAATCGAACACTGACTGATCCTGTTTTTTTTAAATTCCTTCACAGGCTGGCAATGAAGCAGCATCATCGACCAAGGCCGATAATCACCAACAGCATCAGCAATCACAGCAACAGCAGCACGATGTGAAGGTCCGTTTCATAAGGGAATTTGCGGACGCGACGAGCACGAGTCCACGCATAGTTGAAAGAATACCGGAGAACAGCAGCCTATCGTCGGCGAGCAGTTTTCAAAGTTTGGCGAGCACACTAAGCTCGAAGTGCAGCAGCGGCATATGCGTGGACAGTAGTCCGAGCAATAACGCGGATCGTTCTTACTTGAATTTGGAAATAGCAGGTCTCGATGATATCATATCGGCCTGCGAGAACATACATTTGGAGGAGCCGAGTAGCAGAGAACGTTCGTTCGAGTTGCGGGTCGATTCCGAGGACAGCAGTAATCTCGATGAGACTTTCGCATCGGCCGCAGATCGGTCGACCCTTGATCTCACCAGGTCCAATTCACCGCTAATTTCAACGAAAACAAACGACGAAAAACTCAACGTCGAGGACACGAGACGAGGCAGAACTCCATCACCTTTGAATTGTGTCGACGTGGTAGGTCGTAATCTCAATGTGACACAGGACCTGACGGAAGTGACGCCGCGAACGATTGAGAACGCAGAACCGACAGCGGATTGCAATTTAAACGTAACGAGGAACGTCGACGAGTCGCCGAGCGAACACGAGGCGGATTTTAATCTCAACGTGACCATAAACGTGAGCAGGGAAAATTCACCAGCGAACTTCGAGGAGCCTGGTCAAATCGAGGAGCCTGGACAAATCGAGGAGCTTGGACAAATCGAGGAGCTTGGACAAATCGAGGAGCCTGGACAAATCGAGGATCTCAACGTTACGAGGGATGTGACGAGAGAACCATCACCGATCAATGAACATATTCGAGCGAATGCCGATTTGAACGTCACCACAAGTCTGGAGAGCGAAGATCGCGAGAACTGGAATCTCGCGGATCCGGAGCTTAACGTCACGAGGAACGTTGTCAGCGAAGTTTGCTCGAGCATTGCCGGTCAGAACGAAGTAAGCGAGCTCGACGCGACCAGGGTTATAACGAACGACGAAGATTCCTCGACAATTCGTTGCGTCGGCCCGCCTCGCGACGATCTCGATACCACACGAGAAGTCACCAGGCAATCCATCAATTTTCCCGGGCAAGGATCATGCCTCGAGGAAGCTGGTGACGAGGAAACAAAACTCGTGAAGCCCTCGTCCGAAGAGGAAGAATCCGAGGTGAAAAAAGTTGACGCTACACTCGGAAGAACCGTAGAAATATCGCAGAACGCCAGAGACGACGAGCGATTCGCGGGATACGAGGAATATCCTCTGGAATTGATAACACCGTCGATCTCACAATTCCACGAGAATCTTTGCCCTCCGGTGATCGACGATACGAAGAATATCGGCGGAGAATCGGCACTGAAGGATTCCTCGAATCTCAGGATATTCGAAACGACAACTGACGATTTCGTTGACTTTTCGAAAACATCTGACATCAACGAAGTTACGGAAAATTTGGAGTTTCCCACTTTGCCGAGCTTGTCGAGCATCCGTTTTACTTCGGAGCTCAACGAGAACGCGAATCAAATCTCGGAGGTGCCGATCTTAAACGTCCTCGAGGAAAACGTAGCTGCGACACTTTCGGTTCGTTCTCCAACGCCTAACGACCAAGACAAACGTTTGGAGAGTTGTGCAGCAACGACATCGGTCGTGGATGACTTCGTCGCAGTTTTCGGAAGCGAACGTACGTCCAGCAAGTCACTGTCCAGGATCGAGGAACAAAGTTACGTCAGTGTACCGAGTCTTCTAGACATCAGCATTGAGATCAGCGAGGGGAAGGGTAGCGTTTTGGTAGCTTCCCCGTGCGGCGGCAATTCACAGAAAGTCGCGGATTTTCCGAGCCCCTCAGTCAAGGACGAAGTCCGCGAGCGCGCGGTGGAGCCAATCCAGGAGGCTCCTTTGACCCCAACATTAACTGCTGTCTCGAGGAGCAACGAACTGTCCGTGGAGAAAGAGAACAACGAGGATGACAAAGAATTGAGGTAGTCCGATTGCCTCTTTGAAGAGAATTATCATATTTTTAGGGAGCGAAGTTTGTTTAAGGAGTTTCCATACCGTTCTTTAGCTGCAACAGTGAGTATGAAAATACAATGAGTTTTCGGCAGGCTGCCAACTTCTTGCGAATAAATTTTCATATAAAAATGAATTATTGTTGGGCAAGTTCGAACTCATATTGTTGAAAAATATTTCCAAGCCGGGAAAAATGATATTAATCCTTATCATTTTTACAATTAAATATAGATATGTTGAAATTTTATTGGAGAGAAAAAATAACCTATAGACTTGGCAACAGCGGCGTTCTCTGCCGCTGGCACGACTGACTATCGCGAAAACATCGTCAGCTCCAGGTTATTTACATGTGAAAAACGTTCAACGTACAACGTTTTATCAAGAGTTTTTGATTCGGTAAAGTCGAGAAAATGTTAAAAATGTCGAGTGGACTAAAAAATACATTTTATTATAAAGTTCACAAGCGGTAATACTATGTAGTTTTTAAACATAAGCCGATTTTGAAATACCCGCCAGTTAATGAGTTTCGACATCAAAATTGAAACGCTTGTAGACGGTTGAAATTTATATCGCCGAGAGATTTATTTAGGATGCATTAACTGTCCAAAAATCAATCGGTTTCACAGCATGGTTTCGGAATTTTTTAATGGTCAATTTGAACCTTTATCCATTTGGTAATGCAAATTACACCTCGTAATGCAAATTTGGTAATGCACATGACACCTCGTAAACACCTGTAGGGACAAAAAGAATACCGAGATTTAGATTTAAAAAATGGAGCAAACCGTGATTATAATGGTTTTTCTACTTCGTTCATTGATATGGCCTTAGGCCACTCTAGGATTTCCCAAAAATCGATTTTTTTTTGTTAAAAATGTACCTTAGTACCTATAAAATTATATTCCAAAAGATTAAAGGTGTGAAAAATCTCTAAGTACTCGATTTTCAAATTCTAGCGCAGCCCCTCTTGATTCAAGTCGTGACTTTCTACTAACTTTAAACGCGTTTATCTTAAAACTACATTTTTCAAGTCGGCCGGACTCATAACTCAAACAAATTTCACCCGATTCACTTGAAATTTTAATTGTATATTTAGAATTACATTTTCTGAGGCACTATGTAGAATTTTTTTATTATATTGCATAGTTTTCTCATGGCATTTTATATTTTTTTTTAGAAATACGCCATTTTGACAAAAAACAATATATCAAAAAAATCCTACGTACTTCTATAGCTATTTTTATATATAATCGAAAAAACTTTAGTGCCTCATGATAACTCAAAAATTATAGGAGCTGTTGGTCCGGCCGTTGGCCTTTCAGAAATAAAAGCATCATCGGAAAAATGCTGCACAGTCGCCATTTTGACATCTACTGCTGTGAAAAAATAATTTTGTATAGTCAATTACGTGTATAATAAAACCCCTATTTTGTAATTCCGATTTATTTAATGGTTTCGCTGAAAAAAAAATCACAAAATATGCCTTTTTTTGCCTCTAAAGTGGCCTAAGGCCTTAATACTCGAAAAAGATGTAAATTTTCGTGCCCGAACGGTTTGTTTTCGGACATTAACGAAACTTGCAGGTTAAACGTGGCGACATCGCGTTAACTGGCTCTGTCGAGTGACCCACCCACACTCAAGAATTAACTGGCGAATACTTTAAATTCGACGAATGTTTAAAACCTACATAGTATTACAGGATTTGAACTTTATAATAAAATGTATTCATTCGTCCGCTCGACATCTTTAATGTTTTCTCGACTTCGCCAAATCAAAAACTCTTTATAAAACCTTGTACGTTGAACGTTTTTCGTCAGTCGTGCCTATAGCAGAGAATGCCACTGTTGCCAAGTCGATCGGTTATTTTTTCTTGAATAAAATTGCAACATATTTATATTTAATTGCAAAAATGATAAATATTAATATCATTTCCCGGATTGGAAATATTTTTCAACAATATTATGAGTTAGAAATTGCTCAATAAAAATTTATTTTTACATTAAATTTTATTCGCAAGAAGTTGGCAGCCTGCCAAAAACTCATTATATTTTTATCCCCAGTCTTGCAGTTAAATAACGGTATCGAAACTCCTTAAACTAAGAAATCCGTTTTATCGACACCTGTGATTTTTTTTTACAAAATTATAGTGATTCGAGCTTTTATCAACAGCCCATATTCTTTCCTGACTTTAAATATACATCAGCTTTCGTTCTTTTACTGGCCCCCGTCCATTCACTGCTCGGTGTACCCTATAGACTCGATCAAAAGTTTTCTCTTTCAAAACTGTCTCAATATTTTGTCACGCGGTTCACGATGTAAACTTTTGCACTCTCTTGTGTAGCACCAGAGTTGCGTCACCGAAACCACAGTCCTGCGGCACAGCCGAGGCCGAGATCGAGAAGGAAAGTTTTCCCGGTGATAAACGGGACAATTCGAACGAGGATCTCGACACGACCGTGACCGCTGAGGACGCTGACGAGCCCCCAGTCGTTGGCAATTCGGAAGAATACTCCGAATTCTTGCCCCAACGACAGAGCACCGCACTCGTTGTCCAGCCAAAACTCGAAACTCAAATCTCGTGCATCGTCGCGAGCCATCGCGACGATAAAACTTTCATTTCCCGACCTATCTCATTGACCGACGATTACTCGGCCTTTTTGCCCCAGAAGCAAAGCACCAACCTGGACGTTTTAACGTCTCCGGTGTCGTCCAAACTCCAGAGGCAAAGAACACCCTTTGTCACGGCTCTAACTACTCACGAGGAGTCTCTCTTAAACGGAACGAACACGAAGACAACGCCGATTAGGAGGCGCGAAATCGTCGTCGACCGGTCCAATTTCGCACAACTGGAGCTCGCAGCCAATTCCGTCGCGAACGACATCTTCAATTCGTCCCTCGAATTCGTCGAGGAGAACGACCACTTCGTGAGCGCCGAATCAGAGCGTGAGTAGCATAATGAAACGAATTGTTTATATGTCTGGGAAAAAAGTAAATTCAACGCCTCGCTTTTTTGACATTCTGCAACTCTGAGAAATGAATGTACAAAAGTATACTTTTCTCGTAAGAAATTCAGAGAGGCCTGAAAATAGTTCTGTTCAAATTTCTTTGATCTTCCGACTATTTGGGATTGTTATTTTTGTTGTCATCTAACGAGCTTCCAATCCGATCAAAACCAATCAAACTCAAACAAACCCAAACAAATTGGAATGATCTTCCAACTTAAATTTTTTTTTTATCTTTGTTGCTCTCAAACGACACTTTGACACGAATGAACGCATACAAACCCAAACGAATCCAAACAAAATCAACCACGCTAGATTGAACTCCCAACGATTTGGGTTTCTTCTAGTTTTTTTTTCATCTTTGTTAGTCTCAAACAATTTTTGAACCCATATGAATCCAAATAAAGCCAAACAAGCCCAAACGAATTAGAGCGAATCTTCAAACATTTGAATTTGTCATCTCCGTTATCCTCAAGAGAGTTTCCAAACCAAACGAAAACAATTTTCCAACTATCCAGATTTTTATCGGCTTCTCATCCTTTTGACCTTCAACGAGTTTTAAACCCACATAAACCCAAACAAACCCAACCAAAACAGTCTTTCAACTATTCAGACTTTTTTCAGCTTATCCTTTCAACCTTCAACGATTTGTTAACCCACATAAACCCAAACTAGAAAGATCGTCGCGTCACTGACCGCGTACGTTTTTCTTCTCCTTCGCAGTGTTCCACGACCCGTCGAATTTTGACTTTCTCCTGTCGAAAACACCTAGGAAAAACGCCAAGAGTAATCTACGCGAGGTATCCCTTTACGTGAAGTTTGATCCGTTGGTATCAAACACGAGTATGTTGCCGCAAGGAAATACTCAAAACGCCAGTCCACCGGTGGCGAACAACGAGGCAGCGAGAAACGGCGAGAACAACACGACGATACCGAACGTCGGTACGCCCAAGCGAAATCCAGCGATCGCAGCGATCGACAGACTACTTTTTTACAGTCCAATGCCGACCAACACCACTCCCGCCAACGCGAACACGAACATTCAGAAGACGAACGACGCGCAGGAGAAATTGGTGAGCTAACGAGCAGGACGTGACGAAAATTGTGTAAAATCGAACGCTTGCGCATTGGCTCCTCGTCGTTTCATTTCGCTCATTTCCCACACTCGTAATTCGTTTTTTTTCAGCGATGAAAATCAGCGCGTTTTTCTGAATTTCAATTTTCGACAAAATCCAAAACGTTGCCCTGATTCTCGTCAAATTCAGCACGTATTTAAGGTTGTTCAATAATTTTTTAGGGGTGGGGGGAAAACAAAGTTCCTATGCTAATACATCGTGTGACGTCACCAATGCCAACTTATTGTAGCGAAATACTAATGATGTGTACGAATGAATATGCCGAAAACTTTCACGTATGCGGTAGATAATCATAATTATTATTTACATATATGTTTATTCGAAGGAGTTAGGATTATAAGAAAATCAATTTTCGATGTTTAAAAATTTTATTGAATGAAAGAGACACGAGCTTTGGCAACGTCGCACGATTCTCTCGTAATTCGAGGCTGTTAGGTTGACTTCAGTGATTGTCACAGGCCACAGCTGTGTTACGCGCGTTTTGTGCCGGTCGGCGTTTTCAGAAGTTATGTCAGAGCAAAAGGAGGCAACAAATGATTCAGAAAAAAATATTCGTGTACCCCGACGTTTCTGATTGGAAGGACAATCTGTCGATGCTCACAAGCATCGTACTATGCTCGCCGAAGCCAAAAAAAAAGGAAATATTGGGTCTATGCATAAATTCGTAGCGAAAATTGATTAAATTTCAAACGCTAATTATTTACGCCAAAAAGCAATTTTAATCAACTTTTGATCTTTTAATCAACTTCTAATCCTTAATCAACTTTTCATCAATATGTTCCATTCTGTATAATGACTTTCTGTCATCTCTCCACGAGCCATTATTATTCCTCTTTCATATAAGTCCTGAGATCTTTGGGGATCGTTGGAAAGTGCACGTTTTTTTCCTTTCATGTTCAAAATATAATTAAACTTCCTATACGTCACGGATCTCGATGGATACTTTTTTTTAAATGTCTGCACAAGTTGCAGCTTTCACTTAATATACGATACTTCATGTGATTGACGCATGTGCGAGTGGAAAAACAACTGCGAACAACATCTGTCGGGATTTCGCTACGGAATTGACTTAACACATCGTATGCATAGACCCAATACATCGTAATCAATAAATGGATAAGTTCCCTTCACTCGCATTTGACTTTAACGTATTCGAAGTTGGCGCGCTAGGTCTTCGATTGGTTTTCTATTCCCATAGTTCCGACGTAGATACGTTTCAATGCATACAAAAGCCTCTCTTTTTCGTAAACCAGTCGTATATTTTTCATACATTCTCATTAATTAGATCGGTAACCCGACTTTTTTTCGGCAATTTTATTCTGTACACTATCCTGCACACAATATTCGTTTTTTGGGTCACCTTCTTCACGTATACGGAAGTTCTACGTGAGAAACTGAAAATGGTAACGACGTTGCCCCATACAATCAACGCGATCGAGTGATCGTTCACGCGAACTTTAAAATTTAATATTTAATAAACAAATGCAAAAATCTCAATTTTCCTTTATATTAGTACTACTTTTTTCCTTCGTATTAATTTCCTTAGTATATTCGGTAGAAAAATTTCATTAATACCTATTCACCCCTATGTTTTTAAGCAATAACTTTAACGTCAATCGAAATTTGAGACACGTGGCCGCAAACAAAAGAATCTTTACACACGCCCACATTCACATAATTTTCGTATGTCATTTTTCAACGTTTTTGCACATTCTGAACATGTTTCCCTTGATATAACGAAAACGCGGGTTTTCTCAGACACGTGAACTTTGCCTGTCCAAAAAAAAAACAGAAAGCTGCCGAAGAAACAAGCGAGGATACGATAAACATGGCCAAGGAGTTGGAGTTGGTTAGAACGACAGTGCTGCAGCTGGAGGAGCAACTGGAGAAGTTAAAAATCGAGCACGAAGAAGCGCTGGAGCAGCAAACGAGCTACAAGGAGAAGATCAACCAGTTGCAGGCTCAACTTGCCCAGGAAATAAAACACAAAAATGAAATAACGTTAGTTTGTGTCTCTCTCTCTCACACATTTTTTTCATTCACTCAAAGTGTAAAAAATCATTTGTTGGTTACCTCGATGATGTTTGCACATTGACAACGTTTCGTTTGTCCAGGGTTGTGGTGGACGAGTACGAGATATCGATAAGTCGACTAGTTGCCGAGAGAGAACGAGATCGAAAGAATCTTGATCTCGAGAAGGCCAAGTTGCAGGAGGAATTGGCAGCGGCGAAACATCATCTTGACAACACCGAGGCCGCGTTCAACGACGTTCATCTTAAATATGAGAGGCTCAAGGCGGTCGTCACGACTTACAAGAACAACGAAGTCGCCCTGAAGGAGAGTCTTCAAGAGAACGTCGAAATAATCAAGGCACTGGAAAATCGTTACGAACAGGTCAAGAGTCACGCGACAGCGAGGCTCGAAAAGTACGTAGCATTTTTTTCCCTCATTCATCGCCTGCTTGGGTCAGCTCTTTGACTTTTTTTTTTACTCACCTGCATGGTAGTTTTCGCAATTTTTCTCTGGCATTTGTTCACGGAACGCGACGATTCGAGTGTGAAAATGTGCGTTTTTAGGTTGAGTATCTTCAATCGGCTCGAACCAAACATCATTCCCCAATCATTTTCAATCACCCGCGTATTAAGTTCATCCGTTTTTCTTGCCTGCTGATTTTTCGCAATTCGTTCTAGCAAGTTTCTCAATTCCGACACTCGTTGGTGTCTTACCTTCCAAATCCGTCCTAAATCACCAAAAGCGTAAAGATACCTCCGTATGTAATGCGGAGGTATTTTTTACGATTTTTTATCTCGATAAGTAGGTGGCCAATCTTGTTGAAATTTTGCAGGTACAAGTGAAATACCTTTCCACAAATGCTGTTCAAATTTCAAGCCTTTCCCGCTATTTTACAGTTTGAGCAGAACCTCTTTAATAAACGGTTTAGACGGATCATTTAATTTTTTGATGACACAATTGTCATAACGTACTGAGTGGTTTAACAGTTTTTCATAACGTTCTTAATATTTATTCGCACTATTACGTGCGTAAAACTGTCGATCATCCGATGGATGTAGGCATTTCCCTATGTTGAAAGGCGTTTTTTTTAAATATCAATTTTACGGAAACGTAGACGATGGATTTAAAATTTAGAGGGTTCATCATAAATTTGGAGGGTTCAATATAAATTTGAGTAAAATGATAAAATTTTGTTACTTATCCCGAAACTTCTCAAAAACCACCTGAAACATTTACAGAGCTAACCAGGATCTCGAAGAGATTCGCAAGCAGAACGAGTCCGAGACGGTGAAGCTCCGAGCGATGCTGCGGAAGGCCGAACTGAAGAGCAACTCACTTGCCGAGCTCGTGGAACAAAAGACCAAGGAGAACAAGGAATTAACCCAGATATTGGACGAGGTGATCGCGAGGGTCGGATGCAACAAAGCTGAATGATTCCTACGATCATAGCCGATTTCGATTCACTGCGAAGGATTCACCCTCGATACCGCGCGATCGTTCGCAAATCTTAAATATTCTTCGTGATCTCGATTGTCGTTCAACAATGGGCGGATTCGTTATTGACAAATGTACCGAGGGTTCTTCAATTCTGCGTACACCCTCTATATATACACATCCATATATATATATTGCGACAAATTGTCCATTATCAATTTGTACAAACTGATCAATAACTGCGATAAATGAATTAGAGAAAAAAAACAATAGTATTGTCAAGGACCGCGAAACTTCGTAGAAACAAAAAACCGGTGCTGTACGATTAAGAGGCCCCGATTAAAGGTCACGGCAATACTATTGATTCGCAGTAGAGTCGCAATTAAACGATCGTCTATTCGCTGTTCTTTTTTTTATTGCCAGACTTTCCCGTTCGGGGATTGATGATATTCCGCGAAAGGATGCGACAAATTCGTGTACGCAGATTTGAATGCTCTCGCTTTTCATCGCCTGTCTCACTCACACACACACACACACACACTTTACTAAACGTATATCTGTAAATGATGCATGTCTCGCAGTCGAGATAAAAAAAGGAAACAACATACCAACAGGAAGTACTATTAACGGTTGAGTTACGATATTTTTTGTTATTTAAGTGAAACGCCTTTTTATTAATTATTTATAGGTTGTAAAATATACTATTTTATCGCTAATAAAAAAAATAGGCTTAAATAACTATCGCGCGGTGTATTTCTTTATTTTTCTTCCCCGTTTCGTTTCTCCGCCGGTTGGGACAGTCGTGTTAACGTCGGTACTTGGGTCAAGTGATTAAAGTTAAAAAAAAAACAAGGGGACGAAAAAAAGAACGATTGTGGATGGAAGAATAGCTGACAAAAAGTCTGTTCGGTGGGACGTAAAATTTATAATAATAATAATAAAAACCGAGACGCCTTCACTCCGCGGATTTGGACTCGACGATGAGAAGCACGTGACGCTTCGCCAGTCTCAGCATTCGGTCGCTCGTACTGCCGGGCTTTCGCGGCACCTTTGGATTCTCCAAATCGGGCATGTACTTCTTGACGATCCGAGCGAGCTGCGACGCGCATTGCTTGAATCTCGGATGTCCCATGCTGATCCCCTTGCCTCGCAGCGCCTCGGCAACGGCCCACAGTAATTTCTGAATTCGAGAATGGTGAGGAAAGAAAAAAAGATCCGGTGAGATTTTCCAGGAAAGCAGAGAAAAAAACATTTAGGGTACACCGACCAGGGAATGGACGGAGAACAATGAATGGACTGATTGATATTTAAAATAATCGAAGTATATGATTTGTTAATAAAGGGTGCGTTTCTTTTTCTAACGAGTGTGGGTTTGCAGTACGAACCGAAGGCGAGTGTTGCAATCACACGAGATAAAAAAACGTTTTTTCGTCGAGTATTTTACGAAATTTTATTTTACGAGGTGTAAAAATGGGAGTTTTACGCACGCGAAACGTGCATACTCGGTACGTCCATTATCGTATTGAAAGAAATAAACATGTTTATTCACTGGTGCTATATTCTAACCTCTTTCCAGCGAATCGACATATGGTCTCTGTTCTGATTCTCAAAGCAAAGTGAACAATTTGGCTCATCTGCTGGGAATTGCAAAGTTATTTACTGTTAAGAATAGACAATGTACATTTCATCAAATGTTGTAGTAAGCTCATATTCTTCGTTTTTTGAATTTCGACAAAATTTAATTTTCTGTTTCTCCGTCGAGGTAAATTTTGGTAGTTTTTTTGAGAATGTCACGTTAAGATATAAAAAAGCGTTGTGTATTTTCTACGAAATCGTAATAACAAATATAATACTCATATGTATAAGAGTATTATAATTTTTGTACACCACAGTGATCACCAAATCCAGCGTTTAATAAAAATAAATAATAAATTTTTATGCTTTGCAGCATTCATCTACACTACACGTCCATTTACTTATGGTCGAGTGTCCATGTACTGGTCATTTTGTTTATTCACTGGTGATTTAGTTATTTCGCTACTTATTTATCAATTCCTCCAATATTATTTGGTGCAATTACTTCGAATATTTTTTTCGTTCGAATAATATCTTTCGTTAGCTATAGCAATTAAAAAGTTTGTTTTGATAATATTTTCATTATACCGTCCATTTGAATCCTATAGTGCTCCTATCGTTATTCGTCCATTCACTAGTCGCTTTACCCTACTCGTTCGAGAAACGAAAAAAGAAATTCTTCATTTCGTTCGCTTCTATTCGGCCCACCTTTCTATGCGTATCGCTGAGCTCGATTTTTCCTTGTTGCATCGACGTCTCGGCTTTGATGTGAAAATTGCCGGTGGAATGTCTTTCGGTCGACCACGAGTCCGAGGAATTGCTCTCCGTTAGATGAGCGCAATCGAACGACAAGCTCTTGGCCCACTTGTATCTCGGGCCCTCGAGATCGTCCTCGCTCTTGCGTTTCTTCGACTCCTCGAAGGTGAGCACTCGTTTGATATCGGCAACGTTGCTCGGGGCGGACGGAAGCTCGGTTTTCGGATTCGAGAAAAGGGCCCTCTTGATCCTCTGCTGAGAGTTCGCATTGACGAGGGAAGTTCCGTGACTGGGCCCGGCACGATCACCCGGTGGACTTTGGAACAAGGCACGCTTGGATGTTTCGAGTTTCGTTTTTCGAGGACTCGGTGATATCCGACTCAGGGCTGCTCTCTTCTTGGCGGAGCCACGGGGACTCTTGCCTCTCGGACTCTTGCCACGCGGACTTTTTCCTCTCGGACTCTTGCCCTTTCTTACCGTTGGTTTTCTATCGGGCAACAAGATTGTTTAGCAAAGTTTCAGGCATTCTGAGGAATTTAAGAAAAAGATTACGCGAAATTCATTCACTCCCTCATGTTCCACTACGCGATCATTCATGACGTTTCCATTGATCCCACCTTTCCCCAAGACTCATGCGATTAAGAGGTAACAGCCTTTTGCCACTCGAAAAAATAGGTACAAAAATAATTTAAAAATTTGTCGCGACGATTAAATATATAAAATCATTTTTATTTTTCACAAATACATTATAGTTTTATGAACAAATTTAAACAAAAAACGAATTTAAAAAATTAAAAAATAGCGGAGATATAAATCGTCTAGTAGGACTCTCTTTTAAAACTGGTGGACAAAATATCTCGAGATCTACTCAACCGATATTAATTAAATTTATACCACATATTCTTTATAATATTATCTGCAATGTAATACAGGACTTTTATGATTGGATGCCGCGTTCTTGGTTTATTAATTTTTTTAACTCAAAATTTTTGTAATAATCAGAGTTTTCTTTCACCAGCTGTCATTACTATAAAAAAAAGTTTTTTTTTCTTAGGCTACAATTTAGCGATTACTTTTCTTTACAAGATTTGTTTTTGTTTTTCAGACGATGCTTGACAGAGAAAAAAATTCCACCATCGAGAAGGATTTTTAAAAGAGAGTCATACTAAACTTATATCTTCGGCATTAAAAAAATCGTTTTTTTTAATTTGTTCATGAAACTATAAGGTATTTGTGAAAAATAAAAATTATTTCATATATTTGATAATCCCGTCGAATTAAAAAAAAATTATACCTATTTATCCGAGCACCAAGGTGTAACGGCGAAGTAGAAGATGTACCACGTGACGTATGAGTGCAAGAAAGACAGGCGAAATTTTTGAAAAGAGATTTCTCAGAGATTAATAATATTTCGGACAAAAGAAAATAGTCAAGCTCTGCGTCAGGAAATTCTGCTGAGAGCCTGACGCTTAGTTTTTCCTAAAAAAAACTCAAGGATCTATGAGAAAATTCGGTTCGAAAATTTGTGCGTTTATGTTGACCCTGTACATGTCCATAATATTAGTGCCTGTTAATAATTTCTCGAAACTTTTATGCTCACTTGATGTTGAGAACGAGCTGTTTCTTGTCGACCATTCCCAAAACTTGAAGATTAGCACTGGAGAAGGTACGTCGGCGTCGTGCCAAGTGACTGAGTCTCTTGCCAGGGCTCTGGCCGTTATTGCGACGCCCCAGAAGGTTGCGTTTCTTCACGCTACCGGGCGTTTGTTTGGTGAACCATATATTGCAGGTTGATTGGGTCTCGGCGCCTATGTAACGCTGACACAGCTTAAGCGTGAGGCCCTCGAAGTCCTCGACCGCTTTGCTTCGATTGTAGCTGAAAAATGAGAAGAGTCGATGGTGAGACGAGTCGACGATTGATCAATATATAGCTCACGCTTGAAGACATCGGACAGAGGTATGCCTCGGGGGGATGCTACGATATCCCGGGCGCTAAATTTCGACGGTGCGGCATTGATATTTCAGCCAAAAGAAACATTTTTTCAAGAGTGATAAAAGTCTATTTTCGATTAAATAACGGAGCTATGGCAATTGAAAAAAAGTCGATTTTTTCCCAAAATTTTTGAGCTACGGCGATTTTTTTATGGTATCCGCGTGGGCACGTGTTCACGTGAGATAAATTTCCGAAAAGGTCCACCTTCTGATCGAGCTGAAATATTGCGCAGACCTATCGAATTTAAATATGTATTAATTTGACTGCGCTCCTACTATATTTATGACTAATAGGCGCAATTATGGCTGTACCTATACAGGATGGTCGAAATGTCGTGGATTAAACAAAGTGAGGAGATAGCCAATATCATTTCCAACCAAAAAAGTCATATACAGGTTGGTCCGCTTCTCAACGATTCCAAAACTATGATTTTTTTTCAATATTTTTGACAAATCGGTTCCTAGCTGTACAAAAAAAAATTAATAAAAAAAAACTACCTACCATATGCGGGCTATTTTTTAAAGCGATTTAGCCTGATGATGTGGCTTTGGCATTAAAATGTAGTCTTCATAATTGTCTTCGTGGTGTCTTAGAATAAAATTAATTTGTCATAAATTTTTTTATGATAATTTTGTTTGCCTAGGTTTTCATCATTGATTCAGAAAAAAAATGTTCTACCGAAACTTGCCCCTCTGGTAGGAAAATTGTTCCACCTTACGAGGATTCTAAAAAGGTACAACTCATAGTCCTGGCCCTCGTAAGTTTTTTACGATTGATTTTTATTCACTGTAAAGCAGTGTTTTTCCTAGAAAGTCAAATGTGGCGGCAAGCAAATTTGTGTTGTTAATTTGCATTGGGAACGCATTGGCAATGCTAGCAAAACCGATTCTGAGGTAGATAATACGTGACTCTTCAATTGGATCGAAGTTCGTTCAGTGTTTCGCTTGCCATCTGCTTATTACTACGGTTTTCTGAAATTTGTTGTGTATATGATGAATTGGGCATTTGGTGCTTTGGACTGTTTAAGGTATTCCTCTCACGGGGAGCCATATTTCGTAGGCGCATAAACCAGGGCCCTTTTGAGTACTTAGTAGATTAAAGTGGCGCTTAACAAAAATAAGTCATAATGAATTATTATACCAAACAATGAACTGGAATTTAAAAAACCGCATAAATTTTGTGGATTTAGACATTTTTACACTTTCTCTGAAAAGTCGCGGTTACGAAAATTCTTCTGCCAGTCACATAATTCTAAGTTTTATCATTAATATTTTCTTTAAACATTCGGCGATCCTCTATTTTAATAGTCGTTACGGAAACTTCAGAATTTTTTAGATGTTTAGCGGAGTTTATACCTGGCATCTAGAGTTATTTAGTATATAAATGATCAGATAGAAATGGGGTCAACATGTCATCGCTATAAAGAGTGCTGTAAAAATTAGACGATTTTTAAAGTCGTAATTTTTTGTTGAAACTTCGGTAGCTTGGCTTGAAACTTTACCCTTATCCCGTTACATATTGTTACTTAATTGTCGACGAAAATCACTTAATCGTTAAATATTCAGATTCGTGAAAGGATCATCGAGAGACCTTAAATATCCAAATCACCATTTAACTCACTGTATTCCGTGTGTCTTGTGTCTGTAAGCTTGTTCCCACGTCATGCTTTTCACGTCCTCGACTCCTACGCTCGAGTAAATTCGTGCTAGTTCTTTCTCGGGCGTTTTGAAGGTGACGTGTCTAGTCGCTTTCAAGCGGTTTGCGTCCTCGTTCTCGTCGTTTTCAACAATCTTCTCGTCAGCGCGGGATCGAAAGCTCGCAGAACAGAGATCCAAGTTTTCAGGAGGAATATCCCTCGTCGTTTCAGCCTTGAGGTTCGTTGGGTCGTCGTAGCGATCGCAGGCGTCAAATGCATTCGTCAAATTTCTTAAACTACTTTTTCCACGATGATTGTTAAAGGTACGAGCGCACGGGGGATCGTGTACCGTTCGTTCCGCTCCTCTCGTCGCTTCCTCGTCCACCTCCGTTGCTTCGGTGACTTTCTCATCGTCGGTCCGCGCCGCATCTACAATCCTCGTTTCCTTCTCGTCCCGGCTGCCCAAGGGATCGAAATAAAAGTAATCCCTATTTGCCCGTATCAGAGACAATAAATCGGCGCAATCGCTCTGACATATCGTGTGTTTCGGGGGCGGCGGTACACCCGTTAGAAATTTATTGATCCTAGCCAGCAGGTAACAATCGGACTTCGATATCAATTCCTCGGTCGTCGGCTCGATGCGGTTTTCAATCGCCAGCGACGAATGCGCCGGGCTGGATTTTTCACGTCGACTAGCAGATAAGGTTCGTCTATAATTTGGCAACTTTTTATCATCCTCCTCCTCCTCCTCGTCGTCGTCACTCTCGAACATCTCCGGACTAGATATCTCGTTGCTCGCCTCCTGAAGCTTCTTGGGAGTGACGATCGATGCTTCCGAATAGCTGCAATCCATCGTGTCCTCGTTTACGTAGACCAAATTCGCTTGGGAATTATACAGTGAGGAGGAAGTGACCTCGTTTTGATCCTGGGTACTCTTGTCTTGGGGACCTGCGAAGAATATCGGCCTTTTTATAACAATATTTTTATATCGTCGGTATACATAAAATATCTCTCTCTCTCTCTCTCTCTCTCTCTCTCTCTCTCTCCCCCCCCCCCACCCTCTCCGTCTGTCTGTCTGTTGGTGAGTGAGTGAGTGAGTTTTCCATTTCTTGATTATTATGTTTATCCAAAGCCTTCATTTTATGCAATTTGAGATCGTAAATCTCTAATAAGAATACATAAATACGTTTGAGTGTCATTCACAGCCAATAAAAAATAATAATTAAAAAGAATTACGTTTTGTTGTATCGTTGGTACGCAATGAAAGTTCTTTTTTATATTTTAATTTCCTTATTTTTTAATATAATACAAAATCTTTTTCATAGACTTCGATTATAGATCGTTAAATAAGTAGCTCAAAAAATAGTTGAGCGATTCTTGTAGGCAAAATCTGCCAAGGAAATTAAAAGAATTTAGAAATATGAATTTTCATCGCATTTCAAGAATGCAAACTTCAAGCTCATATATATCAAGCATCCAACTACCTTTCTTTTCATGGTGCAATTAGCAAATAAAAATCCTCTATTATCGGACAAGCAATTCTTATATTTTTATATTTTCGTATATTCGTAGATTTTGGGATCTGCCAAAAACATGCGTTTTTATATTTTATATCAATATCATAATATTATTGCTATATATAAAATAGCTCTCTCTCTCTCTCTATGTATATCCTTTATATTCTGATGTTTATTTCCCTATAATTTTATTCTTTCATACTCATTACCATGGTTGCTTTCTTACAAAATTATATGATTACTTCCAAAATACAGGATGTATATCAAGCATCCAAATTGCTTGTTTCTTTGTATTGATGGCACACTTGGCAAAAGTAAAGTTCTCCATTATCAAACCAGCAATTTTGGTATGCTTTTGTATACTTGTAGATTTTATCTTGACAAAATGCCTGAAGATTCAGACAAGTGGAAGGATCCAAATTTGTTTACGCTACAATTTTTGGGTGCGTGGTCCCACTAAATAACTCTCTCGTGCCCAAAAGTATAGCGTCCAAAGAATAAAATGACCAGGTTGATTTCCACCAACTTGTTATCTACCGACAATAGAATTTATCTCCAATTTGCTTTAGTTAATGATTTTGAACTCGGTATTGCCATACAATTGGAACAAAGTATATTTAATGCAATCCACATAAAATCGAAACAAATTCAATTGAATACAATTAGGCTACGATTGGCACCAAATTTGGCGCAACAAACTCAAACGAACATCAGTCAAAACAGCGAAAGTTCGACGCTGAGGCAAAACTTTGTCAGGTATTACGCAAGTAGCATTGTCATATTACCCAGGGTCGAAGAGCTCAGCGCGAGGTCTTCCTCTAGTACAGAGATGTTATTGGACGCCGAGCAGACATCCAGTTCTCCGGAGAGTTTCGGCGATGGGAAACTCTCCGTGTGCATTCTCGTGGATCGTCCGTGGCGTTTCAGTCGGACGTTGTTGCCTCGATATGTCGCGGAGCCGATCACCGAAGTCTCATCAGCCCCGAACGTTCCCTGCTCGTTCGGACGTCGGAGAGGCTCTCGCGGTGGAAACGAATCTCGCTGAACTACGAAATATCGTCGAATACGAGAATTCCTGGCATTTTTTTTTGTTCGGCCCTCAGGTGCGACCGCGTTCGATTATCATCATTATTCTACATTTGAGCGATTTTCGCTTTTTTTTTTAACTCTCGATTACACGACCAGTGGAGAAGGTTAAACGTCGTGTTTTTTAACGATAATACTTGCGTACACACGTATACATATGTGCGCGAATGGCTCGACGACAAATTTTGTCGAGCAGTTTCGCCGATATTTTTACTTTTCCGCAAGCCCGACTCTATCGCCTTTTATCTCACTCTTCTTAATATTCGAAAAATCATTGGAACTCACGAGATAACAATAATATACGAGATTGACGATCGCGACACTGTCCAACTGACTCGAGTTGTACACACCGTATATACGTACACACGCATGGGTGTTTAAACTCAGTGTCGCGATCTATATATGGATACAAGCGCCACACACAGTTCCGCGCGCGTACGGCTCGTCTCTACAGCTGCTCACGGCTACGTGGATTTCTAGGCCTACATCGCACAATGCACACACAATACATGCCCATCTTTCTCCCGACGTGCGGATGCTACAGGCTCGTTCAAAAGAAGAAAAAAAATATCTTCAAAAATATTGGTTGGAGAATACTGCCAAGAGGGACAAGTTGCTCAATGATACTCTGTTTTTATCTGTTATTGATTTAATTGTTCAATGTTCAAGTAAATATTGCAAATTAAATTTAATATAAAAAATTCCAATTATTTTGAGGTATATTACATTATTTTGGTGTTTTGGAAAAAAGTGTTTGGATTTTATAGATGGTTAGTCGCATGTGTGTGTGTGTGTGCTGCGTATTTGCTCGGTGCACCACTCTAGCGCCGCGTAGCATTCGTATTTTTGTTGGCTCTGTCAAAAACTCTGTGGTTGTGGCTATAATATTGTGATCAATTATAAAAATTAAGATAACACTTCACTTGCATTTAACTTGTTTGCATTAAATCAATTTTTTTTCGCGAAAGACAGCAAGAAGTGTTTCCTTTCAGTAAAGTGAGAAGAAGTGAAATTTCCTTAAAATGTATATTTTTGTTTACTTGCAATCGTCTTCTCTATAAAAGCGAAATACAGTCGAAGCTCGATATAACGAATTTCTAGGGAAGAGCAAAGAAGTTCGTTATATCGAGGTCATGTTCCAAAAAATTCGTTCTATTGAGGTTTTAATGAAATGGACCAATCAAAATTGCTCCAATTTAAACTTTTCTTTCTTTAATGAAAATATTAGTACCATAAATATAGGCATATTTTTTAAGGCCTTAGGCCACTCCAGAGGCCAAAAAGGGGCATGTTTTGTGATTTTGTTTCAGCGAAACCATAAAATAAATCGAAATTACAAAATAGGGGTTTTATTATACACGTAATTGACTATACAAAAGTTTTTTTTTGTCAAAATGGCGCATTTCTAAAACAAAAAGTATAAAATGCCATGAGAAAATCGCCAGAAAATTGTTTATAAACCTCAGAAAATGTAATTCTAAATATACAGTTAAAATTTCAAGTGAATCGGTTGAAATTTGTTTGAGTTATGAGTCCGGCCGACTTGAAAAATGTAGTTTTGAGATAAACACGTTTATAGTTAGAAATTCGAAAATCGAGTACTTCGAGATTTTTCACACCCATAATCTTTCGGAATATAATTTTATAGGTACTAAGGTACATTTTTAACAAAAAAAAATAATTTTTGAAAAATCCTAGAGTGACCTAAGGCCTTAAAGAAAGAAAGGTTTAAATTAGAGCAATTTTTAAAAACAATTAGCAATTAGAGCATAATGCATATAACATATTATTTTTAGAAGCGGATTATTTAAAAATTAAACAAATTTTTTGTTTAATTTTAAAAGTTTGCAAGTTTAGACAGGCTCCCTAGAAGCAGAGACGGGAAGAAGGGAACAAAAGGAATGGACAAATCTTCGTTATATCGAGGTTCGACTGTACCACGCACTGACTGACTGATTAATCGCGAAATCTCAGAAACTATAAAGCCTACAAACTAGAAATTTGGCAGGAAAGTGTTTTTATAGGGTGTAGATATCCGCTGAGAAAGACATTTACAAAAGGGACGAATTAAGGTGGTGAAAGTTTGTATGGAAAATTGTATCCCTTGCGTGTATCAACTTGAAACTTGGACGATATGTTGATTAGGTGTAGAAGTAACTAAGCAAAGATTATTCGAAAATCAACTCTTAATGAGGTGAAATGGGGTGTAAAATATTGTATGGAAAATTGTATTCCTTGCGTGTATGAACTTGAAACTTGGTATATATATTCTTTAAAACAAATAATAAGACGCATTTTTTCACGATTTTTTTTAACAACTCCTAATTAGGCGTGCAACCGAGGTGTTGAAGTTTGTATGGGAGAATAAAATTCCCTTTTTCTATCTCCATAAAATACGGAAGATATGTTCCTTAAAGGGCGTAGAGGTGCATTAAGAAAGGATTTTTCGAAAGTCAACCGCTAAGAGGATGGAATCTGATATAAAAGTTTGTACGTGAAATTGTAGTCCTTGCGTGTATCAACTTGAAACTCTGTATTAATATTCTTCAAAATAAATAATAAAACGCATATTTTAGGATTTTTTAAAACAACCCCTAATGGGGGGTGCAACGTCTGATGAAGTTTCTATGGGCCAAATTCGATTTTTCGTGGACTTGTCACTGATACGAAGTCGGTTTATAGTTAGCGGACTCGCTCGCGCCTGTTAATTTTCTTTCAGCGAGTCTCACATTGTTGTTCACTGCTCAGCCCCCTGATAACGTACCATAATGATACGTAACTTGGTACCTGCACCGGAAAATATGCTAAACACTGGTGAAAACCGCATCCAAATCGAATCATTGGTTCGGAAGTATATCCCGGATAGACAGATAGACGGACTTACGTTTGTAAGTATAGAGAGATAATATTATTCTATAACATTGGATCGAAAATTAACGACCATAAAATGACAATTTAAATTCTACAAAGTCTTTATTCACACTCGTAACAGTTACTGTACAAATAAAAATGGGCGAAATAGTTTGTTTCTTCAATATAAAGATTTGTATCATTATTAAAATAAACGCGAGACTCCCTCCGTTGAAGATATTACACGCCAATAATAGTTACATTTTTTTTGAAAAGTTAAACTTATCGATGCGATATAACAAGGCGAGGTGAATCAAAGAGTAATAAGAAACCCGATAGCGCGTGTGTCAGGGGAAACGCGTTATTCATAATTTGCACGATTGTATCGACGTACAATCTTTATCTATTTTTTTTCTTCGTTTTTCGGTTCTTCGTCATTCGGACGTTTTAATTAATCGAGATTACATCTTTCGACGCATTTTTAATACTTGATTCGTAATCACGGATCCGCGCGAGCCCTACAATTTTGTTGCTTTTTTTTCTTTCTTTTCGTTTTCTACATGTTCCTGAATGAATTTTTAACATGACGACGGGAGAAAAAGCAAATGCGCGAATTCGTTCCCTTGATTAGTCGAGGATCGAGGAAGGAAAGACTAAACCGCTAATTTTGACAAGTCGCGGAGCTCGATATACACGTAAAAATTGCAAAAAAAGACTGGAAAGAAAAAACTGGCGATCCCGCAGTATTTTTATCGAGTAGTAATTTGCGAAAAAAAAAACGATTTCGTATCTCTCGAGCGCGGGATTTTTCGGCAAGCATTTCGCACATGGCGAATTAAAAAAAAATCACGTCCTTTCGAAACGAACCCCGCATAAAAAAGAACGCGGTCCTTTTCGTTCCACGTAAGGATTCAGTGAATTTTTTACAGAGGACAATTTCGATCGATCCCTCGATCGATTGGAAAGTGTCGGCAGGTTCTCGACGGTATTGAGCTTAAGCGGTGGTGTATATTTTGGTGCCCTCGGGGAGAATGACTTCCTCGTCGGCGTCGGTGAGGGTGACGGTGAGGGGTAATATGAGAGGCATAAGGATCTCCTGCTGCTGCATCATCTGAGTTCCGGTGAGATCGTCGGTGGTTCTCGCGATAGTGATAGTCTTAATGCTCTGCGACTTGACCAATTGTATCTGAGTCTGATGGTGTTCCTCGTGTTCGTCGAGCCATTCGTGGCTCTCGCTAAGTTGATGAAGCCTGATAGGTTGAAGGAGATGTTCCTGCAGTACGGGACTCGTCGATATTGTCGTCTGTACTCGACTTCCGGTATTCTGTAGATGATTCTGTTTGCAACGTTTGCTGTGTGCGTATCGGCTGCCGTTGTTGTTGAAGCGACGATCGCAGGTGGGACACGCGTACGGTCTCTGGCCCGTGTGTATGAATACGTGTTCCTTGAGGGACTTGAGACGTCGAAAGTTTTTCGGACAATATTTGCAATGATACTTGGCCTCGCCGGTGTGGGATGTGAGATGATTGGCGAGTGTGTCAGCGCGAGCGAAAGCCCTCGAGCAGTATTGACAGCTGTAGGGTCGTTCCTGTGTGTGTGTCCTCATGTGCATCTTGAGGTAAGCGTTGGTGGTGAATGGTCGTGCGCATACCTCGCACACGTAAGGCTTGATGCCGTTGTGAGCGCGCAGATGAGCTATAAGCGTTGTCGATTGGGTGAAACTCTTGGAGCATATCTCACAAAGGAATCGCTTCGAGGTGTCGGCCTCTTTCGGTTTCTTGAAGGTGCGATCGTGTTTAGCCAAGTGCGTCGACAATTGTTCCTCCTTTATGAAGCGTTTTGTGCAGCGTGGACATTTGTAAGGCTTGATCATGTTGTGCTTGGCGACGTGAATCTTGAGATGTTCGCGACGATAGAATTTCTTCGGGCATATGTCGCAGAGATATTTCTTGCCCTCGTGTACTTGTATGTGACGGAGCAGTCCCTTCCTCGAGGTGTAGCGTTTGTTGCACTCGGTGCATTCGAGGCCAACGATATCGGTGCGACGTTTTCGGGCGACTTTTCCACCGTCTTGTCCCTCCTCGGTGCCCGGCTCGAGCTCACGTAAATCTTCCTCGGTCAGCAAACCCTCGTCTACGTGACGACCGCGGTGCAAGCGCAGTATCTCGTTGTTCTCGAATATCTCGCCGCATATGTTGCACTTTCGCACCTGATCGGGATTCTTCTCCGAGCACTTGTCGTAGTGCGACTTTAGTTTATCCTTGCGATAAAACTTTACGTTGCATATGTCACATTCGAAGTTCGGCTTCTCGTGGAGCAGCTGATGACGCAACAGGGACTTTTTTGTGCTGTACTTCTTTTTGCATGTGGGACATTCGTGACTGTCGACCGGCCAGTCGAGGCCGCTCTCGAAATCCGAATTCTCGTTGTCGGTGTCGTCCTCGTGTTTTAGGTCGCGTCTCAAGCTCGCGGGCTTGCTCGTGTGTTGGGGTATGTTCGATCTTTCGGGCACGCGACTCGTCACTACGGCTCGTCGGTCCGATTTTTCAGAGGCTTCGAGGACGGATTCCTTGGCGCGATGCTGCGACACGTGCTTCGTCAGGGATTGCTTAGATCGGCACTTTCGGCCGCAGGTCTCGCACTCATAATTGTGTCTTCGACGAGTGTGATTTGTCGAGATTTTTCTCGTCGTGTCCTCTTCCTGGCGACTCCATCGGGAGCTGTTGGTTTTCGAATCTTGCGAGCTAGTCTGCATCTCGTCGCAATGATTCTCGGTCTTAATCTCGTTCTCCTCAGACTCTGACGACTCGATATCGTCCTCGGTCTTGATCTTGTCGATGATTTTTTGCGCCGCTTTAGCCGCGACACGCTTCATTCGCTTGTTCGGATCGTAAGGCTGTCCCTGTAATATTGTTTTGTGGTCGGTCGCGAACAAATGATTGCGCAGGGTAAGCTCGTTGCCAAATATTTTGCCGCAATCGGTACACTTGAAAGTTCGCGTTCTACAGGCGTATTCCTGCTCAACGTGACGTCGAAGATTATCTTTCGTAGTGAATTCGCCACGGCACAATTTGCACACGTGTTTCGTCCGAGCTCGGTGATTTTCCATGTTTCGTTCGTTCAACTTTTTGCTTGAGCATGTAGCGATGCAACTTGGCCATTCGTGGTTCTTGGGCTCGGTCCAATTGTCATCGTTCAAACGTACGTCTTTGACGTCCTCGTGATCAATCACGTCCTCGTGCGCCATTGCGACGGGCCACGAATTCACCGTCCGATCAGCCGAGTCCTCGTCAGGCTCGTTAGCCTCGTCGCGACATGTCGCGAGTTCGACGCTCTTCTCGTAGGCGGCGCTGTTGTCGCGTATCTTCGCCTCGAACTCGCTCACGTAAATATTGTCCTCGAGATCCTGTTGGGACAGCACACCCTCGACCACGTGCTCGCTTCTGTGTCTTCGAAGCTTCTCAAGCCCGTCGAACTCTCGCTCGCATGTGTTGCACTTGAAGTTCGCCGAGTGCTCCAAGAGCTCGGGTCGGTTGGCAAAGCTCTCAGGACACTTGTCGCCACTCAATGTCTCGTTTCGCGACGAACTTCTCGCGTGGCTTTTCGCCTCGGCATCGTTTCTCGGATCCGTTTGGTCCTCGAGGAGGATTCGCTTCTCCTCGGGGGCGGTGACGCGACTTGCGGCTTCGGACTCACGGGCCTCGTCGCGATCGATCTGATCTGAGGATTCCTTGGCCTCCTCGCGAGCGGTATCCTCTTGGGAGAAGGACGAGTCCTTCGAGGCGTTGCCTTTGTTCTTCTCGTGTTGCTTAAGATGCTTGTTGAACGATATGACGTAGAGATACTCTTTGCCACAGTGAGGACACTTGTTGGCTTTCTTGCCGGACAGTGAGCCCGGGGCGTTCTCGCTGTTGGTTGTTTTCGTCGGCGTGACCTTGGTTGGACTCGTCGAAACGCGCCCATCCGAACTTTCCGCCTTTCTCAACGACAGGGCGCGCCTCACTTCCGCGTGCGAGCGCATGTGCTCCTTAAGTATATCCTTGGAAACGAATCTTTTGTCGCACAAATAGCAGAGAAAGTAGAGTTTCTCACTCTTGTCTAACTGCGCTCGTTTCAATCTACTGCTGAGATTCAAATTCTCGAAGTAGCTGTCCTCGTCGCTCGCGGTACGCCGACGTTTGTTCGCTTTTCGTTTGCTCCGGCGTGTTTCGCCCGGTGACGTTTTTTCTACCCTCATGTCCGGCTGGACTTGCGCGACTTCCGGCTGCTCGGCTTCGTGGTGGTTTTCACGGACTTCCGATTGCTCGGCTTCTCTCTCCTTGACGGGACTCATCTCGTCCGCGATCAGTGACAAATAATTTGCAGACTCGTTGTTCATCGACTCGACGCTCTCCTGCGTGTCAACGAGCTCCTCGTGATCGTTCCGCGTCAAAGCGTAACCCTGCTGCATTATGTAATTGTGCTCTTCGGCTGTTATACCGTCGGGAAGGCCTTCGGTTTTGGCCGAGTCGGGGTACGCCTCGGCGCAGTCACCCAACTCGACTACGGTGCCCTCAGCCTCGTCCAGGTAGTGCTGGTCGTTGGCTCGAAGCATGGCCGACACACCGCTCTCCTCCTCGTCCGATACACCGTCATCTTTGTGCTCAGAAACTATGAGAGGGAGAGAGAGAGGGGTGAGCTACGAGCGAAACAACGAATACGCGAATTGATTAATAGCGAAATGACACACGAGAAATTTGAAGCTTAGAACTCATGTACGGGGTAGAAACCCACCTCAGTCAACTTTCAAAGTCCGTTCCTAAGCTATAAATCGATATTGTCAACTGGAGACCATGATTACGATTAAGTTTCACTGCCTGTCTCTGAGGGCAGACCGACAGTGGCATCAGTTGCTCGCTGTTTGTCACGCAAAACGGTTCTCAAGAGCGCCCGGAGTGGGCATCTACCCCGGTCTAAAACTGCTGTTGGTGTTTCGTGGCGGTAAGTGAATATTACTTTTTTCTTTACCGGAATCAATATATTTTACGTATTATTGAGTAATTTAAGTGCAAATGGTCACATATATTATCTAAAACCATATATTTTATATTTGATCAAAAAAAAAAAATTATCGCAATGAATCTCCACAATTTCAACGCGGATCTTGAAAATATGGATCGGAGGACCTTCATAAAAAGTCTTGTCAAGTCTCTCATCGAGCCTTATCTGCGAGCAAGGCTACTCATTCCGAATCTCCGGCGGAACTTGTAAGTTTCCATCAGTAACATCTTGCGAGAAGAAAAACTAACAGCACCAAGGATTGGGCCAAAAGAGCGGCGAGATGTGCATTCTGTCCAAGAGCAAATGATCGCAAGGTTCAGGTTTTTTGGCCAACGATGCCAAAGGGCCGCCTGCGGGGTGCACAGGACGGTGCATTGTTGCATTTGCGCAATAGTAGAATGAGTTGAATGTACGATTTCTTTGTATTCTTTATATTCTCATTTTTATCATCGGTATTAATTATATACTATTTTCTCAATAAACAAAGTAAAAAAATATTTTAAAAAAAACTCCTGCAAACTTGTTTTTGAGTTTCCATTGACTTTTCCGTATTTACAAATTCCGTTTTTCCCCATTTTCAAATCCCAAAATAAATATACTTATCGAACGGAATATAATCCAACTAATTTTTTTTTATAAGCTCAAGGTTTGTTCTTTAAGACGCCGTGAGACATTTAAGGATCTGTTAATTAGACTACAAGAATAGGATTTTTTGTTTTAAAACCATGCGATTTTCATCGATTTTCTGTCAATGTCGGCGTTTAAATGGGCTTTTCACAGAATCAATTTTCATAAAATCGAATTTGTGCGTGGGGTGGGTATCTGCCCCAGTCATGAGTTGGAATGTAGAAAGAATGATGAGTTCAAAGGTCAAGGTTATTCCTTTCGCGGTGGGTCGTATTTTTTGAATGCATAAGCTAGGGCCTTTTTGAATCATTAGATTACAGTAGCGCTTAATAAAAATACGTTACAATCAATTATTATACCCAACAATAAACTAGAATGAAAAATGTCGCATAAATGTGGTAAATTTATACATTTGTACATGTTCTCTAGGAGGTCGCGGTTACGAACATTTTTCCGCTGGACACATTTTTATAACTTTTACCATTAATATTTTCTTTAAACATTCAGTGGCCCCCTGTTTTTATTGTCATTACGGAATCTTCAGAACTTTTACATGCTCAAAGCAGTTTGTATCAGACATATAGAGTTATTTAGAATATAAATTATCAGACAGAAATGTGACCAGCATGTCATCTCCATAAACTGGTGTATAAATTAGACGATTTTTAATGTCGTAATTTTTTGTTAAAAGTTCGGTAAGTGGCTCGAGTGTTTCCCAGTATACTGGGATGTATTTCTACTTAATTGTAGGCGAAAATCAGTTAATTGTTATATATTTGGTTTCGTGAAAGGAATACCTTAACCAGCTGCTCTTTATCAACGATCGTCTGGACGACGGTTTTCGCTATTTGTCTCAGCTATTTACCCGCGAAACGCGATGTTTCGAGTGGCAAAATGCAAGTTTCTAGGGTGGCCAGGTCGAGTATCTCTTCGATTTGCGATTGGCCCGTTTTAACGGGGTATTCTAGTCTAGACATTGGAAAAATCGATTTTTTTTTGCATTTTCTCAAAATATCGCCTGTTAAGAATATGGTTTCAAACGGAAATTTCGAAGTTCTTTATACTTAAAAAGTTGTAGTGATTTGAATCCGGCCGGATTGAGAGACCACACCCTCGCGAATCGGACAATGGGCTACGGTGAGGGTACATCCAGTTACTTTGTCCATGAAAATCCAGCTCTACACGATGATGTTTTGAAAGTATCAAAGCCCATATATGAAAGTTTGTCGTCAGATGACTTGTTACGAAGATGTTTAGGCTCACACACACAGAATAATAATGAATCTTTGAATTCTTTGATCTGGACTTTTGCGCCTAAGCATGCAGGAGCCGAGACTTTTTAATGAAGGATTTCTGCCTGTTCTAAAAGTACTATCTATAATGGTATTGACAATTGGGCCTGAATCTTATTCGTGAGATTCTAAAGTTCTATCTATATGAGATCAGAATAGAACCGACCGGTCGGAGCTATACGAACTTTAGAATCTTCTAAGGAAGCTAAAAGTGCTCGCAGGGAAGAAGGACTTTCAGAAAATTATCATTTCGAAGTCAAGGAAGGCACACTTTACGAGGCAGGAATGGCCTATTAACATAACGTAAGTTTAACATGCCGTTATACTACTTGGATAGTTGCGGTTGCCTGAAATTGTACTCAAAACTTTAAACGCGTTTTTCTCGAAGCTACTTTTTTCAACCTGGTTGACATAAAATTCTCGAGTTCTATTCAACCGATTGTCTGCAAATTTGGCATGGACCTTCAATATATATCGCTCCATCTCCCCTATCTCGGGCATTGCAACATTATTATTACTGTTAAAAAAAATTAACAAAATTGAAAATAATAGGGCGAAAAATTATTATTTTTTTCGGACACTCACCATTTAATTTTTTTGTCTCTTTGGTACTTGCCATAATGACATTCTTATTGATCAAGAAAATTCGTTTAATTTCTGTTTCAGATGCATGGGAGTTTTGGAATCATGTCAACCATCTCAACCCTTTTTTTTGCACGGCCAAATTTAGAGGGCCATGACTTTTTCAATGTTAATTTTTTTTGCACAAATTATTTTTTTAAGTTCTTGAAACATCAATAAAAATAGTGTAAACAAATGTAGGCCTCTAGACTAGAATACCCCCTCAAGCATCATACCCTAACAATTTCCGGCTCTCCCGTGCTCGACCCGTTATTGTTTTCTCGTCGGATGTTCTCCAAGTGCTTCATTTGACCGTCGAAAATATCCAGTGGCTTCGTTTTTCAGCGAAAAATTTTGGAAAACCTACGGGTGGACGTGTGTCATTTCGCGCTCGCGCTCCTTTTTTCTTTTCTTTTCTTTGTCTCGCCTTTGTCACGGTTGGCAAGACAATAACGAAGTGATCTCGACGATGCTCGTACCGACTTCGAGGACGTTCTGCTGCTTGGCAAGTTTTTCCACCTCCAACAGTGCCAAGTGATCCTTGAGGAGCGTAGACTTTCCCTCGTCCGGATCAACCGCGTTCAAACTATCAACGGTAGCTTGATAGCGAGCTTCTACACTTAGGGAGTGCACATCGTCGCCTCGCTCCGCTTCCAGATGGACCTCCACCTCGTTGAAGAAGAGCTCCTCCTTGATGTTAAGAGTGTCGTATCTCTGGCGCAAAACGTTATCGGCCTGTTCCACTTGGAGCTTGAACTCGTACGCGGCCTCCAGCTTGTCCGCGCAGTCGCAACAAACCTGAGCGGGCAAACCATCCTCGGGAACCATCTGTCAAGTAAATTTCAACGAATTATTTGCCTCTGGTCGATCGAAGAGGATTGATCGTGCCACCCACGCGAGACGAGGAATACTGACTTTTTTTTTTTAGACACCTATGTCCGATAAAAGGTCAACTTTGACGTTTTTTAAGATTTGTTTGGGTTTGAATAGCAGCGGTCCGTAATTGTCACAGATGTGTTACCTGCTGTCTGGAATGGTTACCACCATCCGCTATCGGTATTTCCGGTTGTTGTGGATTCGGTAAATATTTCGGATTCGGGACTCGAGCCCAGAATTGTTCGGAATACTTTTTTTCTGCGATTCTTACGACTTGAGAATGATATAAAAATTAATATCAAGGAGGGGTAAGCCCAGAAAACCAAAACAGACTGCTACTATTGTACATTGAATGTGCGCTGATAGTTTGGATTTTTCTGGATTGTTTGGGTTTTGGTTATTACTACTACTGTACAGTAAGTGTGCATGGATTGTTTGGGTTATTACTACTACTGTATAATGAATGCTTATACATGAACAACATAATTTGTTTCTTTGTGTGAGTTTGTTTGAATTATTTAGGTATGTTTGGATGGTTTTGGTTTGTTTGGGTTTTTATCTACTACTGTACAATGAATTTACATGAACTATTTGTTTGTTTAAATTAATTGGATATGATTTAATGGTTTGGGTTTTTACTACTACTGTGTAATGAATGTGCATGAATTCGTTTGTTTGGGTTTGTTTAGGTATCTTTAGATAGTTCTGGTTTGTTGGGTTATTATGATGTTGAATTTTGCATCGTTGGAGTGCAACAAATTTTTTTATTTCAGACTTTTCCAAACTTCCTTTTATTGATTTGGGTTATAAAAATCACGTGCTTATTTTTTAGGCTTCTTATATAGTGATCTACAACTCAAGCCCACAAAATAGGACTTTCAATAATGAAATAAATGAGGAATTTGGAAAAGAATCGTTGCATTCCAACAATGCAAACTTCAAGCCCATGGGTTATTAGCACTCCTGTACAATAAATGTACATGAATTATTTGTTTGTTTGGATTACTTGGGTATGTTGGAATGGTTTGGGTCTGTTTGGGTTTTTACTACTACTGTACAATAAATGTACATTCATTATTTGTTTCTTTGGATTATTAGGGTATGTTTGAATGGTTGGGGTTTGCTCGGCCTTTTATTACTACTGTACAATGAATGTACATGAATTATTTGTTTGGGTATGCTTGGACAGTTGGGTTTGTTTGGGTTATTACTACTACTGTACAACCAATGTACATGAACTATTTGTTTGTTTGGGTATGTCTGGATAGTTGGGGTATGTTTGATATGTCTGGACAGTTAAGGTTTCTTCGAGTTATTACTACTTTTGCACAATCACTTGGGTTTGTCCAAGTTTGTTTGGGATATGTCTGGACGGTTGGGTTGTTACTACTACCTCAGAATAAATGTGTGAATTGTTTTTTGTTTGGGTTCCTTGTTCCGCGTGTACACATTGTTTGAGTTTCTTTGAGTTGCAACTACCGCCGCACAACAATTGCATCCGATAAATTTTTTCAGGTCACTACCAAGACTGTACAAGTTCGTTTGGGTTTTTTTTTTGAGCAAACAGAACTTTGCTCAGAACCGATAAAAATCGGAAGAAAAAAATATTGTGACCAATTTTACGGTGGAGCACTATGCGTTCGCCACTCATTCTGATCAGGGAAATTGAAAAAAAAAATTCCTAATTCGCCATTGTTACGGATTCGTGCCATGGCAGGGAAAAACTATGGAAGATAACTCCAGATGGGTGAACGCACAGATGAGCAGTCACCTATCCAAGTACCATTTCGTGCCAACGCTACTAAACCTCACCGCTACTGCGGTCTATGGGCACTTGTTGCAGCCGAAAAAAAAAACACATTTCCACGTTTTTTTTCTCCGTGAAACGTGCAGTGGCGGAAATGCCAAAGTGCGCGAAGCATTAAAAAAAAGTGTAGAGAAAAAAAGTCTCCTATTCTTGGTCAAATATGCATCGGAGCAACTTCAGGCAGTTGTCAGTGAGATTGTTATGATTATTGGTGTCCTGCTCGTACGTAAAGCTCATACAATGAACGATTGTTGCAAAAAAAAAAAAAAGACAACGAAGTGCAATATTTGAATAACAAACGACGACGAGTGTAACCTCGAAATGGCGCTCCGAACAAACCTTAACGCTGGCAAAGCTCATGGCTTTGGTTGAGAGCGAAACGACATTATTTTCGACGAAGAGATCGCGCATTATCATATGACCGAGCAAACAGACCCGACATATCTCGGGTACCGTCTCCTCGATCGCGTCCTCCTCGTGCGACTCCTCCACCACATCCATTTCAACGACGTCCATATTTTTGTTACGTTGTCTCTCTCCTCTCCCTCTCGTTTGTTTTTTTTCTTTTTCTTCTGTTTCGGCTGTTTTCTCGTTACGTTCGTGGCGTTGTGTTGGGGCCGCCCCGCAGGGCTAGGACGAGTACCCGCACGGGCCACTCGAGCCTCTTCCGGCGCGCGACAATGACACTCGGCGCGATTGTTTTTCACTCTTGTGTATATCACCGCAAAAGTCTCCTCGACCACGCGTCACAAGCCGCAGCGATCGAGCTTGAGCTTTGTTGTTTTTTTCAAGCCCCGAACGCGCGATTGACACGCGTGAGAACGCGAAAAACACGAACTGGCCGCTAGCCCGAGTTGTAACTCATCTGGCGCGACACTCGAGAGACCACCGTACGGCGCGCACGCACATACTCGCGCTACTGTGTTTGGCTGACAGCGACGCGCCGCGGCCGCGCTACGTACTCGGCGAGCAAATAATCGTCTACTATTGGGCGGTAGCAGAAATGTTCGCGTAAATGTGAAAAATTTCGATACAAAAATTCACCACTAGGCTCGCTTCGATAACGAGTGACCGACAGATATAGTAATAGGCAGAACATAAGGGGAAAGTGCCCGCGAAACTCCGATTAAGGTAGTATTCGCGCCAAAGCGTTTTTTCTTATAGATTTTTTTTTTTTATTTGGAGGGCTCATTCAGGGACACTATTAAATGATTACCTGCAAAATTTCAAAAGGATTCACCGTTCTGTTTTCGAGATATTGGCAATCAAAGATTTCATGGTTTTACACGTGTTCTTATGGGGAGCAGGGAAAAATTTCACATTTCACGCAATAACTTTGAAACTTTTCTACAGATTAAGGGGAGAAAACCCTTTAGATGGCCGAAAATTAGCCTTTTTTTGTGAATTTTTTTGAGGGTGATGAAATAATCGCATCATTTTAAAATTTTTATGTAATTTTATTATACGTTGAATGAGCTCAAAAACATGTTTTTATTTTACAAAAGAAAATGGCGACGTTATAGCCTTTTCCCCCAGGCGTCTTTCCTGTGACATCAAAAAATGCTCCATTTTTCACATTTTTACTGTTCATCTGAAACCGAAAACAAAAATATTTTTCTATTACTGACTCATGTAGGGGAAGGATAAACCTATAAAGTTACAAAAAGTATAAAATTGAAAATTACGCAGGCTTTTTATCCAAAGTTCAAATTTTCGACCATTTTTTCGACAGTTTTTACCCCAAAAAAAAATATTTATCGACGCGATATCCTTCAAACTTTAGGTTTATCCGTCCGGTAATATCATAGACAGAAACTTTTCAAAATTTCAGCTAGATCGATCAATAACTTTTTGAGCTATGGAGTGAGCAGTTTTTGGAAATGTAGCTTCGAGATAATCGCGTTTAAAGTTTCAATACGATAAAACTATAAATTTTAGTGACTTACCGATCAATCAGAGATTCCAGGCCCATACACTAACCCTTTAACTTCCTCTGAAAGCTGATTTTCTTCCATTTGCTGCTGTTTTCGGGCTGTACGAGCTGCTTTTGTCGAGGAAAAGCTCATCCGGTTCTGCCTTTCTATAATGTCCAACGCATTCATAATTCTTAGAATGGATGAATAGCCTTCATTAAACACCCCAGCAGCAATAAAGGCTGCGATTTCAACGATTTTGAGCCCAGAATGGAGGTGTTTTGGAGCTAATCGCCAAACTGTTGCGTTGAAACTCTCGTTCGCGTTTTGGGTATGGCCACCCAAGCATCTTTCGAGTAAATCTTCCCTCGACAAACCTTCGTAAATTGGCCAAATCACCTTTGTGACAGCGATAACGAAATGTCATTCATTCTCATCAGAATCACCTAAATTTTGCAAGTATTCAGTTTACTTTTTCCCGTAAATCCGATGAAGCGTTAATTAGTTAGTTATCCTTGATCGTGTAGAACGTGTAATTGTACTTTCTTCGTCGGTAAATTAAATATTGTTTCCGAAACACGGAATAAATAAGAGTAATGAAGTTACGGTTCACAGCGCATGCGTTACATGTAGTAGAAAAAGAGACAGAATCCTACTCTGTCCATATATGTAATTACATATATGACTCTGTCCAGTGCTCTGTCTTCGTTGCACGTCGTACCGATTTATCGTTACGCACCTCGTGGCCGTAGATCGAAACGAAAAAATCACATTAAGGCCATGTGTCACACGTCCAGTCGGTAAAAATTCTACTGCCAAGTTTTCTTCTAGACGGATCATATTTCGGGCAAAAGAAGAGAAAGCGGTTGTTCGTCGTTCAACAGAGCGAAACGTGTTTCTTTTCTTTTTTCCCAAAAATCAACCGTTTCAGAAATCATTGGGAATCTGCAAATCAGCTATCTCTCTCGCACTCATGGCCGCTCGGTCGGTGTGACACTTGTTGGCCTTAAAGCCCGTTCTACAATAAGTCGGTTGTCGGCGTCGGATGTCGCGCGCATGCGCTTCTTACAACGGCGACAGAACTTTACGCCAACCGACATCGCAGAAGCGCATGCGCGCGACATCCGACACCGACAACCGACTTATTGTAGAACGGGCTTAAGCGAACGTACCCCCACCACTGGCGTTTCCAGACCTATATGTAAGACCGTGATTCAGTGTGGACGAATAGTGAACGGTTCGAAAAGTGGAACGCCGCGGTTCCCACCAAGAAATTTACGTCTTCGCATTGTGTTTGTGAAAAGCATTTTGAAGAACGATATATTCTTCGAAAGTACGTCAAACACGACACGAATAGGAAAGTTACTACAGAGGTAAGTTTCAGAATACTCGTATTACACGAGTAATTTGTATACCGGCTTTCGAACGGTGACGTCACAGAGCGCTCGGGTAACTTCTGATGCTCTCGGCGCGTTTTTGCCGAGCCGAACAGAACAACAATTTCAAAATGCTATATCGTTGTTAATTGTTGAAACAAAAGTACTTTGCTTTAAAAACCGTACATAATCTTTACAATGGTAAAAAAAATCATTTAACGACCCAATTGCAACGACTCTAGCGTTAAACTTTGACAAAGCAACCATCTGAACTAACAGAGTTTCCAGACCTGTCTGTAAGACCGTGGTAAAAACGATAAAAGCGTAAAAACAAATGTTCACCTCCAAATGTCGAAATGTATGCCTTGCAGACGTTGCGCAGCCGCAGAAGAATATGTCCACGTGACAAGTAGCGCCACGTACAGGTCAAAGGTAGAGTTAAGAAATCCGGACGATATGCGTATCATTTTAATGAACAGGATATTGCGGAGTGTCGCCCCCCCCCCCCCCCCCTCCTCCTCCTCGACCGCCCATACGCGTGCGCACACGCACGCGACACACACGCACACACGTCCATTCGCATGCGTCAACCTGAAAGGCGCACACTCCAGAAACTCGTCGCCGTCGCCGTACAGTGCAATTGCAAACCGGTGTAAATTTGCCATAGCTTGCCGCACTTTCTCGCGTTTCTTCCCCAAATCGCTCGCTGCTGTCCCTCGCGTCGCGAAAATAAATGCAGCGTAACAATGCGTCCGTGCCCACGATAGTGCACTAAACATTCATCGACTTCTCGCCATCTTGTTTGTGTACATTCTATTACATTCTTTCATTCTTCTTTTGTTTTCATTTTACTTTATTTTATTCCGCCGCGCTATTCGGATTCCTCGCTACGGAAGAATCGCGGGCGGAGTGTGCTGTGTCTCGCGTGCTACGCGATTTCTCTGCAGTGTGACAGCGCGTCTCTATGCCCACACGTATACGCACGCACACGGGCCTCCGCGAGTTCGCGAGCGCATAAATCAACACGGCGTAACACATGACATTGCTTGACAAGGTCTGTTTTTTTGCGTATGCATTTACACCGTACACACGTGTACGCTCTTGTCAATGAAAATTTTCGTGTTCTTCTTGTACACACTTATTTTTCTTTCCGCCTTTCTTTCTCCACTCGCGTCACGCAATTGTAAGCGGGTTCTGAGTGTTTTTTTTGTTTCTTTTTGTGTATTTTGTGTCGGGACATGTTTTCCAAGAGTTGTCCAACGAAAATGACATTTTTTCGCACCATTTTCTATTTTATTTCGCTCGTTGCGATATGTGTGCGTGCGTGCGTGTGTGTGTGTGTGTGTGTGTGTGTGTGTGTGTGTGTGTGTGTGTGTGTGTGTGTGTGTGTGTAAATTGAGGCGAGTAACCCAAAAAAATTATGTCGACATCTACATGAATATACATATATCGAAATGCGTTTGAGATTGGGTTATTTGGCTTGATATATATATATATATATATATATATATATATATATAGCGAGATGCGTTTGGCTTTGCTTGGGTTACTCATCTTGTGACGTATATATATCGAGATGCATTCGGGTTTGTTTGAGTTATTCGTCTTGTTATAGGTATGGAGAAGCGTTTGGGTTCCTTTGGTTATAAGTATTGAGATATATATATATATATATATATATATATATATATATATATATACTTATAACCAAAGGAACAAAGCGTTTGGGTTCCTTTGGTTATAAGTATTGAGATATATATATATATATATATATATACTTATAACCAAAGGAACCCAAACGCTTCTCCATACCTATAACAAGACGAATAACTCAAACAAACCCGAATGCATCTCGATATATATACGTCACAAGATGAGTAACCCAAGCAAAGCCAAACGCATCTCGCTATATATATATCAAGCCAAATAACCCAATCTCAAACGCATTTCGATATATGTATATTCATGTAGATGTCGACATAATTTTTTTGGGGTACTCGCCTCAATTTACATATATATATATACATGCGCGCGCACACATAGAGAGAGACCAATGAATTTAAGTTTGTTTGCGATGTTCGTCTTAATATATATATTGAAATGTATTTGGGGATGTCTGGGATATTTATCTTGATATATGTATCCAGAAGCGTTTGAGTTTGTTTAGTTTATTTGTTTGATGTATACCAGGGGTTTCCAAACTGTGCGCCGCGGCTTCCTGGAGGGCCGCGAGGAGAGTCCAGGGGCGCCGCCAGGCAGACTCGGGCCTCCCGCTACTAAGTAGTGGATTAAATAACTCGCGTGGCAACGTTCTGTTCCGTGTATTTGAGCTGCGTCAAGAATTTCACACTTTTCTGCGTGAGGAAGGTCATGCCAGAGCCAAGTACTTAGCTGAACCAGACTTTTTACTGAAACCAGTATATCTGTGCACCATATTTGACCAACGTAATGGCTTGAATCTATCACTGCAGGACAATAACACGCATATCTTGAAAAACTTGTAGAGAAGATTTCAGCATGTAGGAAAAAACTGCAGTTGTGAATCGGAAAACTAAATGCTCCGGATTGTTTTTCTGCATTGCACCAATTCATGGCTTCCAATGAAGTCAATGTTTCACGGGAATTGCTGTCAATTTTCATGGAACACCTTTCGAAGCTTACTGACTGGTTTGCAAAGTACTTTGTGGAAGACAATGTCAAGAAATTTGTATCGATTCAAGATCCTTTCCATGCTTAAGCTTCACCAGACTTTACTTCACCAGACGGAGAGAGTCTAGTTGAACTCTCTCGCGACAAAAGCCTGTAAACAAGATTTGCTTTCTGAGAATGAGAAAAAGACCAAATATCGCTCAAAAACCAATGTGGAGCAAGAAATGAAAGTAGCTGTATCAAGTCTTCTGCCACGATTTGAAAAAAATATATGTCGAGATCAACAAGCTCACCCGTCACGTTGACTAGTTTGCTATTTAATTTATTTTGTGTTTTTTTATACTTTTTTGTTGAATAAACATATTTGAACCAAACTGTTGTATTTATTTCTGTGCCTGATTAAGGTTATAGTATAAATATCATAACTGGATTGGATTGCGCTTGGGGTAACTAAGGCACTGTGAAAAAAAATCAAACCTGTAAGGGCGCCGCAAACTGAAATAGTTTGGGAACCCCTGATGTATACATTAAGATGTGTTTAGTATTGTTTGGATTACTAGCTTCAATATATATACACACACCTATATAGATATATTTGAATAGGTATATAAATATATCAAGACATGTTTGGGTTTGTTAGGATTAATAGGTTCGATATACATGGTGTGTGAATTAAGTATTGTGAACATGTGATACGTCTTTAGTACAAGTTTGAGCTCGCTAAAGTCATTTGGTTGTCCGTAGTGATTTTTTTCATGAAACAGTTTTTTTCTAGTGCATTCTAGAAATGAGTGACATCAATTTCGAGCAATGGTGTGCCATTAGTTTTTGCTTCAGACTTGGGCACAATGCACCGGAAACTTTTGGAAAACTTTGACGGGCCTACGAAGACAGGATTTTGTCAAGGGCCCAGATTTTTCGGCGGTCGATAGTGGAATGGCTCATTTCAACCTCTCCAAGGCCAAAAAAAAGGAAGAAGGAGCAAGTCGAAGATGAAATACATGCTGATTTGCTTTTTCGATAGCCAGGGAATCGCCCACAAAGAGTTTGTGCCTCAAGGTCAAATGGTTAATCAACACTTGTACCGAGAGGCTCTTGAAAAACTTCGAAAAAGGGTCATGCATGTGAGACCAAACATTAACAACAAGTGAGTGTTGCATCACCACAATGCGCTTTGTCACACAGCAATTTCAATAAACGAGTTTTTAGCCAGTAAAAATATTCCTGTGGCTCCTCAGCCTCCTTATCCGCCTGATTTGAGTCCTTGTGACTTTTCCTCTTCCCGAGATTGCAAAATCACCCCAAGGGACGTCATTTTGAGACACTCAAAAGCATTCAAACGGCTGTAACTGACCAGCTGAAGGCTATTCCAGTATCCGAGTTCCAGCACTGCTATCAGGATTGGAAGAAACGTCTCCAGCGCTGTGTGGCTTCCCAAGGAAGTTATTTTGAGGGAGACAATATCGAATTGTAATTCTATTCGAATAAATTTTCTTTTTTAATCAGTCTCATTACTCACATTACACACCTCATATAAATATATATTGAACCAATTAAGGCGGGCAACCACTTTAGATGCTTCAAAAAATCGATTTTTTTTTTTCATAAATCGTTAGCAAAATATCTTAAGAATAGGTCCTGAAAATTTCAAAACGATATTCGGATTCCTTCTAAAGGTATGCATATAAATGATAAAGACTCTCCGCTCGACTCCTAAGCGCGCTCAGGTATCCACGAGCGCTCAGTTAGGTAGTTTGTTTGGGTTTTTATAACCCAAACAAATCCAAACTCGACCGTTTGGCGATTAGCTCCAAAACATCTCCATTCTGAGTACAAAATAAACGCGGTAGCGGCATTTCTTGCTGCTATTTTATTTAATGAAGGAAATTCAGCCCTACTCATGGTTATGAATAAACTACAAATCGTAGTTGGCAGGCAGAGCTACGGATATTCCGAGCAAATGGATCAGATGCGCGTGGCTCGGCAAAATAGAAAAAGTTTATTAGACACAAAAGAAGCTTGAAAAGCTCGTAAAGAGGAAATTCAAGCTTCAAATGAGTTGCATGAGGAAGAGGAAGGACTGCTGTATGGTGCTGGAATCGCTTATTAATCGGTAAGACACTTTAACATTTGATTAAACACATTTGACTTTGAGTTTTTCGTTTGTGAAACTTTAAACGTGTTTTTCTCGAAAGGACATTTTTTCAATTTGCGGGAATCATAACTCAAAAACTAATTGATGGATCATCTTCAAATTTGGAACACGTTTACATAATATAATTTATTAAAACATGAACCTAAAGTTGGAAAGATTAGATGGTTTAGAACATATTTATTATTGCAAAATGCCGGAGAAAAAAAATGCTAAAAATCGATCATTTTTTTTTCAAACACGTTCCAACATTCAATTCTCGATTTTTTTTTTCAAAATTTAGGTTCATGTCCTTAAAAAACATCTCAAGAATGTACAAAAATTTGTTGGACTATTTCAGATGCGAATTGCGAGCCGCACAATTCCCGCAAATCGACAACGACGATGAGGACACGCCAAGGGTCACAGCGGATTATCCCTTAATTAATGCATGAAATAACTTGAAAAAAATACCAAAGATGTATGAAAATATGAATAAATTATTTACGGAAATTTCCGTTTTTTTTTCACAATAAATAAATCCAAAAAATCATCTAATTTTCGGTCTCCTAAAGTGGTTTCCCGCCTTAACCCAAACGCATCTCGATACGTATATCAAAACGAATGTTGTATGTAGAAATGTATAAATGTTGAGACAAATTTATCGGGCTACTCGATATTTCTAACACTCCGGTAAAAAAATATATATATTTAAGGTAGTCGTGCGGAGCTGCGAAGGATAGGGAAAAGAGGACACCGATGCGATGAGTTCCCATCATCATCTGATGAATCCGTCCTCCGGCGAAGTGGAACACACGAGCTTTCTCTCGGAGGACATCGGTGCTCTCTTCCTATCCGATGATCATGGTGACGTTACGCTCCTGGTGTGCGGCAAGAGATTCACCGCCCACAGAGTTATATTGGCAGCGAGGAGTCAATACTTCAGAGCTCTCCTGTACGGAGGTCTCAAGGAATCCATGCAAAGCGAGGTTGAGCTCAAAGGCACCACTCTGCCCGCTTTCAAGGGTCTCCTAAAGTATATCTATACGGGACATATGTCGTTGGCTAATTTGCGAGAGGAGGTGAGATGTCGTTCTAATGATGAGGGTATTTCTTGCCTTTTTCATTGTTCATTTTTAAGGAATTCTATTGTTCTTGAGCAGGGCACCAACTTTTAGACACTAATATTTCGTTTGAAAACGACACGATTATTGTAATAAATATCGAGTCTTGCATTTAAGATTATTATTACTTTTACACGAGCGTATCAATAACGGGTTTTAAATGTTATATCGATGTGTATTTTTCGATTATTTTATATTAAGAGAAATTGGATAAATTTTGCGACACCGCACTGCTTGTGTTGCAAGTTAAGGTGTTACACCATCCTGAGAAGCTAGAATAAGACTCGGTAGTCATAAATATTATGTAGCTAAACTAATGCATATTTTTTATTTTTATCTTTACACTCTTTTAGTACGTGTTTTCAGCTTCTTAAATGTATTTTTTAAATCTAAAAATATTGATAATTGGCGGAGATATACGCCTTCGCGCGCGTCAAGTTTTCCACCTTCAATCTGCGGGAATCCTAATGGCCTCATGGTTTACCTGAAACATAAAATAATGAAAATATTTTGTTGAGTTAGGCTAAATACACAGCGCTACATAGGATTTTCTGAGAAAAAAAAAGAAAATGGATTTTTGGTATGACGCAGAAAGTTATGTTCGTTTCTCACATAAAATATCTACTTAAAAACATTGATTAAACAAAAATGGTTAACATTAGAGAAAAAAATCCTACGTGCGGATTGAGATAATTATGTTACAAATGTGTGGTATAAGTTTCAAGCAATCGGAATAGCTGTTGTTCAGTTATCTGTCCTGTAAATTCGGGAAATGTCGTTTCGAGAAAAACGCGTTCAAAGTTTTGACGCGGCTTCAACAGTAAAAAAACATTGAAAATTTGTGGCATTCCTTGTATAGTTAATCGGTGATTCCTGCTCCATATTAGGGTCCTTTCTCAGCAAGTTGCTGGTCGAGAGATAATCTTGACCTTCTCCGAGCTGTTCTAGCTTCTTTTGTAGTTTCTTGCGCGCATTTTTCAGCAAGCGACCACCGGTGCTCGTCTTCGTCATTACACATTTCATAACAATTACTTCCGACGGTTATATTTAGTCCGTGTAATATTATTAAAATATTATTACAACCATCATTATAAATACACATGTAGCGATGTAAGTAGCTATTTCAACTACTTTCATACCACTGAAACTTATTTTCGGTGCGATTTTCCATATCATAGCGTTTATGCTTTCGTTGCAGTTTTGGTTATATCCTCCTAAACCTCCAATTGACAGTGGAATCGGAGCTTCCAAGAAGAAATCTATGCTCGGATACTAGTTTCATAGAAGCGAAGGATGAATATATCTAAGGGAGCGCTGCACAGTGCGGTAGAAAAAAAATTAATATCTTTGTTAATATTGCAGGTACAGACTTCGCATTCAGCTCAAATTTTTCTTTAAGGTTCAAACTATGAGAAAAAATCGAAGCAAAAAATCGATTTTTCGCAAATCTCAGGGTGGTGTAACCCCTTAATTTTTATTCACGGTTGGCGACACTCATTCTGTTACCGCGGGCATCAGAGAGCGCAGCAACTTACGCAGTCCATTGAAAAAAAAAAATTACCTTTCTTTATTAAAGCGAATCAATTCTGAACAATAAATGTCAATTGTGAAAAATGAAATATATCGCCTCCCTTTAAATATGCATTTTATTGAACGTATAGCTTCAACGTATGGCTTGGTGCACCCACCGTATAGTCCGGACCTTGTTGAACCTTGAACTGTTTGAATAATAAAGTCTTCAGGTCTCTAGACGTCGTCAAAAACAACTTGGTTGATTTGTTTGCTCAAAGATCTCAGAACTTCTATGAAAGAGGGATAATGAAGCTCGTGGAGAGATGGGAGAAAGTCATTGAACAGAATGGAACATATTTAGTTATTTAAATCGCTTTATTTGGTAAATGCTTTACGTTTGAAATTAACCCGATGTTTCGCTAGGGAATTATACATAGACCCAATACGATATAACGGGCTATAAAAACAAACGTATTTTTCGATTTGCACTTCGTTGAAGACACTCCATTATGCTCCATTGTGATCACGGAAACAAATCCTCTGGATTTCCAGGTAATTCTGGACATTCTTGGCTTGGCGCATCAGTACGGTTTTCAGCCTCTCGAGGTCGCGATATCCGATTATCTCCGTGACATACTGAAAATAAGGAACGTCAGTCTTATATACGACGCGACGCGGCTCTATCAGCTCGATCGTTTCACCAAAGTTTGTCAAGAATTTATGGACAAACACGCGGCCGAGGTGATACAAGACAACAACTTTTTGCATCTGAGCCCGGGTACCCTGAGCGAACTTGTCTCCAGAGACTCGTTCTACGCGCCGGAAATTGACATATTCAGGGCTGTGCAGGCGTGGGTTGAGGCCAATTCCGATGTCGACGCAACCGCAATATTGGGTATAATTTCGATATCGTAATACTTTGGTTTGAGTTGAGGAACACCATCATTCAATTTTGTTAACCCAAACAACTTAAGAACGAAAATTTAATAATTAACATTGACCGTAATTTTCTCAACCTAACAAATTTAGTTATCAAAATCGAATTGAATTTCCTCAACCCAAATAATTTAATCGTTACAACTGAATGGAATTTCCTTAACCCGAACAATCTAATCATTTAACTTCAATTTAATTCTCTTGACCCAAACAATTGAATGACACAAATTAAATTAAATTTACTCAAACTAAAGAAACTAATAATCAAAATGGAAATAAATTTACCAAACCGAAAAAAAATTATTATTGAAGTTGAATTTAATTTTCTCAAACTAAACAATTTATTTTAAAATAATGGAATTTAATTTCTCAACTCAAACAATTTGATTATTAACATAGAATTATGGTTGTGGAAAAAGCAAGGAAACCGGCAAATGCAGTGTGGGGGGTGCTTGAAGAGAGCAAAATTATACGGATTGAACTACAGGTTGTAGCTGATGGACTCGTTGGTGAAGGCCGAAGTGTTATACGGGGTGGAAAAGAAGGGAAAAAGTAGCAAAGTTACAAGGGAGATTTGTGAAGATGACGATGGGAGTAGGACAAAATACACCGAATTATTTGTGGAAGAGGGAGACAGATAAAAAAGGCTTGACCTGAGGGCAAGAAAAAGAGTAAGCGGCTATATTCTACAATTAATATACATGGAAAACGAGCGGTGGCAAAGATTTGCTCAAAAGAATAAATCAGGAATATACTAAATGAGAACGAGTAGAAATGGGGAAGGGAACTGCGGGATGCGATGCGAGAAGTTGGGGGAGAAAGGATTCCGAACCTGATGAGAGATGGCGGAAGTTTAGAGGAAATCGAAGAAATTTTAAAGGAGGGGGCGGAGAAGAAAAAAGATCAAGACATCAAATAAGATTGGGGAGAGGTAGACGGGTCCACTTTCAGCAAATTGTACAAACTGATGAAAGAGAACACGGGAAGGGAAAAAAAAATTGGGATGAGGAGGAGATTGCAGGAACGGTCAAGGAGGAACGGGCGAGACTGAGGTGCAGTAATATAGGAAAAGCGGGAAATCCGGGGTACGAGAATTAGATGTGCGGAGTATGCGGGAAGGAAGAGGAGACGCTGGAACGCATCTGGAGATGTGAAAAAGCGAGAAAGAAAATTAACAACAGATAGGTGGAGGGTGTGGACAAGCGGAGAAGGAGATGGTTTAAGAAATTGTTGGATTGATGGATTTGCAAAAATGAAAAAACTTATTAAAATGTTTTTTTTTTGGTAGCTCAAGTGAGGCTATGCCTCATAGACATAACCGATCTGCTGAACGTCGTCCGGCCGACCGGTCTTGTCTCGCCCGAAGCGATCTTGGACGCCATCGCCGTACGCACGCAAACGAGAAATTCGGAACTCTCGTACCGCGGTCGTTTGCTACTCGACGAGAACGTCGCACACGCGCGACACGGAGCGCAGGTATTGCAGGGCGAAATGCGAAGTTTTCTGCTCGACGGTGATACGCGCAATTACGACATGGAACGAGGGTAAATCGTCATGCATAATTATAATTAATTTAGTTCCAATATTCGGTAAGATCTGTATCATTAAAAATATTCTACGAACAACGCATGGAAACGCGGGGCTGTAACTTCAGCTAGGCTACCGGCTATTCCCGTTAAATTTAAGAATGAAAGTTTTTATACGAACAAAGAGAACCTTTGAAATATTGAAAGTTATAAAAATGGCAAGCTGCTGGAAAATAATGTTTGATTTTCGACCAAAAAACAACTTTAATCGTTATCAACATTTATAGTTTTTTTTTCTGATGAGAGTGTGTGATGAAAAGGTGAAGATTTTATACACAATTGATACACAGTCTTGACAAGTATGAGTTTTTTTTTAAATTGAAAAATATTGATAAATAAGGGAATTATTGTTTAACGAAAGTGCCGCCGTTGCTGCTTGGCCAACCGGTGTAGGCGTTTTTGGCAACTAAGCTTATCTCAAATGATGAATAAAAAAATGGACTTTGAGTATGATGATCAAACTTTCGTATGACCGGATACTCTTATGAAATTTCGGAAATAACGAAAATGGCAAGCTGTAGAAAGTTCGATTTTCGACCAAAAAGCAACTTTGATCATTTGTTATTAACAAATGGATGAACGTATGAAAAAATCATCCGGTCATGCGATAGAAAATGTTATGAACTATGCTCTGTACGAATTTGAGGTGAACGAAGTAAGCGAATTTGAAGATATGACTTATGCCGTTTCATAAAATATAGTGTTCGAGAAAAACGCAAAAGAAAAGGGTAAATGGCAGCGGGTCGGTTTATAAAAATCGTCACAGCTCGGTTAATTTTTGGATTTTTCGCAAAATCTTTGTTGCAAATTAAAGTTGAAACCCCAGACCCGTATTATTAAAATTTCAAGCGTACGCAGATCCCTTAATTTTCGATCAAGAATATACACAAAGAATTACAATTTTCGTCGTGACAAAGAATACTAATCGCGTGAATTTCTAAATTCCATCAAGATACACTCGACATCCGATAACGAGTTCAAACGAGTACGGGATACTCATCAAGTTGGGCACTCAGAGTATCATAAACCACATAAAGATGCTACTGTGGGATCGAGATCTGCGCTCGTACTGTTACTACTTGGAGGTAAAAGTGAACCAAAGAGAATCGAATCGAGCAAAAATCTGTCAAATGATTGCGAACTTGACGGGCCGTCATTTTTGAAGGTATCCATCGATCAGAAGGATTGGGTGAGGATAATCGACCACTCGGAGTACTTTTGTCGAAGCTGGCAGTATCTTTACTTCGAGCCCCGGGTCGCCCTTTACATCCGTATCGTCGGTACGAATAATACCGTCAATAAAGTAAGTTTTGGTCGTCTTTGTGCACCGCACGAAACGCGTCGATGATTGTATACACCCATTAGCGCAGCCGGGGGGGGGGGGGGGGTGTGGCTGGGGGGCACTTTTGAATCAAATGGTAGCATTTCGTCACTTGTCCCGAAATTCCTTAAGGAGGTACGATTATTACGACTAATCCAACTTTCGGGCCTGACATTTTTATATGATGTTGGGAAATACGTTATGCACCCTTTGGAAAAATTTGAGCTATATTGACCGTTCAGTTTTTTCGTAATAAAATTGCAAAGTCGAGCACTTTGAGCTAGTGAAGCACGTCGTCTTATGGAGACGGTCGACCGGAAGTGCGGTGATCACAGTTTTGCTGCCCACGTATCCAAATAAAGTCGTTGGAAAACTGAAATTTGATAAATTAGACGTAATATATATTGTAAAAAATCGAAAATCCGAACTTCACCGTGCAGTTCAAGCACTACATTATAAAACAGTTTTAACTTCCGGTTTCATATTATCATAATGACGAAATAGTACCCATAGATTTGCCAACGTCGGGCGTAACAGCAGATTCGTTTGGCGAGCATAATCTAGCTCTGTAGCGAGATTCTGTAACTGGGTAGCGACAGTTTGCATTATCGCTGGCTCGCGATAGCCAATCGCATGCACGATCAGAAGAAAGGGAGTCTCTTATTGGTTGTTGCTAGCTAACGATAACGAAACCGGTCGCTACCGAGTTTCAGAATCTCGCTACTGCTTCGATGCTAATTTGCTGCTGCGATCTAATTTTTCAGCTTTTATAAGTAAATATGCAACAAATAAAATATTTACCACAAGTTTGGCACTTTGGGATCGACAATACGAATATTCAACATAAGTTAACATAAATCAGAACGCCCGTGGGGTTACATAAATTTAGTCTCTTTGTTGACCCCGAGGAAGTAGTCGTACTTCCTTAAAGAGGAGTACTGCCTTAACTTATATAAACTTTTCCAAGCAGCAATAATACTGCCATAAGCTCCTTCGGCTGTGAGAGAAGTATTTCTGCCATGGGGCGAAAAAATGGGGCTTAAAAGCACAATGCTTCAGGAACAATTCTCTCATATGTCACTATTGAAAATGGAGAATGACATTGTTAAAAAAAATCCAGCTGATAAAGTGGTTTGCTGATTAGCAGAAAAAAAATAGAAAACTAAGAATAATATAATCGAGTACCTGCCGAAAGTACAGTTTAAAGACTAACATGAACGTTAGTATGAACATGAACGTGTGATTAAGGCAGGTTTTATATTGCATGTCCAATCATAGTAAATTTGATTAAAAAAAAAGATAATTGTGATCAAAACCCTCCAGAAAAAATGCTGGCTATGCCAATGAATACACTCGTATTGTTCATTTTAGGTATTTCACGTTGTAAGCTTCGAGGCGTATTACACGAATCACACGGAAAAGGTGGACAAGGGTTTTGTCGTACCAGTGAAAAATGTCGCGACGAGTGAACGAAGCGCGAGCGTGACCGAAGGAGTTTCAAGGTACGTTCAATGTTGCTACCTACGGCCTTGCCGTTGTCCAATGGTTTCATCCCTTTTATGAACAACGCTGGGTCGGCTCTTCTTCGTGTGATTATGTTCATTGGTGCGATTCGTGACAGGTTGCGCAATGTACTGTTGAACGGGGACACCTCGCATTACGACTGGGACAGTGGATACACGTGTCATCAACTCGGTTCTGGCTCCATACTCGTTCAACTCGGCCAGCCTTACGTCATCGACTCCATGCGGTGAGTTACTGCGCTTATTAGGTAGTTGCATATGAAATCGCCAGATAAATATAGATTAATGTGCTCTCCTCATTTTTCTCGATTACGAGAGTACGAGAAAATCCCAATCGTTGTCGAATTATCGTGTTTGAATGATTGCCGCTGTCGACAGTCTGCTGTTGTGGGATTGCGACGAACGCTCGTACTCTTATTACGTCGAGGTATCGAGGAACTGGCTGGATTGGGAACGAGTTGTCGATAAAACGCGGGAGGCTTGCCGCTCTTGGCAAACCTTGCGATTCCATCCAGCTCGACCCGTAGTCTTCATACGTATCGTGGGAACTCACAACACAGCGAACGAGGTATGTGCAATATTCCTGAAGGGACCGCAGCGACATGCCAAATAGCGGTGTAGCTTAGGGTGCGTTCGACTTGGACGCTTACACGCTTACAGCGCTCACGCTTATTAGCGGTTCTGTGGCAAATTCGGGTTGAACTGTCAGCGCTTCAAGGAACCTACGCTTTCCAGAACTCGAACATTCGGGTTGGCATTATTAGTATCAAGATGGCGGGCGAAGTAGAAGTCTTTGTTGGTTTTCACATTATTGACGAGTTGTTTGAAATAATTAACAATGAAACCGATCGTGATAAAGATTACGATCTAATAGAAGATAGTGGTGATAAAGAGATGAATTGGGAAAATTTTTCCTAATTTTTGGATATATCTTTTAAAAGAAAGCCCGTATCTCGGATCCAAAACTATGTTGACGAGGTCATTTTATTAGAAATAGGGCCCTCAAATTAACTGAAAACAGTTTGCGCGAAGCTGTTACCGTCATTTTGCAGAAATTCTCACGAAGAACTGGTAAGCCGAGTAGCAATTTTCAAAAAGTTTCCCAAAAGTTGGCTAAAAGTGTATCAAATGTCCGCTCGGAGGTTACCTTCAAGTTAAAAACCATCCAAAAAGATAACTTTTGGACACATGATAACTTATAAGTAACTTCCAAACGGACATTTGGTACCCATTTAGAGAACTGGTTGGAAATTGCTACCAGGGAAAGCAGTGTGTTCATTGTGCTCACGAGGCGTTTGTGTCGAAAATAAGCGCGCTTTTAACGCTCACGCTTTTGCTGCCTTAACTCGCTGGAAGAAGCGTTTGTGAGCACAATATGGCAGTGCTAATGACGTCACCCGTGACGCCACAAATGCTTCTTAAGCGTGCACAGTGTCAAGTCGAAAGACGTGAGCGATGCTCACAAATGCTGAAAGCGTGTAAGCGCCCAAGTCGAATGCAACCTTAATAAATAGCATCGACAATTTACGAATATTCTCTATCTCAAAACTCCAAAAGTTTAAAAAATGTTTAACTCTCTTCGCAAACCTTCAAGGTCTTTCATTGTGTACACTTCGAGTGCCCGGCGCAGTCGGATTCGAACGAGAAAAAATCGCCAATTCGTAAAACCGGAAGATCACAAGGCAACAAAGATCTCGGGGCTGCCGCGCAGCCACCGCCACCGGAAACCGCGACCGAAGCGGTCAATATCGATCAGGATGATAACGGATCGAATCACGATTCTACCGCGTCGGTTACAATGGCCTAAGATTTCACGCACATCAAATGCAAATTAATAATAATGCGAATTTCGGATTTCGCGCTATTATGAACAAACCCAACAAAAAAACATGTCGCCTGGTTTTAGGCAATGATAATAACGCCCCCGCCCTTTCCCAATGACCGCGAAAATTGATAACAGTGCAGAAGCCCTTTAGGCTGTTCCAATGAGCTTTGAAAAAAAAAGGAAAGAGAAAAATAGTATACGAAGTTATAGCTTTTTTTTTGCGAAGAGTTTCGGAGTCTCGAGAAAAATGTAAATCTCTTTTGAACGTAAAAATCATATCCCTAGAATGGAATCCAGGAATTCGAATGAAATTCACGAATCTTAATTCATTTATGATTTGAAATGAAATTCAATAACTCAGATAAAATTCATTAATTTGAATGAATTGATTCATAAAAATTATGGATTTGAATGAATTGATTCATAAAATTCATGTATTTGAATGAAGTAATTAATGAAACTCATGGATTTGAATTAATTAATTCATAATTGGAATTTATTAATTCGCGTATTTTATTGAATTAATTCACGAATCTCAATGTTCCCATTTACAATTTGGAATGAGATTCAAGAACTCCGACGTAATTAATGAATTTGAATGAATCAAATTCACAAATAAAGTGAATAAAATTCACAAATTTGAATGAAATGATTCAAGAAATGTACGAATTTGAATTAATTCCGGAAATTCATAAATTTGAATGAATTAATGAAACACATGAATACATTCATCAATTTGAATGAATCGATTCATAAAATTCATAAATTTGAGTAGATTAATTCACGCTTTTAAATCAATTTGTTCGAGAATTTAAATCCATTAATCCACGAATTTAAATAAAATTCATCAATCTGTATGAATTAACTCACACATTTGAATAGAATTCAAGAATTTAAATGAAAATCGAAAATTTGAGTGACTAAATTTATGAATTTCAACGAATTCACGGAACGGGATGGAAAAAAAAGGATATTCACAAAACAAAGACGGGAAAAGAAAATTCTCACCGAATCCGCAGTAATGCTCGAGAGTGGAGGAGGTGCTTGTTCAATCAGTATTTGCGTCTTTGTAAGTTTTTTTTTGCCTCTCTGTCGCTCGCACTATCTCTGTAGTTTTGGGTCGCTAGAAATCGGCCGTAGACTACGCGACAAAGAAGAAAAACGAAGGATAAAAACACAGGAAAAGAAAAAAACAACTAAGAAACCTACCTGTAAATATAGCGTGTATAGGATCTTTATTTTTCTAGTCTCCTCCTTACGGTGAGAATACGTTACCGAATGACTATATGGAATTTAATATAAAACTAATAAACACGGAAATTAATGTATGACACTGTTGGGAATAAAAAAAAAAAACAGAACGACTTTTATTGATGATCCCATCCGGTCCATCTTACGTCGACCGGCGCCATTTCCAATTATTCCGCCACGAGGACGCGAACAAATCAGCATTCGAGAACAAGTCGGAATAGGATTAACTTTGACGAGATTATCAGTATTGCCGGTCAAACTTTTCACATCAAACGTTTTAAGGCGGGCAACCACTTTAGGAGATTGAAAATTAGATGATTTATGGATTTTTTTATTGTGAAAAAAATGGAAATTTCCGCAACTCTGACAATAATGTATTCATATTTTCTTACATCTCTGGTAATTTTTTCAAGTTATTTCATGCATTAATTAAGGTGTAATCCGCTCTGTCCCTTGGCGTGTCCTCATCGTCGTTGTCGATTTGCGGGAATTGTGCAGCTCGTAATTCGCATCTGAAATGGTCCAACAAATTTTTATACATTCTTGAGATGTTTTCTAAGAACATGAACCTAAATTTTGAAAAGAAATCGAGAATTGAATGTTGGAACGTGTTTGAAAAAAAAATGATCGATTTTTAACATTTTTTTTCCGGCATTTTTCAATAATAAATATGTTTCAAACAATCTAATCTTTCCAACTCTAGGTTCATGTTTTAATAAATTATATTATGTAAACGTGTTCCAAATTTGAAGATGATCCATCAATTAGTTTTTGAGTTATGATTGCCGTAAAATTGAAAAAATTTCGTTTCGAGAAAAACACGTTTAAAGTTTCACAAACGAAAAACAAAGTCAATTGTGTTTAATCAAATGATAAAGTGTTTTACCGATTAATAAGCGATTCCAGCACCATACAGCAGTCCTTCCTCTTCCTCATGCAACTCATTTGAAGCTTGCATTTCCTCTTTATGAGCTTTTCGAGCTTCTTTTGTCTCTAATAAACTTTTTCTATTTCGCCGAGCCACGCGCATCTGATCCATTTGCTCGGCATATCCGTAGCTCTGCCTGCCAAATACGATTTGTAGTTCATTCATAACCATGAGTAGGGCTGAATTTCCTTCATTGAATAAAATAGCAGCAAGAAATGCCGCTACTTCAATTATTTTTGTACCCAGAATGGAGATTTTTTGGAGCTAAGCGCCAAACGGTCGAGTTTGGGTTTGTTTGGTATATGAAAACCCAAACTACCTGAGCGCTCGTGGATACCTGAGCGCGCTTGGGAGTCGAGCGGAGAGTCTTTATCATTTATATACATACCGTTCGAAGGAATCCGAATATCGTTTTGAAATTATTTTCAAAACGATAGCTAACTATTTATGAAATTAAAAAAAAATTGATTTTTTGAAGCACCTAAAGTGATTGCCCGCCTTATCTTTACACGGTTGCCAATGATTCTGGTAGTTTTCTATAAATTAACTAATGCCGGGAATAATTTGTCTAAATATTGTTATGTCGGTGTTTTAAAAAAAGCGTCTGCGAAAATGTAAAAAATTCAGATACAAAATTACAACACCAGGGTCGCTTCGATTATGAGTTACCGACCAATATAATAATAGTCAGAGCGCACGGGGAAAGTGAGCCTCTGCTGATCATCTTGTGCACTTTGGATACGATTACGACGTATTTCGTGGACTAATCACATTACGCTTATGGAAAGTGAATTTTAAATTCCTTTATTTTAACGTAATTTTGCATGAGATGTGTTCAAGAAATGATAATTAAAAAGAGAATACTGATACAATAATGATGCAGTCTAAGGATCGGCTGGTCAATTTTGTGATTAGGTTTATTGTTACAAAGAGATATCGGACATAAATTTGTCATTTTTCATAATCGAACTTAAATTTACAGTTGCACATATTACTATGAAAATATCCTCGATAATTGGAATAAGATTATTGGGTATTGGCTCCCCTATTATTTTAAACGACTTTATTCTTTGATTCGTTCGTTCTACATGAATTCGAGTTTTTGCTATTTTCGATGTTAATATCGCTTCTGCTTTTGTGAATTGTTTTTTTTCCTTCGTAAAAGGTGGCCTGTAACATTTCCATTTGTTTGAAATACATTCTTCATCTACAGTAAATCCTCTGTTTACCATTATGGCGTCTCCTGGCTCCAATAAATCTTTCATATCTGAATTATTAAATATGGCTTTATCACTTATTCCACCTAAATAAACTTTACTAACATAAGAAATATATCCCGCAGGCGTCACACCCGTCATAAATTGGCATGTTTGTGATTTTTTATACGTAGAGTAAGCGATCAGCTGACAACAATGATTATGCGGTTGTCGTACAAACACCTCCGTACGATCAAGTATGACCCTAACATCTTCAAGGCCTTCGAAACATCGTGGTAAGTTTGTTGATATCGTTTCTCCGGATGGCCATTTGATGATGCTCTTTAGGCAAGCACTCAAAACTTTTATCGAATGAAAAAATATTCGTCGACATGTTTTCCCTGAGCAACATCGACTCAAAATTTCCAAACAATTGTAAGACATGTTTTGCTTGAGTTTTATGTAACACGTCAGTACTTTGTCGCGTATGTTCATTTTAGTATCGTCATGTGCCAATTGATTACCCAATATTTTTGTCGCTATTTCTACAATAGTATTAAAAATAGCAAAGGACTCGACGCCAGTTAAAGAACATAATTCAGCATCAGAATTGATTAAATCTATCAATTTTGGTTTCAACAAATCACTTTGAACTCGAATGCCATACGCTTTCGTTGTTACACTTATGCTGCCGATCGATGCAGTTTTCTCATCAGTTACAAGTGCGTCGTCGATATCTTCGCTGCTTTCCGACGAATGATTTTTACGCTGCGACTGGCTGATTCCTGGCACTTGGAAGTTTTGATAAATTTCTGGGTTTTCTTTCACACTTATTTTCCGAGCTCTTTCCACTCGAACTTCATGAGCCTCCGCATTTCCAGAATCTGGTAGATTGCACGATGGAACGGCGATAGTCTTTAAGTATCGTCTTTTCGCTGTTATATCTGTAAAAATATATAGAATAAAATACAAAATTCGTGCATAATGTGGTTTTTTTTTTTATTTCACGTAAACAAAGTAGGCTTTACTCCATTAGCTTGTTCTGAGGTTACGTACCTGGTAGTATATAATCATCCATTCGAAAATGCAATGAGCACACTTTCATGCCTGAATTCACTTTTTTAATTTTCGCGCTTTTCATCCAAGCCTCTAATTGATCGATTTTTTCCACTTTTCCAATCTTATTTTTCACATACACAAAGCGTTTTCCTGCAACGGGAAAGTTGTGGTAACGCACTTCCAACTCTTTACGCGAAGTGCTTTCGCAATCTTTCACAGCACATTTAATGTTCTTGCGATTGTATTTACGCGGAGAAAACTTCGCGCAGTCCATTTTAACCGGTATTTATATTTTTTATCAAAATTAAATACTTTTATCACATAGCTTACGTATAATTTCTATCGAAGGCTTTGCCCTAAGTATAGTTTGATTTTCCGACGTCAGATGTCATATCACCATTTGACAGATCCCAATACAAAGTAATGAAAATATTTTATGTAATCATTGAATGTTCAAAAATGCGTATTTTTTATAATTAGGTGTAAAAAATTGCTTGAAACCGTACGTTTAAGGTAGTAGTTTCGCCAAGGAGTTTTTCTATCAATTCTTTTTTCATTTTGAGAACCCATTCAGGACACAATTAAGTGATTACCTGCAAATTTCAAAAGGATTCACCGTTGTGTATTCGAGATATTGGCAATCAAAGATTGCACGGTTTTACACGTGTTCTTATAGAGAGCAGTGGAAAATTTCACATTTCACGCAATAACTTCGAAACTTTGCTACAGTTTAAAACAAAATTCTTAATAACAGAGGAACATTTGACGAAGTGAGTAAAAAAAAATCATGAATTTTGACCGTCTAGTTTCAGAGATATAGCGATTTAAATTAAGGGGTTACGTGAGTTTCAAAGCCAAAAAAAAGCATATTTTCTATATTTTAAAAAAATATAATATATAAATTAGTTTATTCAAAATGTTAAGCACATAGAAGAGCAACATTTCAACAATATAAAAAAAAAAATTCATCCAAAAATTTGGGAAATTCAGCCGGTGGGACCTGGTTTCCGGAAACCCCTAAAAAAAAAGTGTCCTCGTGGTCGTCAGGATAACTCATGATAGCTTTATCTGAAATTAAAAAACCAAATTTTTTCTGTTAGTAGATAGGTATAGCTCGCCATTGAACGAAGGATTTTTACAAAAATTGAAATTTGAATTTTTGGCAGAGTTGTATGCAAAATAGTTCAATTTTTGGTACAATCTACACTACGTATAGCCTTGTAAAATTAGTTGTAATCGAAAAAACAACCTTCGTTCAATCACTAGTCAATGCTATTTTAAAGAAGTGTGCAACATTTCAATAAGATCGGTGCATTGGTTTTTGAGAAATCGTGTCCACCGACTTCAAAAATAGTGTTTTGAGAAAAATGGGTATACCTGCGTCGCTTCCGGCCAGTTTTTCCAAACGGGGGGAATTCCCAAAGGCTTTCTCGCTCTCCTAGACTTTTACTCCGATTGACTTAAAACTTTGGGAGAATATTCTAGACATATTGTACTATTAGATAATAAAATATAAAAAATTGATTTTTTGAAATTTTCAAACCCACGTAACCCCTTAAGCAATGTCTAGCTACGCTAGCGCCATGAAGCGACTGGAGCAGACTGGAATTGGCCCCTCTACACTACTCGTTCGAAGTTCCTCGCCGAAGCTAGCCGAGTACGAGGAGCGTCACAACCAGCCCCCTGGCACTGCTGGGTCTACCGTGTCCCCGTTATATTGCCGCCACATAAACTAACCCACCATGCGGCGCTAGTAGTCGCCCGCATGACCCCCACTCCAGTCGCGCAGCGTCTGCATAATTTGCATTCGACGCGTTTGGATAATTCATTATTTAGATTAGAATTTAAAAGTATATGTGTATATGGGGAGGGATGCAATATTTACACTTGTTGAAACATGATGTATTATACAAATATTTATTGAACGAAATAAACAGATAACATTATTTTTTTTTTTAATAATGGACTAGTCACGTTGTACAATGTTTTGCAATTTTTTTCTTGTCGAAATTGCTTTTTTTTTTGTTCTGCGTTGAGACGTGCAGAATATTGCTGCATGCGCTTCTGGATCTTTTGGTACATTGAAAAAATGCGATTTTTCCTTGTTTGATTGATAACCTGACGTGCAGCCAAGGACCACGCACGCAGGCATTCTTAAATATAAGCACAAAAACCACAAAAATTGTTTTTTTATTTTATCGCTAGACTAAAATTGTTTATTATTTTATCACTTTTTAACACCACACTACGATTTTTTTATTCGAGAACAACGACAGATCGAGAAAACGAAAAAAAAATATCCACTTGGTCCACGCGACGAAAAAGATGACGAAATAATACGGAGAGGCGCTTTGCGGAGTGGGGGTCATGCGGGCGACTACTAGCGCCGCATGGTGGGTTAGTTTACGTGGCGACAATAACGGGGACACGTTACGTATAACATTATTTTGCTGAAATTGAGGAGTAGGTGGGCAAAGCCGTACCCGGCCCTCGTGGCGACGCTGCCAACTTCACGCGGCTTGCAGCGTGCTACGGGGCCGAAAAGTTTTTTCACGATTAAATAAAAAATAAGCTCTAACAAACGATAAAAATCGACTAACAATCACTAACAAACGACTAACAATCGATTGGTTACGACGGATAGTTCGAAATCATTACAAGACCATTTTCTTGCGGCTAACTTTGACATGAAATTTGTTTTTCGTATTATCAAATAAATTAAGTCTAACAAACGTTGGATTTCGTCTAACAAACACTAACAAACGACTAACAATCGATTGGCATAGGAAAGAATTCGATACTTGCATAGTCGGCGGCTAAGTTTATTGAGCTACGTTACGTTGAGAGAATTTATCCCAGTGTCAGCCCCCTGGTCACAACGCTACTCGTATAACTACGCGAGAACGCGTGCTCGCGACTTCGGCCCTTTGACTCGGCCACGGTCTTACATACAGGTCTGGAAACTTCGTCCGATGGGGGGGATCGCTTACTGACGAAATTTTTTTAATGCACTGGCCGCTAGGAGCGCTGCTATCTTAAAAGAGTTGTCGGCGAAGTGTAGTACGGGGGCAGACGGAGGTATTGAAAAAAGACAGAGCTAATCGCCGCAATACTCTGCATCTGCCTGTCTCCGTAACACCTCATTTCAATTATTGGTTCTGCAGTATATATATTGGTGGTATATCTACCAATATAGCTAATTATAATGAATAAAATTAAGCGGTGAACAAACCCAACAAGCCGCCAAATCTAATTAAACCCCAAGCGTGGCTATAACTTAAATATTAGAAAACTGTCTTATTCATGTAAAGATAATCGCAGTCGCACGGATAGGGTGCTGAGCTACCGTTTTGAAGGAGCCGAGTTCGATCCCCGAAGAGTGGGCTTTTTTTTTGCATTTGCATAGGTTTCTGGTTACGCATTAATTATTTATACACATTGTATTGTTTTTGTATGTCATTATTTTCTTTCTCTCAAATAAAAATTCTAATTAATTTTTAAATAAATGTTTTTATTTTTTTATCGGTTTTTTGGTCGTTGGTAAAGGTTTCGAACTATGGGTAAATAACCAAATGATGAAATCATTTATACCACTTCGCATTTTATTATTACAACACGCGAAATAACGAGTGCTTCGATAATTCAATTCTGCTTCCAGTTTTGCACCCCGGCGCAATACAGATTCTCGGCATTTTTTCACTTTCGATAAGTCAATAGCACAGGAAATCCACTAATGAGTCGCTTTTGTTTACAAAATTATTTTTGGTGGTTATGTTCAACTGGGGGCAAGATTTCAGCGCCGCGTAGTGTCAATTCTCAACGAATATTTTCGTCCGTAAGCGGCCTACCCCCACCATGCGAATTCTGGCAGAGTTTCCAGACCTGTATGTAAGACCGTGGACTCGGCCCAAAATACCGACACCGATCGGAAGTCGCCCGAAGCGCGGCAAAGCGAGGCGAAGAGGCACGAAGTGCCTCTCTACACTGTCGTCCTCGACCAACTTCGATTAAATTCGCGGGTAGTGTAGAGGGGCCTTTATGGAATTGCGCTACAGCTTCGTCTCGCCGTGTGTACAATCTTTCGTTTCTTCCGCGTTTCTTTCGTACTACAAAATTTCGTTCTTTCCGCGTCGACAACAGAGACACCTACATTCGTGTGTCGAAAATTGAAAACAATCTTCGAACGCGAGCCGGTCGCAACGTTTCCATCGTACAATGAAACAAATACGTTGCCTTCTAACCTCCATTCGTCGAACGTAACCTCGAAATTGTTGTTCGTTGGCCGGTACGAGTTATTTGAACCGAGAAATTTTTCATAGCGCAATGAGTCTTGTAAAATGTTCAAGTATCTTATAAAAGCAGCGATGACGGGCCCAACAACGCTCCTGCACTGTAGAAAAAGAGCCTACAACACGAGAGACCTACCCTATGTTTATTACGTTAAATATAACTTATACAACAAAATGTTGATGCAGGAACTTGCAATGAAGGAAAAGGACTCGAAGGCATTATTGTTCACTAATCAGAAAATTTTCGACATACCGCTGAATCAATTGCACGAACAGTGTCGATTGTGCCAGGTCAGTTGAGCTTTTTTCTTCCCTTAAATGCTTCCTTTTAAATGCAACGAAAAAATTATTTGACAAATTACATTAAGGGCTTACATACACCTGAGACGGCTAAAAGTATAGTTATGTTTGAGAATTTTTTTTTTGTGTATAAAACTGAATTTCATTGAACAACCATGATTTTAAAGTATGACATTTTATCTACATTGTGTGAAAATTTTGTTAAAAAATTTCAAACGAAAAAAGTTACAGTCGTCGTCCTGAGATGTGTTTTTGTTGACAGCGTTTGTGGTACCAGACGTGCCTCTGCCATTTTTTATATAAAAAAGAAAATATTTTTTTCTTAAAGTAGATAGATAAAACTAGTACATATCGAGTCAGAATTTAACAATGTAATTTTTTTCGGGTCATGGCAGTCACTGGAATAAAACATGCGATTTTTCGCCTCAAAATTGTTCAGTACTTATGATAAAAAGAAAAAAACTATGTCAGGTATCGAAAAAACGGCTTGATAAGTACTAGATTATTGTGTGAAGCATAACTGTGCAAAACTTGATCCCGATCGGTTCAGTAGTTGCGGAGATATTTCTGGTGCCGATTTTGAAAACACTGTTTCGAGTAAAAAGCGTTTAAAGTTTTGAGTACACCTTACACTGAAATAACTGGTTTATTTTAAACTTACATGAAATCGTCGATTCCTGGGCCTAAATCCCATTTACTTTTCAAAACATGATCTTGCTATACAAAAGGTCACGAATACCTGGAATTCAACAGGAGCGAGAACACCCGGCTTATAGTTAAACTGATGACAAAGGCCGTGTCTACCAGCGCCCAAACCATTAGTCGTTACTTATCCGGTCAGTTACAAAAAAACACTATAACTTCGTCAGCACTGCGAATTTCCTTATGAAATTTTCAGGGTAGACACTCAAAGGATAATACTTTCGAATGAGTACCTTTTTGAAAAATCAATCTTTTTGACCTACCCAGGTGTATGTAAGCCCTTAAGAAATGCAGGTTGAATTATGGATAATAATGACTTTTTGTTGACAAAAATGATGAGGCGATCAATTTCACCATTGAATATTATCTATATAAATTTGGAAAATTCTTATTTGAATAATGACATTTTAAAATGGTAGCATAGGTATTTAATAGTCATGATTTTCAATATATAATAAGTATCATCATTCAATTCATTTCTGGAATGACCATTTTTTTTACAAATTTGTAAAGTATTTCAAGGTCAGACGTCAGTCCGACACCTTCTGCTATACAAAGCCCAAGGTCACGAGGCAGGTCGACAGTCTCGTGAATAATTAGCAATTAGCTCTCGAGCGAACATTTTTCCTAATGATATCAAATAAATTCATGTTTCATTGATACTTATTCTTAGTAGATAACTTTCAAGTACTAAATATTTGGAATGAGCATTTTTTATAAGAAGAATTTTTAGTTAAAAATTGTATATCCTGAGCGCAGCAGGCAAACCCAAACGAACCTGAAATAACACAAAAAAATGATAAAACGATGAAATTGTTGTGTAGGAACGGCGAATCAATATGAGAACTATACAGGATAATCCTGATCTCTTGTACTGGTCCAAGCGGACTTTGGAAAATAGAATTATGTTCTTGCACGACATGGGCGTCAAGAAGTTGGATGCTGCGGCGGTTTCACGGTGAGCTCAATCTTCATACGGCATTGAAGTTTGCATAGTCGGAATGCAACGGAAATTATATTTTATATTTTCATTATTATATAACATCTTTTTCTCATATCCCGATTGTAGATCCTCAAATGAGCATCTTAAAAAATACTTCAGGGACTTTCATAGTAAAAAATCCAAAAGAGAAATTTAAATAGTTTCGGGACAAGTGATATTACTATTTGATTCAAATTTATACAGTAGATTCTTTGTTATATACTGAATATATACTTTTACGCACGAAATAATGCGAAAAAATGTTAATAATGTTATGAAAAACTGTCAAACTATTCAGTACATTATAAAAATTATGTCACCGTAAAATTAAATGATCCGTCTACACCATTCATTAATTACTGACATTTTTGTAAATGAAAACGATCAGTCCTCCTCTCCTTCCTGATTCCCCCTAAAGATAAGTTATCCCAAAACTCCTGAGAAATTTAAAAATAATAATTTTTCACTCCATTCCAACGGCGCAAACTTCAATCTCATATCTTCAACAGTTATTGATAGTACGAATTACTCTAGCTTTGCTTCATTCGACCGCATTAATCGACGGTTGCTTTTTTTTTCGCCAGCTTCTTGACAGTAATCGATCTGCCCATGACCATATTCAAGGCTCACATGAAAATACCGCGACGGAGGGTCATAGCGACACGTTTATTGGAAATCCTTCATGCGACACCGGTCGGAGTAGCGCCTCTGAAAGCACCGAGCGACAATCTCACAGTCAAACAATATCACAATCACTGCTTGCAGTGGTATTTACAATGGAGATTGGACATACCGATGGACGACGTTGAACAAATGAAGGGCGTTATGATCAATTTGAGGACAAAGAGCTTTACGATCATAAGGAACATGTTTGATATTTTGCATCGCGAGATCGGATTCACTATAGACGAGGTGAGACAACGTCGGATACAGACTTTTAGAATGATAATTCAACTTTCGTATGACCGGATCCTTTCATTTAAATTTGAAAACTTACGTAAATTGCAAGGCTCTTGAAATAAAAAGGGTAACTGTTCAGAAAGTAGGCCTTACCTCGGATAAACTTTGACCTTGAAATATGTTGTAGAGGACGGATATATATATATATATATATATATATATATATATATATATATATATGTGGGGCATTCCACGCCAAATCGACCACTTTTCGGCCCGACCCCTTTCGATTTGGCTGAAACTTTAATATGTTACTGTTTTCATCTTAAAACGCTTGTGTGATTTTTTTCAAAATTTTTTACATAATCACAAATACATAATCCAAGTAATCATCGTAATCATCCAAGTTGATGCCTCCTTCCTGTATAATCAACAAGATTTTCGACGAAAAAAAAAAATCATGCGAACGTACAGATATCTGACTCTTGATGAAGTTTAAGTTGGCATCGTTGGAACGCAACGATTTTTTTTTCTTCATCGTAATCTCTAATAAGAATACGGAAAAAAACGTTTGATTGATTTTCACAGGAAAAGAAAAAATTGAATAATTAAGAAGAATTACTTTTCGTTGCATTCCAACGATGAAAACTTCAACATCACGACTCTTGTCCGTTCGAGAGTCAACCATCGATAGATTGCCGGTAAGCAAAAGCTCAAACACGCCAAACTATCGTCTATTCACAGATCAAGTTAAACCGCTCGTTGGGAGTAGGTTCCCCCACCGAATTATCGCGTATCATCGACAGGATACCATTCTACTACGGTACAGACATCAAGACATTAATAAGGACGCAACCGCGATTGGTCAGGATGCAATACAGCAACGTCGTGGAGTTGATGAATATTTTCGACATGCACAACTTGTCGGAGGCCGCCAAGAAGTGCTATCCGATGATATTGGTACAAAGGGCACATCGGGTAGCCGATAGATTGACAAGATTGGAGAAAACGCCGGAGCTTCGCGTGCTGAAGCGAAGCGCCCACGCGTTGTTTCTGATACGTCGTCCCGACAGAACGGCAATTCGCCTGAGCTATCTTCGCTTAATGAATATGCCATACGCGACGGTCAATTGTCTGAGCAATCCGCGGTTCGATTTCGAAAAATTCGTCAGGACCGGAAAAGATAAAACGAAATTGATGGAAGTCGGTAACGCCTTTGAGGAAATATTGAGGCTCGAGGCGAACGAGATAAAACGAAGAATACAGAGGCATCCAAACTGGAGACATATAGATCTCTTGTCGATATACAACACCATTGAATATTTACTGAAATACTACGCTCCCGAGGACCTGCACGACAGTCTACCCCTCATTCTCTATCCGAGGTAATTAAGATATTACGTTCACGAACTCGAATATTTAACAATAAACTGATTTTTGTCGACAATTGAGAAAAAATACATCCCAGTATACTGGTAAAATGTTATGCCAGGTTAACGAAGTTTTAACAAAAAATTACGACTTTAAAAACCGGCAAATTTATGTAGCACTTTATGAAGATGACATGTTGGCCACATTTCCATTCGATAAATTAGATCAAAGGTCGGCAAGTATTTTATAGTGGGGTCCGGATACTTTTGCAATTTTTTATTGAGAGTCCAGAGAAAAAAAACCCCAAATATCAATTACAGCAAACAGTTTATTATTGCTTCTAAAAAAGAATGTGGCTTACAAAAACATATTATTGGTGTTTATTTTTATTTTTCTCTTTAAATAATATTCTTTACATGGGTTCTTAATGTGAGAAATTACACCTCCGATCTTGAACCAGTTTTTTTTATAGTTTGCTTCTCGTGAGGAACAACATATGCGGAGAGTGCCTTCAAGACGGGCGTCCGTTAATCTTGAACGATATTTTTTTTAAATTCATTTTTGAGAAAGATGCTTCACATATATATATGTCGACTTAAACATATTTGCCAGGTTAAGAGCCAGTTTTTTGTAATTTGCATACTTTTTTAAAACATGTTTATCCTTAAAAATTTTCAGTGCAATTTGCAAGGAAACATCTTGCAAGTCAATTATTCCGAACTGTTATTTTTTCAGCTTTAGCTTGGTTTAAATTTAACTCGACGCCATTAGAATCGCACACAGAATGAGTTGATTAAAGTTTTAAGAGATTTTTTGGCGGTCCAGTTTTCTACCCTTCGCTGGTGTAGACGATCGATAAAAAAATTTGTAGGGTACATTCAATATATGACCAAGAATTTACTGTGTAAATTTGAATCAAATGGTAACATTTCGTCACTTGTCCCGAAACTCCTTGAACTAAGAAATTGTGTTTAGCGACACCTGCGATTGTTTTTTTTTTTTTCCCTAAATTACAGTGATACGAGTTTTTATAGACAATTCATATGCTTTAGTCATTTCAAATATAAATCAGCTCGCGTCCATTCACGGGTCGGTCTACGATATCGTTTCAACTGCGGGGCCAATGTTTCGGCGAATTGCCTCGAGTGACGTACTAAAACGTTTCGTATCTCGTAGAGTAAGGATTGCCGAAGTTCTTCACGGAATATTGACATCGGAGCCGGCCACGGATGAGGAAAAACGTCTGCGCTACTCGCCGAAGTATGTCCTGGCGATGTGTTTGTACATGATCGAGAGCGAGCATCATTTTACCGGCGACGGTGTGTGGAAGGTGGAGGACGCGTTCACCAAACGAATCGGCCCACCTAGAGACTCCGACGAAGAGCTTGCCGACTATTCGAGCGACGAGGACCAAGAATCCGAGGTCGTCGTCGACAGTCCGGTCGCTACATCGCAGTGTAATTAATAAAAGTTTTCCGCAAAGCCAATTCGTCAGGTATTTCGTACATTTTACCTCCAGCGAGCGTCTTCAGTACAAATTTTACTCGTTTTCGCGGCATTTGCGACGTGGATATTTTCGACTCAACGATATAGTCATCTACACGGCCAATTCGGGCATTTATAGAGTGCATGCGCGAGGGCAAACTCATTGATCGTTTTTGCCAGGGGGATCACACGCCGCACTACTCCTATGCATTAAAACACTGTGCGTTTTGTACGGATTTCTTAACTCTACCTCTAGCCAGTACGTGGGGCTACTTATAACTTAGTATAATTCTTCTACGCCGGCGCAACGATTGAAGCCTTTGTTGTTTTTCAAATTATTGACGAGTTGTTTGACATAATTAAGGCGGGCAACCACTTTAGGAGACCGGAAATTATATAATTTTTGGATTTTTTTTTATTGTGAAAAAAAAAAACGGAAATTTCCGCGACTTTGACAATAATTTATTCATATTTTCATACATCTCTGGTAATTTTTTCAAGTTATTTCATGCATTAATTAAGGTGTAATCCGCTGTGTCCCTTGGCGTGTCCTCATTGTCGTTGTCGATTCGCGGGAATTGTGCAGGTCACAATTCGCATCTGAAATACTCCAACAAATTTTTATATATACTTCAGATGTTTTTCAAGAACATAAACCTAAATTTAAAAAAATCGAGAATTGAATGTTGGAACGTGTTTGAAAAAAAATGATCGTTTCTTAGGATTTTTTTCCCCGGAATTTTGCAACAATAAATACGTTTTAAACAATCTAATCTTTCCAACTTTAGGTTCATGTTTAAATAAATTATATTATGTAAACGTGTTCCAAATTTGAAGATGATCCATCAATTAGTTTTTGAGTTATGATTCCCGCAAATTGAAAAAATGTTTCGAGAAAAACACGTTTAAAGTTTCACAAACGAAACACTCAAAGTCAAATGTGTTTAATCAAGTGATAAAGTGTATTACCGATTAATCAGCGATTCCAGCACCATACAGCAGTCCTTCCTCTTCCTCATGCAACTCATTTGAAGCTTGCATTTCCTCTTTACGAGCTTTTCGAGCTTCTCTTGTCTCTAATAACCTTTTTCTATTTTGCCGAGCCACGCGCATCGGATCCATTTGCTCGGCATATCCGTAGCTCTGCCTGCCAACTACCATTTGTAGTTCATTCATAACCATGAGTAGAGCTGAATTTCCTTCATTGAATAAAATAGCAGCGAGAAATGCCGCTACCCCGATTATTTTGTACCCAGAATGGAGATGTTTTGGAGCTAATCGCCAGACGGTCGAGTTTGGGTTTGTTTGGGTTATGAAAACCCAAACAAACTACCTAACTGAGCGCTCGTAGATACGCGCGCGTGGGATTCAAGCGTAGAGTCTTTATCATTTATATACATAGCGTTAGAAGGAATCCGAATATCGTTTTGAAATTTTCAGGGTGTATTCTTAAGATATTTTGCTAACGGTTTATGAAATTTAAAAAATTGATTTTTTGAAGCATCTAAAGTGGTTGCCCGCCTTAAGAATAAAACCGATAGAGATGAAGATTACGATCCAATAGAAGATAGTGATGATAAAGAGACTATTTGGGAAGATTTTTCCTAATTTTTGGATATTACTTTTAATAGAAATCCCGTACCTCGGAACCAAAACTATGTTAAAGAGGTCATTTTATTTGAAATAGGGCCGCCAAATTAACTAAAAACAGTTTGCGTGAAGCTGCTACCGTCGCTTTCAGAAATTCTCACGAAGAACTGGTAATCTGAGTAGCAATTTTTAAAAAGTTCCTCAAAAGTTGGCTAAAAGTGTACCAAATGTCCGCTCCGAAGTTACCTTCAAGTTAAAAACCATCCAAAAAGATAACTGTTGGACACATGATAACTGATAGGTAACTTCGAAGCGGACATTTGGTACCCATTTAGACAACTGGTTGGAACTTACTACCAGGGAAACCAGTGTGTTTATTGTGCTCACGAGGCATTTGTGTCGAAAATAAGCGCCCTTTTAACGCTCACGCTTTTGCTGCCTTACCTCGCTGGAAGAAGCGCTTGTGAGCACAATATGGCAGCAGCAATGACGTAATCCGTGACGTCATAAATGCTTCTGTAAGCGTGCACAGCGTCAAGTCGAAAGACGTGAGCGACGCTCACAAATGCTCAAAGCGTGTAAGCGCGTCAATCGAACGCACCCTCAATAAGCGAGTCAACCGTTTTTTCCCGACGAACATTAAGCGCACTCACAGATTTCAACGATATATTCAAGGCACGTTTTATTCGTTATCGATATTTAAAAAAAAAAACATGATCTACATGGCTAAATTTCTAATAATAATTAAAACAATAATCTATCGTAACTTTTACGAAGATTCGCGTACAATAATAACAAAACATTCGTCGATCATCTCGTTTGATTCATACCATCAGTACTATGCCACTATTTACACGCGTCCCTATTATTATTCGACGTTTCTCGTAAATATATGTATATGCGTGCGACGATACTGAAACGTTCGCGAAGTTTATCCGTGTCTCTTAGCATACGTGGGGTGGGGGGTTCTCTCTTATGATACATCTACTAGTCTTTGGCTGCGTAAAGTATTTCGCGGACTTCCGTCCTGGAAAAAAAAAAAACAAATCGTATCGCTGCGGAGAATTTCGTTGGAGCGCAGTGACACTTTTACCGGCGAAGACCGGTAATATAGATCGCAAAGTTTTCGCAATTTTAATAATCAAAACGGCTTCACCGAATCAGAATTTTCTCACACGTGATGTCTCGAACGGAACCCGACGAGGGTTCGAGTCAGTTCAAAAAAGGTGGCAGCTGTATGTAGGCCTGTTGGCCGGTGGTCGGTTCGCTCTTGACGTGTACGACCTGCTGCTGATCCTTGACGGATTGGCGTTCCGAGGGTGAGCTTTGCATCGAGTAATCGTGCTTCTGTTCCTGGTGTACCTGGTGTCCATAATCTCCTGTTTGTTCGTGCTGATATTTTTCAGGTGAGGCGCTGATACCATCGGCGTAATCGAGTTGTTGCTGCTGTTTGTCGTGCTGATGATGATGATGATGATGATGATGATGTTCGTCCTCGGACATGGTAGCAGCGAGATGGCCGGAGGGCGAATCGGTCGCCAGCATCGTCTGATAATCGCCACGACCGAGTGACGTAGGTGAATCGTTGCTCGAGCTCATGTAATCCTGATGAAGGCGCATAGCGTTGTTGTTGCCGGTCGTTGGTTGGGCGAACAACGTTTGATCGTGTTGCGGCAACATCGTCGCGTACGAGTACGCCGTTCCGTTGTTACCTGGGCCACCGAACGACGTCGAGCACGGCGAATTCGAGGGACTGAGAAGATTTATGTGGGGCGCCACCAAATCGTAAGCGGGCGAATAGGCCCACGCGTCCGGCGGCCCCGAGGATGTCGCCGATCCGGCGAATGGATTCAGGCTGTTGTTCAACGACGCGAACGTACTAGTGAGACCCGGACTACCCGAGCCAGTCGTCATGTAACCCGCGGTCTTACGGGGCGGCTCTCGCTTTCGCCATTTAGCACGGCGATTCTGAAACCACACCTGTACACGTGACTCGGACAGGGCGAGCTTCAGCGCCAGCTCCTGACGCGCGAACACGTCCGGATAGGGAGCACGCTCGAACGCACGCTCTAGTTCCTCCAGCTGATACGCCGTGAACGTAGTTCTGCAAAAACAGAGAGAAAAAAAAGATGCTTTAGATAACAACCGTAGCCACGCTTTGTGGGTTTGTGTTTTTAAGGAGGTTGCTCAGTTTTCCCGTAATAATGAGACTGCTGAAATTTATTGAGGATATTTGCGAACAGGTATTATGATTCCGTGCAAAATTTCAAGTCATTCGTCTGCATGATTGCTGAGCAATGAATTATTGAAGTTAGGCTCTTATAAACGGGTGACATAGCAAAAGCTAAACGATAATTCTGATACGACTCTTGCAACATAATAAAAATGATGAAAATTGAATAAAAAAAAGGCGGAAAAAATTCTTGACATATTTATGAATGATTTCAACGAAGAGTGAAGCCTTTTGTCTGCCTCGTTATCGAGATATTTTCGAAACAAAACAGAAAATTCTAGATGATTTGCGTAAATCGATAAAGCTCGCTACGACACATGGCAACGTTGCTGTCAAATCGACCATCTTGAATAGGCGCTACAATTTGAAATGCACAAAGTATTGCTTCCTCGTTATAAATGTCTTACCATCGTTTCATAAAGCGTATTTAAATATTTTTATCACTATTGTTATTTTTGTTCCTTATGATAACAAAGTTTTTTTTAATGTCTTTCTTCATGATTGATGTTCTTTATTCATAACTCCTCGTGACAGAAGCTGCAATGCATGTGTTCTGACATAACCTTCAAATCAATTATGCGTCGTCCCTCGACTGCGAATTGATTTTCCAGCTCAACTGCTACTTTTTTTTTCGCTGTTTTTCAATATGTACTCGCTTCAACTGTAAATTATATTGTTTTTCACTTCGGATTTTTCTTTTCCATCTATTCATTTTCGTCGATAATAAAAGCTACATTCGCGAAGGACGTTTGACAGATGAGCGTTCACTATGTGGCTTTCGTATCTGAGCTCAGTGCTACCAGTTACTGAGAACTGAATTGCGCGTTTGCCGCATTTCAACTTGGTTAATAACGTATTGGCGATGTCAACAAACAAAAAACGATTAATAACATTTCTAAACAGTCAATTACATGCATTCCACATATTTATTTGCTAAAATTTGTTTATTTTACATAGCCGAAAATTTGATCATTTGGGGTTGGCAGCCATTACCGGTACCCGTGTTTAAGCATACGCGTTCCCGTCTTGCCGCCTGCCCCGCAAAGATCTTGAGCAACTTCCTTAACCAAGTGCTTCCTTTATGATTGTCAATATGAAGAAGTAACAGATCAGATGTAATTCGGGTAGTTCGCCAAGTAATCAATTGCCGGATCGCTGGCTAATCTTTTTTTATATATTACTGGCTTTCGCTCGCGGCTTCGCCCGCGTGAAATTTGGCCCATAGAAACTTCATTAACAGTTGCACCTCTTATTCGGGGTTGTTTTGAAAAATCCTAAAATATGCGTCGTATTATTCGTTTTGAAGAATATTTATACCGAGTTTCAAGTTGATGTACGCAAGAAATACTATTTTCCGTGCAAACTTTTACATCCCATTTTACCCTTTGCTTTTTTAAAGTTTTACTTGCATAGCCTTTTCGGCTTTTTACAAGGCTCCAATGTTTATATATCCTTCCACTGTTGTTTTCTACACTGTATCCTTTTATTCCCCAATTCTCTCAAACTCGGCCCGATCGTCATCGGATTCGCCGACAATCGCGATGACGAGCGTGTTCGATCTCCAAACCGCCGCAGTTCTGAGTGCTCAAAAGAGACCAGAACCAAACGAAAGCAAGCAAGACTTGAAGAAATCGACGATGATGAGCAATCAGAAGGGATTTTGTACGGTGCAGGAATTGCCGATTGAGTTTAGGTAAGAGTTTTTCATTGTATAAACTTCAAACGCGTTTTTCTCGAAACAACGTTTTCAAAATCTAGCTCCATTGTATCTCTAAAACTAATAAACCGATTCTCTTGAAATTTGAACCACATATTGAAAACATGATTCGCAACAAGATCGCCCTCGATGGTTTTAAAATTTTGATTTTTACTCTTTTTTTTTTGCGAAAAACTGCGAAAAAAACGCGTTTTTTTTATTTACTTTTTTCGTTTTTCATCTGCCATTTTTTTATTTTTTGATAAAACTTTATATCCGAGGGTCGTTTTGTAGCTGGTGTCATACTGAATCTAATGGACTTTGATTTTTTTGTTTCAGACAAGCCGTTGCCGAGTTGTGATGGAGCTACCTAGCCCACCTATTTTTGAGGCGTTACGTTAAACTATAGTTTCTTTTTACTTAAAAATGAATAAAAATAAATTAAATATTTTTTTAATGTATCTCAAGACTTTATTTATCAAGCCCAACAACGTTTATATTCATATCTTTTATAAAATCCTCAAAAAAAATCGCGAAAATAGCCTTTTTTTCGTGGCTCCAAAGTGGACTGGCCCCTTAAGGAAGTTGAGGTGTTACAGTCTTTTTTTATTCCCCAAAAGCTAGAGACAGTAAGTTTCAAAAGTCAAGCCACTTCCCAATCTGGCAACACGCGTATATTTTCAAAGTGTGAGTGATTGTGTGTACTGTCAATTGTCTCAAGTATGGCTGATCCGTGACACGGCAACATTACAATCAGCAAAAATTGAAGTAAAATATTTACATGGAGATGAAAACGGATGACTGGAGCAATATACAATGAAAGAACCCGTCAAATTAATTCGGGAAAAAAAAAGATGCAGGATTGTTGAAAGCAACACTGACGCTGATGAAGATGAAGCGAACCTTAACCTCAAAATCGTGCAAAATCGTCTTATAGATATTGAATTATATTATTAGGTATACGAATAGAAAATATATGTATGCCTAAATATATGTAATTAATACATTGTTATTTCCGAGTGATATCAACTTAGTTCATTTCTCCCATCCCTATACATGTATTTTAATCTTGCGCGCTATGAATTGTGTATAATGCATTTTCGAAATTCCCGCCGCGGCGCACGGACTCGGGTGCGCTTCGTATGCGACGAGGCCACATTTTCGGTTGCTGAGATATTCGTCAGAATAATTAATTTTGTTAAAATGAATCTGCCAAGAATTGTCATCCTTCGTTTACTGTTCAACGAGATATCACGATACGTCTCTCGATTTCCATAAGTTTCCATGTAATTTAGTCCTGCATTATTATGGATTTTTTCGCAATAACCAAGTTTCTAAATTCCAAGAAGTTTTATCATTCTTCTGCTAAAATCACAATCTCCTTAAGGAACATATCTTCCGAATTTCATTGAGATAAAAGCAGGCAATTCGATTTTCCCATACAAACTTCAACGCCCCGTTGCACCCTTAGGGATTGTTTTACAAAAATCCTATAATATGCGTTTTATTTTTTATTTTGAAGAATATTTATAACGAGTTTCAAGTTGATATACGCAAGCAATACAATTTTCCATACAAACTTTTACAACCCATTTCACCCCCTTAGGAGTTTATTTTCGAAAAATCCTTTCTTAGTGCATCTCCACAGCTTCTAAGGAACATAATCTTTCAAATGTCATGTTTCTATCTTCAGCAGTTTAGTCTGTGCGTTAACTATATGTCAGTCAGTCAGTCAGTCGTTGAACTGTTTTATATGTATAGATTATAGGGATAACGCATACAGGCTTGTGCGATAAAAACACAGTCAAGTTTAACGGCTACTCGGGCCAAAAAGGCTAAAAGGTTCGAGCGGCCAGATGACGTTTCGCCGCGAATGAACGCGACTCGAGGGCCTCACAGACCCATTAGAACTCGTGATCCTCTGCTGTATATAAAGTGCGGTGGCATGTTGCGACATAGGGGCGACCCCCATAACCGGTCACCCTCTCTATCGTCCATTTACCCTCCGGAAATTCCTCCGTTGTTACATCATTAACGCCCTATCACAAGCTTCCCGATATTTACGAGCCAATACTTATCGCCTACCCATCAATGTTTCGAGTATCGATTTCTCGAATTTTTTAATCTTCACGTACGTATCATTAGACTCCTGCGATTGCGGATTATTGGATGCAATCGAAATTAGATTTCGACGATTTCGGTTCTAAATATGCAAGAACTAGCCTTTTAATTAAGACTAGGACTTTAGCATTTGATCCAGAGAGGAGATAAGAAAAAGGTATGAAGTAAAGAAAAAAGTTGGAGTGTCGCATTTCTTAGGCACGGTGGTAGACTGACTGAGGTGAGGTTTGGTAATTAATGAAAAAGTAGTTTAAAAGTGTCAATCTTTCAACTCCACTATCATATAATGTCATTACTGTCTACAGAACTACCCGAGGAGAAATCTAATCAGGCTGCCTGAGGATCCATTAGGGCCGGATCAGGGATCAATAAGGCGCCCTGATCAGGTACGCCTGATTTGAGCCAGACAGGGGCCTGAGCAGGGATCAATAAGGCGCCCTGATCAGGAACGCCTGATTTGCGCCAGACAGGGGCCTGAGCAGGGATCAATAAGGCGCCCTGATCAGCAACGCCTGATTTGCGCCGGATAGAAGCCTTATCAGGTATTAATAAGGCGCCCTGATCAGGAACGCATGATTTGCGCCGAACAGATTGGGCCCGAAAGATTGGGACGGTCATCGCCAAAACCGGAACAAAAACTAAACGATCAAGTCAAGTAAAATAAAAACTTTAACTTTAAAAAAATGTTTTCATATGTTTCATATTTTTAATAACGTTGGTAAACTTGATAACGTGTAACTGCGATAATAATTTAATAAATGTTGATCTATTTTTAAACAAAAAATTAATCAAATGATTGAGCCTGATGACACGCATGTCTCAGGCTGGATGAGGCACCTGATCCGATCCGGGCCAGATAAGTTGCTTGATCCGAGCCAGATATAGTGCCTAATCCGAGCCTGGTAAGGTGCCTGATCCGGGCCTGATAAAGCGCCTGATCAGAGCCTGATAAGGTGCCTGATCCGGCCCGGATTTGCTATTGTGGCAGCCTGATCCGGTCCGGATTTCACCCTGAACAAATTTCTGCTCGGGTATATGGCTTTGCAATATAGTTCTGTAGACCTATATTGCACCTCTATGCCCTTTAAGGAACACATCTTCCGAGTTTCATTCATACAAAAGTAGGCAATTCGATTTTCCCGTACAAACTACAACACCTCGTTGCACTTCCAATTAGGGGTTGTTTCAAAAACTCGTCAAATATGCGCTTTATGTTTTGTTTTGAATAATATACCAAATTTCAAATTCATACACGCAAGGAATACAATTTTCCATACAAACTTTTACACCCCATTCCATCCCTTTTGGAGTTGATTTTCGAAAAATCCTTTCTTAGTGCACCTTTACATCTTCTAAGTAACATATCTTCCAAATTTCATGTTCTTATTTTCAACGGCTCAAGCTGTGCGCTGTCTACATGTTAGTCGGTCAGTCACGAAACCGTTTTAAATGTATATTTGATAAATACGCATTAGTTGAACATTGATGCTCCAAATTTTTGCACGAATCAATGACTGAGGAATTCTCCTTTATGCGTGGGTGTACACGCGCTTGAAAGATTTGACAACGTACCGAGTCTTCTTCTTCTTGATTCCGTTGTTGTCCGCCTTTTTTTTCGAGTCCTTCTTGGCAGGTTGTGTCTCGTTGGTAACTGCGAATAAAGTAATGGATAAGTTGACGGATTTCATTCGGAATCCAACCCAAGGCGCTGAGGGCATGTACAATGTAGCAGCTTAAAAAAAAGTCGATTTTTCGTCTTTTACGTAAAATGTTGGAAGCTGAAGGACTATTGTATGGCCCTGGAATCGCTGATTAGCCGGTAAGTCACTGAAATCATTGAGTTTTCGTCGTTCGAAACTTTAAACACGATTTTCTCAAAACTACTTTTTTTAAGTTTGTGGAAAATATAGCGTTAAAACGAGTTGACCGATCGTACAAAAATTGTACACACAACTCAACAACAATGTAATCTTGAACTTGAATCGACTTGTTTAGGATAATCACTTCGAAAAAGTACTTTTTTTATTGCAAAAAAGAACGAACATTTTATGTAAAAGTTCAACTTTTCTTTCTAAAGCGTTCAATTTTTGAAATGTTCAACTTTTTAAATGTTTGTTAGGTACAAGTTCAGCATTTGGATGTTAAAATACTAAAAATGCTTGGCTTAGAGTAGGTAAAAAAAAGTATTTGCACACCACATGTTTTTCAAATTATCCTGCGAAATAAAATAACATTAGCATTTTTTTTTTCGAAGAAAAATATAATGTTCGAAATTTTTTTTCGAAAAACAGGCGATGTACAAATACTTTTTTTACCCACTGTATATTTATCAGATCAATATTGAAGTCTTTGGATTTCCTGGAAACCTTCCTGGAAAACCACGGCCATAACATCGCCATTTCGCAATATTTTTTTTTATGAAAAAATGTATTCAAACTCTTTAATTATGTAATAATTTGTACCTAAATTTTCATAAAAGTGAATCGTTTTGTACCTTCCAAAAAAAAAAAAATAATCGAGATTGGCAAGTTTTCCGTCGTCTACATATACTTCCCCCCTTTTCCGACTTCCGGTTCACACTTTCAGTAAAATGGACTCTGAGTTCAAGGAGGGAGAGAGAGAGAAAGAAGAAAGCAGAAGTTTAGAATTTTACCGGGTGTCATCGAGTTAACCGGATCGTCGTGTTTTCTCTTGAGCGAGTTGGCAATCAAAAGTTCCGAGGTTGGTGTTCCGGTTGACGAGGAAGTCGTGACGTCCTGATTCTGCGATAACGGAGCGTAAATGCCGGCAAGCTCAAGCTCCTTCTGTTGTTGTTGAAGATGATGATGATGATGATGGTGATGATGAAGATGATGCTGTGGGGCCACCTGATGATGCGACGGCGGTGGACTGTTGGATGCCTCGAGTTTGTGAAGATGAGGAGCTCCGGCTTGCGGGACAATCTCGCCGCCGTGATGACCACCGTGAAGACCCAGCATTACCTGGATGCTGTGAACACCGTTGCCGCTACCGCGTCCACCAAAGTCCGAGAACAACGGATCGTCGAACGGACCACCGTCCATCGGGCTCGCCGTTCTCTTGTAATCCTCGAAGGACCTCGACGAATGTTCAACGACGATGAGGTCGTCGGGCCCGCAGAACGATCCAACTCACGACTCTTCAACGGGAAATCTTAGCCGAGGCTTGAAGACCGGCTCTAAGATCAATCCACCAAAGAAACCGTGTGTTCCAGGATTCCCGATTCTTTCTAGTCCTTTTCTCAATTGAGGGAAGGAGCACGGGGCCTGGCAATTCCTCTACGAAGATGTTGGATCACCTCGAAACTGTGTCTTCAACTGGATGGCCAATGGACACTGGAGGATGGACGTACGTGCCTCCAACTGGATGGTTATTGGACACTGGAAGATGGACGGTATCTGTCTTCAACTGGATGTTCAATGGACACTACAAGATGGACGTATGTGTCTTCAACTGGATTGCCAATGGACACTGGCAGATGGACGCGCTCGTTTTCAACTCGATGGTCAATGGACACTGGTAGATAGACGCGTGTGTTTTCAACTGGACGTCCAATGATTGCTGGCAGATGGACGTATGTGTCTTCAACTGAATGGACAATGATCACTGAGAGATGGACGTATGTGTCTTCAACCGAATGAACAATGGGCACTGGACGATGCACCTATGTGTCTTCAATTAAATAGCAATGATCACTCAGGCCATTCGCATCTGTCTTTAACCCGATGAAACCCAACGATCACGGGCAAACACAGGTGTGTGTCTTCAACTCGTTGTCCAATGATCCCTGACGGACGTCCACGTTTTCAACTTGACAACGTCCAGTGTTCACTGTAAGATGTCCTTGTATCTTCGATGCTCGACGGTCACTCTCTCCACTTCTCTCGTTTACTCTCCCTTATCCTGAAGAGTCACTTCGATGGACACGTTCGCGAAGATCGTTGGAAACTCGATGACGATCGTTTGGGGGGTTCCCGAGCCGGGACGATCGTGGCTGGCGATTGTGTCAAAAGCCCAGAGCAATTACGCAAGAAAACGAAGAAGGAAGGCGAAAAGTACGAATGTCAGAAGAAAGGACCCCCGAGATAGAAGGATGAAGAGGTGGTCGAAACACGTTCGCGCGCGGTAATGGAATCTAAACCAATTGCTATCAATTGTTGTCGTTTACGATTAATTTTGATTAATTTCAAGCGAAGTTAATAACGTAGGTGAGGCCCCTTGTGTAGCTGCGACGCCGGCGGGTCTTCCAGCTCGACTGTCCCGATAGTTTCTTCGCCGCGTTCGAGCCTTCGTCCCACACTGTTCGAGTTGGACCAATTCTCGTGCACTCCCCTTTGCTGACCGCGCGATGACGGTTGCCTTCTCACACAAACACACATACACACACACACACGCGCGTGCCTAATGAAACGGGCCACTTGGACACGCATACGGGAACTTCTTTTTTTTTTCTTCTTTGCTATACAACGAGAGAGAGAGAGGCTGTTACATCTCCGCCCATGAGAGATACGGATCGACCAATGGCACATCTGCGCGGAGAATGAAGACGACGATCGGTCAGTGATATTATATATGGGGGCGCATGTACTCGCCTATAGGTCACTTTTGCGAGGCGATCCATTAATCTCTGGCACTTGTGCCTCCCGCTTGGAGAGCCCAAGCCATGATTGGTGTCTTCAATTTTCGGTCTCTCTCTCTCTCTCTCTCTTCTCTGGTATCGGCTGGAGTACCAGCCAGGAGGAGCGAGCGGGTGAAGAGAGACGAGACGATTCTTCTGCTACGATGAGCTTCTTGATGAGTTGCGGAAGAATATGAATTGAGGGAAAGATGGAGAAGGACATCCGTGATGAGGGAATGATCCGGAAGTCTTTCTGCGCACTTGGCGTCACTCCCTCGGTTGTGACTTTCCGATTAATAAGTCCCGGGATCATCGAGATCTCGTGTCTCCATCGTAGCCCGAAGATCCGAGTTAGTTGAAAATAGGTGGCAATTGAACGTAGCTCTGTTGGCTTGAGGTTTTGCTCTTAACGTGTACCTGGTCGTGCTTGATGGCTTGACGCTCGCCACCCAAACAAACCCAAACAAACTCAATCTTCCGCTACGATGAGCTTTTTGAGGAGTTGCGGAAGAATAGAGATTGAGGGAAAGATGGAATAGGACATCCATGGCGAGGGGGCATGATCCGGAACTATTCCTGCTCGCCTGTAACGGTGTCACTCACTCGGTTGCGACATCTCGATTAATAATCCCCGGGATCGTCGAGACTTCGTAAGTGTCTCGATCGTAGCCCGAGGATCCGAGTCAGTTCAAAAAAGGTGGCAACGAAACGTAGGTCTGTTGGCTCGAGGGTTCGCTCTTTACATGTACCTGGTCCTGTTTGATGGTTTGACGTCCGCCACCGTCCGAGGGTGATCCGTGCATCGAGTAATCGCTCTTTTGCTCCTGGACCTGCTGGTGTTGTCCGTAATCAGGCGCCTGGTCGTGCTGATACTTATCGGCTGGACTGAGCGCGTCGACGTAGTCCAATTGTTGTTGTTGCTGCTGCTGTTGCTTGCTGTGCTGATGCTCGTCCTCGGACATCGAGCCACCGAGCTGATTCGAGGGCGAGTGCGCCGCCGCTGCCGCTGCTGCCACCATCGTCTGATAATCGCCTCGGCTGAGAGATGGCGGTGAATTGTTGCTCGAACTCATGTAATCCTGATGAAGACGCATCGCGTTGTTGTTGCCGGTCGTAGGTGGGGCGAACAACGTTTGATCGTGCTGCGGCAACATCGTCGCGTACGAGTACGCCGTTCCGTTGTTACCTGGACCACCGAACGACGTCGAGTACGGGGAATTCGAGGGACCGAGAAGATTTATGTGCGGCGCCAAATCGTAAGCGGGCGAATAGGCCCACGCGTCCGGTGGCCCCGAGGATGTCGCTGATCCGGTAAACGGATTGAGGCTGTTGTTCAGCGACGCGAACGTACCCGTGAGACCCGGACTACCCGAGCCAGTCGCCATGTAACCCGCGGTCTTACGGGGTGGCTCGCGCTTACGCCATTTAGCACGGCGATTCTGAAACCACACCTGTACACGCGACTCGTCCAGGGCGAGCTTAAGCGCCAACTCCTCACGCGCGAACACGTCCGGATAGGGCGCACGCTCGAACGCTCGCTCCAGCTCCTCCAGCTGATACGCCGTGAAGGTTGTTCTGTAAATCATATTATGTTTGGGTGTCTTTTAATCAACGTTATCTCTAGGATAACCAGTGTCATTGAACATCCCATGGTAGTTGGGAATTTTGTCCTGACAGCGGGCCTGCGGATCTTATTTAACGAATCTTCCTCTTTGGGGAAGCGACTCGGCCAATTTGAAAACTCCGAGGACTCCGAGGGCTTTGATAAACATCATGACTTTAACCAGCTATTAATCTAGTATCGACGAATTAAATCAGTCTTTGATTCACATTCCTTATCATAGCAATGCTGGGGAATAACCGAAAATAGGCTCTCAGTTAAGGGGGAAAAAATACATGTAGCGGCATAAGAAAATCGATTTTTTTTGTTTTACGCAAAAGGTTAGAAGCTGACGGGCCATATTGTAGGGCCCTGAAATCGCCCGAATAACGGGTAAGTCACTGAAATCATTGAGTTCTCGTAGTTTCAAATTTTAAACACGTTTTTTTCTCAAAGCTACATTTTTTTAAGTTTATGGGAAATATAACTTCGAAACGTGTTGAACGATCGTGCTTAAATTTGACACACGATCCAATGGTTGGGTGTCTTTTAATCAACGTTATCTCTAGGAACCAGTGTCATTGAACATCCCATGGTAGTTGGGAATTTTATCCTGACAGCGGGCCTGCGAATCTTATTTAACGAATCTTCCTCTTTGGGGAAGCGACTCGGCCAATTTGGAAAAACTCCGAGGGCTTTGATAAACATCATGACTTTAACCAGCTATCAATCTAGTATCGACGAATTAAATCAGTCTTTGATTCACATTCCTTATCATAGCAATGCTCGGGAATAACCGAAAATAGGCTCTCAGTTAAGGGGGGAAAATACATGTAGCGGCATAAGAAAATCGATTTTTTTTTGTTTTACGCAAAAGGTTAGAAGCTTACGGGCCATATTGTTTGGGCCTGAAATCGCCGAATAGCGGGTAAGTCACTGAAATCATTGAGTTCTCGTAGTTTCAAATTTTAAACACGTTTTTTTCTCAAAGCTACATTTTTTTAAGTTTATGGGAAATATAACTTCGAAACGTGTTGAACGATCGTGCTTAAATTTTACACACGAGCCAATAACAATATTGGCTTGAACTTATACCTACTTGTTTATGAAAATCACTTTTAAAAAGTACTGTTCTATTGCAAAAAAGAATGAACATTTTGGGCAAAATTTCAATTTTTCTTTTTGAAACGAACCATTTTTTTAATTTTCTACTTTTAAAATGTTTCTTAGGTATTCGGCATTTGGATGTTAAAATACTAATTCTTCTCTCATATTTTTCTGATCAATATTGAAGAAGAATATTGAATATTCTTGATGGAAAAAAATAATTTAAACAGTTCAATTATGCATTAAATTGTACCTAAAGTTTTATAAATGTCAAACGTTTTGTTCTTTTCCAAAAAAAAAAAGATTAAAATTGGCTATTTTTTCGTTGTCTTCATGTAATTGCCCCTTTAGCTGGCATTTTTTTTTTCAAATATTCCAGCAATATTTTACCGAGTTTTCTTCTTCTTGATGCCGTTGTTGTAGGGCTTCTTCTTCGAGTCCTTTTTAGCGGGTTGCGCCTCGTTGGTAACTGCAAAAACGACGCACGTATAAATCGCGAGTCCTCGCAGCGTTTCCTAAATCAACGAAACCGTCCTTTTCCTACTTTCGGCATCAACCTGTTTTTCCATCCGATCCCTAAAGTTAATGTTTCACTAGGGTCTAATGTATAACGCGTAGCTTGAAAGATCAATTAAAAATGGCGAATGGCCTCGACTCTTTAAAATCGTCTCTAGAAGACGAAGAAAGGAACGGAGTGCAAATTAATTTATAAAGTAAACACACGGAGTACAAGCGACGATTGGCATAGCCAGCATGTTTTTCTGGCCAGCCTGACAAGAAATGGTTTTATTCAGAATTATCTTTTATTTAAATAAAATGTACTCAATAGTCGACAATCACGTAATACACATGGAATATGACTCTTGCCTTAATCAAATGTTTATGTTAACATTAATATCAAACTCTTGCAATACCTTGGATAATAATCAACAAATTTTTCATTATTCTTTAATCCAGTTACCAGTCTTTAAACTTTACTTTCAGCAGGTACTTAATTGAATAAGTCGTAGTTTTCTATATTTTTTTTACAAATCGGTCCGACACTTTTTCGGCTGAAATTTTTTTTTTTAAGAAGTTAGTTTTCTCCACGTTCAGCAGTGACATATGAGAGAATCTTTCCTGAAGCATAGTGCTTCTAAGCCACATTTTTATGTGGCGGAGCCCACTGGGAGTACTATTGCTGCTTGGAAAAGTTTACATAAGTTAGGGTAGTACTCCTTTTTTAATATGCTTTCTTAAATTTTCAGCATTTATTCAATCATTTTTAAATTGAAGTAGGTTTTTCATGACCATCGCTTCAGCTTCTAGAACTGACGTATCAGTTATTAAGATTTTTCTATAATTATTGATGAAATTCTCTCCGTTCTTCATATTCAATTAAAAAAATGCATCAACTGCATGAGCTTACGGTAGATTCTCAAAACAGTGTTTTTGATTTACAATTATATTATCTACTACTCGGTAGTAAATGTTGAACTTTCAGTATTCTTTTGGTTGTGTATCGGCCGGAAAATCTAATGTATTGCTTTTGCCCAGAATTGACTTATTTGCGAAATAGCTACTTTTAATACAAATTACTAAATTACGACGAATGAAATAGTTCAAGTTTTATGAATTTTTTTTATTTATGCTTCCTTGAGTGAAACTTAAAGAAAATTATTCGATCATTTAACTTCAATTATTTTTTAGCGTTTTTTTTTCTGGGCGTGTCCACTTCCTGGCTACGCCAATGCAAACGACTGACCACCATTTCAATTCTCCGATACTCCGTATCCAGTGCCAAAAAGAAAAAGCCCAAAACCCCTTTATTTTTACCGTCCCCATTAAACTGCCACGAACTTTTGCCGGGATAACGAGCATTGAACAGATCTGAGTATGCCCGAAAGTACAACCGGACTCGCGGAGATCATACCCGAAGTCAGTGTGTTCATGGGATCGTCGGATTTTCTCTTGATCGAATTGCCAAGCTGGAGGGTCTGCTGGAGCGATGCTGAGGTGGTGGTAGGTTGTCCAGTGGACGAGGAAGTAGTGACGTCCTGGTTCTGTGCCATGGGCGCATACATGCCAGCAAGTTCGAGATCTTTGAGTTCCTTCTGCTGCTGCTGTTGCTGCTGCTGCTGCTGAAGATGATGATGGCTGGTTTGATGATGCGAGGGTGGCGGACTGTTGGAGGCGTCAAGTTTCTGTAGGTGTCCACCTGGTGGCATGAGTTCACCTGTGTGGTGTCCACCGTGAAGGCCCAGCATGACTTGTATACTGTGGACTCCGGTGCCAGGGGTGCGTCCACCGAAATCCGAAAATATCGGATCGTCGAATGGACCTGCGTCCATTTCCCCGGACGTTTGCCCGTACTCGCAAAAGTGCCTAGTCGTCCCCGTCGTTGTAGTTTTTGCTTCGCGCTCGTACGATGACGAGGACGAGCTCGCCGCAGGCTCGTAAAAGTATCCACCCGTTGAATAATCCACCGCGTAATCCTCGCAATTGCCACGATAATCAAAGAGCTTCCTGCTGAGTGTCGTGACTTCCGGAAGTTTGAGGCTCGTGTCGACAAAGTCCTTTTTTCGCCACGAGTGTTCCAACTGACAGGCGGAGCCGGAGTCTTCCAGGTTGGCGACCTGTGCTGTCCTTCCGGGTTGAAAATATGAGCAGCCTCCAACCTTTGCCGCGACCGGAAGTTTCTTCGTCCCGTGGCCTTCGAGGACGTCACAGTGTCTTCATCAGAGGGATTGGAGCACTCAACACACGCGATGGGATCGCCACGGGAAGGGAATTCCCAAGATCGTCGATTGTACACTCGAGGGCAATTGGGTTGGGCCGAAAATAAATTTAAAAAATGCCAACGAGGAGACGAAGAGTGGAAAGAACGCAGAAAGCTACTCCCCGCGCTCGTGTGTACCGGTTCGCGCGCACTCGTAATGGAATCTCAACCAATTGCTATCAATTGTTGCCGGTTATGATTAATTTTGATTAGTTTTAAGCGGAGTTAACGAACTGAACTAGTTGCGGAGCCTGCGGACCTTGGAGTTCGACTGTTCCCTCGATTCGTTTCTTCGTCGCTGCTTTATGAACTTCCAACGAAATTGCACTCTACCTCTTTCCCCCCGACCGCCCCGTTGGCCAAACCCAAACAAGCAGGAAGACGATTAAAATTAAAGCAAAAAAAATGGTCGTTGCAAATGGATCCCGGCACTCGGTTTTATAATCCTTCAAAGGCACTCGTCACTCGTCTGTACCGAGCGACTGAGCTAATAACACGACACACACACAAATTTATATTTTAACCGGAGACCGTCGTCACCGCCCACGCACACGATACTCGGCCAATCCTGTCGCAGATGAGGCCGACCAGAAAGAGAGAGAGACAGAGAGAGAGAGAGAGAGAGTGTGTGCGAGATGAACCGCCAGGTCCAAACATCCCGATCGCGACGATACATGCGGGCAGAGAAGCCTATGCAACGAGATCAACCACGATCTCATTCATCTCTCTCTCTCTCTCTCTCTCTCTCTCTCTCTCTCTCTCTCTCGCCTGTCCGTCCCTTGGCGTTTTGTCGGTCTTCATCAAGAGAGGGAGTCTTTGGACGCTGTCCTTTTTACCCGGATAACATAGTCAATGGCACTCACAGGCTATTGGACACGATGTTTTCAGCCTTGGCTTTGGACAGTTTTATTCCCGGACGGAGATTAGAAGAATTTTTACATATTTTACAAATGCCTGCCGGTTTACGGGACATCTGGTCTGGTTGGGTAGACTTCCGAAAGAAGTTGATCCATTTTCGATCGAATGCCGTCACGGTTTCGGGCTGTCTTCCGCCTTTGCTTGCCTTTGGGCCTGTTCGATCCATTTGGGTATACTTCTGAAAGAAGTTGATCCATTTTCGATCAACTTCCGTGAGGGTTCCGGTCTTTTGATGGCCGTGAGAATTTTGACCATCGATTCGCGATGACACTTGTGAAAGAGTTCATCTGAAATGGTCTTCCAATGGCAGATGTTCATCGAGGATCAACTGGGCAGTGAGAATTCAGTCAACGAGAGCCAGTCTTCTTCGTTTCCTCTTCAGTCTTCGAGCCATATGATCCATCTCCGCCTATTGGATTGGCTGCGCGTGGCTGTTCGGTTGATCACAGCTAGATGAAGACCTTCCGTCATATTCAGCGAGGCTTCGATCTTCACGAGCAGCACTTTTTAGGCGACAGTGGGAAAAATCCTGGTACTGTCTTGCTGGAACCTTGGTAGCTAGCGCGATTCCTCATACTTCCGGCCGAGAGTGAAGCTGGCGTTTGGTGCAATCGTCGCGCGGGTCCGGTCGGCCGGAAGCGTATGAGGGAAAAAAACCGGAAGCACGCGGTCGTCCATCTTTCGACTTGCGAATCGATCCCACGATTGTGGCAGAATAGACTGTTTTTCTTCAGCTTTTTTCCTTTTTGATGACAAAACACTTAACAACAGGCACATGTAGAATGTGAAGTCGAAGAGTACGTGGAGATCCATGTCGGTTGGACCGCAGCGTGGCACTGATGCGAGCTCTTAAGCGAAGGCTCAATGAAACCAGCAATCGCCAGGAATTGCCTCGAATTGGCCCAATCAAACTACCCCCATTCCTTGTGTATATACGTATACGTCGTGTGTACACATTGGCTTGTATTAACTGCTAATTTCATCGCCGTTAATTATCAGTGAGCATACCGCGTGCCGAGCTAACATCTCCTTGTCGCGCTGATTTAAAACACCACCGGGACTCTCGCGACTGTGTCATCATCGCGCCACACGATTTTCCTCCGCGACATTGGATAATCCAGTTTTCGATCGTCAGCCATTGCGGTCCAAGAGAACATTGCCAGTTCGATCTTGCGGATTGTCATTGGCCATTGGAGCACTGAGAATTCGCGAGCGGTTATCTCGTTTGGTTTCGTTTCGTGACGTGACCCGCCCACGCTAAGGACGTGAAGATCATGAGGGCTGAAGTTCAAGGGCGGCATTAGATGAGACCATAAGGCAGTCTTGGCGAAGCGACAAGGGGAGCAACGCCTCATTGGTGGTGTGAATGTCCACTTGGAAAAGACTGGCACACTTGGGAGCGAAAGAGTTCAGCGGAGTGCGCCGGTACCGGAAGTCCTTGGAGATCATGAAACGAGGGAGCCCATCAGAGGTATGGGCGAGTTTGGGCGTGTTGAAGACAGGTTGCGGTTTTTTTTGTGATGAGAGCATTGGGATGGTGAGGTCGGGATTTTACACACTATTGATAATTAGTCTTGACAAGTTTGAGATTTTTTTCTTGAAATATTTTGATCAACAATGACGTTATTAATGTTTGGCAAAAGTGCCGCCGTTGCTGCATGGCTAATCGGTGTTGGTGCTTCTGGCAACTACGGTCATCTCAAGTGAAAAATAAAAACATGTACTTTTAGTATAATAATTAAACTTTCGTACGACCGAATATTTTTTATTTCTTTTTTTAATTACGAAAATGGCAAGTTGTAGAAAAAAAATCTTGATGTTTGACATAAAAAGACAACTTTTATCATTTGTTATCGATAAATGGATGAAGATATGACAAAATAATCCCGTCACACGATAGAAAATGTTATAAACTATGCTCTGTTCGAATTTGAAGTGAATAGGACTTTTAAATTTTGAGATAAGACCTACACCGTTTCGTAAAACATAGTGTTCGAGAAAAAGGCAAAAGAAAAAAGGGTAAATCGCAGCGGGACGATTTGCCGTGGCGTAGGGGGCAAGCCCTCATCAAAATATATAAATACATTTATAAAAGTCGTCAGAAATCGGTCAATTTTTGGAATTTTTGAAAAATCTCTGTCACAAATTAGCGTTAAGGGGGGAAATATACATAGACGACGAAAAAATAGCCAATTTTCCTTTTTTTTCCGAAAAAAAAACAAAACGTTTTGCATTTATGAAACTTCCGGAAGTGGTTTGCGAATTTTCGTTGTGGAGATTTTGATCTCCAAGATGCTCCCCGCTCCGGTCGGCCAGTCAGTACTGATGTCGATAAAATCAAGGATTTAATCGGGCATATCTTTGTATCTGGTGGGATTGGAAAGGTACCGTCTATCACGAGCTGCTGCCACGCAACAAAACGATTCATTCGACCAAGTACTGCTCCCAACTGGCCAACAAAACGAGCAATCGATTAGAAGCGGCCCGATTGGCGAAAAAGGCGTAGTGTTCGACCAGGACAACTCTAGACCATACGTTTCCCTGATGACCCGGTGAAAGTTATTGCAGTTTGGGTAGGATGTTTTGGTGCACCCACCTCATTGTTCAGATCTTGCACCTTCAGACTATCACTTGTTCCGGGCGCTATAGAACAATTTGAGTAATAAAACCTTCAGTTCCCTGGAAGTTCTCTAAAATCACTTCGATGACTTCTTTGCCCAAAGATCTCAGGACTATTATGAATGATGAACAATGAGGCTTGTGGAGAGATGGCAGAAAGTCATTGGACAGAATGGATAATATTTAGGTGATTAAAATCGTTTTTTTTGATAAATATTTTGCGTTTGAAATTTACTTGATTTTCACTACGGAATTATGCATAGACCCAATATATATATGCATATGACAGTAGAAAGATCTTCGAAGGATCTTATGCGTGAAATAGGGTGGGGGCGGTAAAGAGAGGAAGAGGGAGAGAAGAGAGAGAGAGAGAGAGAGAGAGAGAGAGAGAAGAGAGAGAGAGAGAGAGAGAGAAGAGAGAGAAAGAGAGCCAGCCAGACGACAGACAGAGGAATTATATGCCTGTAGTGCTAAATCGATTATATTTAATCGATTGTGATAACTATCATGCCATAAATAATTCAATCAAGCTATTTATACTAGTTTGTCCCTAAATGGCAAAATCTGGTAGTATTGGGAAAATCCATACTAGGGAATCTACAAGTATGAGCCTTAAGGGCCCTTACTTGGCCTGCGTTCTTAGACCGTAGTTTTAGTCAAGCTATCTAACCTGTTGTTTCCTAATACGTGGCCTCGTTTGGCTCTAGTAGGAAATCCACAAATAATCCCTTGAAGGTCCCGAATTGTATTAGCGATGCCCTGTCAATTTTCCGCGCGGACGCGCACGCTCACGAAGCGTGCAGGTTATGTTTCAACAGGCCGAGATTTTTCTCATGACTTTTCACATATTTTCGATTCGAATGTGGTAAGAATTTTGAAACGGCGCTCATCGCGGGGATCAGTGCAGAATCCAATTGAATCCGAATAAGGACTCCCCCTATCTGGGCTGTCCCTAAAAAATCCCTACAGAGATGTGGACGCATCTTGGGGGACTCTTCAACAAATTTATGCACGGTATCCGAAAAGTTTTTTTTTTTTTTTTCAGATCTCACAAATTCCTGTTGAGAATTTCAAATAGAAAATTCTCAAACGACGTAAATCGGGAAATAGCGCGATTCTTAGATTCCAATGTGGACTCCCTACGTGCAGCGTTCCTCCTAAAATCCTTATACGGAGATGGAAGGATCCGGGTACTTCCGAACTACTTTATGCACGGGATATTGTCTACCAATTGGAAAAACTCATGAAGCACATTGAACAACCAGCTTCTTAGATCCGATCACGAGCCATCAGTCCTCCTTTCGTTCTCCACCTCCAATCTTGATGACTTCGGCTCCAAGGCAACGGAAGATTGCCGATCCTCTCATCAGGACCTTGATCAGCCTTTTTCAGATATCGGATGTCTGCCCGAGGCAATCTTTATCAATCGAGATCTAGCCTCCGCCCAGCGTTCGCCAATCGAGGCAATCATCCTGATGGCTCATTGATCCGCCAGCATCTGGCATTTCCGTTTCTTCCCTTCTCATCCTTTCGAGCAATTCGGACGGACCAGTGTCCACGAGTATCGTCGATGAGCAAACAGGATTATCACAGGAGGTCCCGATGACCGGGGAGAGGGACTCAGAGTGAAAGACAACCAGATCGCGAGAGCCGCAGAAAGAGATGAACGGAGAAGCAAAAGCTGGACCGAGAAGTCGGCAACTTAACTGGCCTAAATGGGTTTAACTCGATGTGATTTTGCCGGCGAACCACTAAATTGAACGAATACGAACTAAACTGAACTCAACTAAGCTAATCATATCACATTACTAGCGTTATTAGCCGGGCGACGATATAAGTGAAGGTCCGGTGATGGCGGAGCTGCAGTATCGGGTCGCCTCCTGCACTGACCCTCGGGCTTTCGGTCCCCATCGATTATCATCGGAAACAACAAAACAAAACAAAACAAAACAAAAAAACACCAAAACCAACGCACCTGACACTCCTCGTTCTTCATCTCAATTCGTTTCGCTTGTCTTTTCTCCTAACTCGTGAGATTCCCGAGCGATGAGAAGATCAAAATGATAGGATTTGCTCACCTGTCCATCGCTCGGTATTTCGCGATCAATGGATCTTTGTGGAGTGAATAGGACGCGCGTGTACCGCACACCGATGTCCCGAAGTGCGTGTAGTTTCGACCGTGGACTGAAATGTGCGAACTAGTGAACCGATCAACATTTACGAACATAATAATAATGATAATAATAATAATTCTACGCTAAAAGTGAAAAAAAAAATCGTACCCATTTGTGAATGTGTTGGCTCTTGTAATGTTGAAGTTTGCATCGTTGAAATGCAGTGACAATACTTTTCTTTTTCGCATTTCCCCAGAGGCATTGTTTTTAGATTCTCATTGGAGATTCTTTCCATAATTGAATTTACTTGATTTACTTGAACCAGCTAAAAAAGATTGCGTATAATGACAAAATTCGAAAGAATAATATTTTGATAATAATAATATTAATAATTGGACAATAATAACAATGCACAATAACACGACGAATAATCGTAATAAATAATTACTATCATAATAATAATTATTATTCCTAAAAATAATAATAATAATGCATAATGATAATAATAATTATTATTATACATAGTGATAAAAGATAATGATGCAAAATAATAATAATTATTATTTTGTTGGAATCATTGGTTTCGTTGGCATACAACAAGAACTCTTTTTGTAATTATTTTTTTTTATTCAAAAGTATTTTTTAAAATTTATAATCAAGTAAATAAAAAAATATATCAGAATTAAATTCTTTGCTTAATGATTTTTTTGTAACTTAAAGATTTTTTTTTAAACGATTAAAAAAATAATTGTCATTGCATTCCACAAACGCGAATTTCAACATCATCGACTGTTTTATGTCATGCGAAAAAACATATGTGCTTGCGGATTTAAAGGACTACACTTTGTTTCCTTTTTTTCATGCGGTACTGAGGAAGTGATTTTTCAAAAAATTCCCTACGAGTGTCAAAGTTGATGGGCTGTGAAATATTGTCAATGTCCCTAGTGTGTCGAGTGCGACGATATATTGATACTTTATTTCTTTTCGCCTACCCTCTTTTTGTGTGTGAATACAAAAGTCGCGAGATTACGAAGGAGTGTATTTGCAAATAAATTTGCTAAGAGCTCGTGTTGAATGAGTCGAAACGTCATTATACCTGCCAATTTTTTAGTGAAACTCGAGGGGAGTGAAAAATAATGGGAAAAAATAAATAAAAATAGGAAAGACTCTTCGTGTCTCCCACCAAAAGAGATCGCGAGAGGGGACGACCGCCGTCAACGAGTTACCTGACTCCTCCCCGGACTTTCCCCACTCTTCTCGATTTCGTTGCATAGCAGATCGTTCCTTTTTCTTCTTTCTTTCTTAACGGGTCTGGGCTCGGGGCTCGAGAAACAGGTCGATTTTCAATTTTTTTTTCTGATGAGAACATTGGGATGACGAGGTCGGGATTTTACAGACAATTGACAAATAGTCTTGCCGAGAGCGATTTTTTTTTGTTGAGAAGTATTGATCAACAATGGAGTTATCATTGTTTAAACAAAGTGTCGCAGTCACTGCATGGCCAATCGGTGGCCTTTCTGGCAACTTGGCTCATGTTAAATGCAAAAAATTTAAAAAAAATGTACTTTTAGGATAATGATAAAACTTTCGTACGACCGGATACTTTTTTGAAATTTTGAAAATTAGGAAAATGCCAAGCTGTACAAAAAAAGTTCAATTTTCAATAGAAAAAAACAACTTTGATCCCATTCGTTGAATGGGAAGAATAAATTTCGAGATACGACTTAAACCTCTTTATATAACATAGTCTTAGAGAAAAATGATAACAGAGCAAATCGTAGGAGTTCGCTATACCGTAATGGGTGACCCTTCACAAAAATCCTCACAGCTTGGTCAATTTTTTGAATTTTTTTGGGTGCTTTAAAGTTTGAATTTTAATGTTAAGGCAGTATTGTTGTCTAGAGCGCTGGTTCAGAGGTGATTTTCAGGATGGAGTAACTGTTAACCAGTTCTCGTTTTTTTTTAGAATTTTTTAACACTTTTTATTGATCTTTCAAGAATATGTACAAATAAGAAAATGAAAAGGAATTTATTATCATGTATTTATTATAATTTTGTACGTTTGTTTACAATGGTGCGCGGAAAACGCCCCCGATAAGCGTTGTGAATGTTGTATGAATGTACAAAAAAACTAAACCTATTCTTAACCCGTATGAGTGTTGTAATGTTTGGTATCAGATTCAGGAAAAAAAATGTCCATACTAGCGACATGCAAAACTTTGCTTATCAATTTTTTCTATTTTTATAAAAAAATAAAAAAAATACTCAAACTCAATTCCGCTACCATCGTTGAAAAACAGTCTACTCAAGGTGTATGTCAAGCTTGAGTTCAATCGGCCAATTGCTTAACGAGATATCGTCGTTGCCGAAGTGAAAAACATAGATTCGAGAAAAACGCGTTTTAAGTTTGCTGCGTCTCGACCTTACTCTCCGAGCGTACTCCTTATAATTTCTATACCTCGGCTAATTTGATGAGTATCATTAAACAGTGTTCACAGACGTATTCGGAAAGGTCTATGGAATAATAAAATAAAAATAAAAACGATTCTTTCAAATTTCTAAATCACAATACTGCTTTAAGACCGTAGATTATAAAAACTACACAATAAAAAAGTCGTATTTTTAGAAATTCAAAGTTTATAAAGTCTAAATTAAATAACAATTATATACATTTCTAAAATAACTTTGGCATATTATTACATAAATATGTTATTGAAAGAATTTAATAAATTTAATTTATTTTGAAAAACGAATCTTCAAATAGCCACGGTTATTTAAATACTGCTGGGTTTATACAAAATAATTCTTAAATTCCACAAATATATTATTGAAAAAAATGTAATAAATGTAATACGTTTGGAAAATAAATCTTCCAATACCCGCGGCTACTTAAATATACTAGAGTTGATGCGAGACCTTCCGATATGTTTGCATAGAATATTATAAATATATAAATATAAATATATATGGAAAACATGAATGAATACCTATATTGTGTCTGCCTTATATGAAACCCGAAATGAATAATATTTATAAATGTATGTACATATATATACGCTAGTGGAATTAATTCTGGACACTTTTAATAGAAATTAGCTTTTTTTTTATATTTACGCGGAAAATGTATATGCTGCTACGTCGAAATGATTCTGTAATCCATTTATTTCAGACTATAATATTTCTACTTAATATTTAGCCGTGATTAGTTTTGTAAATGTTAAAATGTTTTTAATAAAAAATGACAAAGGACGATTTTCTTCATTTCAAAATTGTCCATATATATATATATATATATATACATATACTTTGCTACCGATTATTGGTCACGCTCCCGTGGAAGTGTTGTAGCACATGGTTTCCGCTATCGAATAACCCAGTAATGCTTTATGCAAAAGTAAAACATTTGCGAGATACTATTATTTTTATTATTCTATTTTATTTTTTTCCTGTGTTCCAAGGTATACCCTTGCGGGTTTTTACGCATTACCCTTCCCAATTGAACCCTTGCCTATCACTCCCTATCCGCACTTCGCTAATCTAGTCTAACTTACGTTGCGTTGACAACCGTTTTAAACTACACTATACCGCATTTGCCAAGGGTACGGGGAAACTGTGGAAAACCCGTACCGGTATACACAGCCCCTTATACTTCTGATTCTCCGGTGCCCAATGCTTTTTACTCAAGTTTCTGCACGAAAGTATCAGGAGGATTGGCCTTCAGCTCACTGGTTGATCCTCAAGCTGGTGCACGGCTAAACGGTCACCTCTCCGAGTATTGGCCATGCGCAATGCTGCTTAACTCGAAGTACCTCCGGAGCCGAATCCCGACCGCACATTCACCAGTGTCGGTTTTATTATCTACTTTTTTAAAGTGAGGGGTAGGTAACTTAAAAAAATAATTAAAAAAACAGTTTTATAGAATCAAACTTTTTAAAAATTATTTGTCGTTTAAGGACACAGTAACAAAGAATTATCAACAATAAAATAAGAATAATCTGCAAATATTTTCGAATTAGGGGTTCGAAAATTTTGCAAATCCAATAATTTTCCGTAATTTCATTTGATAAAAATGAAGGTTTTATTTAAAAAATCACTAAGTTACTCAGCCTGCGGGCCATTAAAAAAAAACTATACATTATTTTTTAAATTAATTTTTGGAGTTGGAAGAAAACTCCCTTTAAAGAAAAAAAACGAAAAATCATAATATCCCGGAAATGGTTCAATTTTGCATAAAACATTATTAGGTTATTTGATAGCGGAAAACATGTCCCACAGCCCTTTCACGGGATCGTGACCAATAACCAGTAGCCTTCTATATATATATATTTTTTTTTTTTTTTCATGCTCGGTGGAAGAATTCGAATCGCTGGTCTTCTCGAAGCATATTTCCCCATGAGGAACACCAGTGGAGAGTCGAAATAGCTCGACGTAGTGAGTGCGATAGTCATATCCCTCGTACGACGACGACGACGACGACGACGACGAGAGGCAAAAGCCTCGCTAATTGAGCGAGTTAACGTTCAATTGATCTAAATTGGCTGAATTGGAGATAATTGCGCGAAGGCGACGGGGAACCTCCGCCCGGTTACTTCACCGTTGTACGTTTCTGTTCGTTCATCTCTCGTTGTTGGTCACAAAGTTCTCAGGCTTTTTCTCCACTCGCCAGTATACGCGTCTCGTATACACGATGTACACGTGGATACGTGCATCCGTATAGCGTATACTTAGGTTATCATGGTTATTGTAAAGGCCTTTTTCTGTAGCCCTTTAGGCCTAGGGATATAATCATAATTTTTATATAGAATTATATCAAAATTATTAAATAATTATTTTGGATTTTTGATTGTTTAATTTTATGCGATTGTATGACTTTTGTAATCCTTTAACGCACGAACGTGAATTTTATCGATCGATGAAAAATACTTTTGCGACGCAATTATCGCGTGATTTTTTTCCTGGAGGACTCGAAGAATTGACTTTATTGATCTCGTCGGGTCATGGATTTTGCCGAGAGAGAATAATAGTTTCGAGCTATTTTTCACACGCACACGTTAACGTAATGACAGATGGATAATAATGAAAAATATAGCGTAGGACGAGACGTAAAATAAGTAATGGTTTTCGTAGTTTTTTTTTCTTCACTAATCGTACATTTCCCTTTTGGGAGATCCAGATTAATGAGGGCCGATTTTGTCTGCAAGAGGGAACGTATCAGCGTTTTATCCGTCTGCGAAATGTGCCCCCTTAAATCGTGATATTCTAACCCTCGAATCTGGTAGTCGAATCGACATGATGTAAAAAATTATTGTTCTATATCTTGTTATATTATTTTATCATTGATAAGAATAATCTGTATAATTATTAAGAATATTATCAATTTATTCTGCGAATAACCTCGAATTATTGATTATCAGAAATTTTGCACAATTATATGTAAATTTAATTGAGTAATGTCTAAAATGTACAATTTGCTCATATGTGATAATGTACAATTTGCTCATATGTGATTATTTTTGTTATATAATTGTGTGGAAAAATTCTTGTGAAAATTCATTCTGACACTTTGTTTATTGTATAAAAAAGGTGTTTTATGTTCTTGTATTTGTAAGAATACTTTTTGTAGAAAGTACTTTGGTAAAAAGTACAATAATTGTTGTAGAAAGTATTTTTGTAAAAAGTACAGTACTTTTTTTGTTGAAAATAATCTTGTGAAAAGTATAATACTTTTTGTAGAAAGTATTTGTAAGAATATTTGTGTATTCTATAATATGAAATGTTTTTTGCCTCCAGAGATTCGGCAGCATGACTTCGGAATAAATTTGGAATGTAGACATTTTTTGGTAATTTGAAATTTGGACGAAAAAAAAGAACAAAAAAAAACGGAATCTGCTCCAAAATCATGTAAATTGAGTACTTTGGAGAAAAAAAAGATCAGTTCCAGCAGGATCAAATTATCATTCCGTTTACGACTCGGGAGTATTCGCAATGACACTTGCGTGACTCCTTATCGGATAATTGACGTGAGGCTCGTGATGATATGTACGGGGTGGCCCGAAAAGTGACGACGAAAAGGAAAAGCCAGATACTTCGTACCAATACCTATCTGAATCACCTCCATCTACATTCGACGATCTCTTTTACGTTTCGAGAGGAAGCATTTAATAATTTTTTTTCGAGTTTTCCTGTAGCATAGGTTTTTTTATTTATTTTTCTCTTTTGTTTATGTATTTTCCTCTTAGAAGTTTTTCGAAGCGATTTGGAGTCATATAAACTGGTGTAAGGATTTTTGTTTTATCATCTGAACTTTAGTGACTGATCCCTTCGGACCTATTTTATTTAACTTCATAACTAAAACACACAAAAACAATCGCGATGATAGTACGAGAGAGAAAATGAAAAAATCTGCTTTTTTCTCGAAGAGTAAAAAAGATCGTAGAACATTGATAGGGGTGATTCGGCGAATAAGAGGTGTAGAAATTTTCCTTTTCGACGTCACTTTTTGAGGCCACCGTATATATATATATATATATATATATATATATATATATATATATATATATATATATACCGGGTGGATCAATAACTATTAGCACCTTGGATATCTTCGAAACTATAAGGTTCATAGAAATATTTGCTGAAATGAAATTGCACAGTACGAAAGGGGCCATCCGATAGCGATAATAGTTTTTTTGCAGGTGGAGGTACTTCGGACATTTGAAGGTCAACTCCATTTTTTTAAATGGATCGGTATGTTTTTTTTTCTGCATCATGAAAGAGGAGCTTAAAACGAGTTCAACGACCTATGACATAAGGTCATTGAAGGTCATAGAAAGTACAGAAAGGCGATAATACTTACAGTTGCGGTAGTAAATAAAATTACTACGTTTTATAGTAAGCGTTCTAAATGACGACCATCAATATCAATGCGTACGTTATTATGTACGTTTACACATTTCTTAGACAGTTACGGAAAGTACAGAAAGGCGATAATACTTACGGTTTACTTCACTGAAAATAAACAATGTTTCAAGGACACTTTAATAAGTCTGCAGGATAAGATAAACACAATAAGATTAGTATCGATAAATCGGTCAATCGAGTACAATGTATCCGTTCGAAGAGCAAGTCGATATGCTTCTTATTTATGGCGAATGACAACAAAATTCTGTAAGTATTTTATTTACTACCGAAACTGTAAGTATTATCGCTTTTCTGTACTTTATATGACCTTCAATGACCTTATGTTATAGGTCGTTGAACTCGTTTTAAGCTCCTCTTTCATGATACAGAAAAAAAAACATACCGATCCATTTAAAAAAATGGAGTTGACCTTCAAATGTCCGAAGTACCTCCACCTGCAAAAAAACTATTATCGCTATCGGATGGCCCCTTTCGTACTGTGCAATTTCATTTCAGCAAATATTTCTATGAACCTTATAGTTTCGAAGATATCCAAGGTGCTAATAGTTATTGGTCCACCCTGTATATATATATATATATATATATATATATATATATATATATATATATATATATATATATATGGTGGCGACGCATAAAACGCGATCGCGCCCACTCAAATTCCGATTAATTCGTCTGTAAATTCCATATCGTATGTGCGTATATGTACGAAGCACGAAAAAAAAAAAATAATGCTGCCCTCATGACAGCGAAACTCTCACGAAATTGAAAAGCCGCGCAAGAACTCGGAACAAATGATGATTCTTATTTGGATGAGCCCCTATGGGCACACATGTGTGTCGTCGAGGGTGGTTCAGTCCAATCGAAATTTTCTCCTGCGCCGTAATTTTTCCTTCCCCGGGACATTGTGGCGTGAGACGTCTACGTACACGTGAGTCTATGTATATTGATACATCGAGAAGTGAAATAGGAAAAGAGAGAGAGAGAGAGAGAGAGAGAGAGAGAGAGAGAGAGAGAATCAGTCCTCCCGCAGGTCCTATTGTCACGGTCGAACCCTTATTTTTTTTTTTTTTTCGACTTTGGAGAAATCTCGCGAGATCGCCTCCCTTTGAATTCGAAACATAAACGTTTTCTTTCTTTTTATTTGTCGAATTTTCTTATTTGTCAAAATCAAAAACGACAAAAAGGGCTTGAAATATTTGGAAAAAGATATTTGACAAAAAAAGAAACACTTTTAGTGGAGTATATAATTTTTTTTAGGAACTATATGTACGAGGTCATTAAAAAAGTTTCCGGCATTATCAACAAAGAGTGAAAGTAGAAAAAAATTCTTTCAACGGACAGTACTACGTTGCATTGCTGGATTAATTGAAGGCCACAATTAAGGAAAAGACGTCCGCACAAATGCGGACGTTTTTTCCTTAATTTCCGTAATCCCGAGCATTGTCCTGGTGAAACAGGACTTTTTTCTTGGTCAAAACCAAGAAAAAAGTCCTGTTTCACCAGGATAATGCTCGGGTTTACACGTGTATCGTCGCGATGTCAAAATAGACCGAATCGAAATTCGAATTACTTCCGCACTCACCCTATTCGCCAGATCTAGGTCCCAGCAACATTTTTCGGTTTCCAAATTTGAAAAAAAAAAACATCTCGGGGCAAAAAAATATGGGCCAACTGCCGAGGTGGAAGACGCTGTAAAGCAGTATTTTCCTGGTTTAGACAAAACATTTTTTTCTGACGGTCTGAAAGGTTGGGAAAAGCGTTGTACCAAATGTATCGAGTTAGAGGGAGACTACGTCGGGAAATAATAATTTTTTTTTGCTTCGAAACGTGTGGTTTTTTTTTTAAAGACCGAAAATCTTTCAAATGACCCTCGTACACTGAATTATTCGATCTCGTGGCGTCGATTATCGAAAATTCCATTCTCGATCTGCAATTGCGAGCAATTTTGAAGGAAGAAACTAAATAAACAGGATTTAAGAGAAACGGAATTTAATGTGAAATATCAATTTTTCCAAATTATTGTTATAATGAATACTTTAGTATTGGATTACTGAATACATTTGATACTCTTTTGTTTATTTAGACAACAAATATTTATAAGTGTGTCTATCTAATATTGGACACATATATACATATTTATATATTTATATCTTGAAGGAATTCAAGTAAAAGTGATTTTTAACAAAACGCCACTTATTCATTCATTTAATAAAGCTAATTAAAAATGGAAAATTTAGTTAAAAAAGGAAAGTACCCCGTACGATGGATCAGATAAAAAAATAAATAGGAATAAAATGAATTGAATTGGTTCGACAAACAAATCTTTAAATAGCCGCGGCTATTTAAATATTGCAGGATTGATACATGATCTTCCAATAGGTTTGTATAGAATATTATATATATATATAACACTTCGAACCATCTCCATTACAGTCAACTTCTACCTAGCACGAAGACCTGTTGAGCTTCAGCTACAGGGGGGTGATATTCTGCTCCAATGATCACCCATCACCAAGGGTGAATAGAGGCACCATTATACTGTGGTAGGTGACAAGTATTTACTCCTCTTAATAATATTACTCGCCTCAAGAACATATACCCTTGACATAATTATTTCATAATAATGATATCAATAACATTAATGATCATACTAACAATGTCAGCAATGATAATAATAGTAATAATATTATTATTAATAATAATGTGTAAAATGCAATATCAATGAATGGAGTATTTAATATTTAGAATGAATATAAAAATGGAATTAAACCTTCGTGGTCACCCTGGGTATAATTGACACGTTGATCAATTTTTGGCGTAAATATACAATAGTACTCGGCTTCGAATGTATTCACCATTCGACTCATATTCATATTCGACTCTATTCACTATCTTACCTGGAGTTTGAAGTATCCTCATACCATAAAATTTACCCTCTTGACATGTCGGAATAAATAACTTTTTTGGAACGCGCACAAAGCTACTTTTTTTTTTCTCAAAAGTAGCATATCCAAGGATTATCACGTCCAAATTTTAGGTAAAAATGTTGAAAATTCACGGAACTATGATTTTTTTTTAGCGAAAAAGTGTCTTTTTTTTTGCGTTTTCACCTTTTTATGATTTTTTTTAACATGTCGTCATTTTATTTCTTATGAATAAATTTTACGTACATTATCTAGAAAGTTCAAAGCACGTTCTGTAATTTTTGGAACCACTTCGGACGGATAGTTGGTCACAATACTTTTTTGAAAACTGACTGGGTAGAATCGGCTCATGCGTGACCACCGCGATATGAATTTGGAAGTGTGACCACGAAGGGTTAAGGAGTTTCGAGACACTTAACAATATGGTACCATTTGATTCCAATTTATACAGTATATTCTCTGTCATATACTGAATGTACCCTCCAAATTATAAACATTATGACACTGATAACGATTTTGTCATAATGTACTGAGTGATTTGACAGTTTTTTAAAACATTAAAAAAAAATGTTCACACTATTCCGTGCGTAAAACACTGCCATTCAGCGATGAGCGTAGGCAGTTAAAATATCTCCTTATGTTAAAAAGGGTTTTGTTTTATTGTAAATTTTATAGGGACGGTGTAGATGGTCGATTTAAAATTTGGAAGGTGCATTCAGTATATGAGAAAGAATTTACTGTATAAATTTTAATCAAATGGTAACACTTCACCAATCGTCCCGAAACTCCCTAAGGAATTTCGGGACACTTAACGAAATGCTACCATTTGATTCAAATCTATACAGTAAATTCTTTGTCATACACTGAATGTACCCTTCAAATTTTAAATCGATCATCCACACCGTTTCTATCAAATTGACAATGGAAGAAACACTTTTTAACATAGAGCACGTAACATTATGACACCGATGATAAATTTGTTATAATGTACTGAGTGATGTGACAATTTTTCATAACATTTTAAAAAAATGTTCACACTATTCCGTGCGTAAAACTGCCATTCAGCCATGAGCGTAGATAGTTTAAATCTCTCCTTATGTTAAAAAGGGTTTTGCTTTATTGTAAATTTTATAGGAACGGTGTAGACGACCGATTTAAAATTTGGAAGGTCCATTCAGTTTATGAGAAAGAATTTACTGTATGAATTTCAATCAAATGGCAGCACTTCACCACTTGTCCCGAAACTCCTTAAATAGGTATGAAGTAAAATTCAATAGAAAAAACATTAAAATATAAGTTTAATATTGAGAATGCAATATCACTGAAAGGAGCATTTAATATTTAGAATAAATATCAAAATAGAATTTAATGGAAATTTAATAGAATTAAATAGGAATTAAGGAAAATTAAATACAAAGAACATTAAAATATAATTTTAGTATTTAGAATGCAATATCAATGAAAGGATTATTTCGTTTGTAGAATTCAACATCAACGAGTACAAACTGCAATATCAATAAAATTATTACTTCGGGTAGTTGGAAGATATTTCATGATTATCATTTCGAGTGAAGAGGTGACGAAAATTCGACTGGTCCTCGAATTTCTAATGTAATGAACGGCTTGGTACTGGAGGAAAAAAAAAAGAAAAGAAAGAAAAAATCTGAAGCGTCGTCATACGCGGGAGGTACATAAATCGTTTGGAGTGCGTTTGTCCTATGACGTAGCATCCTGATTAACTCGACGACGAGAGTCCACATCCGTCTCGGTAGCTCGGCGCTCGGTATGTTCAACCTACAAATCCACACGAGGGCTACGAGGGTGTCCGAGAGAATTTAACTGCGCAACGCGACACGGATCTTTGCGTCACGTCGGTCGTGGATCGGCCGGGGGGGGGGGGGGGGGGGATCGAGAAAAATATAATTGCGAAAATTGCGCGTCATTTTTGCCCTCGCGAAAATAATCGGCCAATGATTTCTGGAACGCGCCACTCGGCATGAGCTCTACAAGGAAAATTGTCGCAGTAATCGACGAGCAATTGAGCAACGATTTTTTTTCTCGCTCGCTGCACTCGCTCGGGATGGTTGAGGATATGAATTTTTTTTTCTTGTTTTTGTGGCGTAATTTTTTTATTCTATCTTGTAACATTTTTAAACAATATTTTTTTTTATTTGTAAACTTTCGAAATTAGATGTTTTTTTGTTATTTCGTGAAATTTAAAAACAGTCTTTTTTAGGTTATGCTTTTTTTTTTTATCAAAATTCTGTTCGTTATGCCAAAATAAAAATGATTTTTAATTTTTTTTTTTCTATTGGTTTGTTCCAGCCGTACAGGGTCTTCCCCTTTTTACGAGCCCCAAACCCACCTCAATGATTTTTAATTTTTACTATGTAATTTTTTTTATTTTTGTTAAATTTTATAAATAATTTTTTTTTTTATTTATACTTTTTCTATTTTTGTAAAATTACAAAAGTAATTTTTTTCTAATTTTGTTAAGAGCGAGACGTCCGAGAAAAGGGCGACAGTGAAACTCTTGGACGATCGTTCCATTTTTTGTCACATCGTGACGGGACGCCAAATAAAATGATCGTTAGTTGGAGAACATCGAAGATATCGCGAGAAACGAGAACGCCCTAAAGCTGCACGATTTTGAGCTAGTGTCGCCCACATAATTCGTGAGAACACGTCATTTGTATGGTACGAAATATATATCGACGGACGTGTTGTCCTCGGACTAAATACACTGGACACACATCTCGGTAAATTTCGGTTTCTCATGAGAGGAGAACCTTTTTTCGAGGGTTCGGGGTTGAATCGTGCGGTCTAAATATCCCGCATGAGTTCCTCTTCACGATTATGAGCTGCGGGTGGACACACAGATACATATATATATATATATGTATATATAGAAAGCATAAACTACGCGAGGCGGCTTCTTCGTCTCTTCGAATCTCACGGTACTCCGCGTCAATGCACCTCGACTTTTAGTCCCGAAAATCTGAAAGACACCCCCATATTTATATATAGGATGAGAATTATAAGGTGACAATATGTTTTCCAAGGATCCGGCGCGGAGATTTTGCGATTAAGAAAAATACACGGAGAGAATTAAAAAGTAATTTTTGTCGTGAATTTCACGGTAAAAATTACCGTGATATATTTTAATGTGGTGACAAGTGAGAAAAGTATAATAATTCGTATGCGACAAGTTTTTTTTAACTCACGTTACAGAAAATTTCAAATACGTAACTAAAATTTTACTATACAAGAAGGGTAGCGCGCACGATAATTTTTACCGAGAGCACAATACATTTTCCTATAACACTCATTAAATTTTACAATAAATCTTAAAATAACTGTTATAAAGACGATACTTTTTTATAGACATTTTTGAAAGGCATAAAATAATAAAATGCACAGTAAAATTTCGCTGATATTATACATTTTTTAAATTTAAGTATTGCGTATTTTGTTACACATGAAAATTTACTAGAAAATCTGGTAAAATTTTCTATCTGAAGAAGAAATTTTATTTTATTTTCGTGAAAATCTGTGTTTTACTCAGTAATAATAAGCGAAGTTTCAGGGTTGTCATCTGGTTACCTTTACTGCACGGTAATTTTTAACATTTAATTCTCTCCGTGTATGATATTTAATGGTTTTTCAAGTCCTCTTCGAAAAAAAAAATAAAGCGTATCTTTGTGATTAGTAGTATTTGCCTGAAAAAAATTCAGCATTCTTGAAAGAAAAAAATCAAAATTCCATTTTCAGTTCAGCAGAATGAAGATAATTAAATTCCGAATACTGCAACCCATGCCGATTTCCATCGAAATATGTTGACACAAGTTACTCAGGAAGTAGGGGAGACCGAAGAGGGTTGTAACAATTTGTACGTTACCTAGCATGTCTCAGCCAAACATAGTCCTACTCCTATGAATCCTATCACTTGAATTAGCCAGTTATATAGACAATGTAAAGCAGACGATGAAACAGGTGAAAGTAATCCAGGGTCCGTGAGAAAATTGACGAGAACTGAAGCAACTTCCCACGTTAGAACTCCGAGGTTGAAAGTTGAAACAGATCTCGAGGTTAGTTGTAATAGATGTTTTTTTGGAGGATTATAGCGCTGTTGTAATAATAGTTGTAAATTTGTAATACTAATAATATTTGTAATAATATTTGTAACGCTGTATACAAGAACCGAGGAAACTGTATCCGAATTCCAAAAAGACGACTTTGAAAAGGATATATCCCAAAAATTAACTCAATTCGCTCGGATGCTGTTAAAATTTTGATCAATATAAATGTAGATTTCGTTGTTTTTTCATTTACTTAACTCATTACTTTCATGTTCAATAAATCATTCGCAAATCAAAGATGATAGTAATAATGTATTCTATGTAACATTTCAAGGTTCAGTCGGCACGGGATAATGTCATCATAAAAAAATGAAATTTGATCTTCTATATATATGTATAAAAGGCAAAATCCTGACTGACTGATTGACTGATTGACTGACTCATCACCGCCCGGCTTAAACCGCTAAAGGTGGAAACATGAAATTTAGAGAGGGTGTTGATTTTATATTGGAGGCATCGTTTAAGGCCTTAGGCCACTCTAGGATTGTCCGAAAATCGATTTTTTTTTCTTAAAAATGTACCTTAGTACCTATAAAATTATATTTCAAAAGATTATGGGTGTGAAAAATCTCTAAGTACTCGATTTTCGAATTCTATCGCAACTCCTCTTGACTCATGTCGTGACTTTCTACCAACTTTAAACGCGTTTATCTCAAAACTACATTTTTCAAGTCGGCCGGACTCATAACTCAAACAAATTTCAACCGATTCACTTGAAATTTTAACTGTATATTTAGAATGACATTTTCTGAGGAACTACGTAGGATTTTTAAAATTATTTTGCATAGTTCCTTTTTTATAAATCATTTTCTGGAGATTTTCTCATGGCATTTTATACTTTTTGTTTTAGAAATGCGCCATTTTGACAAAAAACAAGATATCAAAAAATATCCTACGTACTTCTATAGCTATTCTTACATATAATCGAAAAAACTTTAGTGTCTCATCATAACTCGAAAATTATAGGAGCTGTCGGTCCAGCCGTTGACCTTCTAGAAATAAAGATGTCATCGGAAAAATGCTGCACAGTTGCCATTTTGACATGTATCGCTGTGAAAAAATAATTTTGTTAGTCAATTAAGTGTATAATAAAACCCCTATTTTGCAATTCCGATTTATTTTATGGTTTCGCTCACAAAATATGCCCTTTTTTGGCCTCTAGAGTGGCCTAAGGCCTTAAGGAGTTTCGGGACAATTGGTGAAGTGCTACCATTTGATTAAAATTTATACAGTGAATTCTTTCTCAAATACTGAATGCACCTACCAAATTTTTAATCTATCGTCTGCACCGTCCCTATAAAATTTACAATAAAAAAAAACCCTTTTTAACATAAGGAGAGATTTTAACTGCCTACGCTCATCGGTGAATGGCAGTTTTACGCACGGAATAGTATGAACATTTTTTTTTATGTTTTGAAAAACTGCCAAATCACTCAGTACATTATGACAAAATCGTCATCAGTGTCATAATGTTAAGTGTTCTATGTTAAAAAGTGTGTCTTCTATTGTAAATTTTATAGAAACGGTGAAGACGATCGATTTAAAATTTGGAGGGTACATTCAGTATATGACAGAGAATATACTGTATAAATTTGAATCAAATGGTACCATTTCGTTAAGAGTCCCGAAACTCCTTAAGAAGGGATTTCTCGGAATTCAACCCCTAAGGGGATGAAAGGGGGTGGCAAAGTTTGTATGGGCAATTACATTCCTTGTGTGTATCAATTTGAAACTTGGAACATATGCTCCTTAGAAGGTGTAGAGGTGCATTAAAAAAGGATATTTCGAAAATCAATTCTTGAGGGAGTGAAATGGGGTGTAAAAGTTTGTATAAAACACTTTCCTCGCGTGAATCAACTTGAAACTCGGTATAAATATTCTTCAAAACAAATAATAAAACGCATATTTTAGGATTTTTCGAAACCTTTTAATGCGGGGTTCTACTTCTAATGAAGTTTCTATGGGGCAAATTCTACGCGGGCGAAGTCGCGGGCGGAAGCTAGTATTTAAATGAGCCTCAGTACTTCCAATAAAATTAGGGAGGACGCGTTACAACTTTCGAAAGAAAAAAATTCCATTATGTACGGGACATCCTATTATATATATATATATATATATATATATATATATATATATATATATATATATATATATATAATTATGTTATTATATAGAACAGAAAAAATTGTGCAAATGCATTTTCGAATTTGACGATAAAGATTATTGGACTTATGGTTTCTCTCTCTCTCTCTCTCTGTCTCTCTCTCTCTCTCTCTCACGCACTCTCTTCCTCTCTTTCTTCTTCAAACGTTCCGTTTTTCTCTCCCACTGTTACAATTCAACCCTCCACTTCCGCCGGTGGCTCGACACGTTCCCACTCACCCCTAAAACTCTTTAATCGAGGGCACTTTGGTCTCGTGTCCCGTATCCCCGGCCATATGCTTTCGATTTTTCATTTATGCTCGCACAAAAATGACTCTTTATACTGAAACCTCGTGACCCGCACGTAACATCCCCAAAAGTACCCGATTACACACTCGTCGTGTTTATTCTCAACGGTAAGTGAGTGTGAGAAATGGAATTCGCAAAGTATCTCGCGATCTCGCGAGCACAAATATACCGAGGGTACGTTAATGACGTTTTATTTTGTTGCTTTTGTCAATCGCGATCGAAAAAAATTGAAATGTCAATAAATTTTTGAGATTTAAATGAAACAGTGAAAATTGGATACCCTTTTTCGATGTAAATGTACAAAAAAATAATATTGTTCAATTTCACTGTCTTATAATGAGAGAGGCTGTAGATTGTATTGTATTTATTACTTCCCAAGTTGTGGTCTCGTTGGGCATTTACAGAATTCGTTAAGATGAACTTTTCAATTGTAATGAGAAAATAACAATATTCGCAGCCGTCTTGCCCCCTACTCTCCATTCGCCAACTTTTTCAAAACAGTTTATGTATATGGACAACTCTATTTAGGGCTGCCCGGACTGCAGTAAGATTTCTAAATCTTCCTTTGTTTCATTCTCTCCCTTTTCTACCAATCAGCTTCCTACCCTCTCCGCGGTAGCTCCGCCTATCTTTCTCCTTCCCTCGCTACATCTGCATATATGTACCAGCGTTTTCTCTGTTTTTTAAGGGCAGAGTAAGGTTAATTCGGTGAAAAAAAGCATATTTTCAAGTTTTTTTTTAGACGATCCACGTAATGCTGGTTTATTTAATTAATTTCCATCTAATAGTACAACATCTGAACTATATTTTCCTAAATTTTCATTGCAAAATATTGATAAATAAGCCGTTGGCAGCAAATCTTCGCAGGCGCCTCGAAAAAAAGTTGTTATGCGGTGTACCCTATAACTCGTCACTGGATCATCTGAAACAAAAAAATCAAAATGCGTTTATTAGGTGAGATGTTTCTCGAGGTAACGCTGTCGACTTTTTTTTTATCGACTTTTTCATTTTCGGTAGCACTTGGAAGTCAAAAACGCGATTTTCACTATAAAAAAATCGGCAAATTTGTTATCGTAAGATAAAAAATAATAATGAAAAAAAACTCGGCAGCGTTACCTCGAGAAACATCTCACCTAATAAACGCATTTTGATTTTTTTGTTTCAGACGATCCAGTGACGAGTTATAGCGTACACCGCAAAAGAACTTTTTTTCGAGGCGCCTGGGGAGATTTGCTGCCAACGGCTTATTTATCAATATTTTGCAATGAAAATTTAGGAAAACATAGTTCAGATGTTGTATTATTATATGGAAATTAATTAAATAAACCAGCATTACCTGTATGGTCTGAAAAAATTCTTGAAAATATGTTTTTTTTTCACCGAACTAACCTTATCCCGCCCTTAAAAAAGCCTACACACTGTTTCCTTAAATTTTTTTTCTTTCTCTCTGCCTACACTCCCACACCTTATCCTGACCCATGTTTCTTTGATTTCTCCTGATATACTCCTGTCCTCCCGATAGTTTTCCCTTTCTTGGTTTATTTTTCTTGTTTTGTAGTCCTTACAGAAATTAGACTTGTCGATTCTCACCCAGTACTGCTGTACTCTTTGTTCCTTCTTTTTCGTAATCGCTCTACTAACTTTTTATTAGCTCGCCATCGCTGCCTTTGGAAGACCATAGAACCATAGGTTGTTCATTTTTTATTTTTTTATTTATTTAAGAAAGGATGCCAATAGTAGTAGTAGTAGTATTTATTATTTAAGGTGTACCCCTTTAAGGCCTCAGGCCACTCTGGAGGCCAAAAAGGGCATATTTTGTGATTTTTTTTTTAACGAAACCATAAAATAAATCGGAATTACAAAATAGGGGTTTTATTATACACGTAATTGACTATACAAAATTATTTATTCACAGCGATACATGTCAAAATGGCGACTGTGCAGCATTTTCCCGATGACGCCTTTATTTCTGGAAGGTCAACGGCCTACCCAAAATTGTGAAAAAATTGTTTATAAAAAAGGAACTATGCTATATAATCAAAAAAATTCTACGTAGTGCCTCAGAAAATGTAATTCTAAATATATACAGTTAAAATTTCAAGTGAATCGGTTGAAATTTGTTTGAGTTATGAGTCCGGCCGACTTGAAAAATGTAGTTTTGAGATGAACGCGTTTAAAGTTACTAGAAAGTCACGACATGAATCAAGAGGGATTGCGCTAGAATTAAAAAATCGTGTACTCAGAGATTTTTCACACCCCTAATCTTTTGGAATATAATTTTATAGGTACTAAGGTACATTTTTAACAAAAAAAAATATCGATTTATCGGAAAATCCTAGAGTGGCCTAAGGCCTTAAGGTTTTTACACAGAAAATCCCCCTCTGCATTACGTTTTCCCTTACAAAATGTCTTTATTACGAAACTTATAGTCTACTGTCCTTTTGCCTTTTATCCTCTCGCATTCGTTTCCTCGTTTGTGACTTTTCCAATTAGTTTCTTGAAATACTTGATATACATGCATAGTTCAGTCACAGGCTTCTTTTTTAGCACCATTTGTATCTGTTTATCGATTTGCTCGCCCTCCGGATCTCCTATCCATTTTTCCAGATTTTCTACAATTTCTTCCTTAATGTTTTCCTTTGCTTTTTCCCATGTAAATATATGCAGTAGGTTTTCTGATTCTTTTTTTACAACCCCTACACTTGTTATCACTATATCCCTTATTTCCTTCTTTCCCTAAATTTCCACATCTTAATCTCGCCCAAATTTTATTTGTTTCGCCCACTATATATATTTAAATCCTCCCAATACTTCGCCGTCTCTATGCTATTCTTTCTGTTTTTCTATTGTGGACAATATCTCGATTTTTCAACTTTGTTCCAATGTTTTTGGATTTCTTTGTCGACTTTCTACTGTCCTCTCGTCTCCCTTTCTACTGTCCTCTCCATTTCTCTTGTAGCATCGTTGGCTTTCCACATGTTTCCCTCTCCTACATGTTTCATTGCATTTTTGATTTCCTCTTCCCGTTTTTTTGGGTTCCCATTTAACATTCCTCTCGCCTCTTCTTTGAGGCATTTATTCGGCCATCCTTCTTCCTCATGGCCATTTTAACATAGGATTTGGAGTCATTTTAACTTGGAGTCTTTCCACTGGCTCCCGTCTCTTCCACCATCATACTAAATTTTCGTACAAAATCGAAAGGGATGCTAATGTTTTTATTGACATTAATTTTAGTTTTAATTTTAATTAAATTTAAATCAAATTAAATTTAAATTTAATAATAATATTAAATTTATTAATTTATCAAATTTATTAATTTATCAATTTATCAAATTTATCAATCAATTAATTTATAATATCAATTTTAGTTCGATTTTTATTTAATCTTAATTTAAATTCATTTTAGTTTCAATCAATTTTAACTTTAATTTTAATTAATCAAATAAATATAGGGAATCGATTGAAAACGATATATACGAAACATAACTCAAAAATAGCGGGACGAATTTTCAAATCTCACGGAGATGGTGAATATTGCGAATCATAGGAGGTTGATAGAGAGAAGGTCTCTGTCTTATTGACTATTGTCACGGTGGTAATCCATTTGATCAATGGTAAGCAGAGCACTGTCTCGTACTGAAAGTGACCAGAAGGAATTTTACTATCCGTTGGCCTCGTAGAAAACCTTGATTCGAATGATAACATAGCCATGCGAATAATTTTCTCTTCGATTCAATGATGCAACATTAAAAAAAAAAATAGAATTAGCAATTTCACGGAGTTTTAATAGTGAATTATTGAAATTGAATATTAATTCGTATTTACTTTTGATCTTTCATCAATGGAGCAAATAAAAAATTCAAAAAATATCACTTTTGTATAATACTGAAACTTTCGTATGACTAGATACTTTTTTCACTTTTGAAATTACGAAAATGGCAAGTTGTAGAAAAAAATGTTTGATTTTCAACCGAAAAAAATAACTTTAATCATTTGTTGTTAACAAATGGATAGACATATGAAAAAAATCATCCGGTCATGCGATACAAAATGTTATAGACCATGCTCCATCCGAGTTTGAAGTGAATCAGACGAAAAGATTTTTAGATACGCGGTACACCGTCCTACAAAACATTGTGTTCGCCATAGCGCAGTGGGTGACACTTTACAAAAATCCTTATAACTCGGTCAATTTTTGGATATTTTGCAAAATATTTGTTGCCAATTAGAGTTAAAGCCCTAGGTTACAAATCAATCCATTAAAAAATCCTTTTTTTCGAAATTTTAAGCCTATGAAGACCCGTTGAGGGGGGAAATAGATGCAGCGGCATACAAAAATCGATTTTTTTTTACGTAAAATGTTAGTTAAACATCTCAAGAATGAATCCTGGAATCGCTAACTAGCGAAACTATAGACACGTTTTTATTCAAGACTATATTTTTGAAATTTTTGGGAAACAACTTCAAAACGAGTCGACGGATTCGTGCCAAAATTGTACACACAACTTAATAACAATATTACCTTGAATTTATACCTACTTGTTTGTGAAAATCACTTTTAAATCGTACTTTGTTATCGCACAAAAGAACGAATATTTTTTAGTAAGTTAACAATTTTGTTTTCTGAAGTGTCCCATTTGTTTAATTTCTAACTTTTTAAATGTTTCCTAGATACAAGTTCAGAATTTGGATGTTAAAATACGAAAAATTCTTGGCTCATATTTTTCAGATCAATATTGAAGTCGTTGGATTCCCGGCAAATGGACAACTGTCGCCAAAACCTTCCTGGAAGACTACGCTACAACGCTCAGTGAGAAATACTTTTCAATGAAAAAAATCAATTCAAACAGTCTAATTATGTAATAAATTGTACCTAAAGTTTCATAAATGCAAAACGTTTTGTTTCTTTCCGAAAGAAAAATCAGAAAAAATTGCTATTTTTTTCGTCGTCTACATGTATTTCTCCCCTTAAAAAGCAAAGTTCCGATTGGCGAACAATTCGCGTTCAATTACCACATTCGACAAAACTTACTCAAACGACTTGGCTCTCATTAGCGTGGTTCGTCGTAAAAAAAAAAACTTATCCCGAGACAATTATTTCGAAAAAATGCTTCAGCAAAGGCGCGCACGAGGAATAATTCATAAGGCTCGTCGCGTTAAATATTTCAGGGATGCTGCGACCGAGTTATTATTCAAGACCGTCTCATTATTCGCGACTGATTCTCCGCCCACTACCTGCAATATTATTTATCAAATCGTCGCAAGGACGAAGAAAGTTAAAAAAATAAATAAATGATTAGCTTCCCCTCAACAGAAGGACGAATTGCTAATTGTCTCGATTTTACTTCTCAATGGAATCTGCCGAATTCTCGTACCGATTGCTCCCTTCGGCATTACGTTTTAATTGGGTATTTGAATTTTTCAAGGGCCGAGCGTGCAAGATCGATTCGTTTTTTTTTGTTGTTGTGACGTTGTGGAAAAATGTGCTTGAAAAATCATATACAAGGGTACGCGACGTGTATACGTGTGTGCATGGTTTCTACGTCAGAGAGAATGCGGTTCTGGCGGGCTTCCAAAAAAAGTGAAAGGGTATCTCGATGTCCTAGAATCAGCTCTACGTGTCCAAGTGTTGTCTGTAAAGGTTGCGTGCATATTATATACAAGTCGATAGCTAAAGAATCCTTATATATATATATATATATATATATATGTATATAGAGCTGCCTTTTAAAAATAATTATTCATATACGTCTTCGACGTGGACAGGAGAAAGGTTATCTGCATAAGCTTGAAATGTCGAAAATACAATTTTTTCGCATAGGGTACACATTCCAGGGTACACGGACCAGTGAATGGACGGAGGCCAATGAATAGACGAACGTTGGTTTATATTTTAAATGAGTAAAGAATACGAATTATCGATTAAAAATAAAATCTTTGAAAACAATATCTTAGCTTAAGGCGGGATCCTGAATTAGCCGGTTCGAAAAATCGATATTTTGAGGAATTTTTTTCGGGTAAAAAAAAAAGCAAGTTTAGCGAAATTTTCAGATTATTTTATTACATGTCTGAACATAAGAAAACAATTTTTTTTAAAGAAAAATATCAACAGGCAACCGATTTTTATGCACATTCGTGCCACTGCTGTTTCCATGCGGCGTGACAAATGGAGCTCGTAATTTTCATCTGAAACAAAAAAACCAAAAACCATTTTAATTGTGACATATTTTTCTTCTATATGAACTAAAAAAAATGAAAAAAATTTTGAAATTTGAATGTTTTTTCGGGTTTGAAGTAGAAAATGTGCTTTTTGTGAAAAAAAAAATTATTTCAACTTGCTAAAAAAATTGTTAAGAATTTTTTTTTCGACAATGTTTTTAGTTCAAATAGAAAAGAAAATGATACTGAAGCGAACAAGCTTTGGTTTGTTTCGATTGGACTTCTAGTTTTTTTGTAATCAGGTACGCCAAATTAGAAAAATCGTAAAAACGAAAACTCGAGAAAACGGGCGCCCTAACTGCCCGAGCGCCCGTATACCTGCTCGACACTCCACTACGTTCAGTGCTGTATCTTTGGAAATATTTCGAATTGGGCTATAAAACTTTGTCTAGACATTCTTAGATACATCAGGAATAGATTTAAACAATAAAAAAAAATCGATTTTTTGGACCTTCTAATTCAGGATCCGGCCTTAATGTCGAATTTTCACGACACACGGAGTTTTTCTAGTTTGTAGTACTTGCACATTGCACAACTTAGTTATGATACGACTGTGCACAGTCGGTGTTCCAAAGGCGAAAACAAAAGTTTTTATGAGTTTTGAGGGCAAGCATTGCTTTTATTATTTAAGGGGGGGATATACATTTGAACGGGGAAACATTTGGCAATTTTGAGGGATTTTTGAAAATAAGAAATATTCTTTTACATTTCCCAAACTTTAGGTATACTTTAATAGTATATTTAAGTATACTACACGATTTTTTTTATTTATTTGTCAGTCTGGATTCCTGTAGACGTTGAGCTGCAGAAAAATTCAATTTTTTTAGAATTAGAACATGTATAGTTTCTGTTTGACAGTAAAGCAAAAGAAGAAAATGCAATTTTAAGAGAATGTCACGCATTAAAAAAAATCAAAATTTCACGCCGGATTTCTGTACAATTTGGATTCAAAAAGTCGTTTTTTTTCCCAATGTTTTAAAAACGATTCTCGGCAAATAGAAGGTAAGAATATTATCAATATTTCTACAAAGTTTCAACTCGATCGGCTCAATAATTTTTCAGTAATCCTGCATGCCAATTTCGAAAATGCAGTTTTGAGAAAAAAGTTTAAAGTTTTGACACGTAAAAAACCAATGATTAAAATTATTTACTAACGGGTTAGTCAGCGATACCAGACCCATATAATAAGCCTTCAGCTTCTTCATAAAGTTAATTTTCTTCCATTAATTCATCTGTTCTTGCTTTTCGATTTTTTTATCGTTGTCAATGTATATCGCGCTTTAAGCTAGAATCGATCTTTGATTTTATGCAAAAATGTTGAATAAATTCGTAATAATAGGTCAGAATTAAACACGTTTATTCACTGGTCACTGAGGATATTGCAACCTCTTTCCAGTAAATGGACACATAGGCTCTGTTCTGATAATTCTCAAAGCAGAGTAAGAAATTTAGCTCATCTGCTGAAAATTGCAAATTAAGTACTTTTACGAATTGATAATATACATTTCATCAAATGTTGTCGTAAAATCATTTCGCTTGTTTTTTTTTATTTTGACAAAATTTAATTTTCTGTTTCTCTGTCGAAACAAACGTTGGTAGTTTTTTTTTTTGAGAATGTTACGTTGAGATTTAAAAAAGCTTTGTTTAGTTTCTACGAAATCGTAATAACAAACATAATACTCATGTGTATAAGAATATTATCATTTTTGTGTAACACAGTGATCGGTAAATCTAGCATTTAATAAAAATAATTAATAAATCGTTATTCTTTACAGCGTTCATCTAGACTACACGTGCATTTACTGGTGATCGAGGATCTATTTACTGATAATTTCGTCCAGGCACTGGCGGTTTAGTCATTTCACTACGTATTTATCAATTACTCCAATATTTTTTGTTGCAATTACTTCGAGTATTTTTTTCTACTATCAGTATACTATCTTTTGTTAGCTAGAGCAATTAAAAAAATTGTTTCGATAATATTTTCATTTTACAGTCCATTTGAATCCTGCAGTGTCGTTATTCGTCCATTCACTGGTTGGTTTACTCTACCCTGTAGTCTTAACCTAAAGTTGCAACGAAGATTTTGCAAAAATTCTAAAAATTGTCGATCTATGAGGATTTTTGTGAAGGGATTACGTGGGTTGGAAAATTTCAAAAAATCCATTTTTTTAATTTCATTATCTGATAGTACAATATGTCTAGAATATTCTCCCAAAGTTTTAAGTCAATCGGAGTAAAAGTCTAGGAGAGAGAGCCTTTGGGAATTCCCTCAGTTGGGAAAGACCGGCCGGGAGCGACGCAGGTATACGCATTTTTCTCAAAACACTATTTTTTAAGTCGATGGACACGATTTCTCAAAAACGAATGCACCGATCTTATTGAAATTTTGCACACTTCTTCAAAATAGCATTGACTAGTGATTGAACGAAGGTTGTTTTTTCGATTACAACTAATTTTGCAAGGCTATAGGTAGTGTAAATTGTACCAAAAATTGAATTATTTTGCATACATCTCTGCCAAAAGTTCAAATTTCTTTTTTTTTTTAATCCTTCGTTCAATCACGAGCTATACTTATCTACTGACAGAAAAAATTTGGTTTTTTAATTTCAGATAAAGCCATCATGAGTTATCCTGACCACCGCGAGGATACTTTTTTTTTAGGGGTCTCCAGAAACCAGGTCCCACCGGCTGAATTTCCCAAATTTTTGGATGAATTTTTAAAAAATATTGTTTAAATGTTGCTCTTTTATGTGCTTAACATTTTGAATAAAATAATTTATATATCATATTTAAAAAAAATAGACAAAATATGCTTTTTTGGCTTCGAAACCCACGTAACCCTTGAAGGGTCGCCCATTGCGTTACGACGCATCGTCCCGCTGCTATTTATACTCATTTTTGTTTTGCGTTTTTCTCGAACACTATCTTTTGTGAAAGGGTGTGAGTCGTATCTTAAAATCTAGGTGTCCCATTCGATTTAAGCTCGGACTGAGCATAGTTTATAACGTTTCCTATCTTGTAACTGAATGATTTTTCCATATGTTTATCCATTCGTTAATAACAAATGATTAACGCCGTTTTTTTTTTCTTTCGAAAATCAAACTTGTCTTCAACAGCTTGGCATATTCGTAATTTTCAAAATTTCCAAAAACTATCCGGTCGTACGGAAGTTTAATTATTATACTGGAAGTTAATTTTTTCATTTTCCATTTACGATCACCCTGGTGGTCAAGACCACCTACATCGATTGGCCATGCACCAACGCCGGCACTTACTTCAAATAATAGTAACTTAATTATTTATGAATATTTTTCAATAACAAAAGAAATCAAGCTTGGCAAGACTATGTATGAATTGTATGTAAAATCGCCACCTCGTCAGTCCACTACTTTCAATTGAAAAAAAATATTGGGAATCGACCAGTTTTTTTGGGTCCCAAGCTTACTCAGACTGGTTAATGAAATATTTGTCGAGTGATTTTGGTCCCGCGGGCTGCTCGCGCGCTCTCTCCGCGGACGAGCTTTCATTTCGAATAGCAATCGATACCGGAGGGTCTACCGTCAGTTCGGCGCCAAAAAATATAGAACTGTGCGTCGCTCGTATCCTTATACGCGCATAAGCGGACGATCGTCATTAATGTATCATTTTTTTTTGGCCATTGCCGTGCGATCTTCCTCTCCACGTAATATTCGACATTCGCCGAGAATTCCGACGTTTCGTTGGTTCGTTTATTCGACATTCGCTAACGGACATGACGAATAAAAAGTCAAAATAAACATATTACAATCATATTAGAGGTGATATTATCTGTTAAAGATTGACACAAAAATGTATTATTATTGTTTTTATTGCTGTAATAATAATTTAACAGTTGTATATTTTGATTTAACTTAATTATTGCTGTTTTAAATGTAATTATTATCGTTTTTATTATTATCATATAAGAACAAAAATATAGTAAGTATATTTAAAAAATGCCATGCAAATATAATAAAGATACGACAAAAAGCATATGTTATAAACAAAATAGACGTAAACAATCATTTAATTTTCGAATGCATCGAATTGTTATTCTCAATAATTGTAGTATAATTTTTTGCATACATAAATATAAATATATAAATATATTACAAAATATTTTACTAAATAATTGAAAAACGAACAAAAGACAATCCCTTTGGGTCGTCGGACAGCCCGTCTTTTGGATAGTCGAACACATTTGCTCGACCCTCAAAGACTGTCCCCAATGTGTATCATATTTCCGAAACATTTTATTCGACAAGCTTGATCGCAATCGTGTACACACAAAATTATAATGACGATGTCTCGGGTATTCGTCAGAAGCGTAAATAATCGAGAATCCATAACTGGGTGCTTCAAATATGACGAAAAAAAAAGCAAGTATACGTATGTGTACATGTACAATTCATGATGATGGAACGTATCGGCGAGACGAGGGCGAACAAGAGCATATTTGTCCTACGACCCAGAAAAATTTCCCACGTGCACAAGTGTGCTATATATCGAATGGCGATGAGTCCTGCGAGAGTTAGCGAGATGACAAGAGCCGGAGCAAATATTAGATGAAGTAAAAAGTTCTGAGCATTTTTTCGCTTTATTTCGACGATGAAATTAACATAGTTAGGATTATCCGATTTAGATCAAATATGCGCTGTTTTGTTCGATAACTTTTGTCCATTTTGAAGGCAATTTCATAATTCCGCGATTGAAGAAGTCCTCGTCCTTATTGGTAAAAAACTTGACGAGCTCATTTTCACAAGCCTCTCTTGAGGCTAGTTTTGTACCATCAAGAAAATTTTGCAAATGCTTGAAAAGGTTATAATCGTTTGGTGCCAGGTCTGGACTATACGGCGGGTGCGATAGAACTTCCCATCCAAGCACTCGGAGCTTCTGGCGCATCGTTAAAGATATGTGCGGCCTGGCGTTGTCTTGATGGAACACAAAACCCTTCCTATTGGCCAATTCTGGCCGCTTCTGGTCGATCGCCTGCTTCAATCTGGTCAGTTGTTGACAGTAGAGGTCCGAATTGAGTGTTTGGCCCGATGGGAGCAGCTCATAGTGGATGATTCCCTTCCAATCCCACCAAACACAGCAAAACCTTCTTGGCCGTTAATCCGGGCTTGGCGATCGTTTGGGCCGGCTCACCGCGATTGGACCACGATCTTTTTCGGCTGTTGTTCTCATATGTGACCCATTTTTCATCGCCAGTCACCATTCGCTTCAAAAATGGGTCGATTTCGTTACGTTTCAGCAAAGAATCGCAGGCATCAATTCGGTCCAAAAGGTTCTTTTGCGTCAATTCGTGTGGCACCCATACATGAGCTTCTTCTTGAGACCAGCCTTATGCAAATGGTTCCAATGGGGTTTCTGGCTAATCTTCAGTTCCTGGGCAATGGAATAAGTGCTCACATGCCGGTCCGACTCGACGATTTCCATGATTTTATCGACATTTTCGACGATTGGCCTACCAAGAGCGTGCCTCATCTTCGACGTCCATACTACCAGAACGGAATCGTTGGAAACACCGCTTTGCTGTTGCATTCGATACTGTATTGGGTCCATAAACAGCACAAATTTTTTGACCGCCTGCTCAGCCTTCTCACCTTGTCGTAGTGGTACTGAAGAATGTATCGAATTTTCTCTTTTTTTACCTCCATTTTGGAACGCTGTAACATACAACTGGCTGCACCAAACACAAAACTGTCAAAGAACTTTTTTTGAAGCGTAATGTCACCTTCAAATCGCCGTATAGTATGACCCGATGCGATGTATACATCGTGAGATATGGCTCACTAAAGACATCTAGCGGAAAACGCTCAGAACTTTTTGCTTCACCCAATATCATTATCCAATAGTACAATATGTCTAGAATATTCTCCCAAAGTTTTAAGTCAATCGGAGTAAAAGTTTAGGAGAGAGATCCTTTGGGAATTCCCCCCGTTAGGAAAGACCGGCCGGGAGCGACGCAGGTATACGCATTTTTCTCAAAACATTGTTTTTGAAGTCGGTGGACAGGATTTCTCAAAAACTAATGCACCGATCTTATTGAAATTTTGCACACTTCTTCGAAATAGCATTGACTAGTGATTGAACGAAGGTTGTTTTTTCGATTACAACTAATTTTACAAGGCTATACGTAGTGTAGATTGTACCAAAAATTGAACTATTTTACATACAACTCTGCCAAAAATTCAAATTTCAATTTTTTTTTAATCCTTCGTTCAATCACGAGCTATACTTATCTAGTAACAGAAAAAATTTGGTTTTTTAATTTTAGATAAAGCTATCATGAGTTATCCAGACCACCGCCAGGACACTTTTTTTTGCGGGGTCTCAGGAAACCACGTCCCACTGGCTGAATTTGCCAAATTTTTCGATGAAATTTTTTTCAAATATTGTTGAAATGTTACTCTTTTATGTGCTTAACATTTTGAATAAAATAATTTATATATTATATTAAACAAAAAATAGAGAAAATATGCTTTTTTTTGGATTCGAAACCCACATAACTCATTAAAGTAACAAATTGGTTTTAACGACATCCTTGATTTTTTCAGCTAAATTATAGTTATACGAGTTTTCTATCGACAATTTGTATTCTTTGCTTATTTTCAATATAAAACAGCCTTCGTCCATTTACTGGTCCCCCGTCTATCCACTAGTCGGAATATCGGCTGGAACAAGCAGCAGCGCCGCTCTCGTTCCGCGCTATTTTCCATCCATAGGAACGCGGAGGGTCCGGAGCCCTGTACTCTAGTTTCCACGCTACACCAACCCCTCGCTCACCCCCATACACCCTTGAGCCAATATTATCGCGACGGTTCGTAGATCACGGAGGCGCCGCACTGCCGCCCACAAAAATTCACACACAATCGCACCAGTCACCCTTGGACCTTCCTTCAGGGTGGAGAGAAATTCCCATCACTTTCCTCTATCTCACTCTCTCTCTCTCTCTCTCTCTCTCTCCCTCTCTCACTCTCGTCGCATAAAACGAGGTGACACAATAGACATTTCCTTTTCATCAACCCAACGTTCTTCCTCGTCAATTTTCATCGTCAAAAATAATCGAAAACCGCAACATTGGCACTATTTTTCTTCCAACTTTTGGCTCCAATTTGTGGTAGAGAAAAAAAAAACATTCCGTGCAACGATAAACCTCGAGGAAAATTCCTCACGAAGCTCCGGTACAATTGTCACTTGGTACTCCAATTTGGACGAGCCAACGTAGTGTTAACAAAATAATTATTTTATCGTACTGGAAGATTTCGTTTCTTGAGCTTATTAATTAATTGATTAATTAAAGATCTCGTGGTAATTAATCGCCGAATCGGATCTCGATCGTCGTGCTCCAAATTCTTTAATCGCGATGATGGAAAAAATGATGAGTCTCGTTGGAAAAGTTGAATTTCTTCGGTTCGCGAATAACCGTTGACAGAGTGAGTGTCGAAAGCCGGTTAATTGACGTGAGATGTAGTACTTCGAGCGTACGTACAGAGCGTCGCGACGCACGTTGATAAACAAACGAAGAAAAAAAAAATAGAAAAAAGAAAAGGAGGGGTATTGTGATTGGAACGCGTATACACGGAGTATAGTGATGAATCGAGATAGTGACGAGGTAAGAAAGAAGCATGGTTTTTATTTATTTGAGCGAGAGATTTTATAATTAATGAAGACAGAAAAAATTAGCACGATATATGTTTGGAAAAAATGGGGAAAAAAGTAATACGATTAGTTGAAGACGGGTATGAAACGGGTTTGGTTAATTATTTTTTTTATTCACGAAGTACCAGTTTTTGTGCATGGATTTATTTTCAAACTGATGCTTGAACGTTTTTTTCTCTCGTATTTTAACATTTTCTCTATTTTAATATATAAATATTAACATTTTTTAAAGTCATTTCAAAATAATATTATATTTCTTAATATAAATATATTTTAATATCTAAATATTAACATTTTCTTTTTTTTGTGTAGATAATGACAGTCTTGAAATTGATCTTGTTCGAATATTAAAATGTTTTTTTTTAATTTTACTCGTATAAATGTTAACATTTGTTGTTACTCTCGTATAAGTATTAACAATTTTCAATTTGTCTTGTATGAGTGACCTTTTTTTTAAATGTTTCTCGTATAAGTATTAACAATTCTTTATTTTTCTCGTAAGAATATACGTTTTTAAAAAATTATTCCCGCATAAATATAGATAAAAAACATTCTTTTCGGACAAGAGGAATATTCTTACATTTCAAACATAAATTAAAGACATTAATATTTAGCAATTTTTAAGACATTAATATATTAATATTAATACATTAAGACATTAATATTTTGCATATATTTTATGATTTTTATATATTATTATTATTTTTTAAATATATCCAGGGTGGCCCGAAAACTGACGCCTTGGAAGGAAAATCTAGATGCTTTCTTTCAATACCTATCCGAATCATCCCCATCTGTGTTGTACGATCTTTTTTATTTTTCAAGGAAAAAAAAGTTTATCTTTATTTTTCTCTTTTGTGTTTGTACATTCCTCGCGATTTTTTTTACTCGTGTTAACGTTACAAAGCGAACTGTTAAGCAATAAATAAATTACCAACTGAACACTAAAGCAAATGCCTTAGATTTCGATAAAAAGTTCAAGAGGATCAGCCACTAAAGTTCAGATGTTCACAAAAATAATAATACCCGTCTGAATGACTCCCAATTGCTTTGTAAAACTTCTAAGAGGAAAGTACGCACAAAAAAAAAGAGATAAATAAATAAAAACCAGGTACAGGCAAATTCAAAAAATAAAAAAATGTTTTTAATCGCCATGTTAAAAAAAAAAAACTTATTCCGACAGGCATCTGGATTTTCCTCTTGCACGTCACTTTTCACTGTTACATTTTATGCCGAATTTTTTTGTTTACTCCGAAAAATATCCATTCTTTTAAATATCCGTATAAATATGAGCATTTCTTTCGTATCGCTTTCGCGTATTCGTGCGAATTGTTTTCTTTGCTTTTTGTTATTGGATCGTAGCAGCGTGCGGTCCCTCAGACGCTTTGCGGTGCATTGCAAAAAGAAGCGAATTGCAAGTGCCTCGTACTATCGGTGTTGATTTACGGGTGCCTCGCTGCCGTCACGTGGTGCCGATGCGCCAATGTCACCAAGGTATAGTAGTCCATCACAAGCGCTTATGCCATATATCGACGATGATCGATCGTTACAGGCGAATAACACACGTGTCCCCGCCGCCCCCCCCCCCCCCCTCTCCCCCACGCCCCCATGTCTCCCTGTTCTGATGTCATCGATTATCAATTTTTTTTCTCTTTTGCCTTCAGGTTGTTATAAATTTCGATAATTATCCGTTAAAGAGAACGGAACACGTGTCACCATGCGACGAGGGCTATATATATATACCGGTACGTTCTTAGAGGTCGGTCGTTTATCACGATTGTTGTATATAACGGGCGCGTCGAAAAGGAAATGCTGAGTTGATCCTTTGGGTTTTGATCTTTTGTCCCTACCAGAGTAGGGTAAACCGATCAGTGAACGGACGAATAACTACACTATGGGATTCAGATGTACTGTAAAATGGAAAATATTATCAAAACAAACTTTTTAATTGCTATAGCGGACAAAAGATATTATACTGATAGTAGAAAAAAAAAATACTCGAAGTAATTGCAACGATTAATATTGGAGAAATTTATAACTAAGTAGCGAAATGACTAAATCGCCAGTGAATGAACGAAATTGCCAATAAATGGACACTCCACTACCAGTAAATGGATGGGTAGTGTGGATGAATGGTGTTTGGGATTACGATTTATTATTTATTTTTATCGAAAGCTAGATTTGGAGATCACTGTGTTGCACAAAAATTATAATATTCTTATACACATGAGTATTATATTTTTTATACAATATACAGTGGGTAAAAAAAGTATTTACACACGACGTGGTTTCAAATTAGCCTTCGAAAAAAAAATGCTTGAGTATTTGATTTTTCTTTGAAAAAAAAATGCTAAAGTATATTTTTATCGCAGGATAATTTGAAAAACACGAGGTGTGCAAGTGCTTTTTTTACCCACTGTAGTTCTTTATTTCCAAGTATATCTTTGCGAGTTTTTACACAGTGCTCCTCTCTGTACATTTATACCCGTTTCCATGTTTTTTTAAATCTCTTTTTGTTTATATTTATCTTTCGTCATTTTTAGGGTTCTGTGGCCAAAGGGCAAAATGGAGCCTTATTGCTGTGACTCCGCTGTCTGTTCGTCTGTCCATCCATATGTCACGGTTCTCTAGCTCGTAAACGGAATTAGTTGCAGACCTGAAATTTTGATATTTTGTGTAGAATATTGACGCAAGATCGAATATTGAATTAGAAATTCAATGAATTTATTTTTCATGGAGTGTCTCATACATGAAAAAGGAGCTGAAAAAAATGCTTAGCCTGGCATGTGGGGTGTCATTGTCTGAAGCTCATTGAGTAGAGTACAAATATATTTTTTATTCTTGTATATCTTCAAAATTAAAGGAATAGCGAGCCGTCAAAGTTGTTAGTTTTAGATCATTTTTGTTACGGGGTCTATCTCAAAAACTAAACTAGTTAGGAATTTCGAATTTCTGTATATTATGTACTATATACACTATTTAAACAACAAATATTGAAAACGCCGATATGTCATTTATTTTTCTTCGCCTCCTCTTTTTCTGCGAAAAATGTGAATATTTTCATATTTTCAAATATTCAGCTTACAGCAGAAGTATACAGATCTTTCTTTAGCTATCATCACCCCATATGGTTTGAGTTTAGTACTACCTAAGAACTAAGACAGAAAAAAAGCATTACATAATGAAATATCTAGTTTAAACAAAAAGTTAATTGGTCATATGTAATAAAGTTAATTGGTCTTTATGCTTCCTTTCTCACCATGCATTTGAAGATTCTCACATGCTCGCACAGTTCTTTTATCGGTTTTCCTTTCATTCCTCTATTAATTGTCCCTTTCAGTGCCTCTCCCTTGTAGCCTTTTCGCCACTTTTCCAAACGATCTACCACTTCCTAACAATTTCTATTTATTTTCTCATATTCAAGGATGTGTTTCAAACTATTTTCCTCCTTTTTACAACATCGACATAGAGTATTTGCGTATCCCTTTTACTTCTTTTCCCTATATTTCTGCATCTTAACCTTGCCCATGTTTCTTCAGTTCTTCCCTCTATGCCCTTCGCTTCGCAGTACTATTCCATTTTTATATTTTCGATTTTTATACTCCCTGCAATATGTCAAATTCTCAATTTTGTTCCAATCTTGTTGTATTACCTGGTCCGTTTTTATTTGTATAGTTCTTTCGATTATATTTTCTACTCGCTCCATATCTTCGTCTCTTATCTTTTGGCATATTGCTCCTACTTCTACCTCGTCCATGGCTCCCTTCATTTCCAATTACCATTTGGATGGGTTTGCATTTAATATCCTTCTGGCTTCTTCTTTCAAACACTTCTTTGGCCATCTATCTTCCGATATTTTCATTACCTCACATAGGCAGTTTGCTGCTCTTTTCCATGCTTCTATTCCTATGCCGCTTACTTCCGCCTTTATTCTCCATATGTAGCTAGATGCATTCTCATTTACACCCATTGCCATCTTAACATATTTCCCCTGTAATTTTTCCATTTGCTCCCTCTGCTTCCACCCCTCACGTATTCTCTCCATGCAGCATCCCCCTCTTTGCGAATGCCTCCATCGGGCATCCTTCTTAAACCACCTATTTAATTACATTAAATTATATTAAATTATAGTGATGCGAGTTTTTATCGACAATTCATATTCTTTGCTTATTTTAAATATAAAGTAGCCTTCGTCCATTCACTGGTCGGTGTACCCTACTCGATTTGCATGACTTGCGAGCTGTTTTCGTTTTCTTCTTTCGTCTCGACGGGTCTGCAAGCTTGGGACCCAAAAAACTGGTTGGGTTCCAATATTTTTTTCTGATTAGAGTATTGGGATGATGAGGGAGGGATTTTGCATACAATTTATACGTAGTCTTTTCACGTTTGCGTTTTTGGTGTATTGAGAAATATTGATAAACAATGAAGTTGTTTTTATTTGAGCAAGGAGTCGCCGTTGCTGCAATCAGTGTAGGTTGCTCCGGCAACTAGGGTGATCGGAAATGGAAAATAAAAAAATCTGCGCCTAGTATATCAATAAAACTCTTGTATGACCGGATACTTTTTTGAAATGTTGAGCATTGCGAAAATGCCAAGCTGTGGAAAAGAAAGTTTGATTTTAGAGCAGAAAAAACTTTGAGGCAGTATTTTAGTCCAGAGACCTAAATTTCGGGCGTTTTTTTCGGGCTTAATAAAAGAACAGAACACATTTTAGCATCCATTTTATTACAGCTCTGCTTATTGGTTTTTGAAGAACTTGGAAAAAAAATTTGTGCAAAATAAATAAAAATTGAAAAAGTAATAGGCCTCTAAATATGGCCGTGAAAAAAAGGGTTGAGGCGGTTGACACGATACCAAAGCTCCTATTCATCTGAAAAATAAATAAAACCAATTTTCTTGATCAATAGGAATGTCATTATGGCAGGTACCAAAGAGATTTTTTTTCTGGCGACTGGCTGAAAAAAAGTTAATTCCACGCTCTGTTTTTTTTTAAGTTTAAAATTTGTTTTAAATAGTTATAATAAAAATTTCGTAATATCCGAGATAGGGTCGATAAAGGGATATATAGTGAAGGTCCATACCAAATTTGAAGTCAATCGGTTGAATAGAACTCGAGACCTGTCAACCAGGTTGAAAAAAATAGTTTCGCGATAGACGCGTTTAAAGTTTTGAGTATAATTTTAGACAGCCACAACTATCTAAGTGGTATAATGGCATTTTATAAAGAGTGTCTCAAAATGACCTGACATTTCAAATTGTGCGTCATTTTTTTGTGGCGGACATAAAGTACTAATCTTTGACAACTGGCATCAGGAAGTATGGAACTTTAGTCATGGAGAATTACACGATCGAGCAAGGCATAGAAATTGTGAAAGTTATTGCAGACGAAGTTTCATGGTCGTGGTATCTCGCGCCGCGGCGATGTGAATTGGCCACCAAGATCGTGCGATTTGAAGCCATTGAATTTCTTTCATTTGAAAAGTGTATGCCAATGATCCACAGACCATTCCGGAGCTCAAGGAAGGAATTGAACGCACCATAAATGAAATTAGTCCGCAATTATGCCAAAAGGGACAAGGCGGCCATTTATCGGATATTGTGTTCCACGCATAACCTCCATGTTCGTACCTTATATAAAAATAAAAATATTCGTACTTTTCAAATAAATAATACGTTTATTAATAAATTGAAACGTCAGGCCATTTTGAGACAGCCTGTACTTACGTTATATTAATTGGCCATTTTTGCCTCGTAAAGTGAGCCTTTCTCGACTTCGAAATGATGATTTTTTAAAGTTCGATCTTCGCTGCGAGCAGTTTTAATTTCCTTAGAAGCTTCTGAAGCCGGCACGGCCTCTCAATCCAGCCGTATTCAAGTCGCTATAATTTTGTAAATATTGGGAATTTCGAAATTTCCTTTTGAGGACATATTCTTAAGAGTTTATACTTTATGAAAATGCAAAAAAAAAAAACACCGATTTCTTCAAATTTCTGAAATAGAATTTATTGTAGGGACGAGTATAGGAATCCAATTGGATCCCTACGACAATTTCTGCACGGGAAAAAGGGTAAATTGCTTAGAAAAAAAATTAACTGTACCAAGCTCGAGACAAGTAAGATTGGAAAAAATGTTTAAAAATTTCGCTCCAAAGCATAAAATATACATATAAGTATTCAACAATTTGAATATTCAACTCCAAATGTGGGTCGACATACCACGACTAAAAGAGGGTTCGTCCCTTGGCCCGATAAAACGCTGACTCGTTCCCGATTACAGGCAAAATCAGACCTAATTAATTCGAATCTCGCACCGTTCGAAATTGCGCGATCAAGCGTTAAAAATAAAATCACGAAAGCCATTACTTTTTTTTTTTTTTGGCTTTTCGACTCAGCTACTCATACGCTCCGATGCGAACGGAGCACCACGTGGAATACATTTATCCCCCCACCGCCAAGTTTATTTACGTTTACCGTTTCCTTTTTATTTTCTTTCTTTTTTTAACGCAGGTGGCATTTATGGGTATGCTCTATCTCGTTTATCTCGTCGAGTGCTATCATTCGCCGATTCGTATCGATCTATTCCACGCCGACAGTCAGGACAATATCATGACGAAACTGTCGCAATTGAGGATGGCACAACCGACCATTTGGTGGAAAGCCGTGTCCTATCATTACGTACGAAGGAAACGTCAAATAACGCGTTACAGAAATGGCGATAATTACACGACCACGCAGGTTAAACATTTTTTCATGTTGTTTACTGTTTTTTTTTTGTTGCCTTTGGAGCTCGCACGGCTATAGGTTTATAATTTTTCATTCTCAAAATAATTATTTTAATTTTAATAAACATTAATGATGAAGATGTACGATAGAAATGAATTTTTTTGCGATTGAAGCTCCGGAAGGTACTTTTTTAAATAAAAATTCTTGAAAAAGTAATTTTTAATCGCATAATATTAGATGAAGTAAAAAGTTCTGACCGTTTTTTCGCTTTATTCCGATGATGAAATTAACATAGGATTATCCGATTTAGATCAAATATACGCCGTTTTGTTCGACAACTTTTGTCCATTTTGAAGGCAATTTCATAATTTTGCGATTGAAGAAGTCCTCGTCCCTATTGGTAAAAAACTTGACTAGCTTGTTTTCACAAGCCTCTCTTGAGGCCAGTTTTGTACCATCAAGAAAATTTTGAAAATGCTCGAAAAGGTGTTAATCGCTTGGTGCCAGGTCTGGACTATACGGCGGGTGCGATAGAACCTCCTATCCAAGCTCTCGAAGCTTCTGGCGCGTCGTTAAAGATGTGTGCGGCCTGGCGTTGTCTTGATGGCACACAACACCCTTCCTATTGACCAATTCTGGCCGCTTCTAGTCAATCGTCTGCTTCAATGTGGTCAGTCGTTGACAGTAGAGGTCCGAATTGAGTGTTTGGCCCGATGGGAGCAGCTCATAGTGGATGATTCCCTTTCAATCCCACCAAACACACAGCAAAACCTTCTTGGCCGTTAATCCGGGCTTGGCAATCGTTTGGGCCGGCTCACCGCGATTGGACCATGATCTTTTTCGACTGCTGTTCTCGTATGTGACCCATTTTTCATCGCCAGTCACCATCCGCTTCAAGAATGGGTCGATTTCGTTACGTTTCAGCAAAGAATCGCAGGCATCAATTCGGTCCAAAAGGTTCTTTTGCGTCAATTCGTGTGGCACCCATACATCGAGCTTCTTCTTGAGACCAGCCTTATGAAAATCGTTCCAATGGGGTTTCTGGCTAATCTTCAGTTCCTGGGCAATGGAATAAGTGCTCACATGCCGGTCCGACTCGACGATTTCCATGATTTTATCGACATTTTCGACGATTGGCCTACCAGAGCGTGTCTCATCTTCGACGTTCATATTACCAGAACGGAATCGTTGGAACCACCGCTTTGCTGTTGCATTCGATACTGTATTGGGTCCATAAACATCACAAATTTTTTTGGCCGCCTGCTCCACCTTTTCACCTTGGTCGTAGTGGTACTGAAGAATGTATCGAATTTTCTCTTTTTTTACCTTCATTTTGGAACGCTGTAACACACAACTGGCTTCACCAAACACAAAACTGTCAAAGAACTTTTTGTGAAGCGTAATGTCACCTTTGAATCGTCGTATAGTATGACCCGATGCGATGTATACATCGTGAGATATGGCTCACTGAAGACATCTAGCGGAAAACGCTCAGAACTTTTTACTTCACCCAATAATTTATAATAATAATAACATTAATTATTTTTATTGATTATTATGCGAAGACTTTTTAGAAATTTGAGAAGTCATTTTTTTAAATAGAATTCTTGAAAAAGTTATCTTTGTTCGAATGATAAGTTACAATAATAATAATTATTAGTATTATTCTATTATTTAATTTTGTTATCCAGAGCTATTTTGCGGCAGAATCTTATGCTTCGACCATCGTTTTCTCTTCTATTGTTATATAATATTCTTATAAATGAATATAATAATAATAATAATTGTAATATTATATTAAAGTACGAATATATATAAAATAACGAATATTAACAATAATAATAATGATACAGAAATTGCTTGTCTGCTTTTTTCATATGCGAAATTTTTGGAATCGTCTTCACCGTTAAAATGTCGCACGAAATTTCCGTCAGCACTCACAAATATCTTGACTATAATTTGAAGCAAAAATTGAAATAATAATCATCATAATTAAAAAATTATTATAATTCAAAATAACTTTCATCATTTTATTATCAATATTATGAAAATTAATAATTACATAAACTATTGTTCACTGTCGTATTAAATAATTATTAAAATCGAAGACTTGTTTTGCGATTGTTTGGGCTAGCTTTTCTGTCAATTCACAAATAAACCCAAACAACGTGATAATAATTGCCAAAATGTTGTCTGTGATAAAAAAAAAAGTAGGAAGTTCGGGTGCGACTGCTCGCTCCGTATTTTTCATTTCTATTCGTAATTACGAGCAATGGAGACGATACACGGGACCTTCATTAAATATGGATACGCGTGTGATTTTTTCGCACCTCCACACACGCACAGGTCTATTACGAGCGAGCCAATACCCACGCGGCGACGTCATTCTACTTTTACGATTATTGCGGGGTCAAGGACATAAGTAAGGATCTAACGACCGACACGAAAATTCCAATTACGAAGATCACTCTCACCAAGGGTTTTGCATTTTCTAACATGAGATCCGCGACGGAATTCGAAGAGGCGAGATCCAGATTCTTCGCCGAGCAGGTACGATAGCACTTGTCGCAATTAGAATTTCACAAAAATCGATATTGACTATCCGTTTTTTTTAAATAATATAAAAAAAAACCATTCCATACCGGTCCCACTTGGTAAAGTGGGACCGGACTTTGGGGTGTACTTTGGAAAAGCGGAAACCGAATTTCGATCTGACATTTGACATGAACTTTCGTTTTAATGATTTTTTGCGACGCGCCATAGTTTTCGAGATATCGGATTTTCTTTTTGGGCGTTCCTTATCTCTGTATCTTTCATGCCCCTATCAATACCGCAATTTTTATTGATCACAAAAAAATCCATCATTTCAAATACTCGTATAAATATGGCCATTTAAATTGAGATATCGAGCTAATTTTTTTTTTGTTATACATGAACTGTATCAAAGATCTGTTGAGAGAGAATTTTGGCCGAAAGATCGGTAAAACGCCCCAGATACCCAGAAATTTTGCATTTTTCGGAACCCAAAAATTCCCCAAAACGGCCCGTCTTCCACAAATTTTGAAATATCCACTAAAAATTCCAATAAATGTGGAATCTTCGATAAAATCCTACCAAGCCAGCTACTTTGTCCAAATTTCAAAATAGCGTGGAATTTTTTTTCCCTCCGCGAAGTTTAAATAAATAAAAAAATAACTCGTGAATTACAAATTGACACGGTGTCTCTGCATCGTCATTTCATTTCGCCCGCGCGTTTTCCTCCCCGCGGAAATTTCTACTCCAAAAAAAAGGCTCGCATGCCCAGCTCTGCGGCGCGAAATAAAAAAAGACGCAGAAGTCACGGGCAAGTTTCTAATTTGCACGTTTGTTTCTTTTTTATTGATAATTCACGGAAGGAGCTGCGCGACGATTACATGGAGATGAGGGAGGGCCTGGATCTCGGTTACAACTTCAATCCAACGAACGTGGTCGGTGTCCTCGGTAATCCTTGGTTCACGAATTCCTACGTGTACTGGTGCTTCAGTGCTCTCCTTCTCAGTTGGCCGTTGAGAATAATTATAGAATACAATACGCAATATGCCGATTATCAGGTATCGTATAAACCGCTAAAAACCGATAATAATAATAATATTATTGCCATTATTAATGTAGTAATGAAAATTCTTAAAAAATGAAAAGATTGTAAAATTTTATTTACAATAAAAAAAAGAAGGTAAAAAAATTCTCTATAAAAATGCACGTACATAAGTAACAGCAATATTATTATTATCTATTATTATAGAAAATATTATTATAGAAAATAATAATATTCTTATTTCAAACGAGAGTTTATTTGCACAACTTTTAAAAAAAGTTTTTCACAAAATCGTAACTTTACGCTTAGATATTCCTTCATTTAATTACTACACCTCGTATTCTTGTCCTTCGTACTCTCTAACATTTCTCTCTTTTTCTTCATTTTTTTCCTCTACTTCATTTCAAAGATGTAAAAAAATTATTAATTAAAATTATATGGGCATTCCATGCCAAATCGACCACTTTCCGGCCCGACCCCTTTCGATTTGGCTGAAACTTTAATATGTTACTGTTTTTATCTTAAAACGCTTGTGTGATTTTATTCAAATTTTTTTACATAATCACAAACACGTAGTGAATTTTTGAAAAAATCGCCCGGTTTTTTCAAATGCTCATAACTTTCTAAAAAATAGACCGATTAAGATCTTTTTTTAAATTCTTCGTTTTGCAATGAAAAATTGAAAAATATTCAAACACATCTTCGACATGATTTCTTAGTTTTTTTTAAAAAAAAAAACGCGATTTTTTGAAAGAATGCAACTTTTGATTTGTGATTTTTTTTTGTAAAATAAATATGATAAATTTAGCATTTTTCGTTCTATTTTATCTAAATTAAAAAATTTTAATTCTTATTTTTTTCCACATATGGCTGTTTCCTATGGTGCAATAATGTCCATTAATAAGTTCTATGGTCTTCCAAAATAATGCAGTGTACTATTTCATTTAGTTTTGCCGCTAAAATATTAAACGACAAGCATCTGTCAATGTTAAAAAAACGTTCCAGTTGAATCTTTTTTGTTTGATATGCACTGACTGTTTTCATCGTCGGAAGACTACAATAATGCTGTGAACGGTCTCCGTGATCGATTTTCGAAAATAAAAATTATTTCAGGAACTCAGCAGTTGCATTGTCTGATACCTGACACAAATGGTGGTCTTATTATTAAAAATTTCTCTAATTCAAGAGATCACAAATTATGTAAATCATTCAAACGTCACAGAGATGAATAAATTTATCATTAATTACTATTAAACAACTAAAAAATACTTGTTTACTTCATTCCCCATTCAATAATCCTTTAAAAATAATTTAACATAATAGGAAAACTTTTTGAGTCAGTTAATATTATATACAATGTATTGATTATGATAGAATTAACCATTTAAAATTATTTTATCATAGAAAAAAGCTATATTTGGAAAAAAATGAAAGTAAACATTCTTCAATTTAGAAAAAAAAATAGAAAGAAATATCTTACCACGATGGGTCTGGTGGCAAAAATTGCTAAATTTATCATATTTTTTTTACAAAGAAAAAATAAAAAATCAAAAGTGGCGTTCTTGAAAAAATCGCGTTTTTTTCAACAAACTAAAATATCATGTCGAAGATGAGTTTGAATATTTTTAAAATATTTTTTTTTTCATAAAGAAAAGTTCTCAATTGATCCATTTTTCAGAAAGTTAAGAGCATTTGAAAAAAACGGGAGTTTTTTTCAATCATTCACTACGTATATGTGATTATGTAAAAAAAATTGAAAAAAATCACACAATTGTTTTGAGATGAAAACAATAACATAAAGTTTCAGCCAAATCGAAAGGAGTTGGGCCAGGAAGTATGGTCGATTTGGCGTGGAATGCCCCATATATATATATATATATATATATATATATATATATATATATATATATATATATATATATATATATATATATATGGGGTGCCATTTAAATTGACCCACACGAATGCCTTCCAATCTGCCCATGATGATAAATTATGAGACAAAAGTTAAGGGGTTTCCATAAGCTTGAAATTAAAAAATACGATTCTTTTATTGCATATTTTTATGCAAGCCCATGCTGCCTATATGCAAGGTCAGGGTCTCAATTTGAATTTCCAATAATGGTTTTTGTAAATATAAAAAAAATCGACTGGGTTGTGAGGAACCGCCCCGCTGTGAGTTGCCCTTTTTTCTTTTGCGTTTTTCGCAAACACTATGTTTTACAAAACGGCACAAATCGTATCTCAAAAACTAGCAGTCCTAATCACTTCACACTCGGACAGAGCATAGTTCGTAACATTTTCTATCGTACGACCAGACGATTTTTCCATACGTTTATACATTTGTTAATACCAAACGTTGAAAGTTGTTTTTTTTTTGTTGATGAAAATCGTACTTTTTTTTCCACAGCTTGCCATTATCGTAATTTTCAAATTTAAGAACAGTCTCCGATCGTAGAAAAGTTTCATTGTTTTACCAAAAGTAGATTCTTTTATTTTCGACTTCGGATCATCCAAGTTGCCGGAACTTCTGTCCGAGCGTATTTCAGTATGATCAATACATTTTCGGACATTCGTGTGGGTTCGTTTGGGTTTGGTTGGGTTCGTTGCTGGCACGCTAGAGATTGAACGTTTGGACGCGCAGGTAACGAAGCTGTTCGGTATTAATTACGATACGCCGACAAGCGGCGATCAAATTCACGAATCTCCCAGTCAGCTCAGCGCGCCAGGTTCCTACATGTTGGCACCGAGCTACAGCGAGGCATTGCTGATGGAGCCGTCGCCCTTAACGAGCTCGACTTACGGTCAATCGCGCCAAGAAGCAGCGGACAGCGAGTCGCGAAGAAACGGATCAAGAGACGACGATCAAACTGCAAATCCAAGTTTGTTGTTTTCACTAATAGCTACATAGGTCTAACACCTTATGGTCACTTTTTACACATTTCCGAGTGTGTAATTTCGGGATTTGCTTCATGCGTTTTCTATTACAGACTCGAGTGTATTATTGCTATGCATATTTGCTGTGTTATTTGATTATTTTTTACACACTGCATGCGTGTTGGTTCAAGGCGTCACAGCTCGTCTACTAAAAGCATAGAATATTTCATAAATCCAAAATAGAATAAAATACACAACATTTGCACACCGACGAAACTAGTTCGACGCTGTACACAGATAATACGCCGTATAAAAAAAGAATATATCACCCTATTATTCATATTATAGCTCTCTTAAAAAATTTAAGGTAGCAGTCTCGCCACAGTCACGTTGAAAAGTTTATTCTCCGCTCAATCGACGAAAGTTTCGAAATATTGCGAAATATCCTTATAATGTAGGTTGTACATCTTATCGGGATGTAAAAACTTACAGAGTAATGATAAAAACGCGTAATATAAACCAAAACAAACCCAAACAAACCCTCACTTTTGTATCAGACTATCCATTCTGGCTATTGATACGTAGGTACTCTGCGTATACGCATATGCACACTCTACTGTAATCTAGTTCTAGTCTGCTCCAGTCGCTTCGTGGCGCTAGCGCCGCTAGACATTGATCATTTTCAATCGCTATATCTCTGAAACTAGACGGTCAAAATTCATTATTTTTTTTACCCATTTCGTTATATGTTCCTCTATAATTGAAAATTAAAAAAAAAATCTGTAGAAAAGTTTCGAAGTTATTGCGTGATACGTGAAATTTTTCACCGCTCCCCATAAGAACACGTGTAAAACCATGAAATCTTTGATTGCCAATATCTCGAAAACGGAACGGTGAATCCTTTTGAAATTTTCCGGGTAATTATTTAATAGTGTCGTGAATGAGTCCTGAAAATTAAAAAAAAATCTATAAAAAAACGCCTTGACGAGACTGCTACCTTAAATGATTAACGAGGTCAGGAATTAGATAAAGGGTGTCTCGAAATGACCTGACATTTTAAATTGCGCTCCATTTTTTTTTGTGGCGAACATAACGTATTGATCTTTGACAACTGGCATCAGGAAGTATTGAAATTGTGAAAATTCACTGTGAAATAATCCAGTTATTGCAGACGAAGTTTCATGGTCGTGTTATCTCGCGCCGTAGCGATATGAATTGGCCAGCAAGATCGTGCGAAGTAACGCCATTGGACTTCTTTCTTTGGGCTTTTTTTGAAAAGAAAAGTGTATGCCGATGAACCACAGACTATTGCGAAGCTCAAGAAAGCAATCGGACCTATCATTAATTCAATTATTCCGCAATTATGCCAAAATGTTACTGAAAATTTCGTAAAAAAAGTGAACGTTTGCAAACTGGGACGAGGTGGCCATTTATCGGATATTGTTTTCCACATATAACCTCCATCTTTGTACCTTATATTAAGAGGTTACGTCGGTATCGAAGCCAAAAAAAGCATATTCACTCTATTTTTTTTAAATATAATATATAAATTATTTTATTCAAAATGTTAAGCACATAAAAGAGCAACATTTCAACAATATTAAAAAAAAAATCCATCCAAAAATTTGGGAAATTCAACCGGTGGGACCTGGTTTCCGGAGACCCCGCAAAAAAAAGTGTCCTTGTTGTAGTCAGGATAACTCATGATAGCTGTATCCGAAATTAAAAAACCACATTTTTTTCTGTTAGTAGATAAGTATAGCTCGTGATTGAACGAAGAATTAAAAAAAAAATATGAAATTTGAATTTTTGGCAGAGTTGTATGCAAAATAGTTCAATTTTTGGTACAATTTACACTACGTATAGCCTTGTAAAGTTAGTTGTAATCGAAAAAAAACCTTCGTTCAATCACTAGTCAATGCTATATTAAAGAAGTGTGCAAAATTTCAATAAGATCGATGCATTGGTTTTTGAGAAATCGTATCCACCGATTTCAAAAATAGTGTTTTGAGAAAAATGCCTATACCTGCGTCGCTCCCAGCCGATCTTTCCCAACGGGGGGAATTCCCAAAGGCTCTCTCTCCTAGACATTAGATAATAAAATAAAAAAATAAATTTTTTCAAATTTTCAAACATACGTAACCCCTTAAAATAAAAATATTCGTACTTTTCAAATAAATAATACGTTTTCTAAATAAATAAAAATGTCACGTCATTTTTCGACACCCTTTATTTGATCACTTTACTAAAAAAAATTGAGTGCCCCGAAACTTTTGCACGCCACTGTAAGTGCGTTGTTTCAAGTTGTATATGTCATTTAAACGTGTTGATTCCTAAAATTACACACCTTACGTATAACAAATAACACACATGGATTTGCAGTGCATCCGAGCAACGTTGACATTGTGCCAAGTTACTCGGAGGCGTTGCTGTACGAGAGAGCTCAGCCCGCCGCTGCGCATCCCGTTTCTTCTGGAATAGCCTGCGACTGTTACTGTCACGTTTCGGCCAGTGAGCCAAACAAACCTATAAATCCCACGGTTTCGCAAGACGAAGGGATTGTAGAAAATTGCGAGATCTCGTGCTCGAGATGTGGCAATTATTACGAGAACGAGTTGACGAGAATTTGCGAAAGATCAACGATGATGGAAAATTCCTGGTCGTGCTTCACGATGAGCAGCGCCAGGGAAGAGAATCGCTACCGCGATCTTATGACGCGCGATCTTTCGGCGCCAAATTTTTCGACGGCGAGCAGCGGCGAGATGGCGGCGTCTGCCTCGACCGGACAATTTCTACGATTAAACGTCAACAGCCTTGAAAATATATCGGAGGAGCCTGGTGAAGCGAGCTTGGAGTCGTCGAGCTCGAGGATGATTCTGGACAAATCAAGAGATCGAACGATCTCCAGAGATACCGGAAGTAAAGAGATCGGTTGCGGGACTATACCAAAGTGCAGGTCGATCGCTGCTCCTTCGGATAGTACCGGCTATCGGTTGATCGAGAATCCAATGGCCGAGGACGACGACGAGGAGGACACGAGGGGATTTTTGTCGGACGAATGCCTCGGAAGGAACATGACCAACTCAAAAACGTACTTTTGCCTGAAATCGATACTGAAGCAACATCGACGTAGGTACACTCTGGTCACGCCTGAGGAATTGCAACGATTCGCAGCGGAGGATCTTATCGACGAGAGCGGTGGAGTTCTCGTTGCGAATGAGACGAAAAACACTGAGAAGTCAGGCTCTTTCAGTGCGAAAATGGACACGAGACGCACTCAATTTTTATCACGGGACAGTCGTTCGTTTTGGAGAAACAACAGGGAAACGGCCGCGCCGGGACAGGCGACGACGTCACCAGTTGTTGCCGATCGAACAATTCGTCGAGCATCGTCCAGCAGGTATGCAAAAGACATTTTCATGGATAGATGATTCGAATGATGGCTCAATTTATTGGAATTTATGGAAATTTGTGTTGGGTGGTTGCATATATGAAACTGCTCGCTGGCAATAGATGGCTTTGGGTAGACTTTTTTCTCGAATTGGACGTTGACGATACTCGTAGTGATGATAAGTCTGCAGAGTCCTGCTGAAACGCCGTAGGTGACGTTTCTGGTACGCGTTAAGGTGGGAAATACATGTAGACGATGCAAAAGTATGAAAAGAATTATAATTTTTTTTCTGCATGGGGACAAAACATTTTACATTTATGAAACTTTAGGTGTAATTTTTTACATGATTGAACTGTTGAAGGGCACGTTACCGTCGAGAGGCATGAAAAATGCCTCTCGAGAAATTTCGAAACATGAGAAAGCATTAAATCGTAGTTTATAGGAATATATTGAATCCGCGGATACATTTTAAACACAACAAACACGACTGTGATATATAAATTCATGTAATGGTTTACCTCCTTAAGTTTGCTGTTGGGTAACAACGCACATACATGTAAACTTGAATTTTGTTCCCCCTCTTCATAATGATGCCAGTTTTATTCATTTTCACGCAACTCTCCTAAGTGTGGGGTGAGAAAATGTAAAATGAAAGGGTGGCAGATGAAAGGGTTGCCCCTTAATTTTATTTTATTTCAATACTTCTGTAGTGGTTTTTTCATCGATTTACAGTAGAAAATTTTTGGGGTTTTGTTTCACTCCGGCCGGTGGATTGCTTGTGGGTGAAACTGCGAAATTACTCCTCGACACACGTTTCTTTGAGGGGTTGTTTCCCCCTTAAAACCATTTTACTGCTGACAAAAAAATAGTTGTCTAATAGTTTTTAATCCTTTATCACATAGATGAGTTGCAACAAAATTGAACGCGGACACTTAAGCGATGTTCCTTGTTAAACATAGAGTTATTAGTCTCCAGTTTCTTCCGAAATAAATAAAAATATAATAAATAAATAAATAAATAAATAAATAAATAAATAAATAAATAAATAAATAAATAAATAAATAAATAAATAAATAAATAAATAAATAAATAAATAAATAAATAAATAAATAAATAAATAAATGAATGAATACACGAATAAACGAATAAACGAATAAATGAATAAATGAATAAATGAATAAATGAATAAATGAATAAATGAATAAATGAATAAATGAATAAATGAATAAATGAATAAATGAATAAATGAATAAATGTATAAATGAATAAATGAATAAATGAATAAATGAATAAATGATTAAATGAATGAATGAATGAATGAATGATTAAATGAATAAGTGAATGAATGAATAAATGAATAAGAGAATAAAAGAATAAATGAATAAATGAATAAATGAATAAATGAATAAATGAATAAATGAATAAATGAATAAATGAATAAATGAATAAATGAATAAATGAATAAATGAATAAATGAATAAATGAATAAATGAATAAATGAATAAATGAATAAATGAATAAATGAATAAATGAATAAATGAATAAATGAATAAATGAATAAATGAATAAATGAATAAATGAATAAATGAATAAATGAATAAATGAATAAATGAATAAATGAATAAATGAATAAATGAATAAATGAATAAATGAATAAATGAATAAATGAATAAATGAATGAATGAATAAATGAATAAATGAATAAATGAATAAATGAATAAATGAATAAATGAATAAATGAATAAATGAATAAATGATTAAATGAATGAATGAATGAATGAATGATTAAATGAATAAGTGAATGATTAAATGAATAAGTGAATGAATGAATGAATGAATGAATGAATGAATAAATGAATAAATGAATAAATGAATAAATGAATAAATGAATAAATGAATAAATGAATAAATGAATAAATGAATAAATGAATAAATGAATAAATGAATAAATGAATAAATGAATAAATGAATAAATGAATAAATGAATAAATGAATAAATGAATAAATGAATAAATGAATAAATGAATAAATGAATAAATGAATAAATGAATAAATGAATAAATGAATAAATGAATAAATGAATAAATGAATAAATGAATAAATGAATAAATGAATAAATGAATAAATGAATAAATGAATAAATGAATAAATGAATAAATGAATAAATGAATAAATGAATAAATGAATAAATGAATAAATGAATAAATGAATAAATGAATAAATGAATAAATGAATAAATGAATAAATGAATAAATGAATAAATGAATAAATGAATAAATGAATAAATGAATAAATGAATAAATGAATAAATGAATAAATGAATAAATGAATAAATGAATAAATGAATAAATGAATAAATGAATAAATGAATAAATGAATAAATTAATAAATGAATAAATGAATAAATGAATAAATGAATAAATGAATAAATGAATAAGTAGAAAATGATTTTCATAAATGATTCGGAATGATCAAAATAAGCAATCATTAAATCGCAATAGATCTTTCGTTAGAAAACCGCGTCGCGTAGAATTTTGAACACTCTGCATAAAAGGGCCACCACTGGAACTGGAGTGCATTGATCAGAAGACATTGTTGTTTTACGCGGCCATGATTCCTTCCAATTTCGTTGCAAGGCTTGAATCTCGTGTAAAATATAAATATATCGGAATTCCACCAGATCGCTGATATTCCCAAGCCCGATTGAGGAGACGTGCCGAACGATGCCGAACGATCCGTTCGGTGGTAAAGCCGTGCACGTATTGCCAGCGGCGGCTATCAATCGCAACATCAGCAGCGAAAAGCCACCTGAGTACGAGGCAGCTCTGGGTCTTCCAAGATTCGCAAGACTCGCCAAATCCTTGACGTCGATACAGCACAATAACAACAAAGGTCTGATAACGATCGATTCGAGCCAACGGCTATTGGTGCGCGCGAGCAATCGTTCGCGCAACAACAACAACAATAACAACAATGGCGTTGGTGAACGTCGTCATCGTCGAAATCTCAGCATAGAACCGGAGTACCTATTGAACGCGTGTCGACGCAACGCGACGAGCCTCGACGAGGACTCGAAAACGGATATCGATCTACTCGAGATCGGCACCGGTTCCTCGATTGACGAGGAAAATCACGTTGGTTGTCCCTCGGGAATTATGCCGATCCAACTGAGACGCAACCTGACCCGAGGCTGCTCCCTTCATGACGGCAAAGCCGATCGCAACAGGAGAAAAGCGTTTTTGCGATCGAGCCTTATCGAAACGACTGGAAGCACGTCACTCAGCTTCGACGAGGAACGAACGAGCCATCGCGATGGGGATATACATTCGTCCAGCTCCAAACGCATTAACGTGAGTATGGAAACGTCCTTATAACACCAGCGTGCGTAGGATGCTTACAATGAAGACATTGTGGGCTTGGACCATTTAGATTTGCCCGAGATCTGACGCGATCTCGTGGATTCAACGTGTCTGCTAAGACGACAATTGAAGACGTATACCAATCCGCTATACTCGCGTCGTAGAGTACTGGTTTTCGTTTTTGTTTGCTTTGTTTTATGGCGACCACTTCCGGCAGTGAGCGACCGGTATCGGTGTCCGAATCTGCTCATGATGGAAATTAATCAATTCTTTGTCGAGTCGTGGAACTAGAACGTTTTTAGATCGGTATTACGAACCGCATTTGGATCTGGTAGTTGAATATTCGAATCATTCGATTTATACAGCGTTACAATTACGAGATGACTATGTTTTTTTTTGAGGGTCCGGCGCGGAGATTTTGCGACTGCGAAAAATATAATATTAAAGGGTTTTTCAAATCCACTTGGAAAAAAAATATAGCGTATTTTTGTGATGAATAGTATTCGCTGGAAAAAATTGAACGACTTTGAAGTTTGCATCGTTCGAATGCAACGAAAATTCATTTTTATGGATAGCCAAAATATTTTCTTGGCGTATTTGGACTGCAACAATTATTTGAATGTTTTTTAAGATCCTCATTAAAAATATACGATACAAACGGGCAAGAAAATATTTTCGTTATTAATGGAGATAAAGAAATAAAAAAGTAAGAATTTTCGTTGCATTCTAACTTCAACAACATAAAATTGAGCCTTCTGGAAAGAAAACAAAATGTCATTTTGACTTCAGCATAATGAAGATAATTAAATTACGAATACGAAATACTCCTGAAAAATTTCTTTTTACGCGGAATTGAATTCTATTCTCTCTTTTTTTTTTACATAGAACTGAATTCCATTAATCTTTTTTTACATGGAATTGAATACCATTATTTTTTTTACATGGAATTGCATTCCATTTATCTTTTTTTTTACATAGAACGGAATTCCATTAATCTTTTTTTTACATGGAATTGAATTCCATTTATCTTTTCTTACATGGAATTAAATCCTATTAATCTTTTTTTACGTGGAATTGAATTCCATTTACCTTTTTTTACATGGAATTTATTTTAATTTATCCATTCTTGATGATGGGCTGCACAAAAAAGCTTTTCGGCAGTGTTTCGTATTCAGAATTTGATCTTCAACCCGCTGTAATCAAAATGAAATTTTCGATTTTTGCCAAAATGCACAATTTTTTGAAATACAAAACAATACGCTATAATTTTTCCCGAAGAGGTCTTGAAAAAACATTCGCAATTATATGTTTCTTAATCGAAAAATCTCCGCGCAAGAGCTTTAAAAATGATTCGAATATTTAACAAACAAAAAATGAAAATTTTGGTTTTCGAGCGTACAATATATATAAACTAGCATCCCCTCTTCCACTGCGATATACGCATCTTTACGAATCATATTCTCTCCTCCTCTCGTTTTTACTTTTCTGAGAACTTGCAGATCTCGATCGCGGAGCTTCCTTCGAATCTTTCGGAAAATAATTTTCTCGAAAGTCCCCAAAACGTTATGTATATATAAACCTATACACAAAAAGAGAGATAATCGTCGAGATGCAGAATCAATTTTCGAAAATAATCTTAGGGAAGGCTGGAAATTCATGTCGAGAAAGAGAAACAAATATTTTTTTAACGAAACAACGCAACACTGTTCCCTCGCAATTTTTTTTCGAACACGCAAAATACTCGATCGAAGCTTGCACGGTGTACTCGCGTACCGAGCTTTTTTTATATTCCTCGTATGCACCTTAGGGGAAAAAAGTAACGTGAAAAAATTGCGGATGAAAGATGTTGGCCAACGAATTTGAGAGATGCGTTCTTCGTACGTGTCTTGGTAACGTTAGAGGTCGAAATTCATACTTCCGGAGGGTGAGAGAGACAAGAGGTGCAACCGTATTAAAATTAAGACCCTCAATTATTAATAACTATTGTTAATTATGATATTATTAATACATATAAAAGTGGAAAAAAACGAATATCTGGCTTTTTTCTTGCGAAGCTCATAATTAATTTATAATCGTATGGAAAAGATTAAAATCAACTAATGATCCCCATTATTTTCGACGTTAAAAACGATGTGGACTATTGTATTGACTAAAATCTTTTTTTCATTTGAATAAATTAATTTTAAAGGTTACAAAAAAATCAAGAAATTTAATTCGAGTATAAACAATAATTGCTGGCTTTTTCTTGCAGTGCTCAAAATTTATTTATAAGCGTACGGAAAGGATTTCAATCAACGAATGTTCTCCATAACTTTCGACCTTGAAAATTTTGTGAACTATTTTATTGCCCGAAATCTTTTTTGTATTTGTATAAACGCATTTTAAATATTACGAAAAATCAAGAAATTCATTTTTACACCTAAGATGCATAATATATTATTACTTATATATGTATATATATAATTATTAATAATATTATTAATAATATACACTAATATATATTGTTATAATACCACATAGATACTAATATATATTATTAATAATATTACTAATAATATATACAGCTTAAAAAAATGAGGCACCCTGATAAACAATAACGAGCAACGCACCGGAAGTATGTACTATTTATATATGCCACACGTAAACGTACCTGGAATTTAAAAAAAAAAAGCAAAAAAGAGCGACAAGAAATTGAACACAGCCACCACCATGGCCAAGTCTCGCTGCGATTGTTATTCATGATCGAATTTTATTTTTGGCATTTGCGGATCAACGTGAATCTTGCATATTGCGGTTTTTTTTTAAATTCTCGTTAATGTTGAAAAAAAAAATTCGATCGTGAATATTGCCGAGGATGTATAATATTGTAGCTACTCGTTTTTCTGGCGGGATTTGAACGAGTACAGTAAAAAAAGAAAGAGAGAGAGATAGAGAGAGAGAGAGAGAGAGAGAGAGAGAGAGAGAGAGAGAGAGAGAGAGAAAGAGTACAGATTGCACACGCTTGCGAGGAGCTAGATCATACATACACGGACGGGCTTGGCTTGCCTTTTATCGATCACGAGAACCTTCGGTTTTACAGTCAGAGACAAGTTGACGAGTCCGCAAAGCTTCAATATTCCACTCCCGCACCTTCAATTTTTTTGTCATCCTCTAGCGACCAATTCCACATCCGTGAACAAAAAATTTGTTTAGTCCTTTCCCAAATGCCATTTCCCAATATTAAACATTCTACCAAGAAATGTCATCAAAGGATGCATGGGGAAAAAAGGAAAAACCAGCGACGAATCAGCCAGAAAAATTATTACTTTTAGGAGTACGAATTTTTAATCGAAAATTACGTTTATATATATATATATATATATACATTTTTTACAATTAAATGTTGAGATGTTCCTGGAATCTTTTTATTTTATTTAAAAAATTGAATGTTTAGATATTCCTAGAATATTTTATTTTTTAAATTCAATGTTGAGATGTTCCTGAAAAATCTGGATCCGTCGATTATCCGAACGTCAGTTATCCGAAACGTCAATTATCCGAATCGCGATTTGGTTTATCCGAAACGTCACTTATCCGAATGGCCATTTGGGTTATACAAAATATCAATTATCTAAACAATAATTTTATTCATCCGAATGCTCTGTTATTCGAGCGATTACGCTCTATATATTACGCCAATGGAGTGGTACGAAACGCAGCCTGAATGTTGTTCAATGCAACTTCTTCTTCTAAAATGATTGCGAGATTTGGCAGCAATGAAACGAGCTTCCATTGTAAAGCAGAAGAAAATCGTCGACTTTTTCAAAAATATATAGATAAGAACTAAAAGATGTACGAATGTTGATTATTTTTTAATACATAATTAATTTCATTCTATATCATTAAATGATCCAATAGTTATTTGCAATTCACCAAAAATATACTTATATTATTAAATATTAATGTTAATTGTATTTTTAAATATATATATTTTCTCATATTGAAAGAATCAACGTTTTTTTCACCCACGAAATATTGCTGTTCGGTTATCCGAATTTTCGTTTATCCGAAAGGCGCCGGGTCCCAATTGATTCGGATAATCGACGCTTTACTGTACGCTCGTTTTTATCAGACTTTTCAACTCCTGGACGATTCAATTCCCTCGACTTTAATGCCGACGCGTTCTCAAATTCGATCGCGATATAACGCGTTACGTAGACATTAAGCTTTGCAGGATTAAGAATTATTATACAGAAGAGTATTTGTGTATATATATATATGGGTCATTCCACATCAAATCGACCACTTTCCAGCCCGACCCCTTCCGATTTAGCTGAAACTTCAATATGTTATTGTTTTCATGTTAAAACGCTTCTGTGATTTTTTCAAAGTTTTTTTACATAATCACAAATACGCAGAGAATTAAAAAAAAACGCCCGTTTTTTTTTCAAATGCTCATAACTTTCTGAAAAATGGACCGATTAAGATCTTTTATTTGACATTCTTCGTTTTGAAATGTCCTTTATGAAAAAAATATTTTAAAAATATTCAAACTCATCTTCGACACGATTTTTTGAAAAAAAATGCAATATTTTCAAAGACTGCCACTTTTGATTTTCGATTTTTCTTTGTAAAAGAAATATGATAAATTTAACATTTTTTGCCTTTAGACCCATCGTGGTAAGATTTTTCTTTCTATTTTTTTTCTAAATTAATAAATTTTAATTTTTTCCACATATAGCTGTTTCCTATGGTGCAATAATGTCCCATTAACAAATTCTATGGTTTGCGAAAAAAATGCAGTGTACTATTTCATTTAGTTTTGCCGCTAAAATATTAAACGACAAGCATCTGTTAATGTTAAAAAAAACGTTCCAGTTGAATCGTTTTTGTTTGGTATGCACTGACTGTTTTCATTGTCGGAAGACTACAATAATGCTGTGAACGGTCTCCGCGATCGATTTTCGAAACCCAAAACCAATTCAGAAACTCAACAGTTGCACTGTGTGATACCTGACACAAATGTTGGCCTTATTATTAAAAATTTCTCTAATTCAAGAGATCACAAATTATGTAAATTATTCAAACGTCACAGATATGAATAAATTCATCATTAATTACTATTAAACAATTAATTGGATACCTATTTACTTCATTCCCCATTAAATAATCCTTTGAAAATAATTTAACATAATTGGAAAACTTTTTAAGTGAGTTAATATTATAGACAAAGTACTGAGTATGATACAATTAACCATTTAAAATTATTTCATCATAGAAAACAGCTATATTTGGGAAAAAATAAAAAATTTTCAATTTAGAAAGAAAATAGAAAGAAAAATCTTACCGCGATGGGTCTGGCGGCAAAAATTGCTAAATTTATCATATTTTTTTACAAAAAAAAAACTAAAAAATCAAAATTGGCAGTCTTCGAAAAAATCGTGTTTAAAAAAAAAAACTAAAAAAATTATGTCGAAGATGAGTTTGAATATTTTTTTAATTTTTTTTCCCAAAGAACATTTCAAAACGAAGAATTAAAAAAAGGATCTTAATCGGTCCACTTTTCAGAAAGTTATGAGCATTTGAAAAAAACGGGCGATTTTTTTTTTAATTTACTACTTTTTTGTGATTATGTAAAAAAAATTGAAAACAAACTCGCAAGCGTTTTAAGATCAAAATAACATATTAAAGTTTCAGCAAAATCAAAAGGGGTCGGGCCGGAAGGTGGCCGATTTGGCGTGGAATGACCCATATATATATATATATGTGTGTGTGTGTGTGTGTAAACTGCAACTAGAATTAATCCGATAGAGTCGGATCAACAGCTCAATTTACTCCGAATGTAACGACTACAGTCGAAAGCTTAGCCGGTGGATTTTCCTGAAAGTTAATGCATATATAAATATATATATATACACAGGGTGATTCACAACTACGAGGATTCCCTTGACGAGCATGCATGGTGTGTCATTGCGCGCAAGAAGCTTTTTTTTTAAATGTCGTCCGACAAAACTTGGCCTTGTAGTAAAAAAAAAAGAGGGCCCTGCTTATGCGTCCATGCAATCCGGCATCCTTAAAGTGAAGTGATATATTTTATTTTTGACACTTGACATTTATCGTTCAAAATTGATTCGATTTAATAAAGCAATATAAATGTTTTTTTTTTTCATTGGACTGCGTGAGTTGCTGCGCTCGAATATGCTCGCGGTAACAAAATAAGTGTCGCCAAGCGTGAAGACACAAACTCACAATACAAACAGTGTGCCGAGTGCATGAAATTTTTTTAAATAAAAAAGTAATCGGAAAAAAAAACACATTGATATAACATTGAAAACACGTTATGAATACGTTTGTGTAAAAATAATAATAATCTCGCGAACAATAGAATCGCTCCCCCCCCCCCCCCCCGATTCCCCCTAATGATAAGCTGTTCTGAAACTCCTTAAAAAAATAAATGACATGTAGAAAATTAAGCGTTTTTCTCGGAACGACACACTCTATATACTAATAAAGGGAACCCTGATAGTTCCGAATCACCCTGTATATATATTTTTATACACATAGATCGCACAGTGCCGCCGTAATTTCGTATTAATACATAGACGTCCATGCGCAATGAATCGTACACATCCAATAGATACTCAAATATATATATACGAAATACTCGTCAAATTATTTCTACAAAGGAGCTTTACTTATACTTTCGAAAAAAAAAACGAAATAAACAGAGCCAACAGCTCGTTCACGTGTAGCGTGATGAAATGACGCACGATTTGGATGGATCGACAGTTGCGAATAATTGTCGAAAAGAGCGATAAGTATCCGAAAACTCAGATAAAAGAGAATTTTTCATTAACGAGCCATTGTTACAAGCGCCTGTCATAAATGCTTTTGTACAATCAAAGTCTTTCCAAACTGCCAGTCGACGATTCGAAAAATAAAAAGAAACAGGGAAGCAAACCAAAACGCGTGTGAAGAATTTCGGACGAGTTGAAAATGAGATTTAAAAAAAACGCGATATTTGAAATACGATGTCATTTTCAAATTAGTATACGTATATATATATATATATTGATTGTGTTTTTTTTTCCGTTTTCTATATATATATTTATTTATATTTAACATATATATAAGATGTGTCAAAAAAAATGTATTATTTGTTTTTTTCGGATCTTGCACTTTTTATTACAATTAAAAATAACGTCTCCTTCCTGCTCATAAAGCGGAGATCTTGGCAAAAAATCTTAAGGGGTGGCTCCAAAGACAAAAATGAAGAAAAAAATGACGAGGCATCCCTTAAGGGTTGTTTGCCAGAGTTCTTCTTTTCCAAGAACCAAGATTATAGGGAATTTTAGTAAAAGTTGGAAGATAATAATGTCTTTTTTTACTGCTTCCTAAGGGTAATAATTTCCATTTTTAATAAAAAGTATAAGGCGCATAGAAAAATAGAAACGTTTTTTTAACACATCCTTATACATATATGTATAAGTCGTGCTATTTTTTGTTCCGTATATATTTATTCATTTATATTTCACACACATATATATATATATATAAGGTGTGTAAAAAAAATGTACTATCCGTTTTTTGGGATCTTGCACTTTTTATTACAATTAAGAATAATTTCTCTTGACTTCTCTTAAAGGGGAGACCCTGGCAAAAAAATCTTAAGGGGTGGCTCCACAGACAAAAATGCAAAAAATGACGAGGCAATCTTAAAGGTTGATTGCCAGAGTTCTTCTTCTTTAAGTACCAAAATTATAGCGAATTTTAGTGAAAGTTGGAAGATAACAACGTGTTTTTATGCTTCCTCCTGAGGGTAAAGATTTCTATTTTTAATGAAAATCGAAAAACGCATGAAACAATAAAAACTTTCTTTCCAACACATTCTTACATATATATATATATATATATATATATATCCACCCACATAAATATAAATGTGGATGCCTCGTAATCTTTGCATTTTCGTCTATAGAGCCACCTCTTAAAATTATATATATTTTTTTAATTGTTGGTTCCATTGTACTTTTGCCCTTTTTACGTGACCATCTTATTCCATATTATTCCCCTTAAGATTATATAATATTATATTACACATTATATATATTATCATATATATAATATAATTATATATATAGATATATATATCTATATACATACACACAAACATACAGCCAATCGATCGACTAGAAAGTAACGCGCGATATTTAAAAAAAACACTATATACCAATGTTATATTATATATATATATTTATGGCTTGTGTATACGTATTTACAAAAAGAAAAGAAAAAATGCAAAAAAGTATAAGCGACAAAGATTCGTGCAACTACATAAATTTGCATATATATATATTTAATTTGTACACTTGGAGTTTTAGCCTCAAGTCGGACAATCCAGCATTTTAGGGTAAGACGCAAGATTACATTATTTTGTCTTTTTTCTCCTTCTCGAATCGCCAAAAAAAAAAATATATATATATATATACGATATAAGATGTTCTTACTTTCAGCACAATTATTAATGTCAATATGTACACGTGCGAGGGTGCATACACGTGTGTGTGTGTGTGTTAACGTTAGAAGAAAGGAGGAATGAAAAAAGAGAATACGACGTGGATGTTGGCAACGTTGCTCAAGGCTCGTCGAGAGTTTGTACATTTTTTTTTCTTCTTTGTCAGTTTGTACTGACGAAATTTCGCCGTCGACGAGCACTTTGTCGCTGGCTACTTGCGTAGTGGAAAAACGAAAAGAACAACAAAATGCTCACTGAAGCCCACCGCGCCGTCTTGAACCAAGTGCACTTGTAAAACTTTATATGTATATATATATATATATATATGTGTGTGTGTGTATACAGGGTGTCCTGTTCGAAAGGATCGACTCGAGTATGTTTGAAGCTGTTGACTATGGGGAAATTCCTTTCAGACGAAAGTTACATGGTTTCGCACAATAGGCCTAGGGCCCAAGGATTATGTCCCCTTTAATGGTTTAATGATCATACTTAATGGTTTAATGATCTTTAATGATCATACATGGTTTCAGGAGGCACATTGTCTAGTGCAATTGCATTTCTTCTATTGGGTTGCATATGGAACCGTCTGGTGGCGATTGGTGACGTTAGATAGACTATTTTATCGAATGAAAAGTTTGCTATACACAGGATTATAGGCTCATATAGAGTTCTCCTGAAACGCCATAGGCGACGTTTGTGCAACGCGTTAAGGGAGAAAATACATGTAGACGACGAAAATATAGCTAATTTTAATAATTTTTTTTTTTTTTTTGGAAAGTAACAGAACGTTTTACATTTATGAAACTTTAGGTACAATTTATTACATAATTAAACTGTTTGAATAAATATTTTTATTTAAAAATCTTTCAAAATGGCAACGTTATGGCGGGGTCCCCTCGGAAGATTTTGACGGCAGTTGTCCATTTGTGGGAAATTCAATGACTCCAATGTTGATGTGAAAAATATGAGCCGAGAATTTTTAGTATTTTAGGGGGTTACGTGGGTTTCGAAGCCAAAAAAAACAAATTTTCTCTATTTTTTAAAATAGAATATATAAATTATTTTATTCAAAATGTTAAGCACATAAAGGAGCAACATTTCAACAATATTTAAAAAAAATTTCATCAAAAAATTTGGGAAATTCAGCCGGTGGGACCTGGTTTCCGGAGACCCCTAAAAAAAAAGTGTCTTCGTGGTGGTCAGGATAACTCATGATAGCTTTACCTGAAATTGAAAAACCAATTTTTTTCTGTTAGTAGATAAGTATAGCTCGTGATTGAACGAAGGATTTTTTTTTTTTATTGAAATTTGAATTTTTGGCACAGTTGTATGCAGAATAGTTCAATTTTTGGTACAATTTACACTACGTATAGCCTTGTAAAATTAGTTGTAATCGAAAAAAAAAACCTTCGTTCAATCACTAGTCAATGCTATTTTGAAGAAGTGTGCAAAATTTCAATAAAATCCGTGCATTCGTTTTTGAGAAATCGTGTCCATCGACTTCAAAAATAGTGTTTTGAGAAAAATGTGTATACCTGCGTCGCTCCCGGCCGGTCTTTTCCAACGGGGGGAATTCCCAAAGGCTCTCTCTCCCAGACTTTTACTCCGATTGACTTAAAACTTTGAGAGAATATTCTAGACATATTGTACTATTAGATAATAAAACAAAAAAAATGGATTTTTTGAAATTTTCAAACCCACGTAACCCCTTAACATACGAATGCTGAATTTATACCTAAGAAACATTTTAAAAAGTTGAAACGTAAGGAGATTGAGGTGTTAGCAGAAAAATTATGAAACCTCTTTGAATTTGATTGTAACCTGTAAATTACAGTGTAAAAAAAAAATTGGTAACATTTTCGTGCAGTTTAGAAACTTGGTTATTGCGAAAAATCCATAATAATGCAGGACTAAATTACATGGAAATTTATGGAAATCGAGAGACGTATCGTGATATATCGTTAACACTAGATTTACCACACCAGGTACTGGTATAAGTGTCAATAACAAAAAATATATTTGTTACGAATATATATAAAGTAACATTAAGCTCATAAAATGTATTCTCTATTTATAGCTTCGGAAAGCAAATTTACATGCAGTAGGAATTTTGAATTGAAATTGCACGACCAGTCAAAATGACTGGTCTGGTAAATCTAGTGTTAAACAAATTTTGCTAAAAATATGAAATTTTTCACAGTAAACGAAGAAGGATGAAGAAGTCATGATCAAATTTTTACAAAATTCTTAGGAGATTCGTTTTAACAAAATGAATCAATTATTCTGACGAATATCTCAGTAACCAAAAATCTGGCAACGTCGCATACGAAGTGTACCCGAGTCCGTGCGCTACGGCGGGAATTTCGAAAATGCATTATACCCTATTTATGGCGTGCAAGATTAAAATACGTTTATAGCGATGGAAGAACATACCCAAACCAACCCAAACAAATTCAATGTCTATAAAACGTTTGCCTTGCACGATTGTAAGGTTCAGGTTTGCTTCACTTTCATCAGCGTCAGTGTTGCTTACGACAATCTTGCATCTTTTTTTTCCGCAGTTAACTTGAATGGTTCTTTCACTGGATACTGCTTCAGCCACCTGTTTTCTTTTCTACGTAAATATTTTACTCCAATTTTTTGCTGAACGTAATATTGTGTCAAGAATCAGCCATAATTGAGACAACTGGCAGTACACACGCAAATACTGACACCTTAAAAATGTATGCGACGTTGCCAGATTGGGAAGGGGCTCAATTTTTCAAACCTACTCTCTCTAACTTTTGGGTAAAAAAAAGGACTGTAACATCTAAACATCCTTAAAAAATGGAACACTTCAGAAGAAAAGTTGCAATTTTACGAAACATTTTCTTTCTTATTTGCCATAAAAAAGTAAGTAAAGTTTCAAATTATGAAAACTCAATGATTTTAGTGACTCACCGGCTAATCAGCGATTCCAGGGTCATAGTATGTAAGCTTCTAGCGTTTTAAATTAAAAAAAAAAACGATTTTTTTATGCGGCTACATGTATTTCCGCTCTTAGCATCATCGATTTCAATTGTCTCTACAATGACAAGTTTTGGAACAAATAAGTCACATTTGCGGCAAGTTATGCTCTTTCCTGGCAAAGAAATTTGCTGCAGAAACGGATCGTTTGCTAGAGGAAGGGTATGCCGAACATGCTCCATCGAGTACAACGTGCAAAGACTCGTTTCACCGCTTCCAAAGTCGTGATTTCTCTTTGGACAACAAAGACCGAGGAGAACCACCGAAAAGTAGGGCTGTCGTGTATTATGAGCTGCTGAAAGCGTCAAAAACCATCGCTGAGAATCGTTATGGACTGCTACTGCTGCGTTTGAAGCGAGATCTGCACGAGAAGAGGCGGGAATGGGAGAATCGTCGTTGACAAGTTGATTTTGCAGTACGACAATGCCAAGCCGCGTATTCCTCAATCGATTGAGAACTTTGGTATTGGAACAAAAAATCTATCCTTCCATTAACCCAGGCGTATAACATCGCCTGGTATATATATATATATATATATATAGGACAAAACACATAGCAAGTTGCCCTTCTTGTGTCCTCTACGCGTCCACATGGAAAAAAAATCTACACCGGATAACGTGACTCCTAAAACCATGTGACTTTTGTCCGAAATGTATTCTGTTTCGAAGCCAATCGAGTGGGTCGTCTCGAACGGGACACCCTGCATATACGTGATCGAGCTGTACAGCGATCCTCATTAGTAACTGACAATTTATCGAAATAAAAAAAAACGTAAACGAGCCCGCGAATGTAACGCTCAACATTTGGCTAGCGACTACTTTGCCACCAATCGCGCATCAACAATTGTACGAATTACTATTCCGCGTATGTGTACGTCGAATGAGAGATGTAAACGTAAAAAAAGAACAATACAATGAAAAAGCGCCTGCGAGCGTTTATCCTACGATCTTGAGAGATTCGTCGTTTTGGCGAATTTTGGAAATTCTATCGTTGGAACTGAACGCGCAACGAGGCTAACAGATACAATGTGTGTACGGGGCATTTCACGTCGAGCGAAAATTAGCGTTGCCACAGAAATCTCTGTAGTCGTGTACGTCCTGGGAACGTGACAATTGATCTTACGACAAAATATCTCTAGATAAAAGTTCCATGCTCGAAAATATTCTCAGCCCGAAATCTCTAAACTCAAAAGAAGTCTGTGCGTAAATATACCCTAATGAATAGTTGCCGTTTTTCGAAGGATACATTTGTTTAGGTTCGGGTGTCCTTGTTCTGGACGAGTGAAACTTTGGACAACTTGCAGCTCATTATTTTAATTGCTTTTTACAAATTTGGGGATATAAATCCCTAGGGCGACATTTTGACTAGGGATATTCTCTGTAGCTGGGAACATAACACATGGTTCCACGACGAAATATCTCAAGTTGAAAGATCCCCACTCGAAATATATTCTCAGCCGAAAATCTCCAAACTCAAAAGTATCCTGTGCGGAAAATATCCCTAGGGAATGGTTGCCAATTGCCGGAGGATGAATTTGTTTGGGTTTGTTTGGGCATGGTTGGGTTCGATTGTCGTTCAAACGAGTGAAATTTTGGCTAACTTAAAACTTATTATTTTTATATGTAGCCCTTTATAATTTGGGAACATGAATTCGTGAGCCAACATTTCGCCTTGGATTCGGAACAAGTGGAACCTTGACAAACTCGCAACTTATTTTTATAATTAAAAAAAAAAAAAATTCGGGATATAAGTTCATAAAGCGACATTCTACCGAGGGACATTTGTCGGTTTGTTTGGATTCGAGTGTCGTTGTTTAGAACAAGTGAAACTTTGGCCAACTTGCAACTTATTTTTTTCATTGGTCTCTCCAATTGTGGAAATATAAATTCGTAGGGCGATATTTCGCATAGGGATAATTTTGTTAGTGTAAACGTCATTGGGCGATCTATAATCAGGTATCGTATGTTACCAACCCATGAAGCTTCCCGTCATACATCCATTTGTCTTCTTTTAGTCGAGTGCCAATTACGTTGCGATCTCATTCGCACGAGAAAACCAGAAAAAAAACATCTTTTCTCATTTCCCAAAAATACAGGTCAACGATTTGTGAATTACGAAGCGACATTAGACTGCTCGATGCGTTTTCTATCGTTATTGCTGGTCTCTTAAAGAGCAAGATTCCCTAATCCTTCAGCTACACCCCTCGTCCCCTCCACGCTCTAATATTGCATTAAAATTCGATAACTTGCAAAAAGTTTGCGGAACAATGTCTCATTTATTGAAGAATGTCCCTAACACCGATAATTATCGATATTTGACACGTGACATTTTTTTCGAATACCGTCGAAAGTAAGGCGGATAGCTTATCGAATAAAAATATTTTTCTCTTCCTATAATTATAATGAATAATAAAAATAAATACTACAATTTTTATAGTGCTCACTGAAAGCTATTTTCATGAATTATTTTCAATTTTCAATGAAGGTTTTACAAAAATAGAGTTGAAGTCATGAAGTGTTGAAGTCATGAAGTCATGAGAGTCATGAAGAAATTATAAATGTTCCTAGTGGCTACGAAACGCGAAAAATGACGACACAAATTGAAACGTGGTTGAGTTCGCCATGAAGTGCCTCCACACACACACACACACACACCCACATACACACACACACACACGCGCGCAGGCGCATAAATTCAATGTAATCAAATAATCGATCGCGCGTGTAAGAAATATTGCCCTGTACTACGAGACGTTGTTACTACTGTTGTTACTATTATTGCTATTATAACGAATATTACACGATCGGCGAAAACGTGTCAAGGCGTATTGATATTATTGCTAATGAGCGGAGAAATTGGAGCAAAATGAAATAAAAGCACGCGACAAAATACGTCGCGAAGCAAAAAATCAAGAATTTCTTCAATCACGAACGCTTGTTAATAACTGTTTAATATTTTTAAGTATGAGCGCTAAGAAGTGCACGACGCGTCCTGCCTCCACCTCCTCGGATCTAATGGGAAAATGGCGAATTAAAAAAATTAATCATTCAGTTTTTTCACCGCGCTTGTATATTTTTCGCAAGATATATTTTTTGCTTTTTTTTTTACATAACATGAGACATGTGGCAACCTGCAATACGAATGGTGCACGCGTTTCGAACGCGTTCGTCGATGTACACGCTAGGGTGATTTAAAAAAATGGTCTATTTTTGTTCTCGAAATTTCTCTATTCAGTAGTAGCACGGTGAAATAAGACGTCTGTTAAAATATAAGCTTTTGAGATTATTATTAAAACGTTGCCAATCGTGATTTTCTATTTCCTATAAAACTTTGCTTGCTACTTTTTAATTTTATAACTCGCCAACGTATAAACGTACAACAATGACCAAGACTTATTTTCGTATGTAATTGAACGCTCTATAAAAAAAGGTCAATCGTTTTATGATAAATCTACTCGTTCAAAAGTTATTCAAGGTCAAAGTTGAATTTATAGTGAATTTCAAGATTTTTTCCACTTTTCCGGCGAAACTATCAAACTTACCACAAAATGTCATAGGACCTTTTTTGAAGATCATTTCATCTTCTATAAAATCATGTCATTAAATAATTTTAAAATTTAGCGGGAAATAAAAACTCGCCATAGGCAGCCTCTAAATATTAATATTAAGAGCTCATATTTCAACAGGCATCTTGTTTCACCTTCCTGCAACTACTGAATAGGGGAATGTGAAGAAAAAAATATTCCATTTTTTTAATTACCCCAATATATACACTACCGGCGAAAAATTTCCGGGCTAAAATTCAAAAAAGTTCCGAAACGATTTTTTATGCTATTTCGCTGACAGTTGACATAAATGAATTTAATGAACGGCATTTTGAAGGGGAGGATTTCACCTTCATTCCGTTTTTTTTTTGAAATTTTTTTGCTATTTTTTTTACGACTAGAACCCTTTTTCGAAAACGATCATATTTCGCTTTTTTTTTTGTTCCTTTTCTGGTGGACCCCGTTTACAGACAAAAAAATTTTTATGCATTTCTTTGATCGGAATCATAAAGGGGGAAGCTCAAGCTTCAATTTTGTTTTTTTTCAAAGTTTCTTACGATTTTTTTTCTAAAGATATTTTGATTTTTTTTTAAAACACAGACAATTTAAAAAATAATGTGTAACGCGAAAACGACAAGGATTCAAGGAAAACCTCAAGATAGCAAAAAGTTGAGTCGATTTTCGTTGAGGTCGCGAGAATTTTTTCAGATTTTTTTTCGAAATTTTTTTTTTCACTTATTTTCGATAAAAAATCAGATGATTTAATTACCGTAACTCGAGAACTAAGGGGTTCGTGGCAAAATTTCAAGAGAGGAAAAATGTTATTTTTCTATTTTCAACGCAATAGAATTATTTCAGATTTTTTTTCGACATTTTCGATTTTTTTCTCGAGTTACGGTAAAAAATCAGCTGATTTTTTTACCGAAAATAGGTGAAAAAAAAAATATCGAAAAAAAAATAAGAAAAAATTCTCGCGAACTCAACGAAAACCGATTCAACTTTTTACTATCCTGTGGTTTTCCTTGAATTCTTGTCATTTTCGCGTTACACGTTATTTTTCAAATGGTCTCTTTTGTTTTCACTTAAAATATCTTTAGAAAAAAAAAAATCGTACGAAGCTTTAAAAAAGAAACAAATTTGAAGCTCTCCCCCCTGAACTTCTCCCTTTATGATTCCGGTCAAAGAAATGCATAAAAACAATTTTGTCTGTAAACGGGGTCCACCGAAAAAGAAACAAAAAAAAGGCGAAAAATGGTCGTTTTCGAAAAAGGGTACTAGTCGTGAAAAAAAAATTAATAAAAAATTTAACAAAAAAAACGGAACGACGGTGAATTCCTCCCCTTCAAAATGCCTTTTATTAAATTTATGTATGTCAACCATCGGCGAAATGGCATAAAAAATCGTTACGGAAATTTTTTGAATTTTTGTCCGGAAACTTTTCGCCGGTAGCGTATATACAGGGTGTATCTCAACTACTAGTTTTCCGTTCGTAGGCATACAGGGTGTCTCTTTCCGAGCAAAACCCTTTTTTTAAAAATGTCGTGCGACAAAAATTGGCCGAGATATTCACGAGTAAAACTCGACGCGAGTAAACAATGGCACAGTAGTTTCGGCGTCGGAGCTATCGCCAGCGCGGGTTCGAAGCCACGTTCGGGCAGGTGAATTTTTTTCAATTTTTTTTTTTTTTCTTGTCGGATAATGACCACGATTAATTAATATGCAAGTGAATTTATTGTTAAATCATTTTTGTTTATAACATTGAAAGATACTTTTTTCAGTCTGCCAGATGCTACAACGATAAGAAACACATTTGGCATATCATTGCTACGAAGAAAAGATAGTCGGGTTGGTAAATTTCTCGCTATGATTATGATGAAACGTATTTAATTACGAATTAATTAAAAGGTTCACTTTTAAAGTAGCCAGGCGCTGGGACCGTGCACCAATCCGTTCGACGTACAACGATCAATCAGAAACAGAAAACGTTGGTCGAATTGGTAGGTTGCCTGCCGCAGAACGGGAATGTTCGGGTTCAAATTCACCTGCCCGAACGTGGCTTCGAACCCGCGCTGGCGATAGCTCCGACGCCGAAACTACTGTGCCATTGTTTACTCGCGTCGAGTTTTACTCGTGAATATCTCGGCCAATTTTTGTCGCACGACATTTTTAAAAAAAGGGTTTTGCTCGGAAAGAGACACCCTGTATGCCCACGAACGGAAAACTAGTAGTTGAGATACACCCTGTATATGGAAATATATCGGCTGAGATAACAACTATTAGCAGTAGAAATATTTTCTAACCTACAAGAGGTGAAAACTATTTCCACAAAAGTTGGATAGGTCGAAGGTTCATCTAGGTGAAGGCGCTTTGGAGATTTCAAGGGCACCTTCATTTTTTTTTGAAAATAGGAACACTACTTTTTTCGGATTTTTATCAAGAAACTATAAAAATAAGTTGACACACCAAATTAAAAAATCGATGTTGAGATTACAACTCACAACATTAATTTCAAACCTCAAATTCAATCTAAGGGAAAATTATTGTTATCTGCCAAACACGTCTCGAATGTAGACGACTTATGAACAAAACATGACCGAAATTTAATCATTCAAGCTCTTGTCATGAGGCAAACCTTTATTGCAATTTTTATCCACTACGGGTGCTGCGTTGAATTTAATTATCTCCGCCCTATACTCTGCACGGAGCAAATAGAAGTGTTTGCACCTTTTTTATTATCGATTTTAGACTAAAAACATTGAAAATCCTGATTAATCGATTTTTTATGCTAAATCTTGATCGATCATTTTGAAATTTGATGTGTGAACTTATTTTTAGTTACTTGATAAAATTCTGAAAAAAAAAAAGAAAAATTACTTGGTCCCATTAACAAAAAAAATGAAGGTGACCTTGAAATCTCCGAAACGCCTCCACCTGGATAGGGATGTTCGATCTTCGGAAAAAAATCGATTTCTGGATCGATCCTGAATCGGATGCTGGAGAATCGAATTTGCAAAAAATCGAAACGTAGCAGATCGATTTTGCCAAAATCAATTTAAAATTATTATATGGTGTGAAAAAAAAAAGATTTAACAAGAAAGCTCAAACGTACATGGATGAACTAAACTGCACATTCTGAACAAAGAAACGCGTAAATCTTCAATCCTTTAAAGCCAAAGTCTCTTTCTTGGTGAAAAAAACCCATTCGCGCCTCTTTCCTTGCGCGTTTTAGAAAGCCTATTGCGACTTTCGGTCCAATATGTTACCTCCAGATAAAAAATCGATTCTGGCCTAAAAAAGTCGATTCTCAAAAAAATCGAACGCCAGAGAATCGATTTTTCTCATCGAGAAGATTGATTCAGAATCGAATATCCGTACACCTGGATGAACCTCATAGCCGCTGCTCAATGACGTCGTTCGAACTATGCAACTTTTGTAGTAAATGTTTTATCCTAAGTCCAATGGGTTATAAAATATTCCTACTGCTGACAGTTCGTGCCTCACCCGGTATATGTAATAGCTGTGGGCACATTTCGAAAAGACAAATCGTCCCATTTTGTGGCACATTATTTCTAGGCCTGTGATATTAAGCCTCAGGCCTCTGCTTATGTGTGCATCTTTACGTGCATGTTTGTGGGTGAGTACGACTATTTAATTCACTCGTGAAATATTGTAACGCCTCGGTGGCAACGCATTTGGCAAATTCGCCAGGTCGAAACGTTCACGGACTCCGCTATGGTTCTCGCAAACTCCTGACTTCGGATGAAAATTAAACATGTTTCATCGAGTTTCGGTTCGAACACTGCACATGAAATTGTCAGGTTTGCCCGAGAGTTGCGAATTTTTCATTCGCATTTGTGCTCGAGAAAGACAAAAATTTTCAACGGTATTGCGCGCGCACAGGATGGTCGTTTTTTGGATCGCGAATTGACGAATAAATTGGAAAATTATTGAGAATTTTGCACGGAAAACGCATTTTTATAGTCGATCACGGAATAAAAATGCTCAAAACGTACGAAAAAAAAAATGTTTATTTCTTACAAAGACTTTTTTTTCGCTCGATTGATCGTCTTTTTTTTCGGATCGTGCTTTCGGGAATTAAGGCCATGTGTCACAACGACCGAACGACCATTAGTGCGAGAGCGATAGCTGATTTGCACATAACCAGTGTTCTCCGAGACGCTTGATATTTCGGAAAAAAGAAAAGAAACAACTTCCGCTCTGTTGAACGACGAATAACGTTTTTCTCTTCGTTTGCCCGAAATGTGATCCATCTAGGAGAAAATTTGGACATAGGATTTTTACCGACCCGATGTGTGAGCCATGTGCTTAATGTAGGAAAAAAAATTACGCGCGATTGTCTAGGAGATCGTTCAGAGCAAGACGGAAAATCTAAGATTTCCTTATTCGTCCCTTCAATAAATATATTTCTCGTTAGCTCGTGCGAAACGGTTTTTCGTTTTCTTTGTTCGTCTTTGCAGTCTGTGTGTTTAATGGTTGTTTTTTTTTTATACACATATATTTTTGTAGATTTTATATTGCACAGATAACTAAGTGTAAGACTAGGATATCACGAAGAGACTCACGTGACAGAGACTTTTTTCTCGCTTGCTTTGTTTGGTGCTGAAGCGGCTTTTTTTTTTTAACCGATTCGAGTCTATCGCGAATATTATTTCCGACGATTTTTTTTTTTCACTCGTTTTCCTCTCCCGCTCGCGCTTTACCCACGAGTACACGCGTGTACTCTCGTTCTCGATAGTTGTTTCTTCTTCTTTCCTTTCCTGGGTAAGAATCAGCCTCGTGTCGTGTCCTAGTCTTTGGCAAAGCCCGGCCTCGTGTAATAGACTCGGTAGTAGAGGGTTTTGCTGCGCCAGAGGGAATACGAGTTGTCGAACTTCAAAAGATAGACACCCTGGAAAGAAGAACGCGATGGGTGGTTTTCGTTTGTTTTTTAAGGTAAGTATTTTTTTTTTTTTTTGGGTCCTTCATTCTATAACAGGTTATCTAATTTTGACCAGAACTGAAATTTCATGACATTTAAGGATTTTTGAGGCAAGGTTTAGTGCGACTATTTCTCTAAACTTTTACATTTATATTCTGCTCTTTGAAACAGATGTGTTGTATGCCAATAAAAAGTATATAAAATAAACGGAATGTCACTAAACTGTACAATTCCATGTGTAGTAAAAAATGTGAGACAAACATTATTTCAAGTTTGCTGTAAAGAAATAAATATTTTGGGAACATTTGGAAAAATATTACATACATTTAGAAACTTTGAGCAATATCATCTAGTCGCTTTACACGAATAACAAAGAAAAACTATGTTGAGATAATGATTTTTTTTCTAATACCGTGGAATCTCGCGAACCCGCAAATATTTGAAATTATTTTGGAGAAATGAGTACAAAAATCGGCCATGACAATGAGCGCTGCAGAGATCTTGAAAAAATCAGGTAGGCTGGTAATTTTTAATGACATTTCGTGACTTTTTCAGGGTCGAGTGTAATTTCATGGCATTTAAGACTTATCATGACTTTTCAGGTTGGTAGACACCCTGTATAATTATTTTCTTTCGTTCGAATAGTCGGATTATTTTCTTCCGTGGACACAGGGAAGGAAACCTGCGCCGCTTACGTATCGCGCGGCTACAATTGTCAGTTTCTTTTATTACTTCAAGGGGTCCGCTTCGTTTGAATAATAATTTCATTATCGATATTTGTCAACAAAAAAAACTGAAACTTGGCAAGACTACAGATCAACTGCGTGTTAAATCGCGACTACTTTATCCCAATACTCTCATTACGAATATAAAAAAATCGACTCGTCTTTCGGGCCTCAAGTTTACGCAGACCCTTGAAGGTAAGCATTTTTTTTTTCTCAATAACGTGCTATTCTATTTTCTTTCGATCTTGGAAAATCAAAGACGAAGTATTGGCTCACCTGTCCCGGGTATTCGTGGCTGCCCGCATAAACCTCTTCCTGTGAATCCCTACGGTAGACCTGTAAAGCGGTAAACGTTGAAAAAATAACGTGGTACAACGAATGTCCAAATAATTGCCAAGATCCGTAAATAATCCAGCATTAATAAACACAAAAGAACGATCGCTTCGATCACTGTGAAAGCGGCCGTCAAATGTAAGTCTTCCGTTTTTTTAAATTCGTTTCCTGGCATAAGGGGCGAAATACGTGTAGCATCATCAAAAAGTCGATTTTTTTTTTACGTAAAATGTGACACATCTCAAAGATACGCGATGAAATCGCTGATTAGTCGGTACGTCACTGACATTGAGTTTTCGTAGTACAAAACTTCAAACACGATTTTGTCAAAACTACACATTTTAAGTTTGTGGGAAACATAACACTAAAACGAGCCGACCGATCGTGCTAAAATTGTACACACAACTCTATAACATTATTATCTTGAACCTGTCCCTACTTGTTTATGAAAATCACTTTTCAAAAGTACTTTTTTAATGCAACAAAGACCAAAAATCTTGCCAATTTTCTTTTCTGAAGTTTTTTATTTTTTAATTTTCAACTTTTTAAATGTTTTTTTAAGGTATTAGTTCAGCATTTGGATGTTAAAATACTAAAAATTCTTGGCTCATATTTTTCAGATCCATATTGAAGTCGTTGGATTTCCCACAAACGTACAATTGCGGCAATATTTTTTAATGAAAAAAATTCTTCAATTAGCTTAATTATGTAATAAATGGTACCTAAAGTTTTATAGATGTAAAACGTTTTGTTCCTTTCTTTCCCCTCTTCCTATTTCCCCTCTTAATTTTAGTGACGTGTGGATTAGAATCTTACCGGTACAATGACACTTATAGGTGGTGGTGTTGGCAAATTATATTTTCCTCGCTGATCGACGTCGATCGCACCAGTCTCGAGATCCTCCCTGGACTCGTAGTCCTCGTCCTCATCGTCGTCCTCGGATTCGCTTATGTGCACGGATACCTGGATAAGAATCAAATGATAAACGGGTTACAAATTTTATTTTCCAACGAACCGACTACAAATTTTCTATAACGCGACGACGAATTGACCTGATTGGTGTCGGGTTTGGACCATTCGAAGTAGACTCCAAAGCCGATGTCGTATCCGTCGGTGGCGAATTCCCAAAACAAGCAGGAACCATCCTCGTGGGTGGGAACTCGTACGGTGACGGTCTCGCCGTGTCCAACTTTGATGACCGCATCGCCGGCTTCTCGTCTGATGGTGGCCTTGAACTCCTCGACGCCTTGGCCCGTCCACATTTTGGGTGTTGCTATTGGGGGCCAATCGGGCGTGTCGTCGATTTCCTGTTCCTCCGACTCCTCGCGTTTCAACGGCGTGCTCTCGTTACTCTCGTTGGACTCGTTTGACTCGTCGTTGTTTCCTTTAAGGTGGTCCTTTCACGAACGCGAATATTTAACAATTAAATGTCTTTCGTCTACAATTAAGTAAAAATACATCGCAGCATATCGCCTAGCTACACATGGAGAATGGAGGTGGTAATAAGGAGCATGGAAAAAAAAAGCAGCAAACTACTTATGTGAGGTGATGAAAATGCTGGAAGATAGGAGGCCGAAAAAATGTTTGACAGAAGAAGCCAGAGCGATATTAAGTGCAAACCCATTCAAATGGGCACTGGAAATTTGGCAAAGGATAAGAGATGAAGATATGGAGGAAGTGAGAAAAATAATCGAGAGCTAGACGAATAAAACTGGATAAAAAAAATACAACAAGACTGGAAGAAAATTGATAACTCGACGCATTGTAGGGAGTACAAAAATCGAAAGCAACGTATAGAAATGGAAGGGCACTAGGAAAAGTGCATAGAGGGAAGAACTAAAGAAACATGGGCCAGGTTAAGATTACATTTTCATAATGTACTGAGTCGTTTGACAGTTTTTTATAACATTCCTAAAATTTCTTCTCACTATATCGTGGGTTAAACTGTTAGTCAGCAATGAGCGTAAGCATCTTCCAATGTTGAAAAGTGCATTTTTTTTCAATTGTAAATTTTATGGAAACGGTGTAGATGACCGATGTAAAATTTGGAGGAGACATTTAGTATATGACAAACAATCTACTGTATAAATTTGAATCAAATGATAACATTTTGTCAGTTGGCCTGAAATCCTTTAATACTTGACTGTAAGTGGCTCAGTCGACAGAGCCAGTTAACGCGGTGTCGCTACGTTTAATCTACAATTTTCGTTAATGTCCGAAAACAAACCATTCGAGCTCAAAATTTCCATCTTTTTTTCGAGTATTATTAATAAATGAAGTCGAGAAATGACTTGATTATTTAACATGATATTCCTAACACTATAATCACGGTTTGCTCAGTTTTTTAAATCTAAATCTTAGTATTATTTTGGTCTCTATAGCCCTATAAATGGTGTTTACGAGGTGTTATGTGTCCAAAATGGAGTTTAACTTGAACATTAGAAATATCCGAAAGTATGTTGTGAAACGGACTGATTTTTGGACAGTTAATACATCTTAAATTAATCTCTCGGCGATATAAATTTCAACCGTCTACAAGCATTTCGATTTTGGTGTTGAAACTCTTGAAGGTAGTAGTCTCGCCACAGTCACGTTGAAAAGTTCATTCTCCGCTCAATCGATGAAAACTTCGAAATATTGCGAAATATTCTTATAATGTAGGTTGTACATCTTAGCGGGATGTAAAAACTTATAAAGTAATGATGAAAACGCCTAATATAACGTTTACCTAACCCTCACTTTTGTATCAGACTATCCATTCCAGCTACTAATTAACTCCGCGTATACGGATATGCACACACTACCGTAAACTAGTTCTAGTCTACTTTAGTCGCTTCGTGGCGCTAGCGTGGCTAGACATTGCTTAATTTAAATCGCTATATCTCTGAAACTAGACGGTCAAAATTCATGATTTTTATTTACCCACTTCGTCATATGTTTCTCTGTAATTGAATTTTTTTTTATCTGTAGAAAAGTTTCGAAGTTATTGCGTGAAATTTTACACTGCTCCCCATAAGAACACATGTAAAACCATGAAATCTTTGATTGCCAATATCTCGAAAACGGAACGGTGAATCCTTTTGAAATTTTGCAATCATTTAATAGTGTTCTGAATGAGTCCTCAAAATTGAAGGAGAATATATAGAAAAATGCCTTGGCGAGACTTCTACCTTAAGCGCCACGGTAATCTACCCAGATTCAAAAGTGCCCTGGCTTATGCGGCCAAAAAAATACGGCGCTCCGTGAAAGGAATACCTTAACGCTCGACTGATCCTTCTTCTCAAGATCGTCGCCGTGATCCGAGTCGGGGTTCTGTTCGAGGCTGCTACCGGTTTGATGTAACTGTTGCATGTAACGATGATAATGTTGCTCCTGCAATTGTCTTATGAGAACAGCCTGCTGTTCGGGATTCCCTGGGTACTGTTGTTCCGCGTATGCTCTGAACTGATAATAGGTTTGTTGATTCAGAGCCTCCTGTATCTGTCGCCTCTGATGCTCCTGCCTCGTTCTCTCCTCCTCCTCTTTCTTCCTCTCCTCCTCCGCCTCTCGCTCCTTTCTCTCCTCCTCCGCCCTCTTCGAGTCCTCTTCCACCTTTAGACGAGCCTTTTCTTCCGTGTCGCGCTTCTGCGCCTCTACCACTGTCCTGAAGAGCGGACACAGCTTGTCCAGCATCACGACGAAGCCTTCCATCGCCTGCTCCTTCGTTATGTCGCCCAAATTCTGCCACGCCAGCCTCCTGTCTTTTCCTATCACGTCCAGCACGCCCAGCGGCGGCGAATTCTCTGTCGTGCACTCGCCGTGCGTCACTTGTTGCGTGAACGCCACCAGCTTCAACTTGTCCTCATACGAAAAGTGCACCGCCTTGCCCGATTTCTCTGAAAAATGACCGGCTCTGTAGCAACAAGAACGTGGATCGCACTAATGGAAACAGGGTGGACGCTCTCTCGGACATTTAATGACAAAGTTTGCATCGTTGGAACTGCAATAACATTTTTTGTTAATTTTCCATTCCTTTATGATTGCGCTCATCCAAAGCCTTCTTTTTTTGCAATCTGACATCGTAAATTTCTAATAAGAAAACGTAAAAATACTTGAGTGATTTTTACAGTCAGAGAAAATCGGACAATTAAAAAGAATTACTTTTCGTTGCGTTCCAACTACGCAACCTTCAACATCGTAAATTTTACTTGGGTGGAAGAATGGTCGCTTCTCACAAGTGTTTCAAAATTTAGCTTAAAGCTTTAAGGCAGTGAGCGTGAGACGATACAATTTTTACTCCGATAGACAATGGCACGACGATGGCCATTGTTCTAATATGGACCATTGGGAGTGCTATCGGAAAACAAAACTCAGAAAGGAAAACGTGATATCAAAGTTTGTATCGTTGGAACCTGACGAGGGTTCATTAGCCAAAACTTTTTTTAGCCAATTTGGGCTATGAAAAGAATCCGACCGTGTTTTCCGATTATCAGAATCGACAGGCCCAATTTCCAGGATACCATTTGGACGTTGAAGAGAATGAAGAAATGAAAGTTAAAAAAGAATTTTTGTTGCGTTCCAACGATGCATACTTCGATGTCATAGGAAAACTGTAGTTTGGAAAAACTGCAAAATCTAGAAGGACCTAAGCGTCACACCGGTAGCCGATTCAAGGTCAAGGTTACAAAAGAACCGAAGCAAGCTCGGATGAGTTTTGCCGCAGCGTCGGCTATATAAATTATATGTAAAAAAGCCCAGTGACGATCAACCCGGAAGGATCGTTCATGTCGAGCGGCTCTAGCCAGATAGCCAGATGGATGACCGACTGGCTTCGCTAGTGAGGAAATGGCCCAATGGCGAATGACTGTGTTCTTAAGCAGGCAGAAAGGAGGTGCGAAAGCAAATAGGAATAAAACGGAAATAGGGAAATGATAGGGCTAGAGTGACAGGTATCAGGTCACGAAAATGTATACAAATATGAAAAGAACGTCTTGCAAAAAAGAATAAATCATTCCGTTCAGAGTTGATTTTCGGCAGGAAGTACTGTAAATGAAAAAAATAAAAATAAAAATAAAAAAAACTGCTCACCTTTGTAAAAGTTGAGGGCCATTTTGTAAAGTTCACGCGTCTCAAAGCCCGACAAATGGGGTTCGAGGCATTTCGACGAGTTCTCGTCATTCTTAACCTCCGGCGTCGTCGAGTCCGACACCTTCAAAACGTCAATTTTTTCCTCGATCTGCGATATTTCGTTGTTCGTCTCGGACGCCATTGAAAAAAAAAAAAAAAAAAAAAACAGAACGAAAACAAAAAACAATCGTAGATTTGTAAATTCCGCCGATTGATCGAATCGATTGTTAAAACAAAACAAAAAAAACCACAGTGTTTCGCGAATTTCGCAAATTCGTGACAAATTTTGTTCGTTGAATAACGATTGTCCCCTCAGCGAGATGCAACAAATAAAAGAGTCGTAATTTCACTTGTCTCGTTTGTATTGTCACTAGCCCGATCCGTGTTATCGGATTTTAAGTGTATTTCGTTGTGACGAGCATCGGCGCCCCGAATAAATTTATTATTACTTGCCACGCTTCGCGGATGACAGCTCGCCACGAAGCGCAACTGTTTGCCTATTGGCAAGAAATATATGTACGAGAATGGGACGAATGATCGTAGACCTTGCTAGAGCGTGTGAGAGAGAGAGAGAGAGAGAGACAGGAATGCACGATCGGCAATTCGAGCGATTGTTCGGAGCGTTCCGTTGTTTTGGCCCCCGATGGCACCACTGTCGCGTCGACACGTCGCACTGTGGCGGTCGCCGATAAGAACGGAAATCTCCTTACCGACACAACGACGCCGCAGCAGAAAGCACGAGCCTGCTAGGGAAGTTTCCCCTTCCCCCTTACCTACTAAACCCAACGGTTTAGAGTAGCAGGTTTTCAGCGTCACTTCCTGCCTGGTCGCCGTTCCGCGAGTACGCGTCGAATCGTTTTCGTTCCTTGTACAAATCGTTTTCGTACTTGGTACATTCTTCCGACTTGTATTAAATAAAATAATCATTCTAGGGTAAAACCCCTTGGACATTTTCTTACTGCACCTCGATGGTGCCCATAGCACTTCTGTTTGTTCTGCACCCTTTGCGCAACGATGCCGTAATTCGCGGACGTGCGCGCGCCGCTCAACTTACCAACAGACGGTAGCCCGAGGAAAACTACTTTAACGACAAGCGGTTAACGTCTTTTCTGTAATCGTTATTTTCATCTCGCTTTTTTCACTGATACGAGCGCCACCTGTCGACACTTATCGACACTGGAAATTCAATCTCCGACAAGTATAAAATTTTTATGGAAACACGAAAAGTTAGAAAAAACGACAGTAAGGGGAGGAGGGGGGGGGGGGGGGGGGGGGAGAGTAATTTCATTATAATACTCTTCAATGGCCTTCGGCGATGAATTTAATCTCTCGATAATCACATATCCATATCGTGATTGATCATGCGAATTGACGAGCTAGGTATGCCCGAGGTATATTTGGACTTTTATCTTCAATTTGTAAGCGATGACGAAATCGACTCCGATAAAGTTTAATCCCAGAATGTAAATTGCATAATTATTGTACTCGAACAGATCAATATTAAAAGTATATTAATAATAATAACAACGACGATAATACGAATAATATTTTAGTAAATTACTTTCTATACAAATTCACGTATCCATTGTACGATAGTGGAAAGAAATGATTTCCTCAGAGACCAATTGTGGTGATTGGTTTATACGGAATGGCACGTCTTTCCAAAGGAACAGAGAAATAATTGATCGCGCGATAACTGGCGCATCCTAGAAAATAATGTAGAATATACAGTTTGTGATATTCCGTTAGAAAAATAAGTAGATTAGTGCAGCCGAGAGAGGGTAAAATCGTGAAAAAAAAAAAAAAAATCTTTATCGTTGTTGGTCAGTCGCAATGACGATAAGGCGAAGATTACGTCCATATGTCATCGTTGTAACTATACAATTCGTGGCCTCGCTTTTGTACTATTAGGCATATTGTACAGGATAGATGAATAACAGCCATACGATTCTCGGTTTTATCTTACGTGCCAAAATGTATCCGTACGTGTTTTCCCTGCCGATTAATGACAAATATCTGCGGCAATTGGTCAAATATCCTCTCGCTAATTGTTCTTTATAGCGGCCTATTGTTAAACGGCTGTCAAATATTACTTTTTTGAGCAGTATCAATTGGCGAAGAGAATACTATAATTAGAGCCAAATCTGACAGCTGATGTTATGCAATAACATATGACGATATGCAATGACGTGACGTGTAGTCCAAACGAAATAAAACGATAAATATGTAATGTGAAGTGATAAATGAGGGAAATAGAATAATAAATGAAAAGGGGAAATAAAAAAAAATAGATTGGAGTAAAATGGTTTGAAAAATAAAATAGACTGGTGGAGGGATAAAATTGAATTATGAATACCCAAACAAACCCAAGCAATTAAATAGAGTGAAATAATGAATAAATAAAACATTTATAATCAATAATAAAACATTTATTTTATTTTATTCTAAACATTGTTGAAATATAATTTTTTTATTTTTGAGTACAATGTGGAGATGAAAAATCAAACATCCAAAATAATGTAAAATAGTATGTAAATAAAATTAAGTACACTAGTAAGTGCATTGAATAAAAAATGTAGTCATCCAACCAACGGATATAATTGACACTACTTTAATAATAAACGAATAGCATTGAAACGACTTAATTCTATTAATTATATTATTATTCTACTGTGAAGGCTCAAAAAATAAGCTATTTTTTAATATTTTTTTTTTTATAAACTGCTGCATGTGTAGGTACAAACTTTTTTTTTCACTTTAAGGTACACTCTTATAGAATAGAAAACATTTTAAATTAATAAACATTACATTAATAAATGAATAGCATTGAAACGACTTAATTCTATTAATTATATTATTATTCTACTGTGAAGGCTCAAAAAATAAGCTATTTTTTAATAATTTTTTTTTTATAAACTGCTGCTTGTATAGGTACAAACTTTTTTTTTCACTTAAAGGTACACTCTTATAGAATAGAAAACATATTTTTTGTTGTTGTATAGGAATGTATATTTATTTAACATTTTATAATTGTGTAAAGGCATGAAAAAAAGAAAGGTATGTCGCTGGCGTTGATGATTTGCACTCTCCAGATAATCTGAAACAAAAAATTCAAAAAGGTTCCTAATCTGTATGAGTGTCGCTACCGCTCGAACGAGAATTATTCAAAAATATTAATTTTTACTTATACTTTCGACTGAATTATGACGAAAAAAAAATGTTTTTCGAACATTTTTGCAAAAAACGCCGCCATTTTGTTATTTTCCAATATAAAATAATAATTCTAGTACGGGTGATAGCGACACTCATACAGATTAAAAAACGTTTTGAATTTTTTGTTTGCGATTACCTGGAGAGCGCAAATCATCAATGCCAGCGACATACGTTTTTTTCATGTCTTTACACGATTATAAATTGTTAAATAAATATACATTTATATGCAACAAAAAAAATTCTTTTCTATTCTATAAGTACCTTTAAGAGAAAAAAAAGTTTCGCAACAGTTATCAAAAAAAAAAAAAAATTATTACAAACAGCTTATTTTGAAAATCAATGGCCCTTGATTTTCGTTTCAAGGGCCATTCAAGATAGCCCTTGAAATGAAAATTAATTATTACCGATAGTAGAATTGCACAAAATAATAAACAAACAGAATGGACGCTAGCAAAATAAAAATTAATTATTACTGAAGACAAAATTGCATTTTGATCACAATATGATTAATGCTGCCAAAATAATAAACAAATAGCATTGACGCTATCAAAATAAAAATCAATTATGACTGAAGCCGAAATTGCATTGTAATCGAAATATGATTAACGCTGCTAAAATAATAAACAAACACCATTGACGTTACTAAAATAATGAACAAACATTATTGGTGCGACTAAAATAAAAATCAATTATTACTAATGACAAAATTGCATTTCACATTACGATTAACGCTAATAAAACATTAAACGAATATCATTAAAACTACAAAAATAAAAATCAATTATTGCCGAAAGTAAAATTGCACAAAATAATAAACAAACAGATTTGACGCTACCAAAATAAAAATCAATTATTACTAAAGACAAAATTACATTTCGATTGAAATATAATTAACGCTGCTAAAAGAATAAACAAATAGCATTCACACTACCAAAATAAAAATCAATCATGACTGAAGCCAAAATTGCATTGTGATCGAAATATGATTAACGCTGATAAAATAATAAACAAACACCACTGACGTTACTAAAATAATGAACAAACAGTATTGGTGCGACCAAAATAAAAATCAATTATTACTCATGACAAAATTGCATTTCACCTTATGATTAACGCTAATAAAACATTAAACGAATATCATTAAAACTACAAAAATAAAAATCAATTATTGCCGAAAGTAAAATAGCACAAAATAATAAATAAACAGAATTGACGCTACCAAAATAAAAATCAATTATTACTGAAGACAAAATTACATTTCGATTGAAATATAATTAACGCTGCTAAAAGAATAAACAAATAGCATTCACACTACCAAAATAAAAATCAATCATGACTGAAGCCAAAATTGCATTGTGATCGAAATATGATTAACGCTGCTAAAATAATAAACAAACATCATTGACGTTACTAAATAAAGAACAAACAGTATTGGTGCGACCAAAATAAAAATCAATTATTACTGATGACAAAATTGCATTTCAGAAAACGATTAGCGCTCCTAAAATAATAAACAAATATCATTGAAACGTCAAAAATAAAAAATAAACTATTGCACTTGCAGTGTCAATCAAGACGAATAAAAAACAGAAACAAATATTATAAGCCGTACGGAAAAAAAATTGAAACAATTGACATTCGATTGTAGACGACTGAGCTAAGATCGAAGTGCCCGAGAGGGAAGTGCATTCGAGGCACTTGCAATATTAGACATAAAATCGGCGTATAGGGGTAGTGTATGACGGCGGCGTTTTTCGATCTCGCAGTAGTCAAACTAATCTCTATCTGTACCCCGGTTAGCGAAGGTGGTGTGTGTTATCGAGCGAGATAACGTTACCCGAGCTCCTATCAGGGAGCCATATTTTTCATACAATAAATAGGCGATGAATGTATTGGGCCCGTAGTTATTCACTATCCAGTAGGTAAATCGTATCAAAACCGTGCACGCGCGTGCCTACTTTCGGTCGTAATTAATCTTCACGCTCATCGCCTGCAGACGTAAAATCGCGATCTCGCCAAGCGAGTTATTGGCAAAAAGTGCGATCGGACAAAAAAAAAAAAAAAAAAAAAGAACGTATGGAACTTGCGGCTAAACGAGCCTCACGTGAGACCGAAAAAAAAATTGAAAACGCTCGGCTTGCTTTTCCGTGGTTTTATTTTCGAGCGAGAGAATTTTGAAGGATAAAAAAAAAGTGGTGGCAGTGAAGAAAATTTGGAGGGTGATTGGTGTACGCGTCGAAAAGTGCGGTACAGCATGGCCACAGGATACGACGACTGTTACGACTCCTCATGGCACCTCATACCCCCTGATTACGTCAGCAATGACGAGGATTACAGGTGAGATTCGAGGTAGAAAGAAAATTAATTTGACTTAGCTTAAAAAAATTAAATTTCATGCAATCAATTAAAAGCCAGACGAACGTTGGATTAAGTTTTTTTTAGGACTCCGCGGACATTAGAAACTTTTATTCTGTCATGTCCGTCCGGCAGCGCGGATGCTTTCCCCTTGGCGCTCTAATTTGCAATTCTTTGGTTCTCCTCGTAGTCGCTTTGGTAAAAAAGTCGGAAATGATTCCTGAAAAGTCCGTTCAGAGAGTACTTTTAAGAAATTTTGTTCGCAGTTTTCGTAAAACTATTGATTTGGATCTGTTTGGGTTTGGGGTTGTCGTGAAAGGATTGGTTTGTTTGGGTTTACGGTTACCGTGAAAAGATTGGTTTGTTTGGGTTTGGGTTTGTTTGGGTTTTTTTAACCTTTAAGAGTACTTTTAAGAAATATTGTTCGCAGTTGTTGTAAAACGATTGATTTCCATCTGTTTTGCTTTGCGGTTGCCGTTAAAGGATTGGTGCTGTTTGGGTTTGTGGTTGCCCCGAGGCAATGAAATGGTTTGGGTTTGTTTGGGTTTGTGGTTTCCGTAAGACAATGAAAATGTTTAGGTTTGCGGTTGTCGTGAGATAGTCAGTTTGATTGGGTTTGTTTGGGTTTGCGTTTGTCGTAAAATACTGGGTTGGTTTGGGTTTGCAGCTGCCACAAGAATGTTAAATTGTTTGGGTTTGTTTGGGATTGCGATTGTCGTAGAATAACGAGCTGGTTTGGGCTTGTATTTTCCGTGAAACAATTAATTTCGGAAAACAAAAAAAAAACCCACCGCTTTTTGATTCGATTACGGCCTTAGACTACTCTAGAGGCAAAAAAGGGCATATTTTATCATTTTTTTTTCAGTGAAACCATAAAATAAATTGGAATTATGAAATAGGGGTTTTATTGTACACGTAATTGACTATAGAAAATTATTTTTTCACAGCGATACATGTCAAAATGGCGACTGTGCAGCATTTTTCCGATGACGCCTTTATTTCTGGAAGGTCAACGGCCGGACCAACAGCTCCTATAATTTTTTAGTCATGATGAGACACTACAATTTTTTCGATTACATATAAGAATAGCTATAGAAGTACGTAGGATTTTTTTGATACATCGTTTTTTGTAAAAATGGCGCATTTTTAAAACAAAAAGTATAAAATGCCATGAGAAAATCGTCAGAAAATTGTTTATAAAAAAGGAACTATGCAATATAATCAAAAAAATCCTACCTAGTGCCTCAGAAAATGTAATTCTAAATGTACAGTTAAAATTTCCATTGAATCGATTGAAATTTGTTTGAGTTATGAGTCCGGCCGACTTGAAAAATGTAGTTTTGCGATAAACGCGTTTAAAGTTAGTAGAAAGTCACGACATGAATCAAGATGGGTTGCGCTAGAATTCGAAAATCGAGTACTTAGAGATTTTTCACACCCATCATCTTTTGTAATATAATTTTATAGGTACTAAGGTAGATTTTTAACAAGAAAAAAAACGATTTTTGGAAAATCCTAGAGTGGCCTAAGGCCTTAAGTTCAATCCGGCATTCATGCACCGCAATTCGCAAGTATTTCATCCGTAAAACATCGACGATTAATCGCTGTGTGGGAAATGCCTTTATTCAATAAACGACACATTGATCGGGCAAAAATGTCCAAAAGTAACAAAAATTCAGTTTCAACTTCAAATTTACGCGCGTACTCACAGCAACGACTTCCCGACGCTCAAATTTTTTAAATCATATCAAGAGCTCGTAAAAGTGTCTACCGAATCTGATAAACCAAGACAAACCCAAACAAACGTTATATGCGCCGATCGTAAAAATAACAATTCATCTTTTTTCTTTCGTGATGAGAATTTCTTCTCTCACGAGACTGGAATTTTCGAAAAATGACAAAACAAATTCAAACGAGCGGGCGAAAAAAAAATTAAAAATTCATTGCTCCTGGCCAGGGACGTAGAATCGAGCGATAATTTTCCATAACCGGAAATGAGGAAGTAAAAACGAAGGACGACGACCACGCGTGCATGTGTGTGTGTGTGTGTGTGTGTTGTGAGGGGGGGGGGGGTGCTTAAGAACGAGGATGATTCGCGAATGTGTGCGAAGAGACACGAGAGGATAAGAGAGACGCGATAGAGTGGTACGCCGAGTTACGAGTTACCCGTGTGTGCATGGTAGTTCGAGGGGTCGAGAGGGCAAGAAGGCTCGTACGAATCGAAGGGCTCTATCTGCGAGCCCTTTCCCCGCGTCTCGGACATTCGAGAAGGGCACGTCCCCGCGTAACTCGTGCGGCGACCCCATAGCTCCGTGTGCCATCGTCACCTGTTGGTTTACACCATCAATTTCCGAAATAATCCGGAAATGATTCGCTCTGTGCCTGTACGAGGGGGGAGTTGGACGCGCATATTTTGTGCTCGTTGTTTTATCCAATTTATACAGCGAAAGTTAAACGAGCGTTTGAGAAAAGAGAATTCATATTATTTATTCTTGTGACGCAAGAGGGCACGGGGAAACTGTTGGAAAACATGAGCCTATAAGGGCACAGGGAAACTGCGGGAAACCTGCGCCTAGAAGGTCACAGGGAAACTACGGTAAAGCTGCACCCGTAAAGACACAGGGAAACTGCGGAAAATCTGTGGTGTGAATAAGGGCACAGGGAAACTGCGGGAAATCTGTAGCTCCGGAGGGCACAGGAAAAGTGCGCAAAACGTGTGGCACAGGAGGGCACAAGGAAAGTACGGAAAATCTGTAGCTTTGGAAGGCACGGGGAAATTACGAAAAATCTTTAGCGCGGAAGGGAACTGGGAAACTGCGAAAAACCTGTGCCGCATACAGGTAGCTTATATTTTTATCGAGTTGTCAGTAGGACCATCGGAAACTTGGTAAAACTGGCGGCTCGCTCGATGGTCGGAGCGCGACCCGTGGCCGAGTGGTCACCCATCCGAGTATTGGCTCGAGCCAACGGGGCTTGACCTGGGAAATTGCGAAATTGAATGATAATAATAATAATAATAATAATATGAAAATTATTATTAAATTATAGTAATTTATTATAATTATATTATTTATTATATTATAACTAATTATAGTAATTTAAAATAATGATGATGGTAATAAAATAAAAAAATTATGATAATGATAATTATTTTTGAAAACGGGGCTTGACCTGGGAAATTGCGAAATTGAATGATAATAATAATAATAATAATAATATGAAAATTATTATTAAAGTATAGTAATTTATTATAATTATATTATTTAATATATTATAACTAATTATAGTAATTTAAAATAATGATGATGGTAATAAAATTAAAAAATTATGATAATGATAATTATTTTTGAAAAATAATAATAATTTAAAATAATAATGATAATTAAAAATAAAATTAATGACAATATTTTTTTTTAATATAATAATAATGATTGTTATTATTATTGCCATAAATAGTAGCCATTTATGATTTTATTGTTCACCACGTTTCTGACAAGTAACCCCACATTGTAGTTGTGTTAAACTTTTATAACTGTCCCGTTCATACGTGGATCCAATGAGAATTTAAAATTGACGAAAGTTGAGATGGAAAAAAGGGAAATTTAGATTTGTGCGACTCTCTCTTTCGATCTTCCTCTCTCTCTCTCTCCCTCTCTCTCTCTCTCTCTCTCTCTCTCTCTCTCTCTCTCTCTCTTTGATACTCTCTGATTCTATCTCTCCCTCTCCCTGTCTCTCTCTCCAATTCTCCTCTATTCTCTCTCTCTCTCTCTCTCTCTCTCTCTCTCTCTCTCTCTCTCTTCCTGTCCCTCTCTAAATCTCTGTAATTCTCTCTGTCTCTCTCTCTCTCTCTCTCTCTGCCTCTCCCTCTCTATCGCTTCCTCTCTCTTTCAGAGATGAATGAAAACGGTCCGCGGAAGCCCTTTTTTGACGGCATTTGAAATAACTTCTTAAACGTTTCTTAAAGGTCGTGCGAGACGCTTAGTCAAGCGTTAAACTAGCCGTGTAAAGTTTGGGTCACGTTTTTGCCCGCGGTTCCTCTTTCTCGTTGGATATCTCTGACGTTCGTACGAGAAGGCGCTCGAGTCCATTCGGACGAGACGGTTTTTCCTGTCTTTCTTCTTTCATAGTAGGAGAAAATCGCAAAGAGGCACTCTCTCAAGGTGTGTATTCCCCATTCATAAAAATTCCTCCGCGCCTTTCCTGTACTACGAGAAATACTACGAGCAAAAGTGACTGAACCCGAGATGAATGGGACTACGAGTGGCATAGTACTCTAGTACGGTGTTGTACCTGCTGAGTTTATATCTATACGTATGCATCTACGAGCAAGGTGAGCGTAGTACTACGTTCATTGACGCGAAAGTTTTTTTCCTCCATAGTAACCGTCGCGGGTGGGCCCCGCTGGGCCTTTGTAAAAATTTCATGAATGAACTCGCCCCCTCTTTTTTAGTCTTCGGCTCGTAGAGAGAGAGAGAGAGAGAACGAGAGAGAGAGAGAGAGAGAGAACGAGAGAGAGAGAGAGAGAGAGAGAAAGAGAGAGAGAGAGAGAGAGAGCTCAGTTGAGTCTCGAAGATGCGACTTCGTTCCGGATCTTTTATTTTTGAACGACTCTTTGGCTACAAAGCGAGAGAGAGAGAGAGAGAGAGAGAGAGGGAGAGAGAGAGAGAGAGAGAGACTATTCGTACACGTTGATTTTTCAATATTTTCTGTTTTTGACCTGCGAACCGTGGCTGCAAGAACCTTGTGAGTTTTCGGGTACGAGACAACAAAGCACCCACACAGGAAAAGCATTTTTTTCAAATCTATCTTGAAAATCTCCACATCAGTATTTCAACAATGATTACAGTTATTAGGGTTCCCTTGGCGAGCATGCAGGGTGTATCATTGCGAGCATAACAATATTTTTTTTTTTAATGGCGTGCGATAAAAATTGGGCGAGATATTCGCGTTCAAAGTCCGACGCTGAGTAAACAATTGCACGGTAGTTGCTCACGAGCCAATTTTTTTCTTCTTCAAGTATCAAATAATAAACGAAAATGATTGAATCGTATTATGAATTTGCAAAGCGAGTCTCCGTGTTCGTTATTTTTTTATGAAAAAAAAAAACATAAATAAAAAACATTGCACGTCCCGCGAGTGAGCAACTAATGTGCTATTCTTTATTAAATGGACTTTAAACACGAATATCTCGGAGAATTTTTGTCGTGTGACGTTTGAAAAAAAAAAGGCATTTTGCTCCCAATTACACACCCCACATGCTCACAAAGAGAACCTTAACAGTTGTGAATCCCCCTGTATAAAGCGTTGCTGGAAATACTTACTACCAGATGCCGAAATTTCGCATGCATTTTATACTCAATATTATTTTCGAAGGAATAAGAGTTGATTTTTGTCTACACACCTTAATATATATATATATATATATATATATATATATATATATATATATATATAAAGGGTGTCTCAATATGACCTGACATTTTAAATTGCGCGCTATTTTTTTTTGTGGCGAGCATTGAGTACTAATCGTTGACAACTGGCATCAGGAAGTGTTGAGGTTTAATCATGGAGAATTCCGCGATCGAGCAACGCATAGAAATTGTGAAAATTCATTGCGAAACAATGCAGTTATTGCAGAAGAAGTTTCATGGTCGTGTTATCTCGCGCCGCGGCGATGTGAATTGGCCACCAAGATCGTGCGATTATGACGCTATTGGACTTCTTTCTTTGGGGTTTTTTTGAAAGGAAAAGTGTACACGGAGAGAATTAAAAAGTAATTTTTGTCGTGAATTTCACGGTAAAAATTACCGTGATATATTTCAATGTGGTGACAAGTGAGAAAAGCATAATAATTCGTATGCGACAAGTTTTTTTTAACTCACGTTACAGAAAATTTCAAATACGTAGCTAAAATTTTACTATACAAGAAGGGTAGCGCGCACGATAATTTTTACCGAGAGCACAATACATTTACCTATAACACTCATTAAATTTTATAATAAATCTTAAAATAACTGTTATAAAGACGATACTTTTTTATAGACATTTTTGAAAGGCATAATATAATAAAATGCACAGTAAAATTTCGCTGATATTATATATTTTTTAAATTTAAGTTTTGCGTATTTTGTTACACATCAAAATTTACTAGAAAATCTGGTAAAACTTTCTATCTGAAGAAGAAATTTTATTTTATTTTCGTGAAAATCTGTGTTTTACTCAGAAATAATAAGCGAAGTTTCAGGGTTGTCATCTGGTTACCGTTACTGCACGGTAATTTTTAACATTCAATTCTCTCCGTGTATGCCAATGATCCACAGACCATTCCGGAGCTCAAGGAAGCAATTGCACGCACCATTAATGGAATTCGTCCGCAATTATGCCAAAATGTTATTGAAAATTTTGTCGAAAGAGTGAACGTTTGCGAACAGGGACGAGGCGGCCATTTATCGGATATTGTTCTCCACACATAACCTCCATATTTGTAATATTAAAATTAAAATATTCGTACTTTTCAAATACGTAATACGTTTTATTAATAAATTAAAATGTCAGGTCATTTTGAAACACCCTTTATATATATATATATATATACATATATATATATATATATATATATATATATATATATATATATATAATGCGATGATGATATATGATAAAAAAAAGTAACCAAACAAATTAAGTCTGTACAAAGCCTGTGTAGAATACCCTGTATTTATTGAGCCTGGATGGAAATCCCCAGATGCCGAAATTTTGCATACATTCTATACCCAATATTATTTTTCGAAGGGGTAAGAGTTAATTTTCCTCTACGCACCTTAATATACACCCCCGCACACGCACTCACATATATATATATATATATATATATTCTTCGGGTACTTTTTTTATTATATATATAATAATAAAAAAGTAACCAAATCCCGACGCGTTTTTACAGACGTAGTTACGAAAATGCACTTGTCATCGACGTGCACATATTTGTAAGATTCTCCACTCGACCTTTCCCTCACTTTATTATATATTCACAGAAGCTCCTGTCAGGATTTCGAGTGTTTGAACAGGAGGCCGAGGCAGACGAGAAGAGAGAGAGAGAGAGAGAGAGAGAGAGAGAGAGAGAAAGAGAGAGAGAGGTATAAGGATCCCAAGCGAGGGGCAGAGAGGAGCAGAAAAATCTCGCGATTAAGTTCGCGTGCTCTCGAGGCTATTTGAAAAATTTTCGAAACATGTTGCGTGGTCACGTAAAAGCAATAAATGTCTTACGCGCCCGTATACATCTGTATATACCTAAGTCTGTTCATACATATATATATATATATATATATACGAATGCCATATACATCGGTGAGGTGTGTTTGGATTCATGATGAAGGCGAAGGTGACTGTGTATCGAGCATGGGAAGCTTATTCTCAGGTGGAACGGGAGATGCACTCCGCAGGAAGTCCCCAAAAATATACGGTTGAGAGAATCCCGGCTCTCCCCCGCTCTACCCCTCCGACAGGTACTGCCATTCTCATGTTAATTGGAAACAGTCGAAATATCTCGTAAATGGGTGAAGGACCATTCATCGAGGCACGTTTTTCTCGCCACACCTGAGGCGTCGGCATGCCGACCAGCGCATCCTTATATAAATATATATATATATATATATATATATATATGTGTGTGTATATAAGCCGGAGTTTGGAAACGACGAGAAAAGCCATCCTAAATAGGTAGTGGACGGCTGCGTGCACTTGTGAATAGCACCAGCAAACTTGGAGAGGGATGGAAAAACAGGCGCTTAAGCGTTAAGAGCTCCTCGACAGACCCGCGGGCTATGGTATATTTATATATATGTATACATTTTAAGACACCTCCAATCTCGTGAAAATTATATTACATTCATACATACACACACACACACACACACCCACACATACATATACACTACCGTTCAAAAGTTTGGATACACCAGTCGATATTTCTTGCCGCACTAAATTTTAGATAGGTGCCGTCAAAAAAATAGATAATCAGCCTTAACAAAAGGCGTTTTGAAGAGAACAATTTCAGCTTTGTTTTGCTTTTTTTGAAATATTTTTTATGATTGTTTTTCGACCCGGTACACACTTTTGCATGTGACCGTTTTTCGGCTATTTTTCGACCATCGAGAAACGGGCGCATAACTTATAGAATTTTTTTTTTTGACATTTTTATCCATAATAAATTTAAAAGGGGTAGCCGAAGCTCCATTTTCGTTCTTTTTTGAAGTTTTGTACGATTTTTTTTCGCAAATTTATTCCATTTTTGGCTAAAGTAGCAAAATTTTGGAAAATGCGACGTGACACAATAAATATAAGGTTTAAGGGGAAATATCAAAGATGTAAAAAGTTGCGTAAGTTTATACTGGATCGCCTGGAATTTTTTCAGAATTTTTCTATGCGATTTTTTCTGACTATTTTTGCTCGAAACTTTTATGAGTAGGATATTTTGTCCTAAGCCCCATACTCGAAAAGTATGGGGCTTAGGACAAAATATCAGGAGGAGAAACTTTTTTAATTTTCTATTTTAGATTCGCTTAAATTTTTTCAGAATTTTTTTGGCCGAAACTAGGATAATCAATTGTATGGACGATTCTCCAAATTTCGCAAAAAAAAAAAATGCAAAAGGAATGTAAAAAAAAATTCTTAAAAAATTCAAGCGAATTCAATATCAAAAATTAAAAACGTTTCTCTTCCTGTTATTTCTTCCTAAACGCCATACTTTTCGAATTAAGCCATCCTAACATACTTATCGGAGTTTCGAGCAAAAATAGTAAAAAAAAATCTCAAAGAAAAATTCTAAAAAAATTCTCGACAATCCAATATAAACTTACGCAACTTTTTACATCTTTGACATTTCCTCTTAAACTCTATAGTTCTTGAGTTACATTGCCAAAAAAGAAATAACTTTGCGTAAAAAAATCGTACGAAACTTAAAAAAATGGAAATCAAGCTTCTGCTACCCCTTTCAAGTTTACGATGGATAAAAATAACAAAAAAAATTCCACAAGCTATGTGCCCAATTCTCGTTGGTCGAAAAATAGCCGAAAAACGGTCACGTACAAAAGTGCGTGAGGGTTATGACGATTTAGAGGCAAAATTTGAGGTAATTAAAAAAAACGGAAATAAATCATATCTTAATTACCGTGACATTTAGGACATAGGGTCTAAGAGTGACAAAATTAACAAATGATCCCCCCAATCCCCCAAAAAAATTGTGTCGATCCATGGGCCTAACCCAAACAAACTTAAACATACAGACGTATATATATGTATATATAGTTGTGTTAATCATATTATGATTGCGGTGTCAATAAACTATTGGGAATTTGACTATACCCTCTTTCACCATGGGATTTTTTTGTAAATAGCATGCACTTTTCTCTCAGTGTATGAGTGTTGTGATGTTTGGTACCAGATTCGGCCAAAAAAAAAAACAACAAATTTTACAAAATAGTAGCAGGCTAAACTTTGATGATCCATTTTTCCTATTTTTATTTATGGCTATTCTACGAGTTATATATGAAAAAAAAATACTTCTTTCGACTCAATTCTTCTACCAACGTTGGAAAACGTTATCAGTACGTAACATTATCAGGAAAATAAGACAAGATCCTGGATGGAGTGCTTCGAAGTTGACCTCACAGTTAAATAAAGAAACGGGGGGGGGGGGGGGTGCATTCTGATACAGTTCGCAGAGCACTGAAAGAAGGTTACAACGGTAGAGTTGCTCGTAAAAAGCCATATATAAGCGAGAACAATCGAAAGAAAAGAATTAGTTTCGCTAAGGAATTACTTATAAAGGGTGTCTCAAAATGACCTGACATTTTTAATTGCGTGCCATGTTTTTTTGTGGCAAACATAGAGTACTAATCTTTGACAACTGGCATCAGGAAGTATTGAGGTTTAGCCATGGAGAATTACACGATCGAGCAACGGATAGAAATTGTGAAAATTCATTACAAAACAATGCAGTTATTGCTGACGAAGTTTCATGGTCGTGTTATCTCACGCCGCGGCGATGTGAATTGGCCATCAAGATCGTGCGATTATGACGCTATTGGACTTGTTTCTTTGGGGGTTTTTTTGAAAGGAAAAGTGTATGCCAATGATCCACAGACCATTCCGGAGCTCAAGGAAGCAATTGGGCGCACCATTAAGGCAGAACACCACTGTGACCCCCTGTTTTTTTGCCATTTTTCAAGAATTTTTTTTTGTGGAAAAAAAAAGAGATATTCGAAAAAAAATTTTTTGTTTTGTTCGTTGTTTATTGAAGATACATAAAAAAAAAATTTCAAATTTTTCACGCCCCATGGTGACGCTGGGGAAGCTCCCGCGTCAGGTACTGTTGCCTCTGCAGTGGTTCGCGGCACGCAGCAGAACTCTCTTCAAAGTCGATCTGAAAAAAAATACCGAGTGTTTTCGTTAATAATATGATATTTTGAAGAGAAGTACACAGGGATTTGAAAAAATATTGATTTTTAAAAAATAGGCACGCTTTTGAAATTAAAGGACGATTTTCGAGCAAAATTTCTCGTCGAAAATAGGCTATAACTTTTTTTATTATTGAGATATCGAAAAAATCCTATGTACTTCTTTAGATAATCTAGTTTTATTGATGCAGTCCAAATTTGAAGTCGATCGGATAAAAATTGCTCGAGTTCTGCTGCGTGCCGCACTCAAAAAAGTGGTTTTGAGAAAAACGCGTTCAAAGTTTTAGGTTTGTTAATTTATGCGATAAATTGGAAAAAAAATTTTTTACCTTTAATCAGCGATGCCGGCACCATATAGCTGGCCTTCAAGAAGCAAATGATTGTCCCTAGCATCTTTTCTCGAACTTGTAGAGGCTCTTCTTGCCTCTTTTGCAGCGTCTGTGAGCGAGCGCTCCGCCAGCTCGATCCGCGCTGCGTCGGTTTCAACGCAAAAATTGAAACAATTTGGGCCGATAGTTATCCCCAACGTCTCCAAAACTTTCATGAGGCTTCTCAGGCCATCATTGAATAATAATACCGCGATATCAGCTGCAATATCGACGATTTTTTTGCTCCCGGACTGACACTTGGGGGCTATTGCCCAAACTGATTTGTTGTAGCTTTCGTTGTTGTTTTGCGTGAAGCCGCCCAAACAACGCTGCAGCAAATCGTCTCTGCTCAAATTTTCGAAGACTGGCGTAATTGCCTCCAATACTTCCTCAGGAAGAGGCGGCTTATGGCGATATTCAGAAATATTACCGCTTGCGACCGTTCGCTGCCACGAACACCACGACTCGGCTCCCTCTGGGCAATCGTCATGTTGTGGCTCACTATCTGTGGATATTTTATGTTTGATAGTTGCCCAAATTGCCTTCCTCATTTTTTCAACATCATCGCTGTTCCTCCGAATAGCCAAGCCGTAATATGTGCTCAACTCGTCAATCAATTTTCCGGTGAGCTTTCCTCTGCCAGACAATCCTTTTTGTTTTTTCACGATTTCGCGGAGGCGCGTCCCCATACGTTTTTGGACATGACCGATGCACTCTTTTTTTTTTATCTCGAAACCGTCGTATGGATCGCTATTCGATATGCCCGACCCTGAGGCGCGCAGCTGCGCGGGACCCCGAGCGTCACGGAGCGCTGCACCGCTCCACAAAATATTCAATATCTTCGAAAATAATTATTTTTTCGACCTGGATCCAACGGCATCTTAATCTTAAATGTATTTTAGATTTTTCTAGATGGTTTTCAAAAAATCGATTTTTTGAAGCCGTCACAGTGGTGTTGTCCCTTAATGAAATTAGTCCGCAATTATGCCAAAATGTTATTGAAAATTTCGTCAAAAGGGTGAACGTTTGTAAACAGGGACGGAGGCGGCCATTTATCGGATATTGTGTTCCACACACAACCTCCATGTTTGTACCTTATATTAAAATAAAAATATTCGTACTTTTCAAATGAATAATACGTTTTATTAATAAATTAAAATGTCAGGTCACGTTGAGACACCCCTTATAAAGAAGAGACACGATGGAACGACGTAATATTTGTCGATAAAAACAAATTTAATATTTTTGGAAGTGATGGACGAAAAATGGTATGGTGTTTGAGTCAACGAAGACTTCAAACTTAAAAATCTAAGATCAATCATGAAACACGGTAGTGGATCTGTGGCGGCTTGGGGTTGTATTTCAACTGCAGGAGTGGGCGAGTTAGTTTTCAACGAAGGCATTTTGGATGAAAACAAATATTTGAATCTTTCGAAAAACAATTTAATACAAAGTGCAATAAAAATGAACATTCGTGATCGTTTCAAATTTTACGAGAACAATGATCTGTTGTATAATTATCGAAAAGTTTCGAACCATCCACCACAGTCATCGGAATTAAATCCAATTGAAAATCTGTGGGATGAGTTGAATCGTAACATAGGAAAAACACCGATCAGATCAAAAGAAGAATTAAAAATACGTTTAAGGTAGTAGTCTCGCCAAGGCGTTTTTATATAGATTGTTATTTAATTTTGACGACTCATTCAGGACACTATTAAATGATTACTTGTAAAATTTCAAAAGGATTCACCGTTCCGTTTTCGAGATATTGGCAATCAAAGATTTCATGCTTCTGCACGTGTTCTTATGAGGAGCAGTGGAAAATTTCACATTTCACGCAATAACTTCGAAACTCTTCTACAGAATAAAAAAAAAAAAAAATCTCAATTGCAGAGGAACATATGAGAAAGTGGGTAAAAAAAATCATGAATTTTGACCGTCTAGTTTCAGAGATATAGCGATTTAAATTAAGAAATGTCGTGCGACACTAGCGTCACGAAGCGACTGGAGCCGACTAGAACTAGATTACAGTAGTGTGTGCATATTCATACACGCAGAGTATCTACGTATTGGTAGCCGGAATGGATAGTCTGATACAAAAGTGAGGCTTAAGTAAACATTATATTAGGCGTTTACATTATTACTTTATAAGTTTTTACATCTCGATAACATGTACAACCTACATTATAAGGATATTTCGCAATATTTCGAAGCTTTTATCGATTGAGCGGAGAATAAACTTTTCAACGCGACTGTGGCGAGACCTTAACAGAAGAACGGGGACGAATATCTGTGGATTATTTGAAAAAACATCATTTCGAACATGCCAAAACGATTGCAACATATTGTTAAACAAAGGGGTAATCCAACGAGATCTTAGAATTATTCTAATTTAATTAATTGTTATTAATAACTTATTTAAAAATATTTTTCTCTCAGATGCCCGAATATTTTTGCGATACTAAAAGTCATTATTTCTTTTATCTTATACTATATAAATAATGACGTTAATTGAATGAATAAAACGTATGTTTTTGACAATTAGAAAAAGTGTACTTCTTGGTAAAAAAAAAAAGCATGTATTCCTTAACTCGACTATAAGTAAGTGTACAGGGCAATGATATTTGGAAAACAATGGTGTCCGAATATTGAAGCGATTCCACTGCGTATATAATGGCAGTTGAGGAGAACGAGGAGAGGTGCAAGGTACCTGTGCCAACGTCAAACGACAGCCCCCAAGGGCCTTCCATCACCGGCCGCTTCCAATTTTTTTCATTATTACTGCGAGCCACATATATATATATATATATTCATTGTTCAGACAAAGCAGTGAAAATGGAAAAGAACTGTGTGTACACGTGCGTCCTTGTGTATTTCTCGAAAAGGACAACGTAGTTAGAAGGAGGTCGTAAAAGTTTGCTGGTACTATTGCGGTTCGGTCAAGTCCTGCCACGATTAATCCGATAATCCATAAGAGCTGAGAATCTCCGACGCGGAAGATTTCCATTGTTTGTGCATAAATCGTCGAGAGACCATTCCTCCCGAAACGCTTATGAGAGATTGCCATTAAGCCCGTTAAAGGGGTACTGGTTATTTTTCTCTTTTTCCTTACCCTTACACGTCCTTTGCGTCCGAGCCTAGAGCTTTCGGATTCCAAAAAGATTCTTCCCAAGAGTGATTCCCTATAGATGATTCCGCCATTTTCGAGGAGTGAGGGAAAACAAAAATTTAGGATACTATGGGGACCTCGAAAAGCAAATAGAAATGTACTCGCGGAGACGTTTCTTTTTTTTTTTCTTTCGTCGTTGAGAGAAAAATGGTAACGATCGCGAAGATTGCGATTTGCACGATACGAGCCGTTAGAAATGGAAGCGTTGGGAGCACGAGCGGATCCTGATTGACGGACGAGCGCACTGGCTTTCGCGCCACGAGGCCTCGCCACTATAATAGCTCATGTACTAGGTCTGATGAGTCGTGGCAGCTGGCTGTGAGATCTCTTAACAATTTAACCGATTGCGAGTGGTGCACGCGGGTTTGGGCAATCGCGATGGTACGAGAGACTACTTGTATGTTGAAATATATATATATATATATATATATATATATATACATATCTCTGGCTATTTTAAGGACGGTATTCAAAGTTTTCTACAACGTGAGGGCCCAATACTTAATAAATTACAATAAAAACAGAGTAAGCTTGGGACCCAAAAAATAGTTCGTTTTTCAATTTTTTTGTTATGAGAGTATTGGGCTGACAAATTCGGGATTTTACACACAATTCATACACAGTCTTGCGAAGTTTGAGTTTTTTTTTTATTGAAAAATATTCATAAACAATGAAGTTATTATTATTTAACCAAAGTGCCAGCGTTGCTGCATGGCCAATTGATGTAGGTGTTTCTGGCAACTAGGGTCATCACAAATGAAAAATATAAAAATATAATTGTAGTATAATAATCAAACTTTCCTATGACCGGATACTTTATTGAAATTTTGAAAATTACGAAAATGCCAAGCTGTAGAAAAAAAAGTTCAATTTTCGACGAAAAAAACCAGTTTAATGATTTGCTATTAACAAATGGACAAACATATGAAAAATTCATCTGGTCAAGTGATAGAAAATGTTATAAACTATTCTCTGTTCGGATTTAAAGTGAATCGGACCCTTAGATTTTGAGATACAACTCACATTGTTTTATGAAATATAGGGTTCGCGAAAATCGCAAAAGAAAAAAGGGTAATCCACCGCGGGGCGATTCGCCATAGCGCAGTTGGTGATCGTTCACAAAATTCTTAACTCGGTCTATTTTCGGAATTTTGACAAAATCTTTGTTGCAAATTAAAGCCAAGACTTTAGGCTATAAAACTATGTGATAAAAATCGTATTTTAATAAATGTTCAGCTAATGCAGAGCCTTTGAACGAATCGTTGATGTTGCGGACAAGTCCTTGAAATACAAAAACAAACTTGACGCAAAAAATACTTATGTGATTTACATTTTTTATCAACAGTAAGCATTATAAAGTAATTTTATAAAAAATGGCGTCTTCTTATTCATATTTTGGAGTAACATAACCCATTAATTTCACGAAAATAGCATCTTTTCTCCAAAAAATGAATTTCGAAAGTCGTTAGCAATTAAAGTATTGAATTTTTAAATTATTCAATGATATAATTTTATAGAAAATGAAATGAGCTACAAAAAAGGTCTTATGACATTTTTCGATAAGTCGGATAATTTCACCGGAAAAGTGGAAAAATCTTGAAATTTACTATAAATTCAACTTTGACGTTGAATAACTTTTGAAAGAGTAGATTTATGATAAAATGATAAGAGACCTTTTTTATAGAGCGTTCAATTCTCTATAGAAAAATGTCTTGGTCATTATTCTATGTTTACGCGTTTGCGAGTTATAAAATTGCAAAGTAGCAAGCAAAGTTTTCTCTATGTTATTAGCATGGGAAATAGAAAATCGAGATGGACAATCTCTAAATATTAACATATTTCAACAGGCATCTTATTTCATCTTACTGCAATTATTGAATAGCAAAATTTGAAGAAAGAAAAAGTAATCGATTTTTTTTTAATCACCCTAATATATATGAGGCATTCCACGCCATTTCACCTAGCCCGTGACCCCGAATATTTTTTATTTTTCTGATTTTTTTTTGTAAAATTTTACCCCATGAAACGAATATCCACACAAATTTTTAGATTTTAATTTCTCCTCTTTTAGGAGTTATAATTTTCCAAAAAAATGTCGATTTCGGAAGTTTTAGAAACGTTCAAACGCTGATAACTCCTGAACTAATTGAGACATTGACAAATGTCGATATATCATTTTTTTCATTTTGAAGCATACTTTCGTTAAAGAATATGAAAAAAATTATAAATTATGAATGTCAACGTTTGTTTTGCTTCTAAAGTGAAAACTATTTAGTTTTTAAAGATGATCGGCATTTTTTATTTTTTTCAAAACATTCTCTAAAACAGAGTGACTCATTCTATGATTTTTAAGACTTCTTTCATCGTGGACCCATTTCTCCTTCTATTTTTTGTCGAATTAATTATATTTTTTTGAGAAAAGTTTTATCATTTTAATCTCCAATAATGCTATTAATGATTTGGTGATTTCCAATTCGACTTCGACAGGCCGGAAACGGTTAATTTTGAAAAATGATTTTTTTTAAATTGATTTTCAATAAAAAAATCACATATTTATATGCGTATATTTATACATGTGTGTCTATTAGTTTGAGTTTTGTTCATATTCTGGTCCCATACACTTCCCACCAAAACCCGAGTAATTGGCTAAAAATTCCTAAAGATATCAAACCCTTCTCCCCCTGCCACCCTCATCCCTCACCGTCCAATTTCGAAAATCCATCCTCGTGATTCTCCGAGTGAATAAGGGCCTCTGCGAAATGGCAATCAACGTCCGAATGCGCGACTATACTCGCGTCCTTTCACCTCTTCGAGAACGTTTCTCGAGTATACGCGAAGCCTGCGCTTGGTATACGTGCCCCTTGGGCGCAAAATGGTAAAACTGAAAGAGAGGATCGTTCGGGGGCTTCGTCGAGCCTAACCAGCACGTATATTGCCTCTGTATAAGCGAGTGTAACGTAAAACAATGAGACGCAGACAAATTGGGTTGCGTGCTCGAAACGAGTTGGCACAGGTATCGCCAAACAGTCGTGGGATCGTAGCAAATGTTATTCGATCGCGCGCCCGAGGATGAGCCTTCCGGGACAAGCGCTAAGGGTTGAAATAGTCGCGGCAAGGGATTGGGAGAGGGCGGGGGTGGTGGCTTAATGGGAGTTCGAGGTGGCTCACCAATGTTATTGGGGGCTCTTTGCTCTCTTCGGCGATGCGCGGCGCGCGGAGAAAGCTTCTTCATGCAGAAGCACCGTCGTTTCAAAGTTCCTGCATGCCTTTTGCAACTTCTACCGCACCATGATCATGATGTATATGTGTACGGGACTGTACACGGAGTAAGACGCGAAACTAGCAGATGTATATCGGGGAAAGGTGATTTTGAAGACTTAGGACTATGTGAGGAACGTCCTTAAGGAAGTTGATCAGGGTCTTAGGGGGGGCAGGCGGCAAGAAGGGAACACTGACAGAAAAATTCTTTTGATATTAACTAGATGCGTCTATTTGATTTTTTTTTTAATTTGATTTAACTAGATTTTTCGTGAAAGCATTTTTTTTCTATTGCATTGTATTATTCAAATTCATTTAAATATAGTTAGATGAAGTAAAAAGTTCTGAGCGTTTTTTCGCTTTATTTCGACGATGAAATTAACATAGTTAGGATTATCCGATTTAGATCAAATATGCGACGTTTTGTTCGATAACTTTTGTCCATTTTGAAGGCAATTTCATAATTCCACGATTGAAGAAGTCCTCGTCCTTATTGGTAAAAAAAACTTGACCAGCTCATTTTCACAAGCCTCTCTTGAGGCCAGTTTTGTAGCATCAAGAAAATTTTGCAAATGCTTGAAAAGGTGATAATCGCTTGGTGCACGATATGGACTATACGGCGGGTGCGATAGAACCTCCCATCCAAGCTCTCGGAGCTTCTGGCGCGTCGTTAAAGATGTGTGCGGCCTGGCGTTGTCTTGATGGAACACAACACCCTTCCTATTGGCCAATTCTGACCGCTTCTGGTCGATCGCCTGCTTCAATCTGGTCAGTTGTTGACAGTAGAGGTCCGAATTGAGTGTTTGGCCCGATGGGAGCAGCTCATAGTAGATGATTCCCTTCCAATCCCACCAGACACACAGCAAAACCTTCTTGGCCGTTAATCCGGGCTTGGCGATCGTTTGGGCCGGCTCACCGCGATTGGACAACGATCTTTTTCGGCTGTTGTTCTCGTATGTGACTCATTTTTCATCGCTAGTCACCATCCGCTTCAAAATTGGGTCGATTTCGTTACGTTTCAGCAAAGAATCGCAGGCATCAATTCGGTCCAAAAGGTTCTTTTGCGTCAATTCGTGTGGCAACCATACATCGAGCTTCTTCTTGAGACCAGCCTTACGCAAATAGTTCCAAACGGTTTTCTGGCTAATCTTCAGTTCCAGGGCAATGGAATAAGTGCTCACATGCTGGTCCGATTCGACGATTTTCATGATTTTATCGACATTTTCGACGATTGGCTTACCAGAGCGTGCCTCATCTTCGACGTCCATATTACCAGAACGGACTCGTTGGAACCACCGCTTTGCTGTTGCATTCGATACTGTATTGGGTCCATAAACAGCACAAATTTTTTTGGCCGCCTGCTTCGCCTTTTCATCTTGGTCGTAGTGATACTGAAGAATGTATCGAATTTTCTCTTTTTTTACCTCCATTTTGGAACGCTGTAACACACAACTGGCTTCACCGAACACAAAACTATCAAAGAACTTTTTTTGAAGCGTAATGTCACCTTTAAATTGCCGTATAGTATGACCTGATGCGATGTATACATCGTGAGATATGGCTCACTAAAGACATCTAGCGGAAAACGCTCAGAACTTTTTACTTCACCCAATATTTATTTATTCAAATCAAGATTTAATATCGGCTAATAACTAAATATTTTATTTA